>BTHU01000006.1:56705854-57325854 GCA_036184795.1 Tokudaia tokunoshimensis
AACTCGTAGAGATGCTTCCTGACTGTGCTGGTATTAAAGGTGTGCACCATTACTACTGTTTATTATTTTTTTTTACTTATTTTTAACTTCAAAAATTATTTAGTTCTCTCTCTCTCTCTCTCTCTCTCTCTCTCTCTCTCTCTCTCTCTCTCTCTCTCTCTCTCTCTCTCTTTCTCCCAGCCCCCAGCCCCTGTGTGTGTGCATGTGTGAATTCAAGTATCCATGTACTACAGTAGGAATGTGTAAGCCAGAGGACCACCGGGACGTGGTGCTTATCTACCATCTTGGGTTAGAGACATGGTCAGTTTCTTGTTTTCCCACTGCTTTTTTGTTGGACCATCTGGCTCTTCAGCTGCTGGGGATTTGCCAGCTCTATCATTCATTTCCTTCCTGTCCACATGAAGCTGGGCTTACGTACATCTATGCTATGTGTCTGGCTTTTACAAGAGTTCTGAGGATTCAAACTCAGTCTCCCACACTTGCACAGCAAACACTTAGTCACAGAGACGTGTGTGTGTGTGTGTGTGTGTGTGTGTGTGTGCAGTCCAAATCAAAGATCCTCCTGCTTTATCTATTTTACAGCCCTTCCATTTTTGACACTGATAAAATTTGAACTGTATACCTTACTTAAAAGTTTCTATGGCTTTGACAAAAACAGAAAGCAAGTTGGGGAGGAAGGAGTTAATTCTGCTTACACTTCCAGATCAAAGTCAATCTTTGGAGGGAGTCAGCTGAGAAACTCAAGCAGGTCAAAATGATGCCGAGAAGACCGCAGAGGGAGTCAGCTGAGAAACTCAAGCAGGTCAAAATGATGCCGAGAAGACCCGCAGAGGAGCGCTGCTTACCGGCTTGCTCCCCATGGCTTGCTCAGTTTACCTTCTCATCAAGTCCAGGACCACCGACCCAGGACTGGCACCACCCACAATGTGCTGGGCCCGCCCCCATTGATCACTAATTGAGAAAATGCCTTACAGCTGGATCTCATGGAGGCATTTCAACTGAGGCTCCTTTCTCTCAGATAACGCTTGCTTGTATCAAGCTGACACAAAACCAGTACAGTGGGTTCTCTCAAAATTTACCTTGAAAGCCCTAATCCTGGGCACTTCAGACAACCCATTATTTGAAATAGCACTTTATACTTAGTTAAGATGAGGTCACCTGAAGCAAGATGAACCTCCTAATCTGAATGATATCTTTACAAAAAGAAAAACTTTGGACACAAAGATACAAGGAAGAATGTCATGTGAGGAGGATTGGGTCTATGCTAAGTTAATCACGAAACCAGACTCACAAAGTCCAGGAGCTAGGAACCGGGCGTGAAGCTAACTCACACAGCTTTAGAAGCTAACTAGAGTATGAGGTAACGCATTTCTGTATTTTCAGACGTTAAGTGTATGTTTTGGGGGTTTATTGTTGCGTCTGCCCTAGCAAACTAAACCTATATTTAGATGACTCAGAAATCTTGATTTCTGCTTTCTTTTTCTGCCTAATTGCAATATTTTTCCATTTATGCAAATTTTTAGCACAGTGAGACAGGGGCGATTGTCTTATTGTCAAAGTGTGATCAGAAGAGTGATCCTTGAATTCTCAGCGACACCCTTTCCTCCACACACATTTAGGTACCAAATGGCTGCATTCAAAGCAAAGGCTTTGGAGTCCACGGTCAGGAAAGGCCAGCTTCCGTCTATCTGCCTCTGACCTTGGGAATAGAGAAACTTTCTGTCTTGATTTCATTAAAACAAAAATTCACCGGGGCAGTGGTGGCGCACGCCTTTAATCCAGCACTTGGGAGGCAGAGACAGGCAGATTTCTGAGTTTGAGGCCAGCCTGGTCTACAGAGTGAGTTCCAGGACAGCCAGGGCTACACAGAGAAACCCTGTCTCGAAAAATCAAAAAAAAAAAAAATCGATGTCATCATCATCATCATCTCATTATTTTCAGTTTGTGAGACAGGGTCTCATCTGTTAGCCCTGGCTGGCCTCAAATTTCATGTGACTAAAACTGGCCTTCAAATCATGATTCCCCTGCCTCAACATATGGTGTACTAGAATTATACACTCTACTGTGACACATTCACATTACTTAATAAGAGCTAATACTAGCATTATCACGTAGGGTCCTGCTCAATTTTCATTTCTGTTGCTGTGACACTCAACCTGACTAAAAGCAACTTAGGGAGAGAGGACTTTATGTGGTTTACAATCCAGGTCTCAGTCCATGACTGAAAGGAGCCAAGGCAGCAGTCAGGAACAGAGAGAAATGTATGCACTCATGCTGGGTGCTTACCTCACCCAACTTTCTCCCATCTTACACAGTTAGGAACCCTGCCCAGGAAATTGTGCTACCCACAGTGGGCTGGGTCTTCCCACGTCAATTAACAACCAAAAAAATCTCCCAGAAGCCAACTTAAGCCAGGCAAGTTTTCAATTAAAGTTTTCTTCTTGGGTGATTCTAAGCTGCAGTACCTTAATATTTAAAACGAAACAGCACAGGTGGTATTGAGGAAATACCACCAACATTTTTAATGTCATCCTTCATTCCTGTTATTCTTAAGAGTGTACACATGTATGGTGCCTGAACCGGGCCAGGCTCACAATCTACCACTGTAAGACTCCATCCCAGCCTGACTTTTAAAAATTATCTTTATTTATTTGTTTACTTATCTTGTTTTTGTTGAGACAGGGTGTCTCTGTGTAACACCAGTGGATGGCCTGGAACTTGTAGACCAGGCTGGTCTTGAACTCACAGATATCTGCCTGCCTCTGTCTCCCAAGTGCTGGGTTAAAAAGCGTGAACTACCTTGTCTAGCCTATTTTTTTGTTTTTAACAAAACATTTATCCATTGATACTTTGGGAGATTTTGACGTAGTGTTACTGTATTCCAATCACCTTCCTTTCATCAGTAGTAATGGGCTTATTCATGGCTCTATGATGATATACAGTGTCCTTTTGCACATTCAGAGCAGTTCTGCTCAACCTGGCCCCTGGGAGGGCCTCCAGACAGAAAGGTATTTATTAGGGTTGACTATTAGGACAAGGAGCTGACATCAAAGGTGTGGAGAGAAATCAAGTCTGAATTGGTAGCTACTGTGTTGGGAGCAGTACTAAAATTTAGGCACCAAGCTAAAAGCTTAGCTGTTTCTTCTTAGTATTTACGCACGAAGTGGTTATTTTCCAATTTTATCACTTACACTCTTCTGTGAGACTTTTTCTACTGGGAAGAGAAATCTAATATGTTTAACACTTCAATGTTTTCCTTTTTGTTTTAAACATGGTCTCCCTGGTGGCCTGGAACTCACAGCTATCCACCTGCCTCTCCTTCTCACAAGTGCCAGGATTAAATACTTGCACCTTATGTATGGTTTGACACATTAACTTTTAATAGCATTGTACTAAGGAAACTACTTAAATTCAACTTAACCACATTCGTTTCTGACTGTGTAATGTTTCAAAATCACCTCCCAAACAGCCAAAAGGTACGAGAGCCCTCCCCTTTGCGCTCTCTTCCTGTTGAATACTCGTCCTGTACTTACCTGTCTGGAACTCTAGTTCAAACCTCTTTTAAATGCTGCCATAAACTCCAAATCCTCTAAGTTTCCACATCATCTCCACTCCCCAACACCGTGGCATTCAGGTATTTTAATCTTTGGCTAAAATACTAGCTTTATATTTTAAAATGCAGACATTTTAAGTATCTGCAGTCTTTCATCTTTAAAAAAACACAATAGACTCTGGCAGAAAATACGCCCAGAGAAACTAACCACCTATCAAATACTATTTTGAATTGCAGGGGTAAGGAAGCAAGCGTGAGGCTTTAAAGGTGAAACCCAAACCTTTATTAGAAGAGCTAAAAAGAAACTTCATCAACTTTCTGAAACCCTCATGAAATTCATGAACCCGACAATGATCACTGTAGCCACCGGGTTGGCCATTAGAAGCTCTGACTGGCTTCGGGGATATCGTCTGAGAAAGGCGTTGTCTTGTGTATTTGCTTTGGAAGTAGAAGAGTGAATGGTTCCTTCAAAATTAAAATGCATTTGTCGGCGTAGGCGGGAACCGGCTTTAAGGTTCTGGAATCTCACTTTCTGGTGGCCAAATCCTGGGTGGAATGTGGGAGTTTCAAATGCCAGGATTTCCCATTAGAGTTTAACATGTACCTCAGGGATCCCAGTTTCTGCGAAGCTGCGACTCGGGAAATAAACTAGGGTCATACCTAAATGTCCATTCAGAACCAGTTGCACTCAGAACCAGGATCTGACCTGGCTGGAAGGTCTGCTTAAACACGTTGCAAAGCAGTGGGGTTCGCGAACACAGACAAATCACAGCCACTCAGAGCGGCTCAAAACAAAGGGACCAAAATGTATCCTCCGGTCCCGCTCAGCCTAATCGACCAGTATTGCCAACAGGAAGCTTCAGATAAGACATGAAAAAAAAAAACTGCTTAAAACAAACTAATTTTGTAATGCAGCGAAGAAAACGGCAGTGGTTTGGTTCCTCTCGCGTTCCGTAGAAGCAGGTCGTGGGGCCTCCACGGGCTACGCCCCCGGGTAGAAAGCTGCTCGCTGCGATGCCTGCAGGAAATCCAGCCGTGATCTTACCACGGACGCTCCTAAAGGCGGAAGTGGAAACGCCTATGGCCCGGCACCGCGTTAGTCACCTCTGGAGTGGGAGGAGTTGCACATGCGCACAGACGTCCAGCGGAGCGCTTAAATACTGTCATGCGGCCACCAGCGGCCTTTTCCCCTGCCGCCGCCAACTTGCGCGGAGGCGGAAGCTCGGGGTGAGTCTGAATTAGGTGTATACGCTGTGGATAGCTTGTTCCCGGCACTTTGTTTTCAAATGTGGAGAAGTGCTTGGGTCCTTACTGGCGTCTTACTGGTGTTTTGTCTTTCAGTGCGTTCAAGATTCGGCGTCCCCCGTAATCCACCGCCATGGCCGAGGAAGGGTGAGCCAATGGGCCCTAGTTGGGACGTGAGCCTCCCACGGACGGTGCGGGTCTGGGCTTTCTCCATATTAGTTATCCTTGACCTGGCGAGGATTCTAACGATTCTGTCTGCATTTCAGCATAGCTGCTGGAGGTGTAATGGACGTTAACACTGCTCTACAAGAGGTGCTGAAGACCGCCCTCATCCACGATGGCCTAGCACGTGGCATACGCGAAGCTGCCAAAGCCTTAGACAAGTACGTGTCTCAGTCTCAATACTGTGGGGTGTTACAGCCGGAACAAAAACTGCAGCCAAGGGAAGAAAGCGTGACGTGAAGTTCATGCTGTTAGCACAAAAGTTCTGATTGTCATCCATCCGTCCAGCAGGAAACATAGGAAAAGGTATCAACACTAGCCCACTTAAGATGTGTGGGTTGCTGTGTGGATGGGGGTTGACGAGCAGCAGTAGCTGCTTTTATAAAGCTACAGTGTTTGCGTGATGACTTGGATTGTCGGATACCCCTTCACCCCGTTCATGGGTGAGAACTAGCTAGTCTGACAAACCTGTAGCTCCTGGGGATAATACAGTACTCTTGCTAAGAGGTAGAAAGGGGGAGGAACATCATGAGCTAGTTTACAAGTAGAACTTTTATGGCAATGTTGCAGTGCCTGGGAAATCTAGCTATATCCCGGATACTGGAGAATATGCCCCATTTATTAGGGTTATGCACGTGTATGTCCCAATACGTGAGGCAAAGTCAGATGATTCTGATATTTGAATTTCTTGTAAACTGACTGGAATCCAGGTAGGCATCACAGATACTGTTGTGAGTATTTACAACGCTTGCTGCACAATACTGCTTTGAATCAACTTTCAGGTTTGAAATATCTTGGAAGGAAAGTGGTCATGGTTTCCTTTGGCCATATATAGGTGTCTTCAAGGCTAAACTCCAGCCATTTGGTAGGCAAGAATGTTATGTGTCTTGTATATAGTTAAGCTGTGGTTTTCACCTTTGAGTTTTTGCATTTTAGGCGTCAAGCGCATCTCTGTGTGCTCGCATCCAACTGTGATGAGCCCATGTATGTCAAGCTGGTGGAGGCACTTTGTGCTGAGCACCAAATCAACCTGATAAAGGTAAGCTGAAGTTCTTTCTGCCTTAGTGATAATGATGTTGAGCCACAGGCACCACAACTAGGCTGCGTGGTAATTTTGATGATTGGCAATTGGTGGGCTGTACATGATGACAACTGGCTCCCTCTACTGAGCCTCGGTGAGGAAACTGCCATGTCACCCTTCTGACTCGGCCACCGTGGGGATTGTGAGTTTCAGTTCTGGCTTGTTTGAGTCCTTGCTAGTAACTGCTTTTGTCTTTGGTAGGTTGATGACAATAAAAAGCTAGGAGAATGGGTAGGCCTCTGTAAGATCGATCGAGAGGGGAAGCCACGGAAGGTGGTTGGTTGCAGTTGCGTAGTGGTTAAGGTAAGTATTGCTTTTACGTTTTACATGTTGATGACCTTTAGTAAAAACAGAAGTCTTAAAGACAGACTGTATTCTCTTAAAAGATAAGTCATAATTTGAAAGCCAGCCAGCCAATCTATCTGCTTATCTCAATGTTTGTGCAGAAATTTACAGGAGGCTGGCAATAGTGATGCCATGTTACGAGCCTTAAGGACAGCTAAAGTCTTTAAGGTCCCTGAAAATGGCTACAGTATTGATACTGAGAAGCAGTTTAGGACTGAATCAAATAGTTAATAAGACTGAATCAAATAAGTAATCAATAAGTAATTTTGCATCTAATTTTTTTAAGGACTATGGCAAAGAATCTCAGGCCAAGGATGTCATCGAGGAATACTTCAAATGCAAGAAATAAATAAAATTTTGGCTCATTTTCCCCCTCTTGTGTTTTTTGGTTGCGTTTTTGTTGCTGCTATAAAATGAAATGTCTTTATTCTGCAAGTTGATAACAGATTGGAAGTATTTACTCTTAAGACTTTAGTTGGGTAAATGACTAACCAGATACTAAATTTGGGGTTTTTTTAAGTATTTTTGATGGACAAAGGAGATGCAGCAAAGCTTTTTAAACTGGAGTACACAGGCCTCAGATTGCTTCAGGCTATAGCTGCATCCCACGAGAGATTGCGAGGTAAATTTCACTGTGTAGACATCCAGGGTTGGTATTAATGGAACAAGGTCAAATTGGGGTAGGAAGATGGAGGAGGTGAAGGGTTAAATAATGGGAAGATTTGGAACTCAGGTTTGTTTCCTGGGGGTAAATATAAACATGTTTTTTAAGCTTCAGATTTCTGAACCCTGTTTACATCCAAGTAAGCTGTTTCTGTTCTGCTTGGTTGTACTGCAATTGCTTGGAAAGGCTTGGAAATCAGTAATAAGGGATTTTTAGTCTGCAATATGGTATAGTTTATATGTGCCTTCTGTTCTGTTTTGTTAAGCACCTAGTGACAGTTATAAAAGTCAGTTGTAATTTTGCTTTCAAAGTTTCTGGTTTTAGGAAATATGTCAAGGAAAGAACTATTTGATGGTCTTGTCTATCCATAGGCTGTTAACCTTTAATCTTAGATAAGAGAAGAAACTTAAGACCTTCAGAAAATATTTAAAGAACTAGACCAGCTACAAGTGTGTGTTAGCATGGGATGAAAGCAATTTAACTTTTGGAGTCAACTTGGGAGGTTCTGGTGGTATTCCACCATCAAGCTCAAGTCATACTTAGCAGCAAGCACCTTCACCTAAGCCAGTTCAGTGACCTGCCCTCAACTTAGTGTTGAGGGATGTTTGAGATGGTGTGAGCAGTCAGCCAGCAGAGGGCACCTCATGTGAGACGTCAGTGCATGGGATGGAGCTGTACACTGTATTCAGGAATCCCTGTGAAAGGAGAGGACAAAAACACACAAAATGTCTTGAGATAAATAGGGCGTGGGGGAAGCATGTCAGTGTTAGTGCTTGCCAGCCTGCCATGCACAAGATGCTCAGAAATGGAAGTCCTGCAATACTCTAGATCCCATGATGTCTACTTCAATCAATTGGGATTTTATGGGTCATTTATTGACAACTACCAATTAGAACAATTTCTCAGCATTTACCAGTGTTTAATTGCACTGAGACACGGATTATGAACATGGGTTTTTATTTTTGATACAGGGCCTCATGGTATAGCTGGCCTGGAATTTATGTGCCTGAAATAAGTTCTCTAGAGATGGAAAGCAACTTGGCTTTCCTCTACAAATATGCAATCTCATTTCCCCTTTTCCTAAAGAATGGCTCTATCTAATCAGATCCCTCTGACCAGTTACTAAATTCTTTGGTAGTTTTTATCCTTTTAAAGATCAGTGTTCATATCTGGAGGCATTAGCAAATATTAGTTGGATAATGTGATTTGAATATTCTTTTAAACTGAAGATGGCTCAAAGGTTACGGTTTGATTGCAAGCACCCAATGGTGTACAACCATCCATGCCTCTTCTGACATCAGCAGGCAACAGCATACAGACATGACATGAAGGTGAAACAAGGAGTCTAAAAAGATTACAAGGTTTTAAAATGAAAAATGAGTGTATAGTTAGGTACTACCTGTAACCTTGGCGGGGTTTTTATTTGACACTTTGGGGTGTTCCCACATGTGTACTCCATATGTGGTATATGTGTGTGCTGTATATGGGTATGTGCACTAGGAGGCCAAAAGGATGATCATTCCTTTGAGACAGGGTTTCTTGCTGAATATGGAGCTAGGCTACCTCCAGTAATCCCCAGTCACTCCTGTGTGACTCAGGTGTGAAGGCACTCCCACTTTTTTAAGTGGGTACTGAGGATTCAAACTCAAATTCTGCTTGCATATAGAGCAATCAACCATTTCCCCAGCCACATCTTTGTCCAGAAGAATTAAGAGTGTTGAAACAGGCTTAGGAATATTTTCGCCTTTGTTGCAGGATCCATACTCCAGAGGTGATGATGGGTTCCGTGTAGTAGTGGAAGGTGTTTCATTAGGATTTCCCCTGCCTTCTGTATTGTCCCTGTTTTGTATGTTACATAAGTTGCCAAAGGTTCCAGAGAAGACCTGTTAAGGGAATGGGCAAAGGCTGGGTGTGCTGGGAGACTCATCACCCACTGTCTGGTATGATGCTTAAGATAAGAGGCATTTAATTGAATGAAAGGGTTAATTTGTTTATGGCCTCTATTCTAAGGCTGAATTGCTCAGCCTTTTTGGCTTGGCAACAAGTCAGTCTCAGCTTGCGCCTTTTTCAGGTGAGTATGGTGCCAAGCTGTCTCAATTTCTCTTTTCTCCAACTGCTCTAGGGAGCAGGACAAAGAAACATCCTATTACAGTATGGGGTACGTGGCCCTAGGCGTCTGAAAAAATAATTCTAAAAGCTATTTTAAGACCCAGGAATAGTAAAAAAAAAAAAAAAAATGAATTCAGGGAAACAATTTTTTACACTGCAATAATTTCTTGAGCCATGTTTATTGAGACTTAACAGCACAGGATTGGGTGAGTGACGTGAAAAAACCATAATACAAATGTATTTGTCTCTTATTTTCCATCTCAGTTCAGCCACCCCTCACTAACATTTATAAATGGACATAAAAGCCCTGTTTGTACCTGGTTGACTTGTTAGAGAAATATTCACATTGCTCTCACCAGGTTAAAGGAGCAAAAGGTGTATAAAAATAAGTGACTTGAGATCTATAGGGGGAAATAAACTTAACATACAAAATGATGATCATTCATTTTTTTTTTTTAAAGTTTTTAAAAACTATCTCCTTTACTGGGCTTGATGCCGGGTAGGAATTCCAAGACACATATTTTGCTAAATGGCCATAGGCTACACCTTGCCAGGGTCCTTATCACATTAGGGCATAAAGTCTTGCATTTATGTCATTGTCTCACAGAGGAATACACGGATAATGCCTAGAAGAAACTGAATATTTTAAGATCTTTCAAATGGCTGTAGTTTGAAATAAAATTATTGGTCAAAAATACTCTAAGTTTTTTCTTTTTTTCTTTTTGGTTTTTCGAGACAGGGTTTCTCTGTATAGCCCTGGCTGTCCTGGAACTCACTCTGTAGACCAGGCTGGCCTCGAACTCAGAAATCCGCCTGCCTCTGCCTCCCAAGTGCTGGGATTAAAGGCGTGTGCCACCACCGCCCGGCTTAAGTTTTTTCATGTGGGGATTTAACCCTTAGTATTAAGGTCTGTCTGGTTAGTTTTGGTGTGGGTTTTTTGTTTTTTGTTTTGCATCATTTTTAGGTAATTTTCAGGTTTATTATTTATTTTTACTTTGTATGTATGGGTATTTTGCCTGTATGTTTGTGTACCATGTGCTTGCCTGGAGTCCATGTGGGCCAGAAGAGGGCACGTGGTTGTCAGTTGCCATGTGGGTAGTAAAAATCAAACCTGTGTCCATTACAAAAAGCAACATGTGCTCTGAACTGCTGACCCGTCTCCCCAGAAGTCTAAAAAGCCAGCTTGTATGAGAATTGGTAACACTTATTTAAGGAAGACAGACTTACACATTGATATTTATAATACTGTGGTGCCTTGAATATGCTCAGCCCAGGGAGGGCCACGATTAGGAGGTCTGGTCTCATTGGAGAACTTGTGTCATGTGGGTGTGGGCTTTGAGGCTCCTGAGCTCAAGCTTCACCCAGTGGGAAGAGGACCTTCTAGCTGCCTGCAAAAGATAATCTCTTCCTGGCTACCTTGAATCAAGGTGTAGAGCTCTCAGCTCCTCCAACACCATGTCTACCTGAACACTGCTGTGTTTCTCATCATGAAAAGAATGGACTGAACCTCTGAAACTAAGCCAGCCCTAATTAAATGTTGTCCTTTCACTTGGGAGGCAGAGGCAGGTGGATTTCTAAGTTCAAAGCCAGCCTGGTCTACAGAGTGAGTTCCAGGACAGAGAAACCCTGTCTCGGAAAACCAAAAAAAAAAAAAAAAAAAAAAAAAGTCTCTTATAAGAATTACCTTGGTCATGGTGTTTCCTTACAGCAATGAAACACTAAGACAAACACTTTATTTAAATTGGGGAAAAAACCCTGTGAGAAGTGGAGATCCTCACTTTTATATTAACATTGGAGACGGTTTATTTTACAACTGTGCACGCTCAGGCACCAGCCCAAAAGGACAGCTGTGGCAATTTAGCACAGAGAACAGTATCTGAACACCAAGCACTCTTCCTCCCCTTCTTCATCACCGAGGAATCACAAGGGACAACCTTAAATGCAACTGAGATCCCATTCTTCCCCGTGTAATTTATATTTGTCCCATTTTTCACAGTAGAAACCTTGACTATGTTATTTCTTGTTTTACATACTGTTTATTTTAAGGGTTATCAGCTAATAACCTTGCAGGTAAGCTTAACTCTTAGTAATTTTTGACTTTAAACCTCTAGTTTGGGTGGGAGGGGGTTGGCTTGGCTGAGTCTGGATGTGTGGAATGGCTAGACTAGTCGGCATTAGCAAGGGTCATCATGGACCAACGCTGGCTGGGGGTTCCTTAGAATTTGAGCCACCAGATGGTATTTCTTACACCTTCAAGATATGCATGATATGAACATAAAGTGTTGAACAGTTGAGCAGGGGCCTTTTAACTTTGCTCTATGATGCTGAAATGTGGAGTTTTTATTTCTTGATAACAGCAGCTAGATAATCAGGCAGGGGGGTTACATCTTCTATCAAACATTTTGCTAAGGAATTACCATATTGCTCTATGCTTGATTTTAGTTTTTTGAAGAGAGTATAGTATAATGGAGACTCATGTAGTCCTAGGATTTAATTAAAAAAACAGGAATACGCAGATAATGCCTAGAAAAAACTGAATATTTTAAGACCTTCCAAATGGCTGTAGTTTGAAATAAAATCATTGAATAAAATACACATTATCTGTGTATTTCTCTGTTTTTTTAGGCTAACCGTGTGATGGAGGGTTGTATCTATTGTCATGCCTCTCAAGGTTAGCTTTAAGCAAAATGACACAATGTCAAGCAGTCAGAGCTAACTAATATAGTAATTCCTGCAATTACATCGAGGACCTTTAATGCTGTCACCTAAAGTAAGCCTGAAGTAAAACCAGACAGGAACTGTAGACAGTTACGTTCTCAAGGATGGCTGCCCTACCTCTCTTGTCATTGGTTGGGTTATTTTCTGCAGGTAATTGTATGACCTGACCAAACTTCGACATTCCCATTTTTCCTCGGAAAAGACACTTGTTCTTGCTTAAAGTTTTAGGTCTAAGTTTTCCCATTGCACACTCTGACTGCAGTTACAACTCAGCCATTTTAAACATTTTTTTCATTTCATATTCAAAACACAATGATGCTTATTTTTTGTTTTGTTTTTGAGAGAGACTCCAGTTTCCCAAGCTGGCCTTGAACTAACAACCATCTGTTTCAGCCATTTGATTGCAGATGTATGGTACCATATCCAATCATCATGGGTTTCAACTTTTATTTTTTCTTTTTAAAGATTTAAAATGTATTGGTTTAGTTAGAAAGGGGGAGTTGTACACATTCCATCTGCCTTGTCTGGTGGGCAGAAGACAACTTAGGGAGTTGGTTTAATGTTCCACTGTGTGGGTGTTGGGATTGAACCTGGCAGGCGTAGCTGCCAAGAGCGTTTGCCATCTGAACCATTTGTCCACCTTGTCTTCAGTTTTGAAAGAACTCATCAAAGTGTTTTATTTCATTTAATTTAGACCAGGAACTGGATTAGCTGAGTAATACAGCTTCTTTGCTTTGTCACTGTCATACTGCGTCATAGCCTCACTTGTAGATGTGCATAGTAGCTCACTATGTCAATTTATTTGATTTGCACAGAAAGCATGTACAAATTTGGGAGAACATTTTTACAGAGATAAAATGTAGACACAAACCTGCATCTCACTTGTTTGAAATACTGGGTAGTGGCTAGAGAGATGGCTCAGCAGTTAAGAGCACTGATTGCTCTTAGGAAGGTCCTGAGTTCAAATCCCAGAAACTACATGGTGGCTCACAACCATCTGTAATGAGATCTGATACCCTCTTCTGGAGTGTCTGAAGACAGCTACCGTGTACTTACATAAATAAATCTTAAAAAAATAAAAAAGATTGGGTAGTATTCCCCTGAGCTTGTACTCAATACATACTGTCCCAGCCAGTTGATAATAGTGGGCCAGAATGGCAAAGCCTCAAAATTCAGAACTGTCACAGATACAACCACAATACAAGACTCGTGACAAAGCCTGACAACTTCAGATGGGAGTCATGGGGATCAGAAGTTCAAGGTCAATCTTGGTTACGTTTGACCACGTAACAAGTTTGTGGAAGCATGGACTATGGGAGACCTGGTTTCAAAACAGAGAAACTCTAAAGCCCATTCTTTTCTAAGATTCAAGACAATATATATTAAGATAGTATGTTACTATCTTGGCTTGCTTGGTACTCACTGTGTAGACCAGGCTGGCTTCCAGCTCATAGAGATCTGTCTGCCTCTTCCTTCTGAGTGCTGGGATTAAAAGTTGACAGGAGCCTGATACAGCTGTCTCCTGAGAGGCTCTGCCAGAGCCTGACCAATACACATGTGGATGCTTGCAGCCAACCATCCTACCGAGCATGGGATCTGCAGTGGAGGAGTTAGGGGAAGGACCTAAGGAACTGAAGGGATTTGCAACCCCATAGGAAGAACTACAACATCAAAACCAGACCCCCCAGAGCTCCCAAGGACTAAACCACCAATCAAAGAGTACACATGGAGGGACACATGACTCCAGCTACATATGTAGCAGAGGATGGCCTTGTTGGGTGGGCATCAATGGGAGGGGAGGCCCTTGGTCCTGTGAAGGCTCGATGCCCCAATATAGGGAAATGCTAGGGCGAGGAAGTGGGAGTGGGTGGTTGGGTGTGGAGCACCCTCATAGAAGCAGGTGGGAGGGGGTGGGATGGAGGTTTGTGGAGAGGAAACCGGGAAGGGGGATAACATTTGAAATGTAAATAAATAAAATAACCAATAAAAAATTAAAAAAAAAGTTGTGTCAGCATGTTCCACTCAAGACAATCTAACTGTGAGCCCCAGTAAAATCAGAAGAGTTACCAGTAGTGCAGAGTAAACATTCCCATTATAAGAGGCAGGAGGATGCCCAGGATAGACAAGGACTACCACTTAGCAAGCAGTCCTCGAATTGTAGCTCCCTGTCGAGCATCCAGGGGTTGTGTTTCCTTCAGTGCTTTTGGTAAACCATACCTCCTAACCCCTGCCCCCCATTCCTCCTGAAAACATCTCAAACATGTACAAATCTGCTAACATCCCTCACAACCATGTCCTCACTTTTTGGTATCTCCCACCCCCCCTTTTTTTATTATCTTCATTGTGATGAAATATCTAACAAGTAACTCTGACTCAGAGTTTTCAAGGACATGGTCCATCATGGTGATCAAGGCGTGGTAGCCCAGGTCTGCCTGTGGTGGTGAGATTGTAGCACTGCTGTTACATCTCAGCGTGTTAGGAAGCAGAAATGGTTGAAATATCCATCAGAACATGATTCAGAAGAAAAGACAGCACTATTGTTTTTGCAGGCATCCAAAATGCAAAAACTACAGGATCAATGAGTCTTGCTTCAAGAAGGCCCCAGAAAAAACAAAACACAAAAAGCAACCAATGAGACCAGGCAATGTGTAACAGGATCATATTCTAGCATGGGCTATAGGCTATGCATGACATTATGAAAGTAGGACCAGAGTTTGGTGGATGCCTCAGGACTTATGAAATTCCAGAAACGTGGGATGTCTGCAGAAATGGAATAAAACTGTCTCAAACAATAAGCCACGCATGCTGCAGGGAACAGGGATGTTTGGGTGGCCTGTTAGGTATCTGACATGGTACTACCTCAAACCCTGAATGAGGTCTGTCCTGCTGGGATTAGATAAAGATTCTAAAACATTTCTAGAATAACTACAGCTTAAAATATAAAATTTAAAACAAATGTATCATGGCATTGTTATATTGAATAATCATTTAAAAAAGTTTCTCATAATCCTTTTGAGAATAACTTTATTACATCCTACAGAGTGAACAGAAGGTGGCAGCATTGCTTCAGCAGTTAAAAAGGTTTCCATCCCCTTTGAAAAGACATGGGGCAGGGTCCAGGTGGGGATTGGGACGGGGGCGGTGACTGATAGAGTCACCGCAGCAGGTGTGTGGAGCGGAGGACTGCCCCCGTGTTCCTGTGTAGGGTATGTAGAAAGAAAACACAAAGAATAATTGCTCAATGCCTCTAAACACTGCACATCTTTTTCTGTGTATTTTCTGTGGTAACAGACCTTCCCTGTAAAAATGAAATGGGTCAGAAGAGATTTAGAAAGTAGTGCATGGTTCTATAATGGTGGGAGTTTTAGTCTGTTTTTATTGACTGGTAATTTTCTAAAAATAAAAGATGTTTCTCTTCTCAGAAGTTTAAGGAGATGTTATGATTAGTAAGGACTTGGATCTCAGGTAAGTAGACATGCAGATATAGTGTGAAGGAAGGATCAATGCACATTTGTGTTCATGGTTAGTGCCAGGAAACAGCAGTAGGCTAGGAAGTCACTGGTCTTGTTTAGCAGGCTGTTTGTACTTCGTTTTGTGGAGTCAACATGTATATATACATCCATACTCAACATCACTGTGTATCAGCAGTTCTCAACCTGTGGACTGTAACCCCAGTATCAGACATCCTGCCATCAGATATTTAAATTACAATTCATAACACTAGCAAAGTTACAGTTATAAAGTAAAACTAAGTACATTGAAGCTTGAGGGTCACCACATGAGAAACTGTATTAAAGGGTTGTAGAGTAGGAAGCTTGGGAAGCCCTATTCTATGTAACCACTGAAATTCCTTAAAAGTACATGTATAAGTAAGCACATATATATTATGTGTAGAGATTTCATAACCTTTCTTAGTTTATGCCATTAAATTTGACCAGTTGCTGGATGAGTTTCTGGAAAATAAAATTTATTGCCTAAGAAAAAGGAGAAAAATGAAGGGCCACATACATATTTTCTAGATGTCTCTATTAAAAAGGGGGCAGGTGTTGGACTGAGTTGGAAAGCCATCTTTATCTTCATTTTAAAATTTTAATGTTCTTGTGTTTGTGAGAGACTCCATGTTTAATCATGACCATGTCTTAGTCAGAGTTTCTATTCCTGCGCAAACATCATGACCAAGAATCAAGTTATGGAGGAAAAGGGTTTATTTAGCTTACACTTCTTCATTGCTGTTCATCACCAAAGGAAGTCAGGACTGGAACTCAAGCAGGTCAGAAAGCAGGAGCTGATGTAGAGGCCATGGAGGGATGTTTCTTACTGGCTTGCTTCCTCTGCCTTGCTCAGCTTGCTTTCTTGTAGAACCCAAGACTACCAGCCCAGGGATGGCACCACCCAAAATAGGCCCTTCCACCCTTGATCATTAATTGAGAAAATGCCTTACAACTGGATCTCATGGAGGCACTTCCTCAACTGAAGTTTCTTTCTCTGTGAAACTCCAGCCTGTGTCAAGTTGACACACAAAACCAGCCAGTAGAGCCACCATGTCTGAAGACCTAAGTTTGATACCTGGGACCCACATAGTGGAAGGAGAAACTCACCTTTGCAAATGCTGTCTCTCCTTAGCTATTTAACTAACTAACTAACTAACTAACCAAACTCTGATATTAGAAGACCACCTTGGGCTGAAGAGATGGCTCATTCATTAAGAGCGCTGACTGCTCTTTCGAAGGTCCCAAGTTCAAATCCTAGCAACCACATGGTGGCTCACAACCATCCGTAACGAGATCTGATACCTTCTTCTAGAGTGTCTGAAGACAGCTACAGCTACAGTGTACTAACATATAATAATAAATCTTTTTTTTTTAAAAAAAAGGCCACCTTGCAGATTGTGGTGATTTGAAAATGCTTGGCTCAGAGAGTGGTACTATTAGGAGGTGAGGCCTTGTTGGAAGAAGTGTGTCGCTGTGCAGGTGGACTTTGAAACCCTTCTTCTAGCCACATGGAAGACAGTCTTCTGTTTGTCTTCAGAACAAGATGTAGAACTCTCAGCTCCTCCTGTGCCATGTCTACCTGGATGCTGCCATGCTTCCTACCGTGATGATAATGGACTGAACCTCAGAACCTGTAATTCAGCCCCAATTAAATGTCCTTCATAAAAGTTGTCTTGGTCATGGTATCTCTTCATAACAGTAAGACCCTAAGATATGTGTTAGGCAAGTCCTCTACCATCAAGTCCTGTTTCAATAGTATGTCTCCAAAATTACCTTTAAAAGATGGGTCTATTTTACTCACTTAAATTAACATTTGAACTTTAATTTTCTCATGCCTACTTATAATTTGATCTTGGCAATAATTGCTTTTTCAAATATTTTGAGAAAGCAGCCCTTTATAATGATGTACATTGACTGTGTGTACTAGACAGAACATTTTATTAATATGCTAATCCATTTTCCATCAAAATCAGAAGTTATCACATACATAAATACAGCATTTATGGGTTTACTATAGTCCTAAAAGTGGGCTTGGAATGTATTATTTGGTGGCTTATATCACTGGCAGGGTTAATATACAAGAAATAATGATTCGAATGTAAGCTTGAATAAATGAAAACCATGGATGTTTAATAATGTTTATTCTGGGCTGTCTAAATAGTATGGGGGTATATAAGATCTTAAAACATATTACTTCACTGTTCCTTTTACATATGCTAGGTTTCATTAGCAATTAACTGTGACAAAGGCACTGGTAACAGTTTCCATGGACTTTTAAGTTCGCCTATTGTGTAAAAGATTCTTGGTGTATTTGTAGGGCTCATCCCAGGTCTTCAGATGAGTTCTCAGGAAGTTCTTACATTGTTTGCATCAATTCACTTGAAACATGGCACCTTGGAGAGGGGAATAAAATTGTACTAAAAATATCTATGTGTTGTGTGGCTGTCTGTCTAGCTGCTTGTGGTACACAATAGCTTTATAAGCAAAGCTACAAGTCCTGATTTTACCTTTTCGTCATTGTGAGACAGCAGAGATTAGTTTCTAGGAACCCAATGTTTTTCTTTAAGATGGTGATGATAATAGTTGTCTTACAATGTTCTGTGAGACTTATCTGGGATATTAGTATGGAGTACTTGGTTCAGTATCTGGGGCATAAGTGTTAGTGTTATCCTGATGATACAGAATTATTGTAGTGGATGTGTATGTATGAATATATGATATCTTAAAATAATATCATTGGGTTATATTTTACTTGACAAAACATAATCTATATAAAGATAGTTTTCAGATCTGTTAAAACTCAGATAGCCCCAGAGGAGTAAGTTACAACTATTATTTACACAGTGCTTGAGATGATATATTTGTGTAACCTCAGAAAAGGTTTATAAATAGCTTTCATAGGCATGGACTTTATTAGGGCCCCAGTCCTGAGGGGTCCATAGAATTTACTCTAAAGATTGTTTAGGAAGATTTTGGGAAACTGTTCTGCCTCATGAGAGTTTGTGCCTGTTCAGATCCCCACTCTTGGCTTCAGCTCTCGACTATGACTTTGTGCCCCTGGAGCTAACATGCTTGTTAAGAGCTGACTGTGACCACCAAGAGCCCTGGGACTGCACAGCGTTACAGCAAACACTACACACACCCTGCATAGCACAGTGCTTTACTTATTTCTGTAGGCTTTTTTTCTTTACAACTATTTAAAAAACAAAATGAAGGCTGGCAGGATGCCTTGGTGCTACCACTGAGACTGATGGCCTGAGTTGCATGCCTAGGACTCCCATGCTTGAAGGAGAGCACTGACTTCTGCAAGTTGTCCTCTGCACTCCACATGCACCTCGGCATGTACACATCCCTGCCCTTGCACAGGCAAATAATTAACAAAAGAACAAAGATGGTACTCACTTCATTAAAACATTTGTAAAGTATAGACCCTCTCTAATTCTTTAGTGTTCAGTTGATATGGTTCTTTCCATTAGGACAGTTTTTTGAACAATGAGGCCTGTCCTGTTCATCAGTCTCACACTTCCTCTGCCCATTCTTCTCTTTTATTATTATTATTATTATTATTATCTATATTCTTTTTAATTTTTTTATTTTATTTTCTATATTCTTTATTTACATTCCAAATGATTTCCCCTTTCCCAGTTGCCCCCTCCCCAAAAGTCCCATAAGCCCTCTTCCCTCCCCCTGTTCCCCATTTACCTAAGAATTTCATGAATTCATTGTTTTTAATTGCTGAGTAGTATTCCATTGTGTAAATATACATGGAAAATATCTCTGATAAAATTGAAGAAATATATAGAAAAACACATTAGAATTGACTATTTCATGGAAAAATTATACAGATAAAATGGTAGGCATAAAAATATTCCTAAGTTGATTGAAAGTGGAATTATAAACATTTTCTGATAAAATTGAAAATCTACAAAGAAATATTTCTGATTAAACTCAAGAAATATATAGAAAAAACATTAAAACTGACTATTTCATTAAAATTGTACAGATAAGATAGTAAGCGTAAAAATATTCCTAAATTGATTGAAAGTAGAAGTAAAAACATTTTCTGATAAAATTGAAGATTTACATGGAAAATATCTCTGATAAAATTGAAGAAATTTATACAGATAAATTGGTAGGAATAAAAATATTCCTAAGTTGATTGAAAGTAGAATTATAAACATTTTCTGATAAAATTGAAGATTTACATGGAAAATATTTCTGATAAAATTGAAAAAAATATGGAAAAACATTAAAATTGAAGATTATCATGGAAAATTATACAGATAAAATGGTAGGGATAAAAATATTACTAAATTGATTGAAAGAAGTAAAAACATTTTCTGATAAAATGGAAGATTTACAAGGAAAATGTCTCTGATAAAATTGAAGAAATTTTTAAAAATCGTGTTAAGATTGAGTATTTCATGGAAAAATTATTCAGATATAATGGTAGGCATAAATATACTCCTATGTTTTTTGAAAGTGGGATTATAAACACTTTCTGATAAAACTGAAGATCTACAAGGAAAATATCTCTGATAAAATTCAAAAAATATATAGAAAAACATGTTAAAACTGACTATTTCTTGGAAAATTATACAGATAAAATGGAAGGTATAAAAATGTTCCTAAGTTGATTCAAAGTAAAATTATAGACATTGTCTGATAAAACTGAAGATCCACATGGAAAATACTTCTGACAAAATTGAAGAAAAATACAGAGAAACAATAAAATTGAAGATTATCATGGACAATTATACCGACAAAATGGTAGGCATAAAAACATTCCTAAATTGATTGAAAGTGAAACTACAAACACCCCCCACCCCATGAAACCGAAGATCTACATGAAAAACACCTCTGACAAAATTGAAGAAATACACAGAAAAAATGTTAAAATTAAAGATTATCATGGAAAATAATACAGACAAAATGGTAGACACAAAAAGCATTACTGAATTGAGAGGAGTCACAAACATTTTCTGATAAAAGAAGATCCACATGAAAATCATCTCTGTTAGACTATGTGTTTTGTTCCCCAACAAAAGTCTATTGACATTAAAAGATATTAAGGAATAGTGATTGTTGCTTCCTATTATTTTTGATGTTCTTTTTATGTTTGTGTGGTTGCTTTCTTTTGGGTTTGTTGGGAAAAGATTACTTTCTTGCTTTTTCTAGGGTATAGTTTCCCTCCTCATGTTGGTGTTTTCCATCTAATATCCTTGGTAGGGCTGGATTTGTGGAAAGATATTGTGTAAATTTGGTTTTATCATGGAATATCTTGGTTTCTCCATCTATGGTAATTGAGAGTTTTGCTGGGTATAGTAGTTTGGGCTGGCATTTGTGTTCTCTTAGGGTCTATATGAGATCTGCCCAGGATCTTCAGGCTTTCATTGTCTCAGGTGAGAAGTCTGCTGTAATTCTGATAGGTCTGCCTTTATAGGTTACTTGACCTTTTTCCCTTACTGCTTTTAATATTCTTTCTTTGTTTAGTGCATTTGGTGTTTTGATTATTATGTGATGGGAGGAATTTCTGTTCTGGTCCAGTCTGTTTGGAGTTCTGTAGGCTTCTTGTATGTTCATGGACATCTCTTTCTTTAGGTTAGGGAAGTTTTCTTCTATAATTTTGTTGAAGATATTTACTGGCCCTTTAAGTTGGAAATCTTCGCTCTCTTCTATACCTATAATCCTTAGGTTTGGTCTTCTCATTGTGTCCTGGATTTCCTGGATGTTTTGGCTCAGGAGCTTTTTGCATTTTGCATTTTCTTTAACTGTTGAGTCAATGTTTTCTATGGTATCTTCAGCCCCTGAGATTCTTTCTTCTAGCTCTTGTATTCTGTTGTTGATGCTTGCATCTATGACTCCTGAATTCTTTCCAAGATATTCTATCTCCAGAGATGTATCACTTTGTGATTTCTTTATTGTTTCTACTTCCATTTTCAGATCCTGGATGGTTTTGTTCAGTTCCTTCACTTGTTTGTTTGTGTTCTCCTGTAATTCTTTCAAGGATTTTTGTGTTTCCTCTTTAAGGGCCTCTACCTGTTCACCCATGCTCCCCTGTATTTCTTTCAGGGATTTTTGTGTTTCCTCTTTAAGGGCCTTTACCATTTGACCCATGTTCTCTTGTATTTCTTTAAGGGAGTTATTTATGTCCTTCTTGATGTCCTCTAACAGCATCGTGAGAAGAGACTTTAAATCCAACTCTTGCTTTTCTTGTGTGTTGGGGTATCTGGTACTTGCTGTTGTGGGAGAACTGGGCTCTGATATTGCCAAATAGCCTTGGTTTCTGTTGGTAGGGTTCTTGTGCTTGCCTTCGCCATCTGGTTATCTCTGGTGTTAGTTGGTCTTGTTGTCTCTGGCTGGAGCTTGCCCCTCCTATGGGCCTGTAAGCCTGTGTCTGTACTCCTGGGAGACTAACTCTCTTCTGGCAGGGTCTGTGCACAGAAGGGTGTGGAGCTGTCTGGTTCCCTGCTGCAAATGGTGGCCAGAAGGGAAGACTCCTGTCCCAGCTGCTCCAGTGACCATATGCCTTGTGGGCTCCTAGCTGTGCCCCTCCAGAGAGAAGGTGGAGATCTCACCTCTGCACTCAGAAGTGAAATTGCTGCTGGGAGATCACTCTCTCCTGGTGGTCTAAGCATAGAAGGCTTTGGAACTGCCTGGTTCTCTGCTGCAGATGGTGGCTGGAAGGGAAGACTCCTGTTCCAACTGCTCCACTGATCATATCCATTCTTCCCTTTTCCTACTCATTGGCTCATCGCATATCCTCACAGGCTGCATATCTAATGTGAAACACTCATATTGCTCTTGCCACGGCCTATGCTCTCTGTCTTTGTTCTGACCCCAGCTGACCCAGAAGTTACTTCAGCACAGAGACCCTCTCAGCTGTTCTTTACACCTTCTCCTATAGCCCCTATGATTTATATGGTGCAGAACCACATGGTCAATCTTTGCTTCTCAATTTTCTTGACTCTTGAGTAACTGCACTGAACAGGCGATTGCTCCTACTTTGGTGGAGTACTTTTTTGTTTGTCTTTTAGGACACTGTAGTCTTCTCTCTGGTTGGTTGGTTTGTTGCTTTGTTTCCTTGATGTTTTTCTGCTTTGTTTGACTTCTTCGATCACATTACTGATTCCTCCTCTTGCTCTTTTCTAAATACTGTAGTTCTTGAACCTTCTTCCCTGAATTTCCTCTCTTTGAATACTCCCTTCAGGATTTCATGCACCCACACGTCTATGTATATAGCAATTTGGAAGCCCTTAGATGTAAATGATATAGATATAAATGATATCTCTGTTCTAGAACTCGGCCTCATTTCCAAATATATATACCCATAGATCATTGGACAGCTCTGCTTGAGTGCCAACTGTTTCTTTAACCAGATCTCTGGTCTTTACTAGCTTACTCCATTCTTTGCCTCTTTAAAAAAAAATTAAAAAGTATTATTACTATGTGTAGATGATTTTTGTATGTGTTTTCTGTGGGTCTTGTGTGGAAGTTAGAGGACCTGGAATTAAACTCTCATCATGAGCTAGTAAGTGCTTCATCCACTAAGTCATTTTGTCACCCTCCACTCTTTTCTGAATTGTCTTAGGTAAACAGGCAAAGTAATGGGTTGCAGGATGGCATTGTTTGCACTTGAGTTCCTGTAGCTTGCTCTGCCTTCTTTCCTCACCCTTACTCTCCAATCTCCTTGTTTCTGTTTGTCATCATCACTGTGTTCCCATTTGTTCTACATTTGACTCTGGACACAAACTGTTGTCTTTGTCTTTAAGAAGTAGTAAAAGCACAGTGGCTTGTTTTTCTCACCTGTGTGTTTCCATCTTAGTCTGCATTACTATTCTTTTTCACTTGGGAAACTGTGGCAGCTCTCTAATCACTGTCCACTTTTTTTTCTTTAAAGATTTATTTATTTATTTATTAATTATATGTAAGTACACTGTAGCTGTCTTCAGACACACCAGAAGAGGGCATCAGATCTCATTACAGATGGTTGTGAGCCACCATGTGGGTGCTGGGATTTGAACTCAAGACCTTCGGAAGAACAGTCAGTGCTCTTAACGGCTGAGTCATCTCACCAGCCTTCACTGTCCACTTTTGACTCTGAAAATTTACTCTCAGCAGCCACGGCTTGATGCTGGTCATTCTAAACCTCTGCTAAAATACTCTAGTGGGTTTCCACTTTTTTTTGGAATAAAAGGTAGTTCCTGTGATAACCTTCTGGAACTCACACTCTCTGCTCCCTCCTCTCCTCTCCAGCTTCCTTCTTCCACTTACTTTACTTCAGAGTCTCCCCTGGCTGTTCCTTAAAGGCATTGATTAACTTTTGTCCTCACTGCCTAAAATTCCTCCCCAGCCCACCAGGAATTCAAGACCTCCTGCAGGTGAGGTAGCAGTCTCTCACTGGGCTATCACCCAGCCCTTCTCTTATTTATTAATTTGTCTCTATTCGTCAGCATTCTACTCCCTGTATTTAAATTACTTGTAAAGTATGTGCATCTCTCTTTGCAAAAATGTAATTTTCATTGTAAGAAATGAAGATAAGGTGTTCCTATAGAAATTAAATATCTTTTAAAACCTTTTTCTTGATTCTTTTGTGGGTTTCACATCATGCACCCAGTCCCAAGAAAGAGAGAAGATTCCTTCACACCAGGAGAAATATGTGTATGCCAACTTCCCCCAGTGAGAGGTGAGACCATGTTGAGAACAGCAGACTAACAAAGGCGTCCTGTTTTCAGACTAGACTGCTCTGTGATGTCTTACATCAGGGCCACAATGGAGGGTCCCATGCTGTGCTCACCACACTCATGGCCATAAAGTGCTTAATGTTGGTCTTCCTAGTTTCCAGCTCAAACACAGAAAGTGAAGACTTTCATACGTGCTTTTGGGCCAAGGACCTACTTGGAGGAGGATAGTAGTGTGCCTGTTTCAGCTTAAGTTAGTTCCTCTTTTCTGGCTGAATTTCTGTGACCAGGAAGGTAGGGAATATGGCAAGACATCAGCTGCCACTCAAACACCACTCCAGAATGGTAGAAAGGCCATTTCTGTGAACAAAGATGAAGATGCTCCTCTGATTAGAAGCTAGCTTACTCTATCCGCTGAAGAAGAGATATTTTCCAGTCCAGGAATCAGTAACTTAGAAAGATAGTTTTCAGGGAAACATGATACTATGCTGGAGTTTTTCTTTGGAGTATAGTAATTACCCTGTACAATTTCATGCTAAGTCTGTTGCATAAAAAAGTTATGAGCCTGATATAGCTGTCTCCTGAGAGGCTCTGCCAGAACCTGACAAATACAGAGGTGGGTGCTCTCAGCCAACCACTGGACTGAGCACAAGGTCCCCAATGGAGGAGCTAGAGAAAGGATCCAAGGAGCTGAAGGAGCTTGCAGCCCCATAGGAGGAACAACAATATGAACCAACCAGTACCCCAGAGCTCCCAGGGACTAAACCACCAACCAAAGAGTACACATGGAGGGACCCATGACTCCAGCTGCAAATGTAGCAGAGGATGGCCTTTTTGGACATCAAAGGGAGGAGAGGCCCTTGGTTCTGAAAAAGCTCGATGCCTAGTATAGGGGAATGCCAGGAGAGGGAAGTGGGAGTGGGTGGGTTGGTGAGCAGAGGGAGAGGGGAATGGGATAGGAGGTAACATTTGAAATGCAAAGGAAGAAAATATCTAATAAAAAAAAAACAAGCTATGCTAGGTCTGGAGAATTGGCTCAGTGGTTAAGACCACTTGCTGCTTTTCCAGAGGACCAGGGTTTGTTTTCTAGCACCTGCATGGTGGCTTACAACTGTCCTTATGTCCAGTTCCAGGGAATCTGATGCCTCTTCTGGTCTTAATGGACATCATGCATACATGTGGTGCCTGGATCTGCATATGGGCAAACATCTGTATACATAAATTAAAAATAAACAAATCTTTATTAAAATTATGTTAATGGATACTGACAGCGTCGATAAGACATATCTTACTGGAGAAGATGCCCTTTGATAGAAAGAAACCACTGCTAGAATTTTTCAGGGATGGTATTGGGGGAAGGAAGGTAAAGGGATAGGCAATAAGTAACCACCAGTAAGATGGTATGACCATCACTACCTACAAATGCTCAGCAACCTTGGCTCGAGTGAGCTTGTAGTTCCTTATTTCCTCCATCAAATCAACTCTCACTGGCTCTCCAAATTTCTCAGAGAACCTGGCATGAATCAAATGTTTTTGTGATCATTTCTTATGTGAGACCCATGAGAAGTCCCAGCAGGGTTAGAAGAGGGTGGAGCTAGGGTACTTAGACCCAGGGTCTCTAGTCCAGTAGTAACATCTTCATGAGCTGCTTGTCCTTGGAATTCAGTGGTTTCCTTTGCTGCTTCTCTTCACCCTGATTACTCTTTTTTCATAGACAGTTTTTAGTACAGAGTCACTCCTGTTAGAGCTCAGACTGGCATTAGGACTCACGTCATTCTGAGTATTGTTTGAGGGAGTCAAAGACAGGAGAGACTATTGATTGTTTACAGGGTTTCCACAGAAGCACAAGGAGAAATCTGAGAAGACTTATGTTTTAATGCAAAATATTTAGCAGACAACATGTGAGCTCATAGAAACTGGACATCTGTGAGCAGTCAGAGAATAAAGTAGACTGGCTGTCAAATCATCTACACTCATGGCTAATCCACAGTGATCTTGAAAATAACAATATGAGTTAGGATACATTTGGGGAAAGTTTCTGTAATCTTAACCTGAACAGCGGTTCTCAAAGATGGAAAGGTAATGATAGTAACTCACTGCTTCTATGCCATTGGGATCAATACCTTCAGCTCTAAGAGCTTCCTCAACATTACATTCATTTGTCATGTCCTGTGGTTCTTGTCTGGTATTTATTTGTAAGATAGCATCAACAGACAAGTAATTACCGGCTCACCTGTGTTAAAGAATTAACTCCGCAGAGAAAAATGTCTGTGGAGAGTAAATGAGAGGGTCTTTATGCAGCCGGACGAACTCAAAATAAACAGGAAGAAGAGAAAATAAACCTGAGATGCAACAGGATGGGAGGAGTGATTTCTATAACAATCCTACAATGGCAGAAGATCTGGGAGAAAAGCTGGGCTCACCCTGAGCACAGTGTAGACCAGAGAGCAGTGAGGAACCAGGGTCTCTGTCACAGGAGCGAGAACAACCGTGGGAGATAACATCATCTCCATCTGCTAAGCGTTTGTTTTATTTTAAAATTATGTGTTTATATGTGGACCTGTATGGGGGTTTGGTTTGTGCATGTGTAATTGTAGGTATATGTGGAGTCCAGCAAAAGGAATTGGACCCCTGGAGCTGGAGTTACTGGTAGTTGTTAAGTCCATTAGTGTGGGTGCTGGGAACTGCCCTCAGGTCCTCTGCAAGCCCAACACTTGCTTTTAACTGCTCAGCCAGCTCTTCAGCCCAAGGGATTAACTTTTAAATAGAGCGATTAGAATTTTATCAGTGTCTCTGTAATTGTGCCATCTGTGGTCATCAGGTTGGAGAAAAGAGAACATTTAGGAAATATGATAGGTTCATATGAAAACTCAGGTACAATTTAGGTTTGAGATAAAAAAGCTAGGTTCTTACAGAATCTACACACTGTGTAAGACAGGCTTGGCACCTGACACTTCATACATCCCCATCAACCTCCGACATTCTATGCTGTTTTCTCACTGATGTGTTTGGTGAGGTATTAAGGATATTTCCTTCACAAAGGTTTTATTAGGTTTATAGCATTTGGGACGGTGACATTCCTGCCTAGAGTACTTTACTGTTGATGCAGAAAAAAAAAGGCATTGGTAGAATCTCCAAAGGAAGATGTGTGTGAGTTCTTTGTAAGCTATCAGATTTTTTCAGTCTTTAAAAGGTAATATAAATAATTATATATAGCACATAATATAATTATATGTAATATAGTAGTGTAATGAATGCAGAAGTGCTATAGCCAGAATGAAACATTTGGAAAGACATTTCTGTCACTTGGGATTCTGAAAGGTAAGCATAAACCCTCTGGGATTTTTAAAGTTAATCAGGAAAAACATGGCAGACAGCTTCTTACCCTTATCTAGCAAGACTTTGCAGATGTCATCTCTTTTTGTTTTCCTACAAGTCATTCTCACTGGTTTTCCTTTGAATATTTGCTTATACTTAAACTCCTACTATGTAAACTTTGGATCTGAGTGTCAATATCTACCCTGGACCTTCCATGTTCTTCCAATATCCTTTATGACCTTCATAATGATCTTCTTTTAACCACTTAGTAATAGTTAAGATTAAAAGATAGTTCCATAATCAGGTACCTGACATCACCAAGACACCTGACATCACCAAGACACCTGATATCACCAAGACACCTGACATCACCAAGACACCTGATATCACCAAGACACCTGATATCACCAAGACACCTAACATCACCAAGGCATCTGACATCACCAAGACACCTGACATCACCAAGACACCTGACATCACCAAGACACCTGACATCACCAAGACACATGACATCACCAAGACACCTGACATCACCAAGACACATGACATCACCAAGACACATGACAAAACTCAGACAACCAACTCTTTCTGTTCTTATTCTGTTTTCACAGTATGATGCATGATTACTGAGTATTTGAAACTTGGCTAACACAAAATAGGAAGTGCTGCAAATACACAAAGGATAAAAAAATGGAGAACAAACACTACATTGACAATTTTTATTTTGACTATTTGTTAAAATGATAGTATTTTGAACTTGGTTAGAAATAAAGTACAGGACTAAGGAATCAGGGCTGGAGAGATGGCTTAGCAGTTTAGAGCACTGGCTGCTCTTACAAAGAGAGAGGACCCAGATTCTAATCCCAGTACCCACATGGTAGCTCCCAGCCCTCTGTAACTCCAGTTTCAGGGAACCTGACTTTTATTTCTGACCTCCATGGCACTAAACATGCACATTGTGTATACACATATGTATGCAGCCAAATATTTGCATATAAAATAAAATGAGTGAATCTATTTTTAAAAAGATCCCTACCTAACTTAAAAAAAAAAAAAGAAAGAAGAAAATTAAAATACTATTAAGAAATTTATCAGCCGGGTGGTGGTGGCGCACGCCTTTAATCCCAGCACTTGGGAGGCAGAGGCAGGAGGATTTCTGAGTTCGAAGCCAGCCTGGTCTACAAAGTGAGTTCCAGGACAGCCAGGGCTACACAAAGAAACCCTGTCTCAAAAAACCAAAAAAAAAGTTATTATCAAGAAATTTATCCTTTGGAATTTTGGAGGATCAGGGAGGAGATGGGAGAGGGGAAATGAATCATAATATGTTTCAAATTTATTTTCAAAAAAAAGTAGAAAAAACAGATTTTTTTTTTAAAAAAAGAATGAGACTACTTCCAGGCATAGTGGTACTTAGGAAGCAGAGGCAGGCAGATCTCTGAGTTTGAGGCCAACCTGGTTTACTGATCAAGTTCCAGGACAGGCAGGGCTAAAAAAAAGGAATAAAAAATGTGGCTTACACTTGGACCTCACGCTGTTTTTGGTCAGGCAATACTTTTCAGTATCCTCCCCACTCTCCCAAGCTAGTTATCTTTCAGATATATTCAACAACTTTTTTTTTATCTACTTCCTAGGTCCTACCCCAGACCTACCAAATCACACTGCTCGACATGAATCAGAAATCTAAGCTTTTGTGAAGTTCTGGGATGACAGTGGTGTCAACTACTGCTATCCCACAGCAACTTTTTGCTCTGAGATCTTGCTTGTTTCTTGTTGTGGCTAAAGATGGCAGCAGGAAAATCACAAAAAGGAAGTATTCTCTGGTGGATAAAGCAAGATCCTTCTTTTTTCTAGTGACATGAATTTTTATATGCATACTTCTTGCCCTTTCTGCTATTGAGATATTCCGCCCACTAGCCTAGTGATATTTATTTAAAAAAAAACTTTCACACTCCTAGTTTTTTTATTGGATAAGCAAATTTTCGATTACATATGTCAATATAAGTATACATCACAGAATGACTAGGAAAAGCTAATTCATATATGTATTCTCTCATATACTTATTTTTTTTTCTGTACAAGAACACAAAGTAAAAGCGAATTAGTATATTGCTTCATATGCCTTTTTTGTTGTAGTTGTTGTGAGAACAACTAAAATCAACTCTCAGAGATTTTGTAGTTTAGAGTATATTATTTACTTTCACTGTAGTGTACAATAGAACTCTCAAGTTTATTTTCCCTAACTAAAAATGTATCCATTGGCCAACATTCTCTTCTTTAAGTGTAGAACCATTCTAAGGAGGGGGTATAATGGCTTATGGAGATTGCTGATGTCAACAAGACTGTTGTCTGACTCAGATGGTTCACTTGAAGGCTGGAGTGGAAATACACAAGTATCTGTGAAGTATCTTTCAACTTCAAAACGAGTACAGAGAGCCCATGATTGAGCTGTTGATATGAGGCCAGGGTTTCTGCTGGTGAGGTCTATAGCATCTTGTTTTCATGAGCAATGTCTAAGACACACCCTTCACGTTTTCTATTCAAAATGTCTTTGAAACAGGGCAAGATTAAAGTGCCTGAGAGGCAATCTAAGTATAGTAATTCTTAGAGGAGTGTAATTTCCCCCTAGCTTGTCAGAAATCCCCTTTGTGATATCTTGTTAAAGCATTTGATTCAGGTTTCACAGAGGTCACTTTGACCTCTGCCATCATTTTATAAAAGTGTATATTATTTATTAAGTTATTACTAAATATCAACTTAAATCACTAAAGTTAGATGGTAATTACAGTGACCACAAACAAGTTAGTGAATAAAGTTATTAAGCATAAAACTCAAGAGACAACTTTAATCTCCGCATTCAGACAGCAGAGGCAGGCAGATCTCTATGAGTTCAAAGTCAGCTTGATCTACATGTGAGACTTTTGCAAAAGCAAAACAACTCTCCCACACCAAAAAAAGCCTTAACAAGTCTTCTAAAATTCAGTCTTTTGAGAACATTTAGTGATTTTTCAACCTTTCTTATGCGTTACCCTTTAATACAGTTCCTCATGTTAAGGTGACCTCCAACCATAACATTATTTTGTTGGCACTTCATAACTCTAATTTTATTACTGTTATGAATCATGATGTAAATATCTGATATGCAGGATATCTGATATATGGTCCCCATGGGGGTTGAGACCCATAGATTGAGAACCCCGAATTTAGAAGACTGTAGATGTCAGTCAAAATGTTTAACACAAAGAATGGGTAGAAATCAGTCAAATTAACTTGACAAGTTACTTTGGAATGGTTGATTACAAAAATAATGAAATACAGTAATCATAAGTCTCGCCCCTGGAACACTTACTATATGGCATGTGCAGCTACTTAATATAGTGTCTCACATTCACCTCATGAATATCCTTTGAGGAATAGTTTATAATTAGCTTCATTTTACATGTGAGGAAATTGAGGTTTCCAGAAGTTAAGTCACTGAAGGTCACATGGCTTTATCTTTGGAGATGAAATTCAAAGGCAAGTCAGTCTGATTCTAGAATCCAGGACCAGTCAATAACTTCTAAACCTAACCTCAAGCAAGAGAGAGTTAACCTCACCCTTTCTTGTTGATCTCCATTGGTCTGACATGATCTATGGGACTGGGTCAAGGCCGTAGTCTCTGGGAGGCAAGAGTCACCATAACGGATAACGTGTGTGTCCTAGATTCATGAACAACTCTATCAGTCTTCTTAGAATAGGATGAGGCACCATTTAATTAATAGAGTTAATGCCGTAAACAATGGATAGATGGGGTATTTGGGAGAAAGCTTTGCTAAGCTAGATACCAGGCTTCTGAGAGATAAATAAAGTCTTACTGTTGTTTCTGAACACTGTACCCTGGGTTCTGAAGAAGATATTTGTCATGCTGTCTCCTTTGTGGTCTTTTCCTTGGTGTGATGAATGTGATTTCCTGGCACGGCTGGTTTACTCCAGCCTCAAGGCAGAATACTTCTACCTCAAAGAAAAATAAATTGGCTTCAAGTGAAGAAAAAAAGAATGCTGTCAACCTTTTAATCTTTCCTTTCCATCTTCTGCATGCCTCCTCCTACCCAACTATGACTATTTTAGTCTTCAAGAATCCACTGCTCATTTCCAGAAGGGCATCGGGTAACTTAGATGTGCACTCTGGGGCCTTCCATATGCCTTGTCACACCCACATGTGCTATGTTATAAATAATCACCATGGACTAATTGCCTAGAATATCACTCCAGGCTATCTGTAGCTACACAGTTTTCCTCCCACAGGAAAAATTGGTGGGTAGGTTTGCCTGGGTGTCATTTGGCAATAAAATGTTTTTCTTAGAAGTTCCCCACTGAACTACAAAGCACTCCCAGCATTTTGCACCTATTTTCTTGTCTTTTGCCAGTGAATAATAGCATTTAACTTTCTTTGAAGTGTAATTATTCATCAAGAAGTCATTTTGTTTATTTGATGGTTATAGGTTTTCAGAGAATGTACTTTTAAAATATATCATATTTGAAACATTTTTTTCTAATTATAATTTTGATCTGAGCATTAAAAGCAAGCTGTTTCTATCTAGCACTGGCAAGAGCCATCAAAATTACCCTGTGAACTTTTTATTGTATAAAGATTTGCTTTCAGGGAAGTGAGCAACTTTGTTGGAACCTTAAATTTACTTAGACTTAGGTTGGCTATACCCAGTCATACACAAATAAAGGATTTCTGCCTGCCAGAGAATAAGTAGGTGATGTGAGTCCAAAGGAAACAGGAAGACTGGAATTCTCTTCTCTGATGCTCTTTCCTCAGTGTGAGAAGACATTAAGTATGTTTTATATAATTGAAAAGAATATTAGCCTTATGGTTGTGTGCATCATGTTAGTACGACTGTGAGTGTCACATTAGGAAATGCTTCTTTAGTCTCTCAGCAGTTTGATTTGAAGTTCAGTGAGTGCCAAGTGGATGGGAGCATCAGCACGTCTTTACAGATGGGGAATTCAAATGCTACATGGAGGGCGTTACAATGTGACTGAAGGCTCACATTTACTGTGTGAAATGAGCATCATTTGTGGAGGAGACCTGGTTGACCCAAAGGGAGTCTCAAGAGCAGAAACAACACTGCAGTTGTGTCAGATTGACTGGAGTATGAGGTTCCCAGATACTTGACTAAACATCATTCTGGCTGTATCCATGAGGGTGCTACTGGATGAAATTAACATTTGAAATGGACTGGCAGCAACAGATTACCTCTCAATGCAGGTCTCTTCCAATATACTAGAAGACTAGATGATGAGCTGAAGCTCTTCTTGCTGCGTGATGAATTTGATTTGGGTCATTGGTCTTCTCAGGCTTGTATAAGAACTTTTACTGTGTGTAGAAGTTTGAATGACAAGTGTCCTCATACTACTCAGCTACTGGAACACTTGGTCCCCAGTTGGTAGCGCTGTTTGGGGAGATTTAGGAGGTATGCTGGAAGAAGCATGTCACTGGGGGAGGACTTGAGATCTTGTCATGTCACCCTGCTTCCAGTTTGCTCTCTCTGGTCCTCACGTTTCCTTTGAAGATGCAGTCTCTCAGCTCTCTGCTTCTGTTGCATCACCTGCTGCTTGCTGCTATGCCTTTCCATTGTGATGGACTCTTTCCTCTGGAACCATAAGCCAAAGGAGTCCTTTCTTCCCTAAGTTGCTTTTGTTCTGATGTTTACCAAAAAACAAGAGTAATTAACATAGGTCATCACTCCTCTTATGCCCTTATTCTTTCTTATTTTTTAGTGTTTATTAATTTGCCTGCAAGTATGTTTGTGTACCATGGACATGCCTGTTGTTTGTTCAGGTCAGAAGAGAGTGTTGGATTCCCTAGGACTGCAGTTATTGATCAATGTGAACTATGATGTGGGTGTTGGAGATTGTTGGTCCTCTGCAAGAAGATACAGTGCTCCTAACTGCCTCGAACTCAGAGATCCACCTGTTTTGCCTCCCAAGTGCTGGGATTAAAGGTATGTGCCACCACTGCCTGTCTCAAGCCTCATATTCATGATGGCTCACTCAGATAGTCTGGCATTAAATATTGAGTATTTTACTGTTATATTAAAAATATGTCAGCCAGATCATTGTGATAATCTAGTAGTATTGTTGTCAACATAGAATAATAAGGTTTTGGAAGTTTAGAGCCTTGCTGTCATTATGCAATCATGTGGTGTATGTGATATTTTTATTCTTCTGTAAAGCTGATTTTTTTTTTACAGGTTCTGGGCACCTATTTGAGCTTTTCTGGACCTTAACTTTTCACATTTTGGTTTTATATCTTATACAAGTGAAATGTGTGAGCCAGTCTGTTTACTAGCTGCTGGCAGGATGATGCAAAGGCCATGCTAAGAATAATGTGAGAGACCTAGCCAAACTCTCACATTAATTCAAAATTTAACAGCAGACATTCCATGGTTTTAAATTCTGAAATGTGCAGTGTCACCGCCCTTGTTATCAATATTCCCACATTAACCAGTTTAAACCCTATCGATGGAGATTTATGTTTAAGAGTTAACAAATGGGGCTGGAGAGATGGCTCAGTGGTTAAGAACACTGACTGCTCTTCTGAAGGTCCTGAGTTCAGATCCCAGTAGCGACATGGTGGCTCACAACCATCCATAATGAGATCTGACACCCTCTTCTGGAGTGTCTGAAGACAGCGACAGTGTACTTACATATAATAAATAAATAAATAAATAAATAAATAAATAAATAAATAAACAAATCTTTAAAAAAAAGTTAACAAATGTCTTCAAGTAGCATTTTTATGTATCAAGTTTTTCCAGGGAAGAAAACCCCATCTTGGAACTTCTTTTGTAGGGTTGACCATAAAGATGCTGCAGTGGTTTATTTCTTCTCCTGAAATGGATGTGGTTGGGACGGGCTACAGGGTTGATTACAGATCTTCATTGCAGACCTTCATCTTGCTTGGTTAGGAGGGTGATTTATAATGTTGACCAGAGGTCAGACTGTCTGTGACTAGGCTGTGCTTTCAGCACCCCAGGATTAAAGGGGAAAACCCACAGGAAAATCATTATATCACGAGCAATGCCTCCTCCAGCTCCTGCCCTCTCTCTTTCCCTAACATCCTGGTCCTTAAACCTGCGCCAAGCAAGGCTGAGGACTGGATCGGCTGTCTCTGCCTGTGCCAGCTTTCTTCTCTACAACAACTAGGATATTTTACTTTCCTGGTCTTAGTGTGGCATTGCTACATTGTTTTAAGTATACCATTGCTACATTGTTTTATTTAAGCACCCGCTTACTGCATTGTTTTATTTAGCTCTACATTGCTACATTGTTTTATTTATACGCCCCATTGCTACATTGTTTTATGAAGTTGGTCAGTCCGCAGATTTGTTTCTTGACCTCATTCCCCGGTAGAAGAACCCTTATGAAGGTTATATAGGCAAGAATCCAAGGCAGTCATGCTAAAATTCCCAGAGGGAGTTGTGTTTTTATGCTAGTAAGTGAACTTTTAAATGTGTTACATGTTCACTTTTAAATGTTGCACTTGCCATCTGTCAATAAAGAGTAAAGTAGCCAAAATCATAAGTGCAGAGAATAATGTTTCAGAGGATTTGGTGCCTATGAATCATCACTAGCTGTGACAATAAGTTATACTGAATTGCCCATAACCAACATTTATTTTATACTTCATAAGCTCTGACTTTTATTTCGGCCTCATCTCTTCATCTTGTATTTTGATATTGACAAAATGTTGTAACTACATCTATCTTTAATGTGGATAAGTCAGAAATTCCAGTTCATCTGAGATTTTGATAATAGAGCCAAATTACCATCAGAAATGTGCGATATTATTTTTTGTAAAGATTACTCTCTCAGGAAAATCTATTGACAATGATAAACTGCCCAGATTTCACATTTACGGTAAGAAATATAATTGAAAAGATGTTGGAGAATCAAGACTTTAATAAATATGAACTTTTTGTTTGGAAGAATCTAATTATTTACAGATTACAAGAGTCTTCAAGTGTGTTCCCTGCACATACAGACTGCAGTGCACTGACCTTGCCTAATGACCTTGTAAATGAAAAGAGCAAGGGCTGAGTGGTTTGTCAATGTCAGCACCCCCCCCCCCAAGCTCAGTGAAATTTGAGTTGCATATGCTTTAAGTGTATATATGCTTTTCATTACAATAATTTACTTTAAAAAGTCATTTCTGTAATAAATGTATCTATGAAATAGAATTGTCTTCTGGAAAGAGGTAACCAAATAGCAAAGATTAGGAGTACATTTAGATACCTACTCTGGATGCCACAAGTAGGAGAGGGCAATCCCCAGGGAGCAGAAGTGACCTTTGTGAGTCTCTCTCCCTTTAGGGAGCAGGAAGTTAAAACAGGGTCTCACTCTGTCCCCTTGCCTCAGCCTCTCAGGTGCTGAGATTATAGTGGTGCACCATCATACCTGGCTTGTTTGTGATTCTGTTGACTGTCCTAATTTAAAAATTTGTTTACCATGTAACTGAATGAATTTTAAAAAATTCAGATCAGGAGTAGAAATTTTGTGGGAATTCAAATGGTTCCATTTTAGTTAAATTTTATTTTGTTTATGAAAAAAGTTATTGACTAAAATAGTGAATCAAGGGGCTGGTGAGATGGCTGAGTGGTTAAGAGCACTGACTGCTCTTCCAAAGGTCCTGAATTCAAATCCCAGCAACCACATGGTGGCTCACAACCATCTGTATCAAGATCTGACACCCTCTTCTGGAGTGTCTGAAGACATCGACACTTACATATTATTACATATATTATATGTAAGTGTACTTACATATAATAAAATAAATAAACCTTTAAAAAATAGTGAATCAGATTGTGATGAAAATGTGTATTTAGAATCAGATTGAAAAACTTGTAGCCATTACAGTGAACCTTTCCTTATGGTTATTATACTATTTACAAGACTTTTCCTGTTGTTGTTTTTTTTTCATCTGATTAGATGATGATGATGATGATAATGATAATTTGTCATGTATATTGTGTATTTTGCATGATGTACTTATTTGCTAGTGTACTTCTGTGTGCGTATGCATGGGGAGCCTGAGATTGACATTTGTAGATTTTCTCTATTGCTCCTATCTCTAGTTTTTGAGGGTCTTTCAATGAGCCAGAAGCTTGTTAAACTGGTTAGGCTCCACAGGCATGTGTCACCAGCTGGCTTCCTATGTGGGCTCTTAGGATCCAAACTTAGGTCCTTGCCCTTCCCAACAGGCACATTGCCGACCGAGCCACCCCCAGTCCTCATCCTATTGAGACGTTGTATTGTATATTTGAGGTTTGCCCTTTCTAGCTCTGAAATTAAGGCAATCCATCTTTATATTTGCTTATCTGATTAATATACTCATTTCATTTATTCATACTTTCAGGTTTCCACTAAGATCACTGGAGCCTGTTTCTAGTACAGATGCACCAAAGTGTGGTCAGAGCAAAAGGTGAGATCTGTAAGTGGACCAGTCAGGAGTCAGGAGGCCCCAAGTCACACTGATTGCAAAAGTGAATCCTAACTTTTATTTCACCAAGTCCCCTGCCCCTCCTTGCTTTTTCACTCTGGAAGACAGGCAATTACAGAAGAGATACGATAAATGTAGGATCAAGATAAGGTAGACCTGGAGGGCAATAGAAATGAATAGAATAGCAGCTGTCTAGGTGTAGGTTTGGCAGGCTCAGGATTAGAGTGGGATACTTCAAATATTTTTTTTAGGAAATCAGCCAGACTTATGATGGGGTATGACCACAATGTTTTATAACTCAGGAACATCCACTGTTGGATGCTTGGATGGACTGGGGAAGAATGTGGCTTTCTGGGGTAGGTGGAAGAAAGTACATCAAAAACAGTTGATTCCAGTCTGCAGGGAGCATGTTGCAGCCCTAGAACCTCAGAGACTGGCCATAGCATTAGTCTGTGAACTACTTTCTAGACTTTTCTTTGAGATGAGCTCTAAGATGATGATTCCCATGGAAACACACACACACACACACACACACACACACACACACACATTTTTCAGATTGTCACAAATGCTTCATGTGTCAAGAGGAAGATTTTAGATCCATTGCAGCTTATATCCACCTACCCAGTATAATAGAACAGGACTAACCTGTGCTAGGCGTTCAGTGTGGGCAGCTCACCTACACATCATTGTGGAGCATAATAAATACCCACATGATTGGTTCCAAGGATGTGAGTTAAAGAAGTTCAGAAAAGAGAGAATGCTACATGAGCTGGAGCTGCTACTGAGCTACACAGAGGAAGTTTCACTGGCTAGGTTTTCAGAGAGAAGCATGCGTGTATCCTGATGTCAGGAAAGCTAGATTAAGGGAGATGGTGAAGAACTTCCGCTCATGTTGGAAAATCTTGGGAAGTAGATTTAGGTGGGTACAGAAGAAGACAAATTTTGTATATGACTTTGAAAGTCAATTTGACAAGTATAAACTTTATATTGAGAGTACTTTTATTTTCAATGCTGTGAATTGAACGCAGAGCTATGTGCATGCTAGGCCTGACAAATGCTTTACCAGTGAGTGGCATCCTTAGCTCCCTAAGTACAGCATCCTTAGAAAAAAGATAGAAGAGAGCAGATATGTCATACCCAATATATCATAGGGATGTGCCATTGGCACATCTCCATTTATATATATTGAGAGAGAGGGTGGGGGAGGAGAGAGGCAGAGAGACAGAGATTTTCTTCTTTTTTCCATAATCTTTTTAAATGTTTTTTTATTAAATATAATCTTCATTTACATTTCAAGTGGTAGAACCTTTCCCAGTTTCTCCCCTACCCAAAACCCCCCAACCCCTCCTCCCACTCCCTGCCTCCAAGTATATGCCCCTCCACCTGACCCACTCCCATTCCCCCCCCCCCCCCCAATTTCCCCTTGTTGGAGCATCTATTTAGCCTTCACCTGACCAAGGACCACTCCTCCCACTGATTCCCGACAAGGCGTTCCTCTGCCACATTTTTGGCTGGAACCATGTGTACCCCTTGGTTGATGGTTTAGTCCCTGGGAGTCCTGGAGAGTCTGGGTGGCCAACATCGTTGTTCTTCCCGTGGGGCTGTAAACCCCTTCAGCTCCTCTGAATCACCCTCCAACTCCTTCATCAGGGACCCCACTCCCAGATCAATGGTTGGCTGCTAGCATCTGCCTCTGTATGTGTAAGGCTCTGGCAGAGCCCCTCCGAAGACAACCATGGCATGCTCCTTTTGATATGTGCTTCTTGTCATCCATAGTAGTGTTGGGGTTTGGTGACTGTTTATAGGGTGAATCCCCAGGTAGAGCAGTCTCTGGGTTGCCTTTACTTCAGTCCCTGCTCCACACTTTGCCTCTATTATTGCTCCTGTAAGTATATTCTTCCCTTTCTCAGAGGAACCCAAGCACCCCCATTTCAGTCCTCTTTCTTCTTGAGCTTCCTGTGGTCTGTGAATTGTAACTTGTTTATTATGGGCTTTTGGGCTAACATCCACTTATCAGTGAGTGCAAACCATGTGTGTTCTTTTGTGATTGGGTTACCTCGCTCAGGATGACACTTTCCAGTTCCATCCATTTGCCTAAGAATTTCATGAATTCATTGTTTTTAATAGCTGAATAATACCCTATTGTGTGTGTGTGTGTGTGTGTGTGTGTATATCAGTTTCTGTATCCATTCCTCAGTTGAAGGACATCTGGGTTATTTCCAGCTTCTGGCTATTATGAATAAGGCAGCTATGAACATAGTGGAGCAGGTGTCTTTATTATGTGTAAGAGCATCTTCTGGGTATATACCCAGGAGTGGTATAACTGGGTCCTCAGGTCTAATTTTCTGAGGAATCACCAAACTGATTTCCAGAGTGGTTTTACCAGCTTGCAATCCCACCAACAATGGAGAAGTGTTCCTTTTTCTCCACATCCTCTCCAGCATCTGCTCTCCCCTGAGTTTTTCATCTTAGCCGTGACAGATTTTCTTACGTAGGCCTGAGTGCCTTTTAACTCAGTATGTAGACCAGGTAGGCTTTGAACTTGCAGAGATCTGTCTACTTCTTCCTCCTGTGTGCTAGGATTAATTTCTTAGAAAATCTTGAACTCCTCCCCCTTGCTCCCGGGGGTGTGTGTCCTTTTCTCCTCCCACAAACTCCAAGCTCCTCCCCCTTCCTCCTGCCCAATCATTGGCTCAAACCTTTATTTGAAAAGTTAAGGTAGGGAGAAGGTTCACAAGGCAACTCCTCATCTGCAGCCCCTCCGAGGAGTGGAATTAGCATCAAAATACAAGCCCAGGGCTATCCACAATAGTGGGCTGGGCTGCACGATTCATTTCCCTACTGGCTGTGGACTAGAATGCACTTCACTAACTGGCATACTGGAAATATTTTTCTAAGAAATTAATTCTAGCACACAGAAAAATGGGATATGGTGCCCCCCGTGTTGCTTCTAACCTTTCTGGCCTGATTTTGCTGGCCAAGAACACACATGCCAGCTTCATTTTCATCACCCTGGATAAAAATACTTGGAACAGAAAGGCAAATTCTGTAATGGGTGCTCTTTAGGTGCATACCGTGCAGTGACCTACACTTCGGTTCTTATAACATCACAAGCGCTGTGAAGTTAAAGTTCCTTAAAAGATAGCTTCAAGTTACTAGGACAGTGAAAGCAATCAGTCTCCAACTCCTCTTCTTGGTCCTAAACTGAGTTAGTGTGACCTCCTTTATTTTCCAAGTGTTGATTGACACCACAGGGATCACAGTGAAGAGGGAAATCCTGACAGCCAGGCTGATATCTGGTACCTCAGGCATACTATGCTAGATGATGGACGTGTAGGGCTCTAAACTCTAGTGTATGCCCTGTTCTTTGACCTGAACAAATGATTTAAAATCTCTATGTTACTTTTGTTTGTTTGTTCATTTGATTGTTTTTGTTTTTTGATACAGGGTTTCTCTGTGTAGCCCTGGCTATCCTGACACTTACTCTGTAGACCAGGCTGGCCTCGAACTCAGAGATCTGCCTGCCTCTGCCTTCTGAATACTGGGATTGAAGGTGTGTGCCACCAACCACCCATACTTTTTCTTTCTATCTATAAAATGAAAATAATGGTACCAAATAGGATTATCTTGCAAGTTAATTGGATGATGTAAGAAAAGTATTTAGAGCACTACTTATCACAAAAGAAGTACTCAATAAACATTAGATAAAGGATGATAGCCCAGAGGAACTACAAGGCATAGATGCAGCACAGCACAGGGCACCTGACTGCTGTTACAACATACTAGAGACTGACAGCCAGGATTCCTTTTCACTGGGCATGACCTCTGGTCTAATCAGATTGATTGACCACTGTGTCCCTTTTGATGGGTTAATGATTGTGCTAGATGGTCTATCAAATATTGTTTATATTATCAGAGTCTAAATCAGTCCTAAAACATTTGTTTGCCCCAGAATATATAGAATGCCTGCTAAAAATGTGGTTTCTTGGCACCGTGGTTCAATTAATATAGAACAGTCCAAGAATGATTTGAAAGAACACCTTAGGTCTGCCTTTAGACAAGTTGATTTAGAGGGTCCTGGAGATGTTCTTGAAGAAGTAACTTTTAAGCCGAGGTTCAAATTCTAGCACCTTTAAGCAGGAAGCAGAGTGGAACAAAAGAATATCTATCTATATCTATATCTATCCATATCTACATCTATATCTACATCTATTTGCCTATCTATCTGTCCGTCCATCCATCCATCCATCCATCCATCCATCCATCCATCCATCCATCCATCCATCCATCTATCTATCTATCTATCTGTCTATCTATCTATCTATCTATCTATCTACCAATCTATCTATGCAACATCCTGGATAAAGTCATGGGAGTGTTAGGGGAAAAATTCAGAGTGGTTAGCTAGTGTGGATGACAGGTAACCTGAGTCAGGAATGACCTCAATTCTAAAGGAACTGTAAGCTGTGCCTTTTCATTCTACCATTGAGATAATGAAGGAATGGCCACTTTAAGTACTGTAGGAACAGCACAATAGGATTGTATTCATACAGTAGAAGATCTCTCGTTCTTTAAGGGACTAGGACAACTATGCCTGAGGCAAGAAGCTGTCACTGAATCTTCTTGGGAAAACAGTTCTTCAGTTCATTAACAACTTTTGGTCTTGCCTTTGGTTCCTAATTCTTCCCCACTGTTCAACCCTTCCTTGACCTGCACATGACCAACCCACCCAATCAAGCTCCTGCCTTGTCTTCTTCCAAGTCTGGTGTGGCTTCCTTGATGCAGCCTAGGACCTTGCAGGTGTGCTCACAGCCAGGTTTCCAAGAAATAGGAAGACTCAAGTGGTGTGGCTAAACAGTGTGATAAACAAAGGTTGTTTATTTCTCCATGGCTACAGAACTGGCTGGAGTGTGGCCATAGCATTGTCTGGAAGAGCAGTGAGGACCCTTACTCAGTACATACTTGCCTGGGAATGAGTGATTTATCTCCAGCAAGAAACTTCTCTTTGGGGTTATGTGATGGCTTCTACCAAGACTGTAGAAGAAGCTGTGATGCCCTAACCAGCATTGTTGGTCAAGGGTCATTTTTATTGATCCAAAGGATCTTACCATCCCCCTTTGTTTCCATTTTCCTTTTGGCATAATTTCAAACAGGGAAATGATAGGGCACAGTTATTTTTCCACTAGTTGCTCATCCTCGGATATATAGTAGCGAGAGAAGCTATCTTGCTGTCCTTGGTTTATTTGGTATGGAACGCATCCTTCTTGTTACAAAACTCACACCATAAAGCCATCCATAGCCACATTCCTCAGTGAGACTGGGGCGGGGGGACAAGGCGCAAGCATAGCTCGAGTGTGTCTGCTTTGCTCTTCTGCTCTCATCTGTGGCTTCTGAGGCACTCGATCTCAGAGGGCACGAAACAGAGAGAGAACTCGAAGTCACTAAAATGGTCATCATTTTTCAAGGTCACATTTTAAAAATCATAGGATTAGTTCCCAGAAAATCGTTTCTTCAATTATTAAAAGAAAACTCTGAAGAAGGCTCTTTCTCTCGCCAGCTGACATCTCAGTTGCACTCACTGATAATCAGGGTTAGGGAGTGTTGGCTGTTAAGTGGGAATTATATATTTAATTGTTACTGCAAGAAAATACAAATTACTGGTAAATGCTGAAGAAATTGAAACAAAGTACCCCTTTTTTCTTATAAGAATGTGGATGCTAACCAAATGTGTCCACATGGTTTCAATTAAGAAGAGGAATGTTAAATGTAAAGCTAAATTGATGAAAATAACCAAACTTTCTGACAAACCAATAAATTGGAGTCTAGAACTCATTGCCCATACTGTATGGCAGCCAGAGGAACACTGCTAGATCATCAATTTCTAGTTAATTTTTTCAGTGAGTTTATACTTAAAAAGAAAAAGGAATGCCAAGGAAGTCATTTCAGCTCTTCCAAGCTATAAACACAGTGCACATTGCACACGTTGCGTAGGCCATATTCTTCACTGTATGCAGTGAACCGATTGTTTATTCTTTTTGCCATTTCCTCACTGAAATCTTTGGAAACGTAAGACAGTTTTCAGGGAACTCTAATGTCAACATTTTGGCAAATGGGCTGGTAAAGTGCTGGTTAGTGAACTGTTTTTTCTAAGCTTCCTGGCATCATTCCACGGCAGGCAACCCTTACTCCTTTATAATGATGTTTTAATTTCCTCCCTCCAAAATTTTTTATTCCTTCAAGTGACTGTCACGTCGAGACAACCAGATACCACAAAATTTATGAGTTTGGAGAAGAAAATTCTTATTTTCTTGCCGAAATCAGGGTAAAATTACATACTCAGAAACCTAACTGCAGATTTCTGCTTATGTCAGAAATTTCCATTTCTAATACAGACACTTATGTCTGAGTAAGTCTTTTTACTTTGTGGGAATTGTCAGAATTTGAATGTTTTAATCCAAGAGAGGGAAGAAAAAGCCATCTGCCCCATGTAGACCTTCCTGTGCCCCGAAATGAGCATCTTCCGAGCATCTTCTGCTGAAAGGTCCATCAGGAATGGGTCCTTCCCATCCTGGTCCCCATTGTCCTGTAGATTCAGAGGTTTCCTCTTGCTAAGAATGTAGGACTGCTGCCACATATTTGGTGAAGTTTCTTAGAATGTGCTAAGGGGCTTAGTTGTGCCAATGGCTTTAGCCAAAGCTCATTTCAAAACTGATCGAAACTATATATGGTTCCTTAAAGATACTGGAGAATAATAGCTTTTAAAAATCAGGTGATTATTCAATATATCACCTTCCAATAGCTATGACTGTTTTCAAAAGTGGTATTGGGGTACTGATATGAAATTGTCTCCTCCCCCTCCTTCTCCCGCTCCTTCTGACCCATATCCTCCCCTTCCTCCTCCTCCCCTTCCTCCTCCTCCCCTCCTTGTCTCCCTCCTCATCCCCTTCCTCCCCTTCCTTCTCTTCTTCCTCCTCCCCTCCTCCTTGTCCTCCTCCTCCCCTCCTTGTCCCCCTCCTCGTCCACTTCCTCCCCTTCCTTCTCTTCCTCCTCCTCCTCTCCTCCTTGTGCTCCTCCTCCCCTCCTCCCTTCTTCTTTTTTCTCCTCCTCTTTATCTTCTTCTTGAGTCTGCATCTCTCTATGTAGCCCTAACTACCTTAGAACTCATCATGTAGACAAGGTTTTTCAAAGCCCTGGAATTAAGGTTATGTGCTTCTACACCCATCCCCTTTGTGCTTCTTAATATAAGCTTTAACCTGTTTCTTAGTGGCATTCGAATTCAACCAAAATTCCAAATGAAAGTTGGTTAATTTACTTAGACAACATTTCAATCCTTATTGCCTATTTAAATGACCACCAGAAGGGAGAATAAAGTAATTGTCTCTATCTCTCTCTTTCTCTATCCCCCCACCCCGTGTGTGTGTGTGTAGGTGTGTGTGTAGGTGTGTGTTACTAAAGAATAAAACTTACGATTTAATGGACACATTCTAGGCAAGCACTCTATGACGAGTTTCACCCCTCAATCTCCACACAAATTTGATTGAGGGCAGATAATATAAATTTTTTTCTGAGTTAGCATTTGCAGCCACTTGTTTTTAGAGGTGTTAATGTCATACAAATGCTCAGTCAATATTGCTGCCATAGTTAAATAAGGGGGGGTGCTCGATTTATTACCCACACACTTCAGAGGTCTTACCATTCTATTTTCATGCTATCCACATATTCAACTAATTCAAACTCTTACACATTTTTCAAATCAAAGATAAATATCTGAATATTTAAATCTTTCTTCAAGATTAATTTACCTATAAATATTGATATATACCCAAGCCCTTTGCTTAGCAAGAATAAAGAACATTATATGATTTCTGTTCTTGAATTTTTTTTAAAAAAGAATTGTCTATTTTATTTTACGTGTATGGATGTTTTGCTTGTGTGTCATGTGTACCCTGGAATTAGAGTTATGGATGGTTGTGAACCACCATGTAGGTGCTGGGAATTGAACCCAGGTCTTCTGCAAGAATGAGTGCTCGCAACTATGATGGCCATAATTGTGCTCTGTTGATAAGTACACTTTCAACAGCCTTACATTCCTTTAGTAGGCAATGCAATTCCTAGAGTGTATTCCTCGCATTCTGTCTTAGCCAGGGTGACTATTGCTATAAAGAATCACGTGACAAAAGCATTTCGAGGAGAAAACGGTTTGTTTGGCTTGCGTGCCCATATCATTGTTTATCACGATGTAAGTCAAACAGGGTAGGAAACCGAAGGCAGCGTCTGGTACAGAGGTCACAGAGTAGTGTGATACTTGCTCCTCATGGTTTGCTCAGCCTGCATTTTATAGAATCCAGAACCACTTCCTGAGCATGACACTACCCACAGTGGTTTGGACTTTTCTGCATTAATCACTAATTAAGAAAATGCCCTACAGATTTACCTATAGCTCAGGCTTATGGAGGCCTTTTCTCAATTGAAGTTTGCTCCTCTTCAATAACTCTAACTTGCACCAAGTTGACATAAGGCTAACCAGGACTTGCTCTCAACTTATTTATTGCCTACTGTATGATAGATACTGGATAGGGCTTAGAGAAGAATTTTGTTCAGTGGTCATTATTTCCATCTAAAAATTCATTCCAAAAGACTTTATCAGGGAGCTTTGATGTAATCAAGGCTGACTGTAATTGTTAATTTGGTATTTTGGAATGTATATAAACAGGAATAGATTGTAGAGAGCCAATCTAACTCCTGAGTTCAGGATAACAACTGATGATTTCTGATACATACTGTAGGCAGACATCCCACTAACTTTATCTCCCTTTCTTCTGGTTTGTTTTAGTTTTCTGATTTCTGCATTGTATTTGCATCTCTCATCCATACCTTGGCTTCTTATCAACTTCTGTCCTTCATTTCTCTACAGTACTGTTTTCTTTTCAACTAAATGCTCAGGATTTGGTTAGCTCTTTGTCTACTCCAACACTAACATTTTTGGAAATGCTAGGTATAGCTGATCATTGTGGTGAACATGAAACTTAGAAATCATTAAACATTACCACTCTCATTACATTTCCTCTCTCTGAACATTCCTAAGATGGTTTTTGACTCTATCAAAAAGGAACTGCCACATGTATAGTAAGTAAGCGAATCACTCCTTATACTTTATGGTGGTCAATCGAGTCAGCCTTTCATTACAATTCTGGGTGGCTGTTTTGGCAAAACACTAATAACCTTAAGATTTAGCAATTATTTATTATAAAGAGTGAATTGTATATAGACATAGGCTTTTTAATAAAAAGTAATTTATCAGAAAATGCCTTAAAGAATGTACAATATTAGTAAAATACACAGAAGATGACATTTGGTGTAATATGTTAGGAAAGTCCATTGAATGGAAAATGTTTCAGAAAGTTCTTTGTTTTATTTTACCAAATTACATTGCAGGATATTTGCATACTGTGAACCCTGAGCTTGTTGTTTACTGGAAAAGCCTGTTTATTTGTGGCGTGGCTCAGCCCCAGCGCATACTTTTAATCCCTCAGACACACTCTTAGTACATACCTTTAATCCCAAACAATGAAGGTAAAGTTATTCTGTAGAAGGAAGTACCCATATTTGCAAGTGATGTCTAATTGATAAAGTGATCAGTCAGAGAGAGGTTTGACATGCCAATCTTTTAGGAGACCAGAGAGGTGATTTAAAGAGAGAGCAGTTGTATAGGAGGGGGTGCAGTTTCACTGGGACAGTTGTACAGAGACAGGCTGAAGAGAGAACAAGCTAGACACAGGTGAAGCCAGAAAATGAGAGAGAGCCAGAGGACTAGAACATATTGTAGAGTTAGTTTGAGGCCAAGCAGAGCAAAAGGTCAGAGACTGAGAGAGAAGCCAGATTGAATCAGTCAGCTTGGAGAGGAGTTTGAGCTAGAACAGCTGAGTTGACCAGGCAGACAGAGTTCAAAAAGAAATAGGAAGGAGTGAGTTTATTCTACAGTAAGTCTCAGAGGCTGAAAGTATTCTAGGCCTAGGTAAGATCGTACGGAGGTTAGAAGCCTCTAGGCCTAGGCCTAAGTTAGCAGACGGAGGCAGTAAGCCTCCAAGAAGACAATTACATCAGGCAAATGAAGTTACTTTCACAAAAATAATTATAGGAAAATTTTCCATAACACAGAATCTATATTTAATTAACAACAAAACCCAGTGAGAAATTTTATGATAAGAATGTTGTTGGTGGGTTAGTGAGCAGGAGGAGGGGGATGGGATAGGGAGTTTTCAGGGCAGAAACCAGGAAAGGGGATAACATTTGAAATGTAAGTAAAGAAAATGTCTAATAAAAAAAGGAATAAAAAGAATGTTGTTGATACTTCCATTTGATTTTCTAAGCACATTGTAGAACAAAGCAAAAATTAGTTATGAGAAAAAACATACATTTTATTTTTTTGTCTTTGTCTTTTTCCTGCCTATAAGTCATAATAGTACACAACAAATACAATTTCCTAACCTACATAATGATTTGTATTGTCCTAGAATTTTAGTGCAGATATTTAAACTGAATGGACTAGATAAATCTAATTTATATACTAACACCAACCCAAACTATTTGTTACCCAAACCTTGTGTTCCTAGTGCACTCCCGTACTGTCTTTGGTTACTGCTCACTTTCCAGTTTTGACTACTTTCTAGGAAGAGACCAGAAAGCAACTAAAGACTAAACGAACAAAACTCCTTAGTTCTAATTTATGCTAGGCCATCGCCTAGACTCCATCTTCACACTTAACATAGAAAACCATTTCAAGTTTAGCCATAATTATAGTGGTGTGCTTTTAATATGACCCCCCCCCCCATATATTCATGTGTGTGAACACTTAGTCCTATCTGGTGGTGCTGTTTGGGAGACTGTGGAGCCTGTAGAAGTGGGGTCTCACTGGAAGAAGTCAGTTGCTAGAGGTGGGCTTTGAGGCTGTGTAGACTGGTTCCAATCCATCCTCTCTGCTTTCTGAATGAGGTCACAGTGTGTCCAACCACTTCATGCTCCGGCCACCATGCCTTCTGTGCCATGAGACTGGAACCTGTTTTAAATGGTGACCCCACATATCCCTTCCTTCTTTAGGTTGCTTTGTCGGGTATTTGATCACAGCAAGGAGGAAGGTAACTGCTATTGCCACTGACAATAGAGACACCACAGCAGCACCAGCACACAGCTATCGCCACCAAGAAACAAGTATTTAAATACATGTGTCTGTACTTTATGCTCTACTAGCATTCTGTATCTTTGTTTTATAGCCCAAGAAATTGAAGTTCCAAGAAACTCAGCATCTGTTATAGATCTAACATGGTTTTAATAACTCTTAATGAGCCTCCTTTGGAACTTTCCCCCCTGACATTCTGGAATTTGTAATGTATGAATGACATAATGATATGTGGAATGTACATAAATCTAAAGCCAGTGACACCATTATTGTTTGAATAACTCAATGAAAATGTGAACATATGTGTATATGTGTATATACTCACATTGACAAGTATTCAAATATGTCAGGTAAGTTGTGTACTAAACACACTACAGAATTACTAAATCTGAATTAGATACTTAAAATACTGTTCATTTATTACTAGCATCAGAAAACATTGTCAAATGATGTAATCATAGATTACAAATTTGGAGAGGTATTGAAATGGAATGCAGGCTCTAGATTTAGTCTAAAACCCATGGAACTTGGGGTAATATTTTGGAAAATAGTGTTTTGCATGCAACTTTTCCTTCGGGGCTGCAATGAAGGATATTTTGTTAATAGATCAGTTTATGCTAAATCCTTTCCTGAGCTCCAGAAAGCCAAGGCTTTTGCTTCTAGGTAATATTTCTTCCATCTTTTTAAAGTCTAATTTTTTTTGAGCGGGGATTCAATAAATACATTAATTTGCTAGGGATATTTAGAACTTTGATGTCATGGCTGTGGAGGTACATGTCACTGAGCAGAGCTCGAGGCTTTCATTTCCTGTTATGGGAAATAGAATCTGGCTGAGATGGGGAATGCTCTTTAGAGAGCGATGTTTGTGGGTTACATCAAAGTTGTTAGTGTTTACCCAGGGCTCCTTGAAGAACATTGGTGAGCTCCAGCATTCCAGTTTCCTTTGTAGTTCAGAAATGTGAAATTCTCTTCCTCACTGACCCCTCCTTCCTGTTTTTCTGGTACCATTGCTGATTCAAAATGCCTCCCTCAGGATGTGGTACACAGGCCAGAGACATGATGCTAAACAGCCAGCATAGCTGAGAGTAATTAAGGCCCCTGGGTGTATTTCCCTACTTTACCAGCAGTTTGATAACTGAGGACTATAAACTTGGAATAGTGAGTATAACTCCCTGTAGACTTTTTGGTTCACAACTCAACTTCTACACAATTTTATAGAAAACAACACTGGCTTTGGATTGTATGGGAAATGAGTTTCAGTTCTTTAGATATTACCCTAATACTATATTTTCAAATCAAGAGAAACCCAAGGTGACTATTTCTACATTTACTTTTAGACTTGCCTTTCCCCATCTATTGCTTATGGTAGCACATAATAAGCACAAATATATGTTTTGGAAATAGATATCCACCATACAAAACCAAGTTGAATCCAAAACCTGTTGATTTTATACATCCATGTGACATGAGCTCTACATAAGTACAGAGTAAAACGGCATGTATGTAGCAAATGCTGTAGTGGAAGCCAACAATTTGTATGTTAGTCTAAAAACAACTTAAAAGAGTCAGTAAAGTTTTTGTTCATTTGTTTGAGCAGACTAGGTATCTTGCCTTGTTTCTGTGGTGAAGAAGCATCTAAAGTAGAGAAGTGTTCTTGTACATGTACATGCTAAACCATTCTCTGCTGTGTTTGCTAAGATTATATTAGATATTGTATAAAAAGATTATGATTTTCAAAGCATAATCTTAGATCTACTATGGAACCTGTAGCAGATCAATAAGCAGCAATGCAAGATAGTGCCCTGCAGTCAAGTAAGTTTATTAAACAAAGTTAAGCAGGATTTCCTCTGTGACCCTGCAGGAGAAGGGTTATGTTCAGCATCTGTCAACCTTACCTGACCTCAGAACTCTCCTCTTAAATATCTCCAGGCTCAGACTACCATGGAATACAATTTTATTTTAAAGATATACTAACCATTTAAAAACTTTATTTTATTTTATTTATTAATTATTAATACATATATATGGTGTGTGTATACGTGTATATATGTGTATATCTATGTATATATCTGGTGTGTGTGTGTGTGTGCATATGTGTGTATATATATGTATGTGTACATGTATGGGCCACAGTGAGCATGTGGAGGTCAGAAGGTAACTTCTTGGACTTCTTTTCTATCTTTAGTCTTATGAACCTGTGGATCCAACTTGGGTCTTCAGGTTTATACATAATTCTGTACCTATTAAGTCATCTTGATGGCCTTTAAACATTTTTTAAAGTTTTATTTTATTATACTTGTATGTGTATGTACACACAGCCTTTGAAAAGTGATATACGTCTTGAGAAGTTTGAAGATGCTTTTTTTAAAGGAGGTCTGCTGGGTTAGGAAGTGCCCAGGTGGCCATTCTCACTAAGCCTAGAGATCTGCTATAGGACAGTGATGTTGGGAAGTAGTTAGCTTATAACCCTTTCACCTAGCAATTAAACCCCAAGACACCAAAAACCTTCCCATCCTTCTGTGTAAGCATGTCCCATTATGTCAACAACAAGAGAACCACAGAGTGCGGACAGGCACAGGAGCACCATGGAGTGTGGACAGGCAATTCACACCACAACTTTAATGGATGCTAGCCTTCAAATCTCCTAGGACAACCCACACCCATATCACTTTAATACACTCGGTCATTTGTGTCATCAAAGGAGATGTTTCTCTGAGCTGTTCTAACTGAGGCATCAGTGAGGGCATGGCTTGTCACTCTCCTGGTGCAGGCTTGTGTTCCCTGAATCTTCGCTGGATGCAGACACCCATTTTAGGGGCCATGCCTAGTGATGGTTTCAAGGGACTTCCACAGAAATCATTTTATTTGATCTTACTATAGAATATATAAAATGGTTCAAAGTAGTTTCTCTGGGCATTAGAGATAAGTAATTTAGGTTTAGTGATTAAAACATTTGCCTTAAGTTACATGACAAAGAACTAATCAAATAATCATTGGAACATAGGTATAACCTTTCTCAAATATCATCTGAGACTATTCTATATAGTAGATATATAGTAGATATATATAGTAGATATATAGTATAGTCAGAAGTTTGGTATTTTTTATGTTCTACCATCTAATGTTGATACTATTTTTTCCTGGTAGCTCATTTTGTGAGATGAAAAATTATAGACCACATTTTCTATAAATGAAAATTAAATTAAATAATGTAAATGAAAATTAGTTGAAAATGTATGGACAAAAGGAATATAGCAAGTGGTTATTTGAGTAATCATAAACCTCATGATACCTGCAGATGTATTTGGTTTTGTTTGTTTTTGTTTTGTGTCTTTTCTTTATAACTTCTTTTTTATTTTTATTAAACTAATACAATTTGTTTTAAAATATATGACTCAGTATTGCATTTTTTAAAAAAGATTTATTTATTATATGTAAGTACAGTGTAGCTGTCTTCAGACACTTTTTCTTCTTGCTCTGACCCTGCTCACTCCAGCCAAAACATTTATTTATTTATTATATGTAAGTACAGTGTAGCTATCTTCAGACACCCCAGAAGAGTACATCAGATCTCATTACAGAGGGTTGTGAGCCACCATGTGGTTGGAGGGATTTGAAATCAGGACCTTCAGAACAGTAGTCATTGCTCTTAACCGCTGAGCCATCTTTCTAGCCCAGTATTGATAGTTTTCAAATCATCAAAATAATTTATAATAGTTAAATGCCTCTTAAATATACATGATACCTTCTGAAGATAAAAGTAATATGCACTCAACCAGTTTTTAAAACCTATTTGGAATATTAAACATGATAGAAGTAGAAGAAAATCTCATATGAAGTCCTCTAAGAATGGAAATAGTGACAAGTTCCTGATTAGACAGGAACCATTCCATCTCCAAGGGAAAATATGCAGCACAACTGTGGCTTCATAGAATGAATTGAGTAGTGTTCTTTCTGTTTCTATTTTGTGGAATAGTTTGAAGAGTATTGGTATTAGGTCTTCTTTGAAGGTCTGATAGAATTCTGCACTAAACCTATCTGGTCCTGTGCTGTTTTTGTTTGGGAGACTTTTAATGACAGCTTCTATTTCTTTAGGGGTTATGGAACTGTTTAGATGGTTTATCTGATCCTGATTTAACTTTGGTACCTGGTATCTGTCTAGAAAATCGTCCATTTTATCCAGATTGTCTCATTTTGTTGAGTATAGGCTTTTGTAGTAGGATCTGATGATTTTTTGAATTTCCTCAGTTTCTGTTGTCTTATCTTCCTTTTCATTTCTGATTTTGTTAATTTGAATACTGTCTCTGTGCCCTCTGGTTATTCTGACTAAGGTTTCATGTCTTGTTGACTTTCTCAAAGAACCAACTCCTGGTTTTGTTGATACTTTGTATAGTTCCTTTTGTTTCTACTTGGTTGATTTCAGCCCTGAGTTTGATTATTTCCTGTTGTCTACGCCTCTTGGGTGTATTTGCTTCTTTTTGTTCTAGAGCTTTCAGGTGTTCTAAAGCTTTAAGCTGCTAGTGTATGCTCTCTCCAGTTTCTTTTTTGGAGGCACTCAGAGCTGAGGTTTCCTCTTAGCACTGCTTTCATTGTGTCCCATAAGTATGGGAATGTTGTACTTTCATTTCATTAAATTCTAAAGTCTTTAATTTCTTTTTTTATTTCTTCCTTGACCAAGCTATCATTGAGTAGGGCATTGTTCATCTTCCATGTGTATGTGGGCCTTCCATTGTTTTTGTGGTTACTGAAAACCACCGTTACTCCATAGTGATCTGATAGGATCTTCTTGTATCTGTTGAGGCCTTTTTTTTTCTGACAGATTATACGGTCAGTTTTGGAGGTGCTGAGAAGAAGGTATATTCTTTTGTTTTAGGATGAAATGTTCTGTAGATATCTGTTAAAACCATTTAGTTCATAACTTCTGTTAGTTTCAATGTGTCTCTGTTTAGTTTGTGTTTCCATGATCTGTCTATTGATGAGAGTCGGTTGTTGAAGTGTCCCACTATTGTTGTGTGCGGCACAATGTGTGCTTTGAGCTTTAGTAAAGTTTCTTTTATGAATGTGAGTGCCCTTGCATTTGGAGAATAGATGTTCAGAATTGAGAGTTCTTCTTGGTAGATTTTTCCTTTGATGAGTATGAAGTGTCCTTCCTTATCCCTTTTGATGACTTTCGGTTGAAAGTCGATTTTATCTGATATTAGAATGGCCACTTCAGCTTGTTTCTTGGGACCATTTGCTTGGAAAATTGCAGCCCTTTACTCTGAGGTAGTGTCTGTCTTTAACACTGAGGTGCATTTCCTGTATGCAGGAAAATGCTGGATCCTGTTTTCGTATCCTGTCTGTTATTCTATGTCTTTTTATTGGGGAATTGAGTACACTGATGCTAAGAGATATTAAGGAATAGTGATTGTTGCTTCCTGTTATTTTTATGTTTGTGTGGTTACTTTCTTTTGGGTTTGTTGGAAGAAGATTACTTTCTTGCTTTTCCTAGAGTGTAGTTTCCCTCCTTGTGTTGGTGTTTTCCATCTATTATCCTTTGTAGAACTGGATTTGTGGAAAGATATTGTGTAAATTTGGTTTTATCATGGAATATCTTGGTTTCTCCATCTATGGTGACTGATATTTTTGCTGGGTATAGTAGTCTGGGCTGGCATTTGTGTTCTCCTAGGGTCTGTATGAGATCTTCCCAGGATCTTCTAGCTTTCATTGTCTCTGGTGAGAAGTCTGTGTAATTCTGATAGGTCTGCCTTTATATGTTACTTGATATTTTCCCCTTACTGATTTTAATATTCTTTCTTTGTACTATTATGTGATGGGAGGAATTTCTTTTCTGGTTCAATCTATTTGGAGTTCTGTAAGCTTCTTGGGTTTTTTGTTTGCTTGTTTGTTTGTTTGTTTGTTTGAGACAGGGTTTCTCTGTGTAGCCCTGGCTGTCCTGGAACTCACTCTGTAGACCAGGCTGGCCTCACACTCAGAAATCCACCTGCCTCTGCCTCCCAAGTGCTGGGATTAAAGGTGTGCACCACCACTGCCCGTCAGACTTCTTGTATTTTTATGGGCGTCTCTTTCTTTAGGTCAGAGAAGTTTTCTTCTATAATTTTGTTGAAGATATTTACTGGCCCTATAATTTGGGAATCTTCACTTTCTTCTATACCTATTACCCTTAAGTTTGGTCTTGTCATTGTGTCCTTGATTTCCTGAATGTTTTGGGTTAGGAGATTTTTGCATTTTTCATTTTCTTTGAATGTTGTGTCAATGTTTTCTATAGTACCTACTGCACCTGAGATTCTCTTTTCTATCTCTTGTATTCTGTTGGTGATACTTGCATCTATGACTCTTGATCTCTTTCCTAGGTTTTCTATCTCCAATGTTGTCTCCCTTTGTGATTTCTTTATTGTTTCTATTTCCTTTTTTAGATCCTGGGTGGTTTTAGTAACTTCCTTCACCTGTTTGCTTGTGTTTTTCTGTAATTCTTTAAGGGATTTTTTGTGTTTTCTCTTTAATGACTTCTACCTGTTTACTTGTGTTCTTCTGTATTTCTTTAAGGGAGTTATTTATGTCTTTCTTAAAGTCCTCTATAACCATCATGAGATGTGATTTTAAATCAGAGTCTTGCTTTTCCGGTGTCTTGGGGTATCCAGAGCTCACTGTGGTGGGAGAATTGAATTCTGAAGATGTCAAGTAGCATTGGTTTCCATTTCTTATGTTCTTGCCCTTGCCTCTCACCATCTTGTCGTCTCTGGTGTTAGCTGGTCTTGCTGTCTCTGACTGTGGCTTTTCACTCCTGAAAGCCCATGCGTTAGTACTTCTAGGAGACCAGTTCTCTCCTGGAGGAATTTGGGTATGGAGAGCTGTACCACAGAATGAAACTGGAAGTCCTGCATATGTATTTGTGTGACCATAAGAACCACATAGCTGCTCCTGTCATCCAGGTTTGTCATTCTCTTGTCATGGAAGCCCCATCTTATATCATACGTTGAGTTCTCACTCTTCTATTTCAAACCCATTATTTACATTATTTACATATATCTGTCTGTCCCCAGGATTTAAATAGTTGGTCTCTTTCTTTTAACTTAGATCCAACTAACTCTTTTGGTTTTATGTGTGGGTATTTTGGTGACAGTTATATCTGTGCATCACATGTGTGTATGATGGTGCCATGGTGCCAGCAGAGGCCAGAGGATGGTATTCGATCCCCTGAAACTAGTGTTACAGACAGTTGTGAGCTACTGTGTGAGTGCTGGTTATTAAACCTGAGCCCTCTTGAAGAGCAGCCAGTGCTTTTAACCACTGAGCCACCTCTCCAGCTCTTAGATCCATCTAATTCTTTTTTTTCTTTCTATTTATTTATATTTTTATTTTCTACAATTTTTTATTTACATTCCCAATGATTTCCCCTCCATCTAATTCTTTATCACTAAAATTATATGTCTTACAAAAAAATGTCTCTGATAAACTACCAATCCATAACTTAGGGACTTAATTAACATATATCCAAAAATACTATACATTAGTTTTTGCACCCTGAAATGTATTCTATATAACTCTTTCATTTGTATAGAGTCATATTTGTTATAATGAAAGAGTAGGTCCCTTTTAAAGTTGGCTACAATGATGTATTTCTTAGTGTGATGGAATATGAGAAGGTCAAGATTAAGATGCCAGCAGATTTGGAATATCAGCCTCTTCCTCGTAGCTGGTGTCTTCTTGCTGAGTCCTCATGAGGGAGAAGGGACAAATAAGATCTGTTATAAGAGCACCAATTATATGAATGAAGGTAGGACCTTCATATCTTGATCAACTCTCTTGTCATATTGGGGATTTAGTTCCAATGTAATAGTCCTAAATGAATGATAGGTGCCTTTCTTGAACTGTCTACCTGACCCTTTCTATCCCCTGTCTTCAGCTACTTTTTTGAAATTTGTTTGCTATAATATGACTAGACTTTGTATATGAATGCCTTTAGAGGTTATTCTTTTCCCTATTACTGTATCCTAGTGCCTAGAGCTGTTTCTGGTTTATAATTTTCTATATATGAAGAGTTGAAACAAAAGCAAAATCAGCTTGCTGTGATGTAATAAAATTGTAGCATCTGTCCTGGTTAGAACATCTGGGAAGTTGTTTATATTGACCACAGAGTATCCTAGATTCAATTCCAGTGATAAGCCAATGGCAATTTTCAAGTGTTGTTTAAGTGTTTTAGGAAATATTGGTTTCAATGGAAACAGTACTTGTGGGAAGTAACCTACATGTGTAGTAAATGAATCAAGGAGCTAATACATGTGAGGAGATCCCGACATGGATTACCTTCTCAACAATGTTCTTCTGGCTGTAAATATGTTCCATTCCTCATAGTCAACAATTTAATGACAGGCAGTATAGTCAAATGGAAAGATCCAGAAATGTTAAGCTGGAGAGCTCAGAGGTCATATTGGTCTCAGGTAACTTATTCTCAAGAGTATTTTCCTCCTTTGAGAAATTGCTGTTACAGTGAGTTGATTGTGACAATTAGAGAAAATCTATGAAACTTAGTTCTCTGTTACAGTCTCGGTAAGTGTCAAGTGTGAATACTGAGTGTCACATCGTATGCTAAGTAAAACAAATGTTGAATGAAAGACAGAAAAATGAATTGTGTGTATGGATCATGCAGACCAGCGTAGACACTCAACATGTGCTAGATGTTGCGTTAGTTATTAATAAATTACCTGCACTGCTTTAGTTATACAAAGCACACAGAGCCAAGAACACCCAGTGGATTGCAGCTGACTCGGGTTTATTCATCTGTGGATAAAATTGCAGGTGTGTGTTTTAACACTAGAATTAGAAAGTGCTTTCATTGGCTTTCCATTTGATGAAAAGAGCCATTCAATCCCAAAACTATAGCTGTAGCTAAAATAGAATTTGCAATAAATTTCAGTTCATAGTTAATGTCAAAACAAGGTTTCTAGGGCTTTTCTACAAATCTGTGGTAGAATTACACATAAGTGCTCTTAATGCTTTCAGCTGCACTGCTTACCTTGCACACTGGATTAGCTGAGACCCAGTGGTGGCAGTCATGCAGACAACTGTGGATGTGGGCCCTGTGTACAATAACAGTGTTGCCCATATTTACCTCTGAGCACAGAAGATTCAATAGGACAGAATCTGGAATTCTAGAGCCAGTGATTCAAGAGAGTGAATTATTTGACTAAGTTCCTGATCTAGTATTAGTGAGTTTTAAAATGTATGCCTTGAATTGCTCTTTCTAACTCTATGAAGAATTGAGTTGGGATTTTGATGGGGATTGCATTGAATCTGTGTATTACTTTTGGTAAGATGCTCATTTTTACTATATTAATCCTGCCAATCCATGAGCATGGCAGATTTTTCCATCTTCTGAGGTCTTCTTCAATTTCTTTCTTCAGAGACTTGAAGTTCTTGTCATACAGATCTTTCACTTGTTTGGTTAGCGTCACGCCAAGATACTTAATATGGTTTGTGGCTATCGTAAAGGGTATTATTTCTCTTACTTCTTTCTCAGCCTGCTTATCCTTTGAGTATAGGAAGGCTTCTGACTTGCTTGAGTTGATTTTATATCCGGCCACTTTGCTGAAGTCGTTTATCAGCTGTAGGAGTTCTCTGGTGGAGTTCTTTGGGTCGCTTATGTATACTATCATATCGTCTGCAAATAGTGATAGTTTGACTTCTTCCTTTCCAATTTGTATCCCTTTGACCTCTTTTTGTTGTCTAATTGCTCTAGCTAGAACTTCAAGTACTATATTGAAAAGATATGGAGAGAGAGGGCAGCCTTGTCTAGTCCCTGATTTTAGTGGGATTGCTTCAAGTTTCTCTCCGTTTAGATTGATGCTGGCTACTGGTTTGCTGTAAATTGCTTTTACTATGTTTAGATATGGGCCTTGAATTCCTGATCTTTCCAAGACCTTTAGCATGAAAGGATGCTGAATTTTGTCAAATGCTTTCTCAGCATCTAATGAGATGACCATGTGGTTTTTTCTTTGAGATTGTTTATGTAGAACCCAGATGTCCCTCAACGGAGGAATGGATTCAGAAGATGTGGTATATTTACACAATGGAATACTACTCTGCAATTAAAAACAATGAATTCACGAAATTCCTAGGCAAATGGTCAGAACTTGAAAATATCATCCTTAGTGAGGTAACCCAATCACAAAAGATCACACATGGTATGCAGTCACTGATAAGGGGATATTGACCCAGAATCTCAGAATACCCTAGACACAATCAGCATATCAATAGATTTCTAAAAAGATGGAAGGAGAGACCCCTGGTCCTGGAAAGACTGGATGTAGGGGAACGCCAGGACAGAGTAATGAGAGGGGGTTGAACGGAGAAAAGAGGGAGGGAAGGGGGCTTATGGGACTTTCGGGGAGGGAGGAAACGGGAAAGGGGAAGTGATCTGGAATGTAAATTAAAAAAATAAAATAAAATAAAATAAAAAAAAATGTATGCCTTGGGCTGGCAAGATAACTTAGCAAGCAAAGATGTTTGCTGCCAAGCCTGTGACCTAGTTTGATCCTCAAGAACCACATGGTATGAGGAGAAAACCAATGCTTACAGATTTTCTTCTGACCACATGCCTATAGCAGAACCATAGGCATGCATGTGCCCATAGGGCACATACATACATACATACATACATACATACATACATACATACACACATACATACATAATACAATGGCACACAGAGACAAATATACAAATGTAAAGAACCTTTAAAGTGCAGTTTCCTACTTACAAATGTAATCTAGGAAGAAAACATATTTATGTTGTCCAGAGATATTTGCATAATTTTAAATATTTGTTTCTCTCTCAAATTTTTATTTTGAAATACCTACTTCTAATAGGGTGGCATTAGGAGATGAAAAATTTAGGAGATTATTACACCATTAAGTCAGAGTTCTTTTAAATTGAATCATTACCTTTATTAAAGGAGGGCAGATAAGTACTTCTCTATTGTCCTCTTCTACAACATAAACATACAGACACAAGATCCTTGTCTATGAAACAGGAAATAAGCTCTCATCAAATATTGAGTCTACCTTGATCTTGTACTTTCTAGCCTCTATAACTGTAGAGAATAAATATTTATTTATACTAGCTACTCAGCTATGGTATTTTTGTTACAGTCGTCCAAATAGATGAAAACAGATACTTTGGTTGTAAGCATAAGGGGGGTTTAAGAAGATAGCGGATATATGTGTGCAAACAATGATAGTATGTGTGTCTTGATCTGAGTGTGCTGCTGGAACAGAAATAGAAAGCCCTCAGATCTGTAGCTTCCAGGGTCCACTCATGCCCTGCATGTTCTCCCCATGTTAGTGATATGCTTTCCCTTGCTTTGATTGGCTTTCTCCTGTAGCAGTTTTGTGGGTTCATTGACGTACCAAGTCTTCAGTTGGTAGTCTTAGCTGACAGTCTAGTAACATCACGGGGGAAGAGTTATTGGAAAAATGAAGGGAGACTCAGTTTCTAGGCTGAAAATTCTTAAGAGTTTTCAGTCTAGTTTCTTTCCATGTGGTCAGCCATGGTCCAGATGTGGGTTCCCAGCTTTGTGGTTCGTTCAGTAGGTCCTTTGAGAAGTTTATCTCTGAGAGTGCAGGAGGACCTGAATCTTTAAGGGGTTAGCCTGGGGGAAGTGATAGAGCAGTGAAAGAACTGACTTTTATGGTTCAGGTATTTAGTTTTACAATTTCATTGTTTGAGAGTTCTTACATGAATATAATGTGTTTTGATAAATCCATCCCTGACTCCCTCCCTTATAATAAAGGGACTTCTATAAACCCCACTACTTGCCCCTCTCTACTCCATATTCTCCTTAAAGAAACTCACTGTACTGGCTGGTTTTGTGTGTCAACTTGACACAAACTGGAGTTATCGCAGACAAAGGAGCCTCCCTTGAGGAAATGTCTCCATGAGATCCAGCTGTAAGGCACTTTTAAAATTAGAGATCAAGGGTGGGAGGACCCACTGTAGGTGGTACCATCTGTGGGTTGGTAGTCCTGGGTTCTATAAGAAAGCAAGCTGAGCAAGCCAGGGGAAGCAAGCCATTAAGTGACATCCCTCCATGGCCTTTGCATCAGCTCCTGCTTCCTGACCTGCTTAAGTTCCTGCCCTGACCTCCTTTGGTGATGATCAGCAATGTGGAACTGTAAGCTGAATAAACCCTTTCCTCTCCAACTTGCTTCTTGGTCCTAATGTTTGTGCAGGAATAGAAATCCTGACTAAGACACCCACCAAGTGTACTTAGTGCTGCCATTGTGTGCATGGGTTCAGGGTCATGCCCTAGAGCATGGGTAGCCAGCCTATCAGGAACTCCATCTGCAGAAAACTGACGCCCACTCCTAGTAGCTAGAATACCTTCACAAAGTCTAGTTCAGATCCTTCAGTCATTGGAGGCTAAGAATTAGCATGTGAGGATGTACACCAAACATCTGTGTGCTTCTTTTGGATTTTATGTGAATAGATGACAATTGTATGATTATCTATGACTTTTCAAGGATAATTGGACCCACAATGGGTTGTAATTTAAAGTATGGCTTTGTTCAGCACTCCAAGAGTTTCATTTGTTTACAGGTCCACAACACCTACTGTATCCCACTCCCTTAACTTTTAACTCTTTCATCTGAAGCTAAAACAGATGAAGCACAACACTTAGTTCCCCTTCCCCACCACCGCCCCAAACCAAGTAACTATTTAAACTTCAGAAAAAACAGAAAAGGGAAGCTTGTTCATAAAATTTCAAAATGTTCATTTGGTTATTGAGCTCTATGTTCTATCTTAAAATGTTTTCATTAAAATACTGTGTGTATATTTTGTGTATAATTATCAAAAAGAAATACATTTGGGCTGGAGAGAAAGCTAAGTGATTAAGATTGCATATTGTTCTCCCAGTGGACCTGAGTTTGATTTCTAGCACCCTGTCAGGTGGCTCATGACCACTTGAAACTCTAGGTTCAGAGGAATCCAACACCTCTGGCCCCTACGGATCCCCTTCCCACATAGGCATATACGCCCCCATACATATATACCCCCACATATGCATATAATCCCACATATGCAAACACTCCTACATATATATATACTCTACATATGCATATACCCCGACAATACACACACCCCCACATATACATATACCCCTACATATGCATATACCCCCATTCACATACCCCCACATATGCATATACCGCCACATATGCATAACCCCCACATATGCATATACTTTCCACATACGCATATATACCCATATATTCATAGTCTCCATGTATGTATATAGCCCCAAACATGCATATACCCATCTCTTACACATAATTAAAAATAAGAAAAATAATTTCCACTCATCACTATACATTTTTTAATTAAAATTTTTTTCTTCTATTTTTATTTTATTGAAAGTAGATTTTTTCATACAATATATTCTGATTATGATCCCCCAAGTCCTCCAACATCCTTCCCATCTACCTCTATTTGAATCTATACTCCTTAGAAAACAAATAGGAATTTAAATAAGATAAATTTATAAAAAAAATCACTATTTTGACCTGGTCAGATTTGGATGGATTCCAGTGTGTGTTGATTACCTGAGTCCTTTAAAGTCCTCTTTGTCTTTTATTAATGCTGTTCAAGGAATCCCCTTCTTTCTTACCCCTCCTCCCTCCCTCCTTCCCTCTCTCCCTTTCTTTCTTCCTTCCTTCCTCTCTCTCACTTTCTGATTTTTCATTAATTAATTAAGTTTATATCCTGATTGTTTTTCCCCTCCCTCTTCTCCTTCTAGTCCCTTCTTCTCATCTCCCTCTCCCCATTCACTCCTCTCCTTCTTCTCAGAAAAGGGGAAGCCTTCCATGGATATCAACCAGCCTTGGCATATCAAGTTGTAAGACTACTAAGTGCATCTTCTTCTATTGAGATTAGACAAGGCAGCCCAGTTAGGGGAAAGAAAACCAAAGGCCACGTTGTCAGAGACAGCCCCCACGTTGTCAGAGACAGCCCCCACGTTGTCAGAGACAGCCCCCACGTTGTCAGAGACAGCCCCCACGTTGTCAGAGACAGCCCCTGCTCTTGCTTTAGGAGTGCCACCTGAAGACCCAGCTGCACAACTGTTACAAATGTGCAGAGGGCATAGGTGCATCCCATGAATGCTCTCTGGTTGGCAGTTCAGTCTCTGTGGGCCCCTATGAGCCCAGGTTAGTTGATTCTGTAGGTTTTCTTGTTGTATTCTTGATACTTTTGGCTTCTCCAATCCTTTTCCCTCTTCCAAAGGATTTCCCAGTCTCTGCCTAATGCTTGGCCGTGGGTCTCTGCATCTGTTTCCATCAGTGGCTGGGTGAAACCTCTCTGAAGACACAGTTATGCTAGGCTCCTGTCTGTAAGTATAGAAGAATATCATGAATAGTGTCAGGCGTGGGTCTTGAGCTGAGCCAGGCATTGGTTCCTTCAAATTCTGCTCCTTCTTTTAACCCTGCACATCTTGTAGGCAGGACACATTGTGGGTCTAAGCTTTTGTGACTGGGTTGTTGTCCCTCCATTGGAAATTTTGACTGGTTACAGGAGATGGGTGGTTCAGGTTCCATAGTCCCCACTTTTAGGAGTCTTAATAGCTAGGGTCACCCTCATAAATTCCTGAGAAGTTTTGAAGTGGGTTTTTTTGTGAAATCCAAGTTGTCTTTGAACTCATAGTTGATAGCAGGGAGCATCTCAGAATGGATCTTCTTGCCCCTACCTCCCCAGTGCATGTGCTATGATGTCCAGTTCATGCTGTGCTGGGAACTGAGCTGGTCGTCCAAAGTGGGCATTCTGTCAGGTGAGACACATCCACCTACATGTTGGTCTTAATTAACTCATTCTTTCTAACATCCAACCTTTATTCCTAACTAGAATTCATTTGAATTTTTGCTTCTCGAATTAACTGATTGTTTTTATTCCTAGTTCATTTTGTTCTGCAAAACAAATACATTAAAAACTTTTATTTATATATTATATATTACTAACCATTTATTAAGAGGTTTTCTATCAACCAGGGTTGGTTTTAAGATTTATCCCTCAGAGTGCATATAGTTCCATTTAAACTTAATCATGGTGGATTTGGAATGGCTATTAATATGGAATGATAATATCCAGTTATTATTATCCCCACCTCCATTGCTTCTTTTTATCCCTACACAAATATGAGAATCTTTTCTTTCTCTTTCTATTGCACAAACAATATGATATTGATGTTTTCATTTAGCAATTTCCTAAAACTATATTTTGTTGCATATATTTCTCTTACTAGATAACTTCTAGTGTTTAGAAGGAATTTTAATGTTTGTATTAATAACAGTTAATGTTATTAATGTATTTAACTGTTGCCTAAAACTGAGGTGAATAAGTACAGAATACTGGTTGAAATACATTTTTTTAAATTTTCTATATTTTTTTAATTTACATTTCAAATGATTTCCCCTTTCCCGTTTCCTCCCTCCCCGAAAGTCCCATAAGCCCCTTCCCTTCCCCTGCTCCCCATTCAACCCCCTCTCGCTTCTCTGTCCTGGTATTCCCCTACATCCAGTCTTTCCAGGACCAGGGTTCTCTCCTTCCATCTTCTGTTGAAATACATTTTGTCTACTCATTCACAGATATTCTAAATTCTGTTTAAAGGTGAAGACACAGAAAGTCCCTGAGGTGACAGGATGATTTTCTCCTGTTGCTTTTACGCAATTGGACCGTGACTTAAGGACATTAGTTTTATGTTTATTAAAGATATCACTATTAAAGTTGCTGCTATTAAAGTTGAGGATGGTTGGCACATTACAGGTAGGCAACTATGAGGCAATATCACTTTTTTAGCCTTACTATGGGGAATGCTTTTTCCAAATGGTTAAGTTTCAATCTTATGAATACTGTAATAAGTTTTTTGAACTTATAAGTCTGTAAATCAGAGGGCCGAATTTGTGACTTGCAGGCAACAGACACATAGAACACCAGTCATTTCTGTGTTCTTCCGAATCTCCAAATTAGCATTGATGAGATACAAACAATCCCAAATTCTTCTATTTCATTTCGTAATATTCTACTTGTAACTACATGGTATTCATGCTGTCTATTTAAATTGTTGCTTTAGCTGGCTTATTTGAGATTTCTCTTTGTAAATATTGCAAACTCATCTATAAACCAAAGGCATGATTTCAGGGAGCTGTAAAGGATGGAGGGAATGCCCACTCCGGTAATAATGAGCTGGAGTCTCAGGTTTTAAAGGGACTGTGAGTTCAGGTTTGCTGTCACTGGAGCAGGAGTGTTGTAAACACTTGGAAATCACCACATCCAGGCCTAGGCTCCCTTCGCTCCACTTCATTCTATAAACTTTCACTCCTGCCCTTCAGAATACGAGAAAATTGACCTCATTACTATTTATAGAGACTTTGCTTCCACAAAAGCTCAGGGTTCTTCAGGGGCTCTTAATATTGCAGCACCTATGGCAAGACCTTAAGTCAGTGTGTTATTACATATTCTAAAATATCTTGTAAAGAGGACATGAAGCACAATCATTCTCTACCAGCGCAATGAGAGCTCTGGACTGAAACAGCTGCATGTAAGAGAAGAACATTCTGAACAGGCTGGGCAAAGTCTGCTGACACATGGTAGACTATTTCGTTCTCAAAGTACACCTACCTAGACTACAAGACAGGCCCTGTTTTGTTTTGGTGTATAGTTTTCATTAAAAGTTCGCCCTTTCATTGTTATCCCTGTTTCTATAAAATCCACGTGTGTGAATATAAACTTATGTAATTGTCCTTTCTCTTGGTATTCTACAGTAGGCCAGGTCAGATTTTCATGTTCTCTCTCTCTCTCTCTTTTTTTTTTGCATGTGGGTAGAAGCATATGTGTATGAAGGTGCATGACATAGATGCCTTTGAGTGCACCTGTATGTGAAAGTCTGAGGTTGATGTTAAGACTCTTTTGTCTTTTAAGATATATTATTTTTTGAATGATGTGTGTGCATCAGTGTGGATATATGCATGTAAGTACAGATGCCCCTGAAGCCAGAGGGAGAGCTGAGTTTCAGGTGACTGTGCTGCTGCCCAGTGTGGGGGCTGGGAAGTGGGCTCGGCTCCCCTGGAAGTGCAGCAAGCACTCTCAATAGTGGAGCTGTTTCTCCAGCTTTGAGGTCATTTCTTCATGACTCTTCTACTCTCATGATTTCTTCTCTATTCTTTGAGGCTAGGTCTCTCAGTCAAACCCAGAGCTGGCCGATATGACTCATGCCACCAGCTGGCGTGCTCATGGGATCCCCTGCTTCTGCTTTCCAAGGATGAGGCTGCAGGCAAGCTGCCACACCTATCTGCCCTTTACATGGGTCCAGGGTATCCAAATTCTGGTTCCCTTGCTTCATCTTCGAGTCATCTTCCAAGGCCCTGAGAATCATATTTATCATGGCATTACAAGACAAAAAAAAAATCCTGTCTTACCTAAACCACACAAAGACCCAACAAAGAAAGAAATCTTCTGGTCAATTTCTCTTATGAATATCGGTGCAAAAATACTCAATAAGATTCTTGCCAACTGAATCCTAGAACACATCAAAACAATCATCTAACATGATCAAGTAGACTTTATCCCAGGAATTCTGGGATGGTTCAAAATATGGAAATCTATCAATGTATACTACTATATAAACAAACTCAAAGAAAAAAAATCACATGATCATCTCATTAGATGCTGAGAAAGCATTTGACAAAATTCAACACCCCTTCGTAGTAAAAGTCTTGGAAAGATCAGGAATTCAAGGTCTATACCTAAACATAGCAAAAGCAATATACAGCAAACCAGTAGCCAGCATCAAACTAATGGAGAGGAACTTGAAGCAGTCCCACTGAAATCAGGGACCAGACAAGGCTGCCCTCTCTCCCTACCCATTCAATATAGTGCTCAAAGTCCTAGTCAGAGCAATTAGACAACAAAAGGAAGTAGAAGGGATATAATATAAACTGGAAAGGAAGAAGTTAAAATATCATTACTGGCAGATGATGTGATAGTATGCTTAAGTGACCCTAAAAATTTCACCAGAAAACTCCTTAACCTGATAAACAAAGCAAAGTGGCCGGATATAAAATTAACTCAAACAAATCGGTAGCCTTCCTATACTCAAAGGATAAACAAGCTGAGAAAGAAATTAGAGAAACAACACCCTTCACAATAGTCACAAATAATATAAAATACCTTGGTGTGACTCTAACCAAGCAAGTGACAGGTCTGTATAACAAGAACTTCAAGTCTCTGAGGAAAGAAATCAAAGAAGATCTCAGAAGATGGAAAGACCTCCCATGCTCATGGATTGGCAGGATTAACATAGTAAAATGGGCATCTTGCTGAAAGCAATCTACAGTTTCCATGCAGTCCCCATCAAAATTCCAACTCAGTTCTTCAGAGAGTTAGAACGAGCAATCTGCAAATTCATTTGGGAAAACAAAAAGACCCAGGATAGTGAAAACTATTCTCAACAATAAAAGAACTTCTGGGGAAACACCATCCCTGACCTCAAGCTGTACTACAGAGCAATAGTGATAAAAACTGCAGGTTATTCATACAGAGACAGTCAGGAAGATCAATAGAATAGAATTGAAAACCCAGAAATGAACCCACACACCTATGGTCACTTGATCTTTGACAAAGGAGCTAAAACCATCCAGTGGGATAAAGACAGCATTTTTAACAACTGGTTCTGGTTCAACTGGTGGTCAGCATGTAGAAGAAAGCAAATCATTCCATTCTTATCTCCTTGTACAAAGCTCAAGTCCAAGTGGATCAAGGACTTCCACATAAAACCAGATATACTAAAACTAATAAAAAAGAAAGTGGGGAAAAGCCTTGAATACATGGGCACAGGAGAAAAATTCCTGAACAGAACACCAAAGGCTTAAGCTCTAGGATCAAGAATTGACAAATGGAACCTCACAAAAGAACACACATGGCATGCAATCACTTAAGTGGATATTAGCCCCAAAACTCAGAACACCCAAGATACAATTCACAGACCATATGAAGCTCAAGAAGAAGGAAGACCCATGTAGGGGGTGCTTCAGTTCTTCATAGAAGGGATAACAAAATACAGGAGCAAATACAGAGACAAAGTGTGGAGCAGAGACTGAAGGAAAGGCTATCATGAGACTGCCCCACCTGGGGATCCATCCCATATACAGTTATCAATCCCAGGCACTAGTGTGGATGCCAAGAAGTGCATGCTGACAGGAGCCTGATATAGCTGTCTCCTGAGAGGCTCTGCCAGACTCTGACATATACAGAGGCGGATACTTGCAGCCAACCATTGAACTGATCAAGGTGTCCCCAATGGAGGAGTTAGAGAAAGGACTAAAGGAGCTGAAGGGGTTTGCAACCCCACAGGAAGAAAAATAATATCAACCAACCAGAGCTCCCAGGGTCTAAACCACCAGCCAAGGAGTACAAATGAAGGGACCCATTGCTCCAGCCTGATATATAGAAGAGGGCCACCTTGTCTGGCATCAATGGGAGAAGAGGCCCTTGGTCCCGTGAAGGCTTGATGCCCTAGTGTAGGAGAATGTGAGGGCAGGGTGGCAGGAGTGGGTGGGTGGGTGGGGGGCAGACCCTCATAGAAGCAGGAGGAGGAGGGATGGGATAGGAGGTTTCTGGAGGGGGGGGAAATAGGGAAAGGGGATAACATTTGAAATGTAAATAAATAAAATATCCAATAAAAAATAAAGAAAAAAAAATCCTGTCTTGAAAAATAATAGCAATAAAAAAAGAAAGAAAAGAAAATTACTTTGGGTAAAAAATGGTTAACAAGGCTAAGCACATTTTTGATAAGCATCTGGCTATCCACATGACAATTTAACATCTTATGACTTTTAAGTAAAAGACACATTCAAGGATGGGGGAATAGCTTATAGCTTAGAGAAGACCATTAGCTCAGCGTAAACAAGGCCCCGGGTTCGTTTCTCACTAGCGTGATTTACAGTCTATAGAAATACAAGAAAGGGGGCATTTTCTGAAAGACCAGCCCTTAAAAATAGTATTTAAAAGTTTTAAAATAAACTTTGAGCCTTCTATCTATGTCTTGCTTTAGGTTTACCAGAGATCTGTACTCCATCACTGTCACAACGATTCTGAATAACTTGTAGGGACTGACTCCTCTGAAGTAACACAACTGTGACAGGATCAGGGCAGATTTTACACTGTCAGACCATGTGATCATTTCCACAACGCTCATTTCTGTCTTGTTATTGTCACCATTTGTTAGGGGGAGTTTTACTGTAGCCACCCAATAAGAGAAGCATTCTCTTATGCTTGCTTACCTGACAAACTGTATCAAATCTAAAGTGCTTCTTATACTTTCCAAGAGAGACAGATTTGATATTTAATGAGTATCATTTTAGTTTATCCTTTTATAAATACCAGTGAAATAATGCAGAGCTTTCCTAAAGCTGATAGCTTTCCTAAAGGTCGATGCTTGATTATGCACTGTATTTTTCTGGGTAGGCACGTGTTGTCATTTTTGAAGTCATATCCATGTGTGTCCAGCCTTTGACAGGTGAGCAGAATCTAACCTGATGCTTTAAGGAGCCAGAGGACAATCATGATACGATTTGTTATGTCTGAAGCACATTTATTGGCTGCTCTTAGTAGCAAAATACAGAAGTTGGAAAGTAGTTTTAGAAAGAGTCAGCCCATGCGATTTTTGAACATAATCTTTTTATAACATTTTACAAAGATTCTGCCTCCCAAGTTTTACGTTCCAATTGAGCCTAATCACTGTGGCTTTCAAAGATCTAGAAGACACAAAGCAATATGCACTAAGTGCTGACGAAGGAAGCTCACTGGCAGGGGTTTCATTAGCTGGGGATTAAGCTAAACCCCTTTCCCCAAATTGACTATAAATGAGACTCTTATCTAAAATTTCACATTAAATTCAGTACAACTAAAATGTGTGTTCACACATATGTGTGTGCTGGCTGAATGAGTATGTGTGTGTATGTGTGTGTGTGTGTGTGTGTGTGTGTCCATAAGAGCAAACACCACAATGAGTTCCTGGAAAAAAAAATAACCCAAATCCTCTTATTTTCATTATCAGAGGAAAAAAGTACAAATATGTGCGCATGTGCATGCGTGTGTGTGTGTGTGTGTGTGTGTGTCTGCATATTACCCCTAATTATACATATGCAATACACATATTAATGTGTAAATGTATGGGGTGGATTTAGGCTTGATTTGAGAGAATATCTTTGATATTTATATAATGGAGAACGCTAAAGGTTTGTGTGTGTGTGTGTGTGTGTGTGTGTATGTGTCTGTCTGTCTGTCTGTGGGCATGTGCATGCATGAGAGAGAGAGAAAGAGAGCGAAAGTGAGAGTGAGAGAGAGGGAGGGAGGGAGGGAGGGAGAGAGAGAGAGAGAGAGAGAGAGAGAGAGAGAGAGAGAGAGAGAGAGATATGGATGTGTCTGTGACTGTGTGTGGGTGTGTGCACCAGATGAGCACAGCCTGCAGTGAGCATCAGTGTCTTCCTCTGCCCGTTAGCTTGCTCCTCTGAGGCAGAGTCTCTCCTTCAACTCTCGGTGCACATTTTAGTGAGGTTAAAAGCAAGCAAGCACTCTTTTTTAATTTTTAATTTTAATTTTTATTATGTGCGCATGTGTGTCTGTGTATCAGTTTATGCATGCATGAGTGTAGTGACCGGCAGAGTCTAGACAGTATCAGATCTGGAGTTAGAGTTACAGGTGGTTGTGACCTACCTGCTATGGGTCTTGGGAATGAAATCCAGGTTCTCTGGGAAAGCCAGCAAGTGCTCTTACCCCTTGACCCATTTCTTTAGTCCCTGGAGCTTCACCCTTAATTAACCTCAGAACCCCCCTTCCAGTCCCATCATGGAAACTTTCAAAAATCTATTTGCAAAATTGATCCTGAAAGGGCCACTCTTAATTATATTTTCCAGGTTTCTTTGTGGTCACTATTCTATTTGAACTTATTTATGATTATTACACTATAATGAGATAAAAATTGTTTGGAGCCAGAGAGATGGCTCAGTGTGTAAGGATGCCTGCCACCAGGGATGACAATCGAATTTGAATTTAATCCTGGGCCCCACATGGTGGAAGGAGAGATTGACTCCTGTTGGTTGTTCTCCAATGACCACATGCTTACTCACACACCTACATGCACATAAAAGTGAAAGACAAGGAAGTAGAGTTCAAGGCGGGGAGGCAGAGCACTGTAGTATAAGGGTTTAAAGGGGAAGGCTAGAAAGTTTAAACCAGGAGTGGAAAGGGAGGGCAAAAGAGGGCCTGTTGGGGGGACAGCTAACACTAATGACATTTTGAAAGTATAATATAGAAATCTTCTACTTTAAAAAGCTCCCCAAATATATATACAAACACAAATGAAAGAGTTTAAAATAGATCCCCCTATAAAATAGCAACGATGCCCCTACTAGACATCACAGGCTAGCAAATAAAAAATAAAATGCCCTGTACCAGAAATGGGTCCAGTCTTTTGGAACTGTCCCCTACAAAGAGAACAGGCTCTTGTCCGTTTTACTGGCTTTTCATGATGAGGTCCTATTGCCAAAGACAATGGTATTTGAGTCACAGAATATGGAGCCATCAAGCTGGTGTTCACCTGGAAACTTCATTTCTACTACTGGCTTTCATAGCACTGGGAGGCACTGTGCATGCTACCAGAGGAGCAAAGTAAGCATCACTCTTATCCAGATGTGAACCCTGCAGGCTACAGTGACTAAGCACCACTCTTACCCAGATGTAAACCCTGCAGGCTACAGTGACTACTGATTACTGGCCTGGCACAAATGCTGACTGGTGCAAGTGCGACGCAAACATCTTGGGAGTACCTAACTACTTTCTGATTGAACTTAAGGCCTGTTCCCCATGTTGAAACCCATACTTGACACTAATACTGGGGCCAAGAACTTTCGGCTAAATATGGCACAATCTCTAGGAGAAAGCATACTACCATTTGCTAAATGGAAATAATATTTTAATAACTCCTAATGACTTATGATTATACCAGTAGATTAATGTTTCTGCCAGCCTTCCTTAGAGAAGTTTCCTTTTGCAGTAGATGGCAATTATCACAGAGACCCACAGTTGGGTAAGATACATGGAATAAGAGTCTGTATACTCACTCTTAAGTGGGACGTCTATATCAGACCCCTATCCAGAATCATTACAGAAGAGGGAGCAGAGAGATTGTAAGAGCCAGAGGTGGTGGGTGACTACAAGGAAATGATGTCTTCTGGACAGAGCAGGGCACCAGCATGTGTGAACTCACAGCACTTTATGGAACCTAAAGCCAGACCAAATTCCAACATGGAGAGGAGGTGGGCATGAAATCCTACTCCAAGCTAAGTAGGTACTGGCAGTTAATACCCACTGGGAGAGGGAGAGACACTAAGAGTATAATCTTGAGTAAGTCAACCATGCTATAAGGGAGGTCTATATGTGGACATTACCAACTGCACTAGATGGGTTTAAAAAAAAAGGACACAAAGTTGGGCAGGAAGGGAAGGATAGTGGATATAGGAGGAGTAGGGGTAGAAAGTCAACATAGTAAAAATACAGTTTTGTATAGTCCTCAAAGAACTAAGAAAAACAAGAAAAACAAGAAAATGAAAAAAATTGTTTAGCTTGTATTGTTTTTGTGTATCTACGTACATAAAACCCTGGAGGCAAAATTTATTTAAACGTATCTACAAAAACTACCTTTATGATTAAATGATATTGTTATTTATTAACTACATTTTTAGTTGTGAGTGTAAATATTAATTCATTTTTAAAAATAATTTTAAAGCTTTTTTTTAATTAATAAAGTTTTTATTTCCCATAGGGGCTGGAGAGATGGCTCAGTGGTTAAGAACACTGGCATCTCTTGTCGAGGTCTTGCAACAACATGGTGGCTTACAAACATCTGTAATGGCATCTGATGACTTCTTGCCTGCAGGTATCCTGGAGAGAGAGCACCATATTCATAAAAGAAATAAATCTTAAAAAAATTTACTCTCTTATTGAAAATAGATTTTTTTTCACATAATATATTCTAGTTATGTTTTCTCCTCACTCTACTATTCCAAGTTTCTCCCTACCTCCCCTCCCATCTGGATCCATTCCCTTTCAGTCTCTAATTAGAAAATAAACATTGGACAGAGGTCTGGGATTCTTATGGAAGAGCTGGGGGAAGGATCGAAGGCCCTCAAGGGGATTGGAAAACCATAGGCAGACCAACAGAGTCAACTAACCTGGACCACTGGGAGCTCTCAGAGACTGAACCACAAACCAAAGAACATACCTGGACTGTACTGGGCCCCCCAGCACATTGGTTTGCCTTGTCTGGCCACAAGAGGATGCGCCTAACCGTACAGAACCTTGATGACTCAGGGTGAGGAGATACCTGGGGGCCCCACCCTCTCAGAAGAGAGGGGAAGGGAGGATGGAGGTAGAGATTCTGGAAAGAGGGACTGGGTGGGAGAAAATGTTTTGGATGTAAATTAATTAATTAAAAAAGAAAACAAACGAGAGGAAAGGGAGGCTACTTAAGAGCAGCAGGGAGCCATCTTTGCTCCAGTGACTGGGAAGTTGGGACAGCCAGGTTCTGAGACAGACAGGCATAATATCGCTTGGGTCTTGGGCGGCTTGTGTGTGTGCAGCTCCCAAGTGCTGGGCTGATCTGCAGTAACCAGCGCGCCAGCTCTGCTGTGGGACTTCTGCCTGGCAGAGGGACCCCGCACTGGGCGGGAGCCTACCAGCTTTCCCGCAGACTGCACTGAAGAGACAGGTACCCCAAGCTCCCTATCCCCAATATAACATCACTTGGGACACGGCCTGTTGGGGCTTCCGTCTGTGCCCAAGAACGGGTCAGCGCTGTGGTCGTCTGGGTGCCAGATCGGCAGACCATCGTGTCTGCAGGGTGAGCGGCGCCACGGAGAGTGTGCAGATTGCACTCCGCCATCTTTGCTCCAGTGACTGGAAAGTTGGGACAGCCAGGTTCTGAGACAGACAGGCTTAATATCGCTTGGGTCTCGGGCGGCTTGTGTGTGTGCAGCTCCCAAGTGCTGGGCAGATCTGCAGTAACCAGCGTGCTAGCTCTGCTGTGGGACTTCTGCCTGGCAGAGGGACGCCCCCTCCCCCCCCAGGAGAGATCACTCACCCCTGCACAGGGCAGGAGCCTACCAGCCTCCCTTTGGCGACCTCTGCTCCAGGAATCCACTAGGCTGAGCCTTTGGATGTGCAAGGCCTCCCCAATATAAGATCACTTGGGGCAAGGCACATTAGGGCTCCAAAGTCACTCAGGAGCAGGCAGGCCCCAGAAATCGGTGCCAGGGGAATCCTGGCAATCCAGGGGGGGGGGCAGAAATAGCTTTGCAGGCTCATAGGAGGTCCAACCAACAGCCAGTGGCAGCAGGACCAACTAACATCAGAGGTATCCAGATGACAAAAGGCAAACGTAGGAATGTTACTAACAGAAATCAAAGTAATGTGGGACCATCTGAACCCAACTCTCCAACAGCAGCAAATCCTGGATACCCCTCCACACCCGAAAGACAAGATCTGGATTTAAAATCACTTTTCATGATGCTATTAGAGGATCACAAGAAGGACACAAATAAATCTCATAAAGAGTTACAGGAGACCATGAATCAACGATTAGAAGCCCTTACAAAGGAAACACAAAAATCGCTTAGAGAAATGCGGGAGAACATGGATCAAAAGATGGAGGCGCACAAGGAGACAACACAAAAATCGCTTAACGAGATGAATCAACGGGTAGATGCACTCACAAAGGAATCACAAAATTGGCATAAAGAAATGCAGAAGAATATGGGTCAACAGACGGATGCCCATAAGGAGGCAACACAAAAATTGCTTAAAGAAATGAATCAACGGTTAGATGCCCTTACAAAGGAAACACGAGAACTGCTTAAAGAAATGCAGGAGACAATGGATCAACAGATGGATTCCCATGAGGAGGAAACACAAAAATCACTCAGAGCAATGCAGGAGAATGTGGGTCATCAGGAAGAAATCCTGAAAGAGGCAATGCAAAAATACCTTAAAGAAATACAGGAAAATACAACAAACAAGTGAAGGATCTCAGCAAATCCATCCAGGAACTAAAAAAGGAAGTAGAAACAACTAAGAAATCACAAAGGGAGACAACTTTGGAGATAGAAAACCTTGGGAAGAAATCAGGAGTCATAGATGCAAACATCAACAATAGAATACAAGAGATGGAAGAAAGAATCTCAGGTGCTGAAGATTCCATAGAAAGCATCGACTCAACAGTCAAAGAAAATGCAAAATGCAAAAAACGTGTAACCCAAAACATCCAGGAAATCCAGGACACAATGAGAAAACCAAACCTAAGGATTATAGGTATAGATGAGAGTGAAGATTTGCAACTTAAAGGGCCAGTAAACATCTTCAACAAAATTATGGAGGAAAACTTCCCTAACTTAAAGAGAGAGATGCCGATGAACGTACAAGAAGCCTACAGAACTCCAAACAGACTGGACCAGAACAGAAATACCTCCCGTCACATAATAATCAAAACACCGAATGTTCTAAACAAAGAAAGAATACTAAAAGCAGTAAGAGAAAAGGGCCAAGTAACATACAAAGGAAGACCTATCCGAATCACATCAGACTTCTCACCAGAGACTATGAAAGCCAGAAGATCCTGGGCAGATCTCATGCAGACACTAAGACAGCACAAATGCCAGCCTAGACTACTATACCCAGCAAAACTCTCAATCACCATAGATGGAGAGACCAAGATATTCCATGATAAAACCAAATTTTTACAATATCTTTCCACAAATCCAGCCCTGCAACGGATAATAGGTGGAAACCTCCAATACAGGGAGAGAATCAACACCCTGGAAAAAATGAGATAATAACCTTCTTGAATCAAACCCAAAAGTAGATAAACACTCAAACATAAAGATAGCGTCAAGAATGGCAGATGGCAATAATCACTATGCCTTAATCTCTCTTAATATCAATGGTCTCAATTCCCCAATTAAAAGACATAGACTAGCAGACTGGATACGTAAACAGGACCCAGCATTTTGCTGCATGCAGGAAACGCACCTCAGTGTCAAAGACAAACACTACCTCAGAGTAAAAGGCTGGAAAACAATTTTACAAGCAAATGGCCCCAAGAAACGAGGTGGAGTAGCCATCCTAATATCAGATAAAATTGATTTTCAACCTAAAGTCATCAAAAAAGACACAGAAGGACACTACATACTGATCAAGGGAAAAATCCACCATCAAGAACTCTCAATTCTGAATATCTATGCTCCAAATGCAAGGGCACCCTCATTCGTAAAAGAAACTTTACTAAAACTCAAAGCACACATCTCACCACACACAATAATAGTGGGTGACTTCAACACCCCGCTCTCTGAAATGGATCGTTCAGGAAAGCAGAAACTAAACAGGGACACAGTGAATCTAATTGAAGCCTTGGACCAAATGGAACTAACTGATATATATAGAACATTTCATCCTAGAGCTAAAGAATACACCTTCTTCTCAGCTCCTCATGGTACCTTCTCCAAAATTGACCATATAATTGGCCACAAATCAGACCTCAACAGATATAAGAAGATAAAAATAATCCCATGCCTCCTATCAGATCACTATGGAATAAGGGTGGTCTTCAATGGCAAAAAAAACAAAAGAAAACCCACGTACACATGGAGGCTGAACAATGCTCTACTCAATGATAACTTGGTCAAGGTGGAAATAAAGAAAGAAATCAAAGACTTTTTGAAAGTTAATGAAAATGAAGGCACAACATACCCTAATTTATGGGACACAATGAAAGCAGTGCTAAGAGGAAAATTCATAGCCCTGAGTGCCGCCAAAAAGAAACGGGAGACAGCATACACTAACAGCTTAATGGCACACCTGAAAGCCCTGGAACATAAAGAAGCAAATACACCAAAGAGGAGTAGAAGGCAGGAAATCATCAAACTCAGGGCTGAAATCAATCAAGTAGAAACAAATAAAACCATACAAAGAATCAACAAAACAAGGAGTTGGTTCTTTGAGAAAATCAACAAGATAGATAAGCCCTTAGCCAGACTAACCAGAGGGCACAGAGATAGTATCCAAATTAATAAAATCAGAAACGAAAAGGGAGAGATAACAACAGAAACTGAGGAAATTCAAAAAATCATCAGATCCTACTACAAAAACCTGTATTCAACACAACTAGAAAATCTTGAGGAAATGGACAATTTCCTTGACAGATACCAAGTACCAAAATTAAATCAGGATCAAATAGACCATCTAAACCGTCCTATAACCCCTGAAGAAATAGAAGTTGTCATTGGAAGTCTTCCAACCAAAAAAAGCACAGGTCCAGATGGTTTTAGTGCAGAATTCTATCAGACCTTCAAAGAAGACCTAACACCAATACTCTTCAAACTGTTCCACAAAATAGAAACAGAAGGAACACTACCCAACTCGTTTTATGAAGCCACAATTACACTAATACCAAAAGCACACAAAGATCTGACAAAGAAAGAGAATCTCAGGCCAATCTCTCTTATGAATATCGATGCAAACATACTCAATAAAATTCTTGCCAACCGAATCCAAGAACACATCAAAACGATCATTCACCACGATCAAGTAGGCTTCATCCCAGGGATGCAGGGTTGGTTCAATATAAGGAAGTCCATCAATGTAATCCACTACATAAACAATCTCAAAGAAAAAACCACATGGTCATCTCATTAGATGCTGCGAAAGCATTTGACAAAATTCAGCATCCTTTCATGCTAAAGGTCTTGGAAAGATCAGGAATTCAAGGCCCATATCTAAACATAGTAAAAGCAATTTACAGCAAACCAGTAGCCAGCATCAATCTAAATGGAGAGAAACTTGAAGCAATCCCACTAAAATCAGGGACTAGACAAGGCTGCCCTCTCTTTCCATATCTTTTCAATATAGTACTTGAAGTTCTAGCTAGAGCAATTAGACAACAAAAAGAGGTCAAAGGGATACAAATTGGAAAGGAAGAAGTCAAACTATCACTATTTGCAGATGATATGATAGTATATATAAGCAACCCAAAGAACTCCACCAGAGAACTCCTACAGCTGATAAACGACTTCAGCAAAGTGGCCGGATATAAAATCAACTCAAGCAAGTCAGAAGCCTTCCTATACTCAAAGGATAAGCAGGCTGAGAAAGAAGTAAGAGAAATAATACCCTTCACAATAGCCACAAACCATATTAAGTATCTTGGCGTGACTCTAACCAAACAAGTGAAAGATCTGTATGACAAGTACTTCAAGTCTCTGAAGAAAGAAATTGAAGAAGACCTCAGAAGATGGAAAAATCTGCCATGCTCATGGATTGGCAGGATTAATATAGTAAAAATGAGCATCTTACCAAAAGTAATACACAGATTCAATGCAATCCCCATCAAAATCCCAACTCAATTCTTCATAGAGTTAGAAAGAGCAATTCAAAAATTCATCTGGAATAACAGAAAACCCAGAATAGCTAAAACTATTCTCAAGAGTAAAAGAACCTCTGGGGGAATCAGTATCCCGGACCTCAAGCTGTACTACAGAGCAATAGTGTTAAAAACTGCATGGTATTGGTACAGTAACAGACATGTAGATCAATGGAACAGAATTGAAGACCCAGAAATGAATCCACACTCCTATGGTCACTTGATCTTTGACAAAGGAGCTAAAACCATCCAGTGGAAAAAAGATAGCCTTTTCAACAAATGGTGCTGGCTCAGCTGGAGGTCAACATGCAGAAGAATGCAAATTGACCCATCCTTATCTCCTTGCACTATGCTCAATTCTATGTGGATCAAAGATCTCCACATAAAACCAGACACACTGAAACTAATAGAAGGGAAACTAGGGAAGAACCTTGAACATATGGGCACAGGGGAGAATTTCCTGAACAGAACTCCAATAGCTTATGCTCTAAGATCAAGAATAGACAAATGGGACCTCATTAAATTACAAAGTTTTTGCAAGGCAAAAGACACTGTCAAAAAGACAAAGCGGCAACCAACTAACTGGGAAATGATCTTTACCAACCTTACATCCGACAGAGGGCTAATATCCAAGATATACAAAGAACTCAAGAAGTTAAACTCCAGAGAGGCAAGTAACCCTATTAAAAATGGGGTACAGAGCTACACAAAGAGTTCTCACCTGAAGAATATCTAATGGCTGAGAAGCACCTAAAGAGATGTTCATCATCCTTAGTCATTAGGGAAATGCAAATCAAAACAACCCTGAGATTCCATCTCACACCAGTCAGGATGGCTAAGATCAAAAACACAGGAGACAGCAGTTGTTGGCGAGGATGTGGAGAAAGAGGAACACTCCTCCACTGCTCGTGGAATTGCAGGCTGGTACAACCACTCTGGAAAGCAGTCTGGCGGTTCCTCAGAAAACTGGGCTTGACACTCCCGGAGGAGCCGGCTATACCACTCCTGGGCATATACCCAGAGACTTTACCTGCATGCAATAAGGACACATGCTCCACTATGTTCATAGCAGCCTTATTTATAATAGCCAGAAGCTGGAAAGAACCCAGATGTCCCTCAACGGAGGAATGGATTCAGAAGATGTGGTATATCTACACAATGGAATACTACTCTGCAATTAAAAACAATGAATTCACGAAATTCCTAGGCAAATGGTCAGATCTTGAAAATATCATCCTTAGTGAGGTAACCCAATCACAAAAGAACACACATGGTATGCAGTCACTGATAAGGGGATATTGACCCAGAATCTCGGAATACCCTAGACACAATCCGCATATCAATAGATTTCTAAAAAGATGGAAGGAGAGACCCCTGGTCCTGGAAAGACTGGATGTAGGGGAATGCCAGGACAGAGTAACGAGAGGGGGTTGAATGGAGAAAAGAGGGAGGGAAGGGGGCTTATGGGACTTTCGGGGAGGGAGGAAACGGGAAAGGGGAAGTGATTTGGAATGTAAATTAAAAAAATAAAATAAAATAAATAATAAAAAAAAGAAAACAAACAAGTTTCTAAGGGATAGTAATACAATAATACAAAACCCAAACTAACACACCAGGATTGGACAAGGCAAACAAACAGAAAGAAAAGAGCCCAAGAGAAGGCATAAGAATCAGAGATCCACTCATTCACACACTTATGAATCCCATATAAATACTAAACTGGAAGCCACACCATACACACAGAGGACCTGGTGCAAATGGTACAGGTCCCTATACAGGCTTCCTCAGCCTCTGTGAGTTCATATGAGCTTTGATCATGTCGACTTGGAAGGTCTTATATTCTTGGTGTCCTTCATCCCCTCTGGCTCTTAAACTCTGCCTCCTTTTTGGTTGGGTTCCCTGATCTCTGAGGGAAAAGATTTGATGGAGATGTCCCATTTAGGGCCGAGTGCTCCAGAGTCTCTCACTATTTGCATAATGTTTGCTTTTGGGTCTCTGTATTGTTTCCATATGCTTCAGGGAAAAGCTCCTCGTGATGGCTGAACAAGGTACTTATCTGTGAGTCTAACAGAATATCATTAGAAGTAATTTTATTGCTACTAATTTTATTTTATTTTATTCCATTTACTTTTCTTAGAACAGCAGTACTTTGTTTTACCCTAGGTCCCTGGGCTCTCTAGTTTATGGTTCTTGGTCACTCAAGCTGTGTCACGCTTGGGTTCTTGACTTGTGGAGTGGGCCTTAAGTCAAATCAGACATTGCTTGGTTACTTCCACAAGCTTTTTGCCACCATTGCCTTAGCATCCCTTGTAGGCAGGACAGAATAGTAGGTCAAAGGGTCTATGGCTGGGTTGGTATTTGTGTTACTCTTTTGGTAGCATTCAGAGCACCTTCCTGTACCAAAGGCCATAGAATGTAGGGTGAAGGCTCTATATAGCACCAGATCAACTTCCTAATATCAGTGAGTCGTGTAGGTTTGTCTTCATCAATGGGACCTTGCTGTCAGTTTGTGGGAAACATCCTATACTCTTTTTTTTTAAATTCTTGTTGACTTTTTTTAAATTATTATTTTCTATATTCTTTATTTACATTCCAAATGATTTCCCCTTTCCTGGTTCCCCTCTCCCTGAAAGTCCCATAAGCCCTCTTCCCTCCTCCTGTTCCCCAGTCAACCCCCTCCCGCTTCTCTGTCCTGGCATTCCCCTACACTGCTGCATCGAGTCTTTCCAGGACCAGGGGCCTCTCCTTCCTTCTTCTTTGGGAATCAATTGATATGTGAATTGTGTCTTGGATATTCTGAGCTTCTGGGCTAATATCCACTTATCAGTGACTGCATACCATGTGTGTTCTTTTATGATTGGGTTATTTCACTTAGGAACATGGTATACTCTTGACAACAACCTGGGTTGTTTATAATAGTCCTTTAGAACTCAATAAAGAACTCAAGAAGTTAAACTCCAGAGAGGCAAGTAACCCTATTAAAAAATGGGGTACAGAGCTCCACAAAGAGTTCTCACCTGAAGAATATCTAATGGCTGAGAAGCACCTAAAGAGATGTTCATCATCCTTAGTCATTAGGGAAATGCAAATCAAAACAACCCTGAGATTCCATCTCACACCAGTCAGGATGGCTAAGATCAAAAACACAGGAGACAGCAGTTGTTGGCGAGGATGTGGAGAAAGAGGAACACTCCTCCACTGCTGGTGGAATTGCAGGCTGGTACAACCACTCTGGAAAGCAGTCTGGCGGCTCCTCAGAAAACTGGGCATGACACTTCCGGAGGATCCGGCTATACCACTCCTGGGCATATACCCAGAGACTTTACCTGCATGCAATAAGGACACATGCTCCACTATATTCATAGCAGCCTTATTTATAATAGCCAGAAGCTGGAAAGAACCCAGATGTCCCTCAACGGAGGAATGGATTCAGAAGATGTGGTATATTTACACAATGGAATACTACTCTGCAATTAAAAACAATGAATTCACGAAATTCCTAGGCAAATGGTCAGAACTTGAAAATATCATCCTTAGTGAGGTAACCCAATCACAAAAGATCACACATGGTATGAAGTCACTGATAAGGGGATATTGACCCAGAATCTCAGAATACCCTAGACACAATCAGCATATCAATAGATTTCTAAAAAGATGGAAGGAGAGACCCCTGGTCCTGGAAAGACTGGATGTAGGGGAACGCCAGGACAGAGTAATGAGAGGGGGTTGAACGGAGAAAAGAGGGAGGGAAGGGGGCTTATGGGACTTTCGGGGAGGGAGGAAACGGGAAAGGGGAAGTGATTTGGAATGTAAATTAAAAAAATAAAATAAAATTAAATTAAAAAAAAAAAAGAACTCAATTTGATATAACCCAATCCTGGTACTGGAAATTTAATTTGATGACAAGAGATAGGCAGTGGGGACTCTGGCTTTCCCATTACTTGGCTATTTCATTTAGATGATCTTCATATATGTATATGTATACATATACTTATACAAAGAAGATTTTACTATATTTGTTTCCATATTACCCCTCAAATGGGTCTTAACTTTGGCTGTCTCTCTCCATATTCCTCCCTTCTAAGCGCTTCCCTTCCCTTCCCCTTTAATCCTCCTATTCTAACCTTCTGTCCACCAATAACTATCTGTTCTATTTCTCTTTCCTTAGAAGATCTAAAATTGATTATAAGTGAAGATGTCTACAGAAACATGCTCATGATTAAATCATATTTACAATTTATTAACTATATTTTTATTTGGGTATACAAGTGATGTTAGTTTTTAAGAATACTTGTTAGAACTATTTTATTTTTTACAATTTTATTTAATTTTTTTGTGTATGGGTGGTTTTCGTTTTGTGTGTCTGTATACTACATGCATGTCAGAAAAGGCCATAGGATCATCTGGAACTGGAGTTACTGATGGTTGTGAGCCACCATCTGGGTACTGGGATTTGATCCTAGGTCCTCTAGTAGAGCAGCCAGTGCTCTTAACTGCCAACCTATCTCTCTAGCCCCTTTACCAATTTTTCATTTAAATAACTTGAGTTAATGGTTAAATTTAAAGACTAGTGTTTATAGTGCTGGAAGGTATTCAGTGTGCTACTAGAGGAGAAAGCTAAACACCAACCTAGATATAATTTCTGTGTTCTACGATGGTGACCTGTATGTACAACAGTGCCACAAAGCTTATGGGTGTAACCAACCACTAACTGCTTAGATTTAGGGCCCAGTCCATGAGACAGGACCCATGCCCAAACTGCTCAGGTAACCGAGACACTGAGACTAGAGAGGTCAAGGAACTCAGGTGAAACCTCAAAACTACTGTTCTGCCAAAGAAACATAGCAATCAAATGATTCCTAATGATGCTGTGCTGTGCTCACAGATCTGTGCCTTGCTCAACCATCATTAGAGAAGCTTCTTCCAGCAGAAGATGGGATTAAATACAGAGACTCACAACCGAACAAGTGCAGCGAGTCACAGACGGTGAACGTCAGACCTGACTGGGATGTCTCCATCAAATCTCTCCCTGAGAGGCTCAGGGAACTCTGTGGAAGAGGAGGCAGAAAGATTATAAGAGCCAGAGGGGATGAAGGACACAAGGAAACTGTCAGCTGCAGATACAATGGGGCCCATGCACAGGTGAACACTAGTGGTATGACAAAGCCTGAACAGGTCCAAACCGGATGGCACCCCATCACTGAGAAGGACATGGACACAGTCCCATCCCTAGCCTAGAAGCTATCTCCAACTGATAACCACTTAAAAAGGAAACGTTTTCTTTAGTGGCATTCTTAAACATAGTTATATAAACCACATGCCCAGCAGTAGATGGCCAACACAAAACAGACTCAATGTTATTTTTGGAGATGTTTTGACTCATAATGATTTGTTTTATTTTTGTTGGTTTTGTTTCTTTGCTCTTTAGCCTTGTCTTTACTTAGCTGTTTTGGTTTTCTGATTTTGTGGTCTTACAGGTTTTTTTTTGTGTGTGTGTGTGAGTGTGTTGCTCCACATATGTGTGTGTTTCTTGTGTTTTCCAAGTTTCTTTATTTTATTCTTTTTTTAAAATTTTCTATATTTTTAAATTTACATTCCAAATGATTTCCCCTTTCCCATTTCCTCCCTCCCCGAAAGTCCCATAAGCCCCCTTCCCTCCCTCTGTTCCCCATTCAACCCCCTCTTGTTTCTCTGTCCTGGCATTCCCCTACATCCAGTCTTTCCAGGACCAGGGGTCTCTCCTTCCACCTTCTTGGAAATCTATTGATATGTGAATTGTGTCTTGGGTATTCTGAGATTCTGGGTTAATATCCCCTTATCAGTGCTTGCATACCATGTGTGTTCTTTTGTGATTGGGTTACCTCACTAAGGATGATATTTTCCGGTTCTGACCATTTGCCTAGGAATTTTGTGAATTCATTGTTTTTAATTGCAGAGTAGTATTCCATTGTGTAAAGATACCACATCTTCTGAATCCATTCCTCCGTTGAGGGACATCTGAGTTCTTTCCAGCTTCTGGCTATTATAAATAAGGCTGCTATGAACATAGTGGAGCATGTGTCCTTATTGCATGCAGGGAAAGCCTCTGGGTATATGCCCAGGAGTGGTATAGCCGGATCCTCCGGGAGTGTCATGCCCAGTTTTCTGAGGAACCGCCAGACTGCTTTCCACAGTGGTTGTACCAGCTTGCAATCCCACCAGCAGTGGAGGAGTGTTCCTCTTTCTCCACATTCTAGCCAACAACTGCTATCTCCTATGTTTTTGATCTTAGCCATTCTGACTGGTGTGAGATGGAATCTCAGGGTTGTTTTGATTTGCATTTCCCTAATGACTAAGGATGTTGAACATTTCTTTAGGTGATTCTCAGCCATTAGATATTCTTCAGGTGAGAACTCTTTGTTTAGCTCTGTACCCCATTTTTTAATAGGGTTATTTGGCTCTATGGAGTCTAACTTCTTGAGTTCTTTGTATATATAGGATATTAGCCCTCTGTCGGATGTAGGGTTGGTAAAGATCATTTCCCAGTTTGTTGGTTGCTGCTTTATCTTTTTGACAATGTCTTTTGCCTTGCAAAAACTTTGTAATTTAATGAGGTCCCATTTGTCAGTTCTTGATCTTAGAGCATAAGCTATTGGAGTTCTGTTCAGGAAATTCTCCCCTGTGCCCATATGTTCAAGGTTCTTCCCTAGTTTCCTTTCTATTAGTTTCAGTGTGTCTGGTTTTATGTGGAGGCCCTTGATCCACTTGGAATTGAGCTTAGTGCAAGGAGATAAGAATGGATCGATTTGCAGTCTTCTGCATGTTGACCTCCAGCTGAGCCAGCACCATTTGTTGAAAAGGCTATCTTTTTTCCACTGGATGGTTTTAGCTCCTTTGTCAAAGATTAAGTGACCATAGGAGCATGGATTCATTTCTGGGTCTTCAATTCTGTTCCATTGATCTACATACCTGTCACTGTACCAATACCATGCAGTTTTTAACACTATTGCTCTCTAGTACAGCTTGAGGTCCGGGATACTGATTCCCCCAGAGGTTCTTTTACTCTTGAGAATAGTTTTAGCTATTCTGGGTTTTCTGTTATTCCAGATGAATTTTTGAATTGCTCTTTCTAACTCTATGAAGAATTGAGTTGGGATTTTGATGGGGATTGCATTGAATCTGTGTATTACTTTTGGCAAGATGGTCATTTTTACTATATTAATCCTGCCAATCCATGAGCATGGCAGATTTTTCCATCTTCTGAGGTCTTCTTCAATTTCTTTCTTCAGAGACTTGAAGTTCTTGTCATACAGATCTTTCACTTGTTTGGTTAGAGTCACACCAAGATACTTTATATGGTTTGTGGCTATCGTGAAGGGTATCATTTCTCTTATTTCTTTCTCAGCCTGCTTATCCTTTGAGTATAGGAAGGCTACTGATTTGCTTGAGTTGATTTTATATTTGGCCACTTTGCTGAAGTCGTTTATCAGTTGTAGGAGTTCTCTGGTGGAGTTCTTTGGGTCACCTAGGTATACTATCATATCATCTGCAAATAGTGATAGTTTGACTTCTTCCTTTCCAATTTGTATCCCTTTGACCTCCTTTTGTTGTCTACCTGCTCTAGCTAGAAATTCAAGTACTATATTAAAAAGATATGGAGAGAGAGGGCAGCCTTGTCTAGTCCCTGATTTTAGTGGGATTGCTTCAAGTTTCTCTCCATTTAGTTTGATGTTGGCTACCGGTTTGCTGTAAATTGCTTTTACTATGTTTAGATATGGGCCTCGAATTCCTGATCTTTCCTAGACCTTTAACATGAAAGGATGCTGAATTTTGTCAAATGCTTTTACAGCATCTAATGAAATGACCATGTGGTTTTTTGAGATTGTTGATGTAGTGGATTACATTGATGGACTTCCTTATATTGAACCATCCCTGCATCCCTGGGATGAAGCCTACTTGATCGTGGTGAATGATCGTTTTGATGTGTTCTTGGATTTGGTTGACAAGAATTTTATTGAGTATTTTTGCATCGATATTCATAAGAGAAATTGGCCTGAGATTCTCTTTCTTTGTCGGAATCTTGTGTGATTTTGGTATCAGTGTAATTCATAGAATGAGTTGGGTAGTGTTCCTTCTGTTTTTATTTTGTGGAATAGTTTGAAGAGTATTGGTGTTAGGTCTTCTTTGAAGGTCTGATAGAATTCTGCACTAAAACCATCTGGAGCTGTGTTTTTTTTGGTTGGAAGACTTCCAATGACCACTGCTATTTCTTCAGTGGTTATAGGATGGTTTAGATGGTCTATTTGATCCTGATTTAATTTTGGTATTGTTATCTGTCTAGGAAATTGTCCATTTCCAGATTTTCCAGTTGTGTTGAGTATAGACTTTTGTAGTAGGATCTGATGATTTTTTGAATTTCCTCAGTTTCTGTTGTTATCTCTCCCTTTTTGTTTCTGATTTTATTAATTTGGATACTGTCTCTGTGCCCTCTGGCTAGTCTGGCTAGGGGCTTATCTATCTTGTTGATTTTCTCAAAGAACCAACTCCTAGTTTTGTTGATTCTTTGTATGGTTTTATTTGTTTCTACTTGATTAATTTCAGCCCTGAGTTTGATGATTTCCTGCCTTCTACTTCTCTTGGGTGCATTTGCTTCTTTTTGTTCCAGGGCTTTCGGGTGTGCCATTAAGCTGCTAGTGTATGCTCTCTCCCGTTTCTTTTTGGAGGCACTCAGGGCTATGAATTTTCCTCTTAGCACGCTTTCATTGTGTCCCCAAAATTAGGGTATGTTGTGCCTTCATTTTCATTAATTTTTAAAAAGTCTTTGATTTCTTTCTTTCTTTCTTTCTTTCTTTCTTTCTTTCTTTCTTTCTTTCTTTCTTTCTTTCTTTCTTTCTTTCTTTCTTGACCAAGGTATCATTGAGTAGAGCATTGTTCAGCTTCCATGTGTATGTGGGCTTTCTGTTGTTTTTGTTGTTATTGAAGACCACCCTTATTCTATAGTGATCTGATAGGAAGCATGGGATTAGTTCGATCTTCTTATATCTGTTGAGGTCTGTTTTGTGACCAATTATATGGTCGATTTTGGAGAAGGTACTATGAGGTGCTGAGAAGAAGGTATATTCTTTTGTTTTAGGATGAAATGTTCTCTCTATATATCTGCTAGTTCCATTTGGTCAAAGGCTTCAATTAGTTTCACTGTGTCCCTGTTTAGTTTCTGCTTTCCTGAATGATCCATTTCAGAGAGTGGGGTGTTGAAGTCACCCACTATTATTGTGTAAGGTACGATGTGTGCTTTGAGCTTTAGTAAGCTTCCTTTATGAATGAGGGTGCCCTTGCATTTGGAGCATAGATGTTCAGAACTGAGAGTTCTTCTTGGGGAATTTTTCCTTTGACCAGTATGTAGTGTCCTTCTGTGTCTTTTTTGATGACTTTAGGTTGAAAGTCAATTTTATCTGATATTAGCATGGCTACTCCGGCTTGTTTCCTGGGATCATTTGCTTGTAAGATTGTTTTCCAGCCTTTTCCTCTGAGGTAATGTTTGTCTTTGACACTGACGTGCATTTCTTGCACGCAGCAAAATGCTGAGTCCTGTTTATGTATCCAGTCTGTTAGTCTATGTCTTTTTATTGGGGAATTGAGACCATTGATATTAAGAGAGATTAAGGAATAGTGATTATTGCCACCTGCTATTCTTGACACTACATTTATGTTTGAGTGGTTATCTATTTCTGGGTTTGATGAAAGAAGGTTTCTATCTCATTTTTTCCAGGGTGTAGTTTCTCTCCTTGTATTGGCGATTTCCACCTATTATCCTTTGTAGGGCTGGGTTTTTGGAAAGATATTGTGTAAATTACGTTTTATCATGGAATGTCTTGGTCTCTCCATCTATGGTGATTGAGAGTTTTGCTGGGTATAGTAGTCGAGGCTGGCATTTGTGCTCTCTTAGAGTCTGCATGAGATCTGCCCAGGATCTTCTGAGATGTCTGATATGATTTGGATAGGTCTTCCTTTATATGTTACTTGGCCTTTTTCTCTTACTGCTTTTAATATTCTTTCTTTGTTTAGTACATTTGGTATTTTGATTATTATGTGACAGGAGGTATTTCTGTTCTGGTCCTGTCTGTTTGGAGTTCTGTAGGCGTCTTGTACATTCATTGGCATCTCTCTCTTCAGGTTAGGGAAGTTTTCCTCCACAATTTTGTTGAAGATATTTACTGGCCCTTTAATTTGCAAATCTTCACTCTCATCTATACCTATAATCCTTAGGTTTGGTCTTCTCATTGTGTCCTGGATTTCTTGGATGTTTTGGGTTACACGTTTTTTGCATTTTGCTTTTTCTTTGACTGTTGAGTCGATGCTTTCTATGGTATCTTCAGCACCTGAGATTCTTTCTTCCATCTCTTGTATTCTATTGTTGATCTTTGCATCTATGACTCCTGATTTCTTCCCAAGGTTTTCTATCTCCAAAGTTGTCTCCCTTTGTGATTTCTTCGTTGTTTCTACTACCTTTTTTAGATCCTGGATGGGTTTGCTGAGATCCTTCACTTGTTTGTTTGTGTTTTCCTGTATTTCTTTAAAATACTTTTGCATTTCCTCTTTCATGATTTCTGCCTGTTGACCCAAGTTCTGTATTTCTTTAAGCGATTTTTGTGTTTCCTCCTCATGGGCTTCCATCTGTTGATTCATATTCTCCTGCGTTTCTTTAAGCGAGTCTTGTGTTTCCTTTGTAAGGGCATCTACCCGTTGATTAATTTCTTTAAGCATTTTTTGTGTTTCCTTTGTAAGGGCTTCTACCCATTGATTCACGTTCTCCTGTATTTCTTTATTTAATTTATTTACGTCCTTTTTGAAATTCTCTAATAGCATCATGAGAAGTGATTTTAAATCCAGATCTTGCCTTTCGGGTGTGATTGGGGTATCCAGGACTTCCTGCTGTTGGAGAGTTGGGTTCAGATGGTGCCATATTGCCTTGATTTCTGTTAGTAAAGTTCCTATGTTTTCCTTATGCTATCTGGTTATCTCTGGTGTTAGTTGGTCCTGCTGTCACTGGCTGTTGGTTGGACCTCCTGTGAGCCTGCAAGGCTATTTCTTCCCCTGCCCCCCCCCCCCCGCCATGACCGGGATTCCCCTGGCACCGATTGCTGCAGGACTGCCCTGCTCCTGAGTGACTTTGAAGCCCTGATGTGCCTTGCCCCAAGTGATGTTATACTTGGGGGAATCCCTGCGTACCTGGAAACTCAGAGTAGTCAATCCCTGGAGCAGAGGTGGCTAAGGGGAGGCTGGTGCGGTTTCTTCCAGTGTACTCTCTCCTGGTGCAGGTCCGTCCGCATGGCAGATGTCCCACAGCAGAGCTGGCATGTAGGTGACCACAGAAGTGCCCAGCTCTTGGGTGCAGGGAGCACACAAGCTGGCCGAGTCCCAAGCGATGTTATGCTCGGTTGTCCCTGCACCTGGAGCTCCCAATTGCTCTGTTGCCAGAGCAAAGATGGTGGAGTGCACTGTGCAGCCTCTCAGAGCAGATCAATCTGCAGGGCAGATGGCCCACAGCAGAGCTGGCGCCCAGACGACCACAGAGCTGCCCTGCTCTTGGGCGCAGATGGAAGCCCAGGAGACTGTGTCCCATGTGATGTTATATTGGGGAATCCCTGTGTACCTGAAGGCTCAGCGTAGTCAATCCCCGGAGCAGAGGGCGCCAAGGGGAGGCTTGCGCACTCCCTCCCTGTGCGGGTGCGCTCTCTCCCAGTGTGGGTCCCTGGGCAGGGCTGGCGTGTGGGTGACCACAGAACTGCCCAGCTCCTGGGTGCAGGGAGCACACAAGCTGGCCGAGTCCCAAGCGATGTTATGCTCGGTTATCCCTGCGCCTGGAGGTCCCAACTGCTCTGTTGCCGGAACAAAGATGGTGGAGCTATTTCATTCTTTTCAAGAATTGCTTTCTAGATTTTCTAGAGAAGGAGAGGGGGCACAGAGTTGGATAGATGGGAAGGTGTGTGTGGGAGAGCTGGGAGAAACAAAGCAGGAGAAATCATGATCAGTTTACAGTGTATAATATTTTATTCTCAACTTAAAATACTCTGAGAGATGGCACAGTGGTTAAGAACATATATTGTAGTCTTAGTCAATGTTATATTGCTTATAAAAGAAGGCATATAATTGAAGATTTTTTGTTTTCCATTTCAGAAACTCAGTCTATTATCATCAGGGTAGGGAGCATGGTACTCATATATATGTATATATGTACATATACATATATATGCGTGTATATATACGCATATATATGTATATGTACATATATGCGTATATATGTACTATACATGTGTGTGTATGTGTGTTTGTGTGTGTGTGTATTTTTTTCAAGACAGGGTTTCTCTTTGTAAAACTTGTTCCATAAACCAGGCTGCTCTCAAACTCACACAAATCTTCCTCCGAAGTGCTGGGATTAAAGGTGTGCACCCCCACCAGCAGCCCAATATAAATAATTTTAAGTGAACATATTTTCATATGCTATCATGCTTATTCAAATTGCTTATGATCGCTCAGTAAAATAATATTAAATAAAGTAACAGAAAATGGAAACCAAGTCTGATTTTGAATGACCATCCCATGTGGCATCCAGAATGAGGTTTTATAGAACACTTCAAGACTCCCATCAGAACATTATGGTTATTAGTCATGTTGAGGGTGCTCTCATTGAGCTGCAATAGGTACTTAAGAACTTGAAAGATTTTATCTGGGGAATGGAAGTAAAAGGTCTTTGTTCCCATCAGATTGGTTTTTATTATAAATTCCTTTATTTCAGTACTTTAGATTTAATATTTCTTTTTATTAAATATATCATATTTGGTTGTTTAGGCTGAAAAGATCACTCCAAGACAGACTGCTTCCTGGAAACTAAACTGTGACACTTGAAGTCTGGGTACAGGATGCCTTTGTTGGTAGGAAGGTTGCTGCTCATGTGGGTTTAATCCCAGGACTGAGAACAACATAGAACAAAAAGACACTTGCATTGTATCTAGTGGTCAGAGAGAAAATAATGATTGATGCCATCAAGGATTTTAAAAATATATGAGACCCAATTTAAATATGGATTAGATTTTAATAAACACTATACAAATGTCCCAGATTTTTTTTTTAATTCTAGAATTAAATTCTATAACAACAAGTAATTGGGAAATGACAGCTCTGATAATGGTAAAAATCCAAGTCTACAGAAATGGTGCTTAGGTTTCCTAGCACGCCAATTCATGTTAACTTTCAGATCCAGCAAGGATGATCCAAGTGTGTTTTTTATTAAAGTTTAAACACCCAGCTTATGTTGTTCCTGAGCTTCCATTCATCATGCTACTGACTTCTTCTTGCCAGAGAAACAGTATATTCTCTTGTTATGTTTCAAAGACAAGAAACACATTCACAAAGTTTTGCAATGACAAATGAGTACTTGAGGGAGTGAGAAGCACAGGCAGGCAGTGCTGGCTGCAGGGTGCCTGGGAGGGAGGGAGGAGGATGAGGAGGGGCTGCTGGGGAGGGTGAAGAGGTCTTCAGCACAGATTGCTGTCATTGATACTGGCTTGACCCCAAATCTATGAGTTTACTTTGGGATTCCTCATCCCAGCACACTCTGAACTAAAGTAGCGGCTATCAGAAAAACTGTGGCAGAGATTATTGTATATTTAGAGACCAGAAGAAAGTCTTTTTGGAGAGCATATGACATCATTACTGGCAATCAGGACCAAATTTATGATAAAAATTACAGCATGAAGAAGCAATGAGGCCTCATCACTGTCATATTCCTAGCAAGAAGAAAGCTTTTGAGTGATCCTCAGGGAAAGGGACTCCTAAAAGGGATAGCAACCATTCAGGAGAGAATTTCAAGAATTAAGAAAATGAGACTGCTTAAAATTAAACAGCTTTCACTCAGGAGACAATCAGCAGGATAAAGAAACAGCAATAGAATGGGATGAATCTATTCCAGTTACGTAGATGACAGGGGATTAGTGCCTAAAACCTGTAAAAAGAACACACAAATTGAGTCAGTTATAAAAATAATTAAATTATGTCATTTGCAGATAAAATTGTAAAACTGGAAATTATCATGTTAGGACAAATTAGTGAAAATCAGAAAATGTTTATTTCATTTTTTTTCATTCTTTCTCTATTTCTCTCTCTCTGGACATGAAAATAGAAAGGACACTATGTAGCAGACATTTAAAGGGAGAAAGAGCAGGGGCAGTAGATGGTAGTGGTAGGGGAAGACACACAGTGTGTGTTCTTTCTAATATGTGAAACCTGGATTTATATGCGACATGAAAGGAAGGATGTAGACTACAGGAGAAGAAGGACACTAGAGGATGGTGGGGTTGAGTCCGAGCAAGTTACTAGGATATGCTTACATGGAAATGTCATGAAGTTTAGCCCTCAATTCTTTGAAGTTTATAAGTACGTTTTAGAAAGCATTTGGACATTAATTAATTAATTAATAATTAATTAATAATTAATTAATTAATTAATTATTAATGAGAATAGTTAGAAATCATCTACGTTTACATCAGCAGAAGCTGATTGTTGTACCAGGTATGTTTGGGAGAAGCTTAGAATGTGTCTCCCATCCACAGTGGACCTGCTCCAGCAGCCAAAGGGTGTAAATCTCAATACCTTTGGGCTGGTCTACTCTGCCACTTAGACTCAGGAAAGCAAGTGGTCTTAGAAAATAATTGATATACAATAAACTAAAATTTTGATTAAGATTCTGTACTCTGCATGATACCAAAGAAGAAAGGTAAACACCAACTCAGCTACTAGCCCTGTGATTTTTCAATTTTAACTTGTCTGCAAGATACTCTGGTTCAATGTTGGCATGAAGTTTGTAGGAATAACCAACCAATTCCTGATTTGGCTTAAGACTCACTCTATAAGATGGAATCTATACCCAACACTACTTGGGTGGCCAAACACCTGAGGCTAGATAGGTGAGAACCTAGGGAAAAACCAAATACTACTGTTCTGCTAAAGAAATATAGCAATAAAATAGTGCCTAAAAACATTCTGCTATACTCAGATTAGTGCCTTGCTTAGCTACTATAAGAGAAGCTTCCTCCTTCAGAAGATGGGAACAGGAGCCCACACCCAGACATTATGCAGACAGCGAGACACCTTGGAACACTCAGCCTTAAAAAAGATGTCTTCTCCAAATTTCCCCTTCCTGCCACTAGGCTCAGGGAACTCAGCTCAGGAGGAGGCAGAAAAAGTGTAAGAGGGAATGAACGAAGTCAATCAAAGCCTACTAGACACAGCAGGGCTGACATACATATGAACTCACACAGATCATTGCAGCATGCACAGGACCTGCATGCGTTTGCACCAGATGGTCTCTTAGAGCGGGAAGGAGAAGTGGACACATTCCTTCATCCCTAATCCAGAATCTATCATCCATTGGTAACCACTTGCAAATGAAAAATTAGTTTTTTTTCCCCTAGGGAAGATTCACTGAGGAAACAAGCTATTATTTAAGGGTAGGCCCCAAGTCCTAAAGTAGACAGCCAACATGAACATGGCCAACTTGTACATGACCAACATGAACATGATCAACATGAACATAGCCAACATGAACATGATCAACATGAACATGACCAACATGAACGTGATCAGCATGAACATGATCAGCATGAACATGACCAACATGAACATGACCAACATGAACATGACCAACATGAACATGGTCAACATGAACATGACCAACAACATGAGCATGACCAACATGAGCATGGCCAACATGAACATGATCAACATGAACATGACCAACTTGAACATGGCTAACATGAACATGGTCAATATGAACATGGCCAACATGAACATGACCAACATGGACATAACCAACATGAACATGACCAAAAACATGAATATGACCAACTTGAGCATGACCATCATGAACATGACCAACTTGAACATGGCTAACATGAACATGGTCAATATGAACATGGCCAACATGAACATCGTCAACATGAACATGACCAACAACATGAACATGACCAGCATGAACATGGCCATCATGAACATGATCAGCATGAACATGACCAACTTGAACATGGCTAACATGAACATGGTCAACATGAACATGGCCAACATGGACATGACCAACATGAACATGACCAACAACATGAACATGACCAACATGAACATGACCAACAACATGAACACATGAACATGGCCAACATGAACATGACCAACAACATGAACATGACCAACACGAACATGGTCAACATGAACATGACCAACAACATGAACATGGCCAACATGAACATGACCAACAACATGAACATGACCAACTTGAACATGGCTAACATGAACATGGTCAATATGAACATGGCCAACATGAACATGACCAACATGAACATGACCAACAACATGAACATGACCAACTTGAGCATGACCATCATGAACATGACCAACAACATGAGCATGACCAACATGAGCATGGCCAACATGAACATGATCAACATGAACATGACCAACTTGAACATGGCTAACATGAACATGACCAACATGAACATGGCCATCATGAACATGATCAGCATGAACATGACCAACTTGAACATGGCTAACATGAATATGGTCAACATGAACATGGCCAACATGGACATGACCAACATGAACATGACCAACATGAACATGACCAACATGAACATGACCAACAACATGAACATGACCAACATGAACATGGTCAACATGAACATGACCAACAACATGAACATGGCCAACATGAACATGACCAACATGAACATGACCAACATGAACATGACCAAAACATGAACATGACCAAAACATGAACATGACCAACATGAACATGACCAACATGAACATGACCAAAACATGAACATGACCAACATGAACATGGTCAACATGAACATGACCAACAACATGAACATGACCAACATGAACATGACCAACATGAACATGGTCAACATGAACATGACCAACAACATGAGCATGACCAACATGAGCATGGCCAACATGAACATGGTCAATATGAACATGGTCAACATGAACATGACCAACATGAACAATGAACTCAGTGGCATCACTGGAGATTCCTTGTCTCATAATGTTAGGGCCTGTTTCAGTTTTTCTTTTTTGTTATTTTTTGCCTTATAGATCCCTTTTATATCTATTATGATTATAGATTCTGGGTTTATGTTTCAAGGATTTCCTGTGTATGTGAATGGGTGTGTCTCTGCATCTATATATGTTTCTTGTGCTTTTTCTTTTGAGACACGTTTTCTCTATGTAGCCATGCCTGTCTAGAAACTTGTTTTATAGGAACAGGCTAGCCTCAGACTCAGAGATCTGTCTGCCTGTGCCTCCCAAGAGCTGGGATTAAAAGCGTGCACCGTCATATCTAGCTGAAACCAAACCAAACCAACCAACCAAACAACAAAAAACCCCTATTTTGTATAAAAGAAAAAAGAAAGATTCTTTTTGTAACTCAAATTTAGATGTGTGAAATGAGGTCAAAGAACATTGCTTTTGGATATATAACAGACACATAGATAGACAGACACACAAATGATAATGCAAAAGACCCATAGTGGCTTAAATTATGACAGGTATAATTAATAGAGGTAAAGTTTCAATAAATCAGTAATATATTCTTACAAAATTTATATTGAAAATTATTTTATTAGATATTGCTTTATTTACATTTCAAATGGTATCCCTTTTCTGCGTTACCCCTCTTAAAACCCCCATCCCCTCCTCTTCCCCCTACTCACCCCGTCCCCCCAATTTCCTGACTTGCATTCCCCTATTCTGGGGAATCGAGCCTTCTCAGGACCAATGACCTCTCCTCTCATTGATGTCTAACAAGGCCATCATCTGCTACATATGTAGCTGGAGTCGTGGGTCCCTCCTTGTGTACTCTTTGGTTGGTGGTTTAGTCCCTGGGATCTCTGGGGGTACTGGTTGGTACATATTATTGCTCTTCCTGCAGGGTTGCAAACCTCTTCAGCTCCTTGGGTCCTCTCTCTAGCTGCTCCATTGGGGACCCTATACTGTGAGCCATGGGTGTTTTCATCCACTTTCCAATAAGGATCAAAGTATCCACACTTTAGTCTTCCTTTGTCTTGAGCTTCATGTTGTCTGTGAGTTGTATATTGGGTATTCTGAGCTTTTGGGCTAATATGCACTTATCAGCGAGTGCATACCATGTGTGTTTTTTTGTGATTGGGTTACCTCACTCAGGATGATATTTTCTAGCTCCATCGATTTGCCTAAGAATGTCATGAATTCATTGTTTTTAATAGCTGAGTAGCACTCCATTGTATAAATGTACCACATTTTTCTGTATCCATTCCTCTGTTGAGGGACATCTGGGTTGTTTCCAGCTTCTGGCTATTATAAATAAGGCTGCTATGAACATAGTGGAGCATGTGTCCTTATTACATGTTGGAGCATCTTCTGGGTATATGCCCAGCAATGGTATAGCTGGGTTGAAAATTATTTTTATTAGAATGTATTCAGTAGAATTTATTAAAGTAAAAAAACTGGAAGTAGCCATCTGGGTTACTTTGATAGTTAATTAAGGAAGTAACCTGACTTGATACATTTTGCTAAAAAGTAGTATTCTAGATAAAAATTGGTCATGAGATTGGGAATGATGGTTCTGGGAGCTGAAGCAGGAGAACCCCACATTTGAGGCAAGCTTTGGCTATAAATTGAGGTCTCAAAATAATAATAATAATAATAATAATAATAATAATAATAATAATAATAATAATAAAGCTTTTATTGTTTAAGTATTTGGTTTTTTTAATTTATTCACTTATCTTTTTTACACTCCATATTTTATCAACCCCCCCCCACAGTTCACCTTCTGACTGTTCCACACCCATACCTCCTCCCCTCCCTCTGTCTCCACGTGGATGTCCCCATCCCACACCCCACCTGACCTCTAAATTCCCTGGGGCCTCCAGTCTCCTGAGGGTTAGCTGCATCATCTCTGAATGAACACAGACCTGGCAGTCCTCTACTGTATGTGTGTTGGGGGCCTCATGTCAGTTGGTGTATGCTACCTGTTTGGTGGTCCAGTGTTTGAGGGATCTCATGGGTCCTGATTAATTGAGACTGCTGGTTCTCCTACAGGGTCACCCTTCTCCTCAGCTTCTTTCAGCCTTCCCTAGTTCAACAACAGGGATTGCTTCTGTCCATTCGTTGAGTGCAAATATCTGCATCTGACTCTTTCAGCTGCTTGTTGGGTCTTCTGGAGTGCAGTCATGCTAGGTCCCTTTTGAAAGCATGGATTTGCTATGCATTAAAACAAAGATACCACTAGATATCTGCAAACATACCATATTGCAGGGATCAAAATCAACCATAAACTGGGATTATACCGCTCACTGGAGAAACACTTGCAAACACCTACAAATCTCTGGGTTCTATCTCCACAGCTACAAATGCAAAAGCTGATAATAAATCATGTTTTGTGCCAAAATTGATGAATTACTATTTACTTTTAGCCACTTATTTAACTTTTTACTTATGGCCTTTTAATGGTTATAGTTTAGTATAAGACCAACCATTGTTTCAATGATAAAGAAAAAAAAAGAAAGAGAGGAAGAAGAGAAAAATGTTCATCTTATAAGTCTACTGAATTGAGGGTTGAATAATACTTTGATGTTTTTTGGACATGTGTGATGACTCAGCAGTTAGACGCTTGCCACCAGCACTGATTGATTGCCTGAGTCACCTCCTAAGAACTCACCTGATAAGAGAAAGAGCCCCAAATTTGTCCTCTGACTTCCACATATGCACCATGGCACATAAATTCCCTTTAATAAGTAAGTAAGTAAATAAATAAATAAATAAGGGAATCTAACAATGCTATTGAATTGGTCACTCACATGTCTTTGACTGAATTGATCCTTTGTGTGAATCTTTGATTTGATGTTGAATGTGATCATTCATGTGCATCTTTGGTTGAATTGATCACTCACACACACACATCTTTGATTTGATCACTCACGGCACCACTGATTTGATGATGCCCGTCACATTAATGGTACTCCTCTGCTATAGTTTTGATTGAGTTTTGTTGTTTGATACAGAACCTCACGTAACTCAGGATGGCTTTGCATCTGCCATGGTGCTGAGGACAATTTTGAGCTCCTCAGCCTCCTGCTTCCACCTCTCAAGTGTTGGGATTATAGACAGGAGCTACCATGTCCAGCTATAATGCTTATTTATAAAAATAATAATTTATGTCTACTAAATAGTCTGTTTTGAGCGTTAATAGGTTCAAAGAGGTTTCCTACACTTATTTGAGTATTTAATCAAAGAACTAAAATTATAAAATTTAATCCAGGACAATAATAAAAATATGATGCTTGATATTTTTAAATCTAAATCTCCTTTTAATTGACTTTTTTATTTTTGAAAGTTTTCATACAATATATTTTGATCACAGTCTTCCTTTACTACACCTTTAAGATTTAACCTCTCCCTACCCATCCAATTTCAAGTTCCTTTTTACTCTTAAAACAAACAAACAAAAAACAAATTTCCAAAACAACAAAAAGCAACCCTGCAAAAACAAACAGACAACAAAAAGCCCAAAACCAAACTATGAATCCACTTTGTGTTGATCAATTACTCCTGAGCACGATGTCTGCCCTAGAGTGTGTTTGATATGCCTGCAGTCACTCCATTACAGAAAGTTGACTTTCTTTTTCTCAGCAGTCATCAATTACGAATAGCTTCTTGGTCAGGGGCAAGGCTTTTTGTCCACCTCCCCTTCTCAGTGCTGGGATTTTGTCTGCTTGAACCTGTGTAGGTCTTATGCATGCTCCCAGCTTCTGAGTTCATATGTGCATCTGCTCTGTATGTCTGGAAGACAGGGTTTCCTTGGACTCATTCACCACCCCTGGCTCTTACAATCTTTTTGCTTCCAGGGAAGGAAGGGGTGATAATTAAATCTTTATCAACAAGTCTCTTCAGTGTATAGTATTTTAGAACATTTAAGACTTGGATTAATTTCAGTTAGATATTTACCATTTTCACAATCTCTTGGGTTACAGAATGTAGTGATTGTTCTTCCCTTGCTCTTATTTCTTACCATCTTTTGGTCATCAATCTCTTCCAGTGTCACTTATGGGCAATTCCTCCCTTCTCTCACATCCACTGTTTTAGGCCATATTCACAGTACATCTTGCTTGGCCTTTGTTGAAGTTTGGTCTGTTGCTATGTATTGTATGCTAAATGCTGGCCCTGGTTCCTTGGGGATGAGAGAAACTACACCAAGTAATGTTATGTGACCTTCTTCCTTAATTTAAAACTATTGGTTGAATAAAGATGCTGACAGCCTATAGCTGGGCAGAAGAGAGATAGGCAGATTTTTGTTTCCCAGGCTGGGGTTTCAAGGCAGGGACCACAAGGAGAGAGAGAAGTTAGAGAGAGGAAAAGACACCATGGGGTAAGTGAGTCATGAAAACATGCCATGAGGGTTGGTCAATTAGAGTTACAAGCTTCCCAGATGGAACATGGCAAGTTATAACTCTGGGTTATTGATAGGGAAGTAGATTTTAATAGCTTAGAGGGTATATATATATGTATATATTGCATTAAAGGCTTATTATAAATATAATATTTGTGTGTCTTTTATCTGGGAACTAAATGATCAAGACAGGGTAGAAATGAGATTAAATTTTCACACAACAGGCCTATTCTGTCTTTCTTGTTTGAGCATTTCCTTTACCACTCTTTTCTCTCTGTTGATTTCTTTGTAGCTTAGGTTTCCATTATGGATAGTGACTCCTTTCATATAAGATCCAGATTTCTGCTTCTGGCTTTCCAGGTGTCCAATTCTGGCTAATTTTAAGCATCCGGCATAACCGCACAACATCTACACACACTCTTCTCTATTCAGAGTGATTCCCCTGGCAGTCTCATGCTGTCACTACACTTACACACTGCCCTCTGACTTTGTAATACCATTGTGTAATTCCTCATCCACCCTTTCCAAGTGTGTATTTCAACTTATACCCTGCTTTCAGTGATTCAGATGTGGTTTTGTGATCATACAATGAAAATATCTAGACAGAAAGATGATATTCAATTGATAGGATGATTTTTCTCGTAAGGATGATTTATCAAGAGTAATTGGAATTTTGTCAGTATTGATTTCAGCATCTCTTCTCTTATATAATAACTAAGGTTTATAGGAAGAGGAAGTTAAAATGATTTGTGTTAAAATTTATGATAAGCCATTAACCTTTAGAAAATAAAAGCAATAACAGCTGTAAATGAATATTTTTTAAAATAATAATGTATAAGCAGTTCTAAACAAAATTAGTAATAGAATTTTCTCATTTTTTATCTAATGAATATAGTTACTTCTTTGTTTTATGTGTGTATGTTTCAAATCACCACTTTTTTGTTATTTGTAGTAAACTTTCTTTCTTATATAAAAAGCTCATCTAATAAACATATTTCATTTTGAGAACAAGCTCTTAAGAGCTTCAGGTCTGCCTCAGTCACTTTGAACTTTTTGTCTACAACACATTGGAACTAAGTTATTTTACATTTTACCTGCTGGGTTCAGAATAAGCAATCAGAGGGTGATGGGTGCTGAAAGGAAGGAAGGGAGCTTGAGCTCCACCAAGTCTATCAACTAGGATCCTCTTTATTCTCAGGTATGCTTACAGCCTTCAATTTATGGAGATATCTGAATTCCCTATATTAGGCAGGCTTCTCTATAGAAACGGAAACAGTAGGATGTAGACAATCATGTGCTGGTCCCTATGGGAATTGGTCTCTAGGACCCCTAGGAAATTCCAGATCTCTCTCTCTCTCTCTCACACATACACACCTATTTATAGAATGAGAACAAGAGGAAGAGGAAGAAGAGTGGAATGAAGGAGGAGGAAGTGAGGGAGATGGAGAAATGAGGGAGGCAGAAAGCTTGAGCCTGTGATATTTCATGATCTGCACTGGATGAGATGGACAGTTAGGAAACTGGCGATGTCATCCAACCTATATTTGAAGATCTGAGAACCAGGGACATGAAAGGGTTAAGATTCAGTCTAAGGGCAAGAAGACACTAATGTCTAAGCTTAAACTGTTAGATGGATAGATAGATAGACAGTCACAGACACACAAACACACACACACAGAAAGAGAGAGTGAATGAATGGATGAATATGAATTGAACGTTTTCTCCTTTTAGTTCTGGGTTCATAATACATTGAAAGATGTTCACCTACATTGGAGAGGGCTGATTTTTTTTCTAGACTATAATTTCAAGTGTTATTCTCTTTTTTTTTCAGTAACACACACAAAGACAAATCCAGAAATAATTTTTATCCAAATATTTGAGAGTCCCGTGGCCAAGTGGAGTTGACAAATAAAATCAATCAACATAATTCCTAGGCTCAATTAAAAAAAAACAAACAAAAAACCAACCAAACAAAAAAATAGCAATAGACTGTAACATCAAATGGGTTACCTGGAAGGAAAACTGGGGATGAAATAGAACGGGCCTGCAAGAAGAAAACGAGACCAAGACAACAGCTGCTGTTCAAAGTCTCAAGGTTTAATGGAGGATTCAGAATTTAAAGTTTCAGGCAAGGCCCCTCCCCCAAAATCCAGGGTGTGTTCAGGGGAACTGGTCTGACTGTTCATTGGGCATTGGCTGCACTGCTCAGGTGACTGGGCGGGTCACCTGCTTAATTCAGGAATTGTAGATCTGGAAGAACAATGGACTTCACCTTGGTCTGAGTGCTCCACCCTAAGTGGGGGAGATTGTGTCTAGCACAGGAATTCCGGCTCAAAGGCTGGGAGAGGAGCTTCACCTTGGTCAATGTTCCTGCCAGGTATCATGGCACCCCAATAAGGCTCTCTACAATAGACTTAAATTTGAAGAGTTTATTATGAAATGGAGTTATGATTTTTGTCACATTTATCCTTATGTTTATAAAATTTCCTATTTGCATATTGTTTTCCTAATCTGTAGGAAAATATCAACATTAAGATCTACAAAATATTTTTAAATCAATTATAAGCAAAGATGAGCAATTGATTAAATTTCCTACTGAATATAAACATAGAAAGACAGTACACATGGCTCCAGCTGCATATGTAGCAGAGGATGGCTTGTCAGGCATCAATGGGAGGAGAGGTCTTTGGTCCTATGAAGTTTTGACAGATGTCCCAGAGTAGGAGAATCAAGGGCAGGGAGGTGGGAGTGGGTAAGGTTGGGTGAGTGGAGAAATCCCCTCATAGAAGCAGGTGGAGGGGGGATGAGATACAGGGTTTCTGGAAAAGGGGTAAACCAGGTAAGGGGATAACACTTGAAATATAAATAAATTAAAATAAATTAATTAATTAAAATAAATAAATAAGAGTTTGCTTCTTTTCAAACTATAGAAAAGTCTCACACACACCACTGTCTGGCTTCATAGCAACTTCTATAACAGCAGGTACCTAGTCTGTCTTAATATTGATTTAAGTATTTTAACTGTACTATTTCCTATTTCTTAATCACATTCATGTTAGTAATCTATTATTATTCTCTTATGCCCATTGTGTGGATGTAAACACTGAGGCAGACAGATGGAATTAGTGACTTGGATAAGAGTTGCTAAGACTTCAAACTGAACAGTAACTCATGTGAGTCCATTTGTTCAGCCTCCACCTTTGATGATAAACCAGGTAAGGTTTTGTACTTATTGGTAGAGCAGGAATGCTCACAGCATTATGTCCACCCAGCACCATTTGTCTCTGTGACTACATTGTCCTCTGCAGTTTATATATCTGAGTCCTGCAGCAGTGTGATCTCATTAGAGATTAACATTGTTTTCTTTTCATCTTGCGTTACTGTCTGGGGTGAATGGGTTCATGCTAAAATGTTTGTGGCAGAAAGGACAAAGGCAGTGAAGCTGTTTGTGAGTAACTGGTACCATGACCTGTTTGTACTAGGTGATCACATTCTTAGAAATAACCGTAACTGTCCTTTGTTCCAGGAACTAGCTGACCACAAAAGTTAACATAGAACCTTGTTAACAATCTTGAGTAACTGGGAGTTTCCCCTTGTGATTTTCCTTGGTATTTTAGGCATTTTTCCTATGGCACTCCCTCCTCCCTTGGGTTGTGGGTTTTTTCTTTAAACACCCCTTCTCCCCACTACTCGGGGTCGAACTCCTCTACCCCTGTGTGGGATATGAGTCTCGGCCCCAGTGCACTGGTAGTAAACCTCATGTGATTAGAGGAAGAACAGTCTCTCGTGAGTTCTTGGGGGGTCGAGTTATCCTGAGACTTGAGTGAGGGTCTCTCCACTCTGGGGGTCTTTCACTTTCAGTAATTCTGCAGCACCTCGGTTACCTGGGCCACCAGAGGCCTGTCAATCACATCTTATGGCAATACGAATAGTCACTGCTCCCTGCTTTGCTCATAAATGTAGAAACAAGAAATTTGGAAGAAAATATAAAAACTTGACAAAACACAATATCGTGAAAAGGTCTCAGAGAGTCTTTAGGGAGAGAGGTGGCTGGTGTACCCCAGACAATGAAACACACAAGTTCCTACAAAGTGAGTGCATGCACTCAATTAGCATTTTCTCAAGGTTAGAACCAAAGTCATGGGACCTAAGCTGTTTTCCTTCAGAGGCTGTCAGCACAGTTTAAAACGAGCCTTGCTCTGACCACAGCTCCTGGGAATCCTTTCCTCCCTTAACAGATCTCTGTTCAGCCATCTTTACAGTATTATTTTAATTGATATATTTGCTTAGTGACTTATTTCTGGTGGAACTGTCATTTTTAGACACTTTGGATTCCATTGTTCATTAGACATTTACTAAACGTCTTCTGAGAATTGTGCCTTGCTTTAGAGATTCCGCCTATTGAGATTTTAATGAAAAATGTGTGTCTGCAGAGAGTCAGAGAAGTGCTGGGGGGGTGGGGTGGAGCTCTGCGGAGGGAAGGAAATGTGGCCGTGGAAAATAATCAGGAAAGGCTGCACAGAGCAGGTGACATTTGAGCTGAATCTTGATGGATGGGTAGGACTCTGCCAGTTAGAGAGAGAGGAAATAACATGTTTGAGCACGTTATGAGAAATTCACGGCATGTTTTGGGATGGAGAGTTTAATGAACTGACTCTGTAGGGACCAATATGATTGGTGAGGTTCTTTTTCTCTTGTCCTGGCTTTTTTTTTTCAGACTTAGACAGAGGAGAAAAATTGCATAGAACAAAAGCGTTCTACAGCACTGACTAGTAAAATATTTGCCTGAATATGTGTGCTCCATCTCAGAATCATAGGAGAAGAGCTGCCTTGGATGTACTGAGCACACAACTGTAGCTTGCAGGTGGAATAGAACCTGTGGCAGATACTAAACCAGTGAATGAAATGGTCACACTGCGCAGTGGCTACGATGATGGACTGGAAAGATATGAGGGTTGTGGAAGAGGTGGCGTTAGTGAGAATTAATGTTTATTGACCAAGGAGGTGAACAGGAGATACGGTGTGTCACCCAATTTGGGCACCAGGTACTATGGTGATGCCATTAGCTAACAAATAAAGAGGAGTTTTAAAAGGCGAGAACAGCAAGGGATGAGTCCCTTCATGGACTAGAGACAGCCGAAGAGTTTGAAGTACATATAGAAATTGATGGGTTTACACTTCAGAAGGCAACAAAATGGTGCTTGTGAACACTTAGGAGTTAGTCACCAAAGTCACAGAAGTAAACTTTCTTGAACTCAGGGCTGGAGTGATGGCTCAGATAACAATGTGTGTCACACAGATTTGAAGACCTGTGGCTGAGCCTTGTTGTCCACATGAAAAGACAAGCAACTGTGAAAATGTATGCCTGCAACCCTCACCTCAGGGAGCATACACACACATACACACACACACACACACACACACACGCACACACCCACATCATAGACACACAGAGAGACACATACATCACAGACACACATATATACACACACACACTCACACCACACACATACACACGCACACACACCCACATCATAGACACACAGAGAGACACATACATCACAGACACACATACATACACACACACACACTCACACCACACACATACACACACATATATATTCACATATACACACATCACAGACACACTCAGACACACACACATCACAGACACACACTCACACCATATACACACACTCATACCACACACACACACACACACACACATATATATATACACACACATACATACACACATCACAGACACACACACATCACAGACACACACTCACACTATACACATACACATACACACACACATATATATACACATACACACACACATATACACACACATCACAGACACACACTCACACCATACACATACACCAACACACACACACACACATATATACAAACACAGACACACACATCACAGACATATACTCACACCATACACACACACACACACACATGCACACACCCACATCATAGACACACAGAGAGACACATACATCACAGACACACATACATACACACACACACTCACATCACACACATACATACACATATATATTCACACATACACACATCACAGACACACTCAGACACACACACACATCACAGACACACTCACACCATATACGCACACTCATACCACACACACACACACACACACACATGCACATATATATATACACATATACATATACACATCACAGACACACACACATCACAGACACACACTCACACTATACACATACACATACACACACATATATATACATATATACACACGTATACACACACATCACAGACACACACTCACACCATACACATATACCAGCACACACACACACACACACATATATACAAACACAGACACACATACATCACAGACATATACTCACACCATACACACACACACACACACATCACAGACACACACTCACACCATACACATATACCAGCACACACACACACACACACACACACACACACATATATACAAACACAGACACACATACATCACAGACATATACTCACACCATACACACACACACATACACACACACACACACACACATACATACATACACACACACACACACGCACGCGCACACACACACACACACACCACACACATTACATCTTTCTGGACTTTAGTTGAGTTTAAAATGGGCTGGTGGACTTGGCAAACCATCATTACGTCTCAGTTTTGCTCTCCTGAAGCTTCACTGAAGGCCAGTTTGGGGCTTTTATCTGCATGGCCTCTTCTGGTCATTATCCATGCTCCTCTTTTCTCCCGGGTTCAAACTGTCTTAGCTAACTTCTTGCCTCCTTGACAAACATTATTTTTCCTTTTAATTATCCCTTTGCCTTTGAATTTCGTGATTGCTGCCTTTTAGGTTGGACACTTCCTTCGTCCAAATGTCTGGTAAATCAGTTTCTCTAAGTCATTTCAAGATTTCAGTTTAGGAAATAAACTTTTTTTCCCTGGTACCATAAAATTGTGATTTTTTTTTCCTGTTTGGAAATTTGATGAATTATCCTCTGCAGTCTATTGCTGTTTTCCCAGCTGCCTCTAGAAATAAAGGAAGCAATCAGCAGTATCCTTGCAGAGCTGTCATCTGCAGAGCTCTCAGGCTGCCGCAGTAGCTGCAGGGCAAGTCTTCCTTCCACAGTGCAGGAAGCACTCTCAGTGTGTGATGTACTTAGTGAGCCACTCAGTTCGTGATGTGGTCCTGCCAGGCAGGCTCCGTTAAATGCTCACTTTGTAGCTGTGTGCAGTGAGGCACATCGCCGAAGTTACTAGCGTCAAGCTTTGCCAACTCTCTTGCTCTCTAGCTAGTACTTATCCAACCTCTTCATCTTACTGATACATGGAAACAAAACATAGTTGAGTACTCAGGATCCTTAATTATGTTAATAATTAGATATTCTTGCTTATCATGGGTAAACTCTGTATCTGTCTTCAGACACACCAGAAGAGGGCATCTGATCTCATTACAGATGGTCGTGAGCCATCATGTGGTTGCTGGGATTTGAACTCAGGACCTTCAGAAGAGCAGTCAGTGTTCTTAACCACTGAGTCATCTCTCCGACCCAAACTACAGTTCAGATGGCTGCAAGCCACTAAGCAGTGGCTGGGATTTGAATGGGGTCCTTAAGATCTGTAGTCAGTGTTCTTACTGGCTGAGTTACCACTCCAGCATGGGTAAACTCTTAATAAAAACTATGGTGGAGGGCTGGAGAGATGGCCCAGCCACGGGGCAGTCTTTCAGAGAATCACCCATATCAGACGTCTCACAACTGCCTATAACTCAAGCTCCAGAGGGATCTGGCGCCCTCTTATGCTCCACACTGGTAACTGCACTCACATGCACATCTCTCTCTCACACACTTACAATTTAAATAATTTAGTCTTTAAAAAAATACTGTAGCTGATTTGCTATAAGAAATAAACTTGGAGGTGGACCTCTATCAAACTCCATATATTGTCTCTGACAGCCTATGGCTTTTCTTCCTTAAAGTCCACGTGTGTAAGCTGCTCTCAGTTGACAGAGCCTCATCCAATGATTTTGTGAAAAATCAGTGAGCTTTTCACATCTTCCCTAGCTTCCCAGTGGTCAGAAATATGTGTGCACACATGAGCACATGAGTGAATTTGGTTTGTAAGACTGAATTTTAGTCTTTCTGCAAGTGTCTAAGAGAAGCAACTTCCTACATGATAGATATTGGGGTTTTTTTTAAAAAGATTTATTTATTTATTTTATGTGCATTGCTGTTTTACTTGTATATATGGCTGAGTGAGGGTATCAGATCCTCTGGGAACCATAGACAGTTGTGAGCTGTTGTGTGGGTGCTGGGAATTGAATCCTGGTCTCCTGGACAAATAGTTAGTGCTTTTAACTACTGAGCCTTCTCTCCAGGCCCCAGATAGACACTATTTTTAAATGATCCTAAAGATTTAATTGTCTAGACAAATTGTTTGTGTCTCATGCTGATTAGACCAAATGTTACTTTGACTACTGAGGTTTGGTGCTCTGATAGAATAACTGCGTCCTCTATGTCAGGAAACTGTTGCCTTAACCCATTCTATAGATTAAAAAAAATTTGGTTTGTTTTTTAGTTTCAACAAAGAAATTTTAAGTATTTGATATCAGACAGCATGTTGGATGGTCCTCCTAGATTAGGTCTATCAATGTCAGCTATGCTCTGATAAGCATGCCAGAGCCTATCACTCTGTGGCAAATGAGTTTTTATGTAAAAAATTTGAAAATATTAAATTCTTATTCTCTGGAGAGCTACTAGAATTAATAAACATGACTTGGTCTTTTTTGTAATCTGTGCATCATCTTTAACTATTTGTGTAAAAGCTTTGTTTTTTTTATCATCTCATTTAAAAAGTCCCTATCAAGGAAGAAAATTTTCATGTGGCAATATATTTTACTTGACCAATTTCTGCTGCCAGTTATGTTTAACTTCTGAAAGAAACTACCAATGGCAGTTTTAAATTTTTATATATTCAATGTATTATTTTGCTGATGGCAAGAACTGAAATTCAAATGACCATTAAAATTCTGTACATTTTCTGTTCTATAAGTTTACTTTAGAAACAAAACTTGCTTTGTCTAATTTATTTCTTTTTAAAAATTTTTTTATTGGTTCTTGATTAGTTTCACATCTTGCACCCCAGTCCCACTCATCTCCCTCTCCTCTCATATCCAGCCTCTGCCCTTGTGACCCCTCTTTATAAAAGGAAATAAAAATTAAAACAAAGCAAAGCAGAGACAGTATCTTACTGTGCAAGCTGCCGTGTGTCTCTGTGTGTCCCACAGTATGTCCCTCTGTCCACACATCTTCACTTGTGAATGTTCATTACGATGAGTCATTGGTCTGGTTTGAGGCCTTCGGCATCTGTGACACCATCAATACTGGATCCTCATTGGGACTCCTCCCTGTTATCCTGTTGTTGCCCTGTGTCATGGCTTTAGATCACCAAGACCAGCCTTTTCACACAAACCAACAGTTCACAGATGTTATAGATTTTAGAGTGGGCCAACCCAAAGCCCTGGATCTGGGCCTGGGTGGTCAGTCGGCCAGCTCTCTTTTATCCACAGTCAGGGAGAGCTCTCGAGCACTGCTCTGCTAGGCCACCCAGTGCTGCCATTGGTAGGAGGCAGAGTCAGCTCTCCTGCTCTCTTGCCCTTTGGGACAGCTCCACTGTGCTGCCCAGTCAAGGTCTGGGGCCCACTCTCCCAAGTGCTGCACCCTGTGAGGGGTTAGACCAGCTTTCTTGCTCTCTGGGCTGGTTCAGCCGTGCCTTCACCATCAGGGCCAGCTCTGCTGTATTGGCTCCTGCTGCCCCAGGCCACGTGGCTGGTAGGCCTTTGGGTAACCTCCTCTGTCTGTGCTGCTGTGGTGGCCAGCGGTTCTCTGGATGTCTTCCTCCTACCACCCTCCATTGTGTGGTGGCAGGTCAGTCTCCAGGCCTTTCTCTAATTTCTTACTATGAAAGGCAAGATATGCTGGGTATCTGGAAAACTTGCAAATTCTTCCTCTGAGGTTTATCATTCCCTGTGTCAAATCCTACAGTTTAGTGTATATGTGAGTGTGTATGTATGTAATGTATGTATTATGTATATATATATATATATATACACACACACACACACACACACACACACACACACACACACACATGCATTTATACCACAGGTTCTCTTTCAGTCTTGACTGGAGTCTCCATACCTGAGAGGATGCCAGACTTTTGCCTTCTCATTTGCATAAATTCTCAAGGTCAGCCTCTGGACAATGACTTCAAATGAAAGTGGCCCTTTGGAAAGAGAAGCCTCGCTATTGCTTTGGACAGGAGGCATTTGCGATGATTAAACAACTAAATCGTCTCCTTATTTGGGGAAAAAAGATGAAGGAGAATTTGAATGCGCGACCAAGTTATAAATTAATCTTGAGGTACTCCAATGATTGGAAACCTCGTGAGCTTTTCTCTCAGCTTTTAAATCATATGATATCAATCTTTGCTCATTTTCCTCTGTGTAATTTGTTATTATGCTGATGGTAACCAACTCCGTCAGACATTAACCGGCCATCCACAAGTATCCATTACAGCAGTAAAATAAACTCGTGGAAGAACTAGCCAGAGATCTCAACCATGCAGAATGGAATGACAGTTTGGGGATTTCTAATTGGAAATAAATTTAATTATGCTACTACCTTAACTGCTGTGAATTAGCAGCTAAAACGTGTATCGGGAAGGCAGCAGAGCTCAGAGCAGCAAAAGGCACCCACTACAAAGACGGGAAGACATGGGTCACACCCCTCACTCTCACTGTCTAAAGTGACATTTAAATTAGATCCTGGAAATTACCTTTTCTGTTTATGTTAGCAAGACTTTTCCCCCTCTTTCTCTTTATTTGAGTAGCGAAGCCGCTTTATAGCATTTTGTGTCGCCTGCATGAAGTGTTTTGCATACCTGTAACCTTTCAATTAATGTTATTTATGTTTCAATAAACCACCAAGCTACTTTTCCAGATGTCCTAATCCTTCATGTAAATGAATTTATTAGATCCAGCCACCAGACTCAATGAAATCTGCCAAATTCACTGTCTGGGCCACATACCAGGGAGTTGAAGCTATATTTGCATAAGCTTGCTCTGTGAGTATAATCTTATGTACTATCTGCAGAGTTAAAGTTTCACTAATGTAAATCCCTGACAAATCAAATGCAGATGGGCTTCTCTGCCCTCAGGGTTGAACCTGTCAATTCTCAGCTCTCATATCTACCTCCTCTTGGCTCTGGGCTCCTTACCCTTCAGCTCCCCGCCCCCACCCAATACTACTAATCTTTCAAAATTATTTATGTTAATACATTGCAGATACTGAGCACAGCAGTGAAGACCGGTGGCTCCTGTCTTCTTCCAATCATCCTGCCAGGCAAAAATGAGGTTGGCAAGTCGTTTGAGGGGAGCTAGTTTTACCACCTGGAAAAATTTGCCCTGCCAATCAGTGGATGGCAGACAGATTGTTTGAGTTTGCCTAGAGATGTTTTAGATAAGGGAGAGTCAGCTCAATAAATGGGTCAATGTCAGCCTGCAAATTCCGTAACGTGGCCAAGGTAAATTCAATAATAAGCCCTTAGAGGAAGGGGCAGTGAGCTGGCATGGAGAGGCTGCGTGGGATCGAGGGAAGGGAAATGGCTGATCTATTCAGACCGATTCCCGTTGGCTAATGTTATAAGCCTCCGTGGAAGGTGGGAGTCTTCTTTAACTCCATTGATTAGCTCTGAAAACTCTTGATAGTTTTAAGCTCTGTATCAAAGGAGAGAAAACACGGCTGCTGAACACGGAGCGCATTTAGTGCTTTCTTGGGTTTGTTCTTGATTATTTTAAAGTCTAACTATGTTTCCTCTGCTGGTGCCCAGTTGCTATTTATTTGGCTTTAGCCTTTGATCCCCCTTACACTGGCACATCATAAAAAACATATTCCTGCTCACGTCTTATATTATGTAGTTTGTTTCTGCTCAGGGTGAATAAGCCTCTCTTTGTTTTTGATAGACTCCAGGTGTTTATCGCTATAAGTTAGTAATGGAGTTAACCACAAGAAGCAAACTGGAAAAAAAAAAAAAGGAATAGGGGGAAATTCCAAGTTTGATAACTTTAGGAGTCCTCCTGGCAAGACTCCCCTGGGAATAACATGCTCTAAACTTAACAGGCCTTGTCTCTGTTTTCTAATCAGGTTGGTTGAAATTGGGATTTTAGTAGGCAGAGGTTCCCACTCTTTTCAGGTCTTTGGTGAATTTCTTTGAAAGTGGCCAGAGAGTCTTATTTCTTCATGAATTTTCATCCTGGTACTAAAATGAATGGTGGCGGCCAATCCAAAAGAGATTACTGATAGCCATTTGCTTGATCTGAGCTTGGAGGATTAATGCCAGAAGCAATTTTGTACCCATGGTGGTAACCCCTCCCCCCACCCCCTGGAGTCGAGAGAGCAAGGGAGCGCTGATATTGGGAGGGATGAACACATAACAAGCAGCCAAGGGCTGTGATGGGAAGTGCTTCTCATTTTGTATTTCTTTATTGCCTGACATATTATATGGGAGTCAGAGCATTTGGTGATTGTGACCAAGGTTATTGGCAAATTTTATCTGTCTCTACTTTCTCTGTTGGCACAAATAAATATGGCTCTGTCCATCTTAAAGATCAAAACTTTATTTTGACATGTTGGGGAAAGCATATTTTAAAATACTTAATATTTAATTTTAAATAATGAAGCATTTTTAAATATGTAGACTGATTTAAGTAATGCAGTTTAAGGCATAATAAACAATTGTGGCTAAGTGAGATGTCTATTGAGATAAAGAAATAATTGCACAAAGTACACTTCCAAGAGATGGAAGTGTTTAAGTGGTAGTAGCTTTGAGTGCCTCCCTGTATTCCTCCAGTTTCTTGACATGAGTCAATACAATTTTGTGGTGATTGATCTGTGAAGTAAGCACTGTTATCGCCTTCATTACTTAAGGTAGAAACTGAGGCAAAAAGAATTTAGCCAATTTGCTCCAACAATGAACGAATGACTCAGCTGGTAATAAGTTACAGGCACTTTGGGTTTCAATTAGTAGTCCTCAACTTGTGGGTTGTGACCCCAGCCATCCTGCATATCAGATAGTCATGACTCATAACTAGAAAAATTACAGTTATAAAATAGCAACAAAATAGTTTTACTACTGGGCATCACTACAACATGAAGGACTACATTAAAGAGTCACAGGATTAGGAAGGTTGAGAACCATCGCTTTAAAGTTAACATTTTGTTCTTTCTGTACGATGCAAAAAGGAGTGGGTCAAGTTTCATACTTTTGAAAATTTATGCTACTAAAGCAGAATTTTGAATTAATGAGATTCTGCTTGAAATATTTAAGAGGGCTCTACACAGAGTTACACTTAATAGCAAATACCCTATTATCTGCTTTAACAGTTTGACAATTCAACATGTGTAGACCAACCTGATATGCCGTTTTAGAAGTTGACATTTTGTTTTGTTTTGTGACAGTGTGCTTCTATGTAGCCTGGCTGTCCTGGAACTTGCTCTGCAGACTAGGCTGCCCCAAACTCACAGAGATTCTCCTGCTTCTGCCTCTCAAGTACTGGGATTAAAAATATTAGTAACAATCCCTGGCTTACAAGTTAATTTTAGTTCAATTTCTTTGAATAGACGTGTCTAATATCATGTTTAATATCAATTCAAAGACTGGGGCTATAGCCCAGAGCTGTACCATTTGTTTAGGATGTGTTAGGTCACAATTTTGCTATTTAACAGCACAAAACCTAATCCTTACCTACAAATGCCACAGTTACTTAAGTTGGGAGCTACTCTCCACAGCTAGGCAGGCGTGTGTTCTGAGTGTGTGTTCTTCCTATTAGGCTATTGCAATACTTGTTAAGACTGTGGTTTGAAGAGATGACAATCTATTCCTTGGTCTTTGCAGAGCAGTTGTTGGAAGGCATCTAGCCCAAACCTCTTAAACTCAAACTGATGATTAAATAAAATCTTAGGAAACTGTTATTTCTTAATTATCCCAGATAGAAAGAGCAACAATCAAGAACGTGAAAAATCGATACAAATATTTGTATACAATATACAAATATATTGACTTCACTATAAAAACAGTTGCACAGTTACATTTCTTCCACTGAGAAATTAATTTTCTACTGTTTCACAGTCTATATTTATTTGCTGGGCTTTTAGTAACATATTAATAATTGATATTCTTATATAGGTGTCTTTACAAAGATCCTTTGTCTTTTGTAAATGATGTTCTTTTCCCTCCATTTATTCCATTGGTTTTAATTTTCTTTCTTAGTAAAAGAATTCTGACTGAAGGCAAAAATAAAATAAAATAAAATAAAAAAGAACATGAAAATCAGAAAAGAATCAGATTGCAAACAAATTGTGGTTAGTATCCCAGCGGAAGGGGACATTTAACACGTTGACTATTTCAGGACATCTGAATTTTTCATTCAGGTGCAGTAAGAAGACTGGTTGGCACTCTTGATGGCTTCAGGTTTGGCTTGCTGAAGCCTCCATTGCTTTGTGGAAACATTTGACAAAGAGGATAAAGGGTAGAGAAAAGGAAAGGTACCTTTGTCCTTATGATGTACTATGTGCTAGTGTCCTGTCCTTAGTCTCTCTTCATAGAAACTTCCCAATCAACTTGCATTTTATTTACAAAGATACACAGTCCTTTTGGGACTCCCTCATGCCTTTCTACTCTGTAATATACACAAATTTTCATTTTGTTTGGACCATACTGTTATGCTAAGAGGTTCCTCTACCACTGAGCTAGTGCTACTGAACTATTTGTGTGTGAACAGTGGCGGGGTACAGTATTTCTCTTAACTTCTGTGTTTCTTGGAGCACATATGACATATTCAATTGTATTCAGAGAAGGTCTTTAAGTTTCCCTGTAAGGGTCAAAATGGAAAGCATTTGGAAGTGGCTTAAACTGCCATTGCAAGATAACTTTGTCATTGGTTTCAGGTCCATGGGGCTTGCATAGCATAAACACTCCCAGAAGAATGGGATTTGGAATGAGGGTTAACAGTAAGCAGAGAATATTCATGTACTCAGCTAGGGCTCCCCATGCAGGCCTTCAACCGCATAATGTCTGCACAGTCTCAGTGGTGTCCTTTGCTAATTTCTAGATACCGGATTCTTGGCATTGATTTCTGTCTCAAGAAACACTAACTGTAGACCAGTAGAAGAAGCATTTGTTCGCCGGTTGCTTCTCTAGTTCTCTATTGTCTGTCAATGAGCTGTATCTCTTGATCTAACTCTAAATTGCTCTTACTGAGCTACATCGGCATTGTGTCCATTGTAGGCATAAAACCTCCTTAGAACATAATACACAATTTTCATGTTAACCATCAAGTATTGCACCGATAAGTGGGCTACAAATACATTAGGAATAAGATTGCTTCTTCACTGATGGTGTCAAAACTTTCTTATGCTACAGAGAGTGTGCGTTGGGTTTAATGAGTTACATTCATAAGAGTATTCTTCCATATTTTCCAGAAGATGGTTAAGATGAAGCTGATTTCTTTCAAGAGTTTCTTCTTTCTTTTTAATCTATTATTTCAATGACTTTTATGTTTGGAAGATTGGTAAGTACTTGGTGGGGAGTGGAGGGAAGAAAGTGTCCAGTGGACGTGGTATAAATACAGTATTTATATATGAAATTCTCAAAATATGCTTCAAACTTCTGATTGTGGTAAGGCATGTCAATTTATCAGGTAAAGACGAAAATGTAATTCAGGGATGGCGTAGGTCCTGAGATATTAATCTCAGTTTCATTTGACTAAAAAGATCTCCAGGCTTCAAGCTAGGAGCATGATTCTCCTTATTACTTAAAAGGGAAAGCAAATAGTTGAACTTACTACCTAAACCACAGAGTCATGGTTCTCAAAGGCTGTAGCCACAGCATCAGCACCACTTGGAGACCTGTCAGAATGCAGATTCTCAGGAACATTCCCAGATGAACCACATTGGAAACTCTGGATATGGGACCAACTGTGCTTGCACGGGCTTTGCAAGTTATTTTTATGTGTGTTGGGGTGTGAGAAGCCCTGCTGTAGAGCGAGGCTCAAAGTTCTCTAAAGTGCGGACACTGAGCCAAGTTTCCCATCTGGTTAATGGCAAATGGTCCTAGTCTCTCTGAAAGAACGGCTTTAGTTAGTTAAAAAACCACCTGATGAAAGATGTGCCATGGCTCACTTTTACATGCATTACTAAGCAAAAGAAGTAGAGAGGGGTTTTTTCGAATTTTGTGGCTCATTAATACATTTATATTCAAATGCAGAAACACCATGAGCCTTGGCAGCTTACATGTATAGGCTATGGAACGACCAAACGACTTGCTCTCAGTACATCTGGTGTGTTGGGAAGAACATTAATGTTAATACTTGAGACTCAGAACAGGTAAGAGATGAACTGCTGTAGATTAGGATGCCTAAATGTTACTTTTTGTTATAGTTAAATGCAATATGGATCTAACAACTATTTGGAGATGAGTTTTAAGTACAATAGCTAGCTGTATTATTATATCTAGAAGGGTTAATTCTGAAATACAAGTTTACTCCTTGTCACTTAGAATGATGTTCAAAGCAATAATTTTACTTAAAAAACACATAAATAGCATAACTCTGGTATTTACCCAAAGAAGACCAAAAAACTTTATAAATGGGCACACACACACACACACACACACACACACACACACACACATATTTAGGTTAGTCTTTTTTTTCCCTTTTTTTTAATTGAATATATTCTTCATTTCAATTTCAGATGTTATACCCTTTCCCAGTTTCCCCCATCCCAGAAAACCCCCAACCCATTCTCCCTCCCCCTGCCTCCAAGAAGATGCCCCTCCTCCCAACCCACTCCCACCTAACTCCCCTCGATTTCCCCACACTGGGGCGTCTATTGAGCCTTCATAGAACCAAGGACCTCTCCTCCCACTGATGCTGGACAAGGCATTCCTCCACCACAAATGTGGCTGGAACCATGTGTATCCTTTGGTGGATGACTTAGTCCCTGGGAGCCCTGGGGAGTCTGGTTGGCCGACTTTGTTGTTTTTCCTATGAGGCTGCAAATCCCTTCAGCTCCTCCAGTCCTCCCTCTAACTCTTCCATTGGGGACCCTGCGCTCAGTCCAATGATTGGCTGCTAGCATCTGCCTCTGTGTCTGTAAAACTCTGGCAGGACCCCTCAGGAGACAACCGTAGCAGGCTCCTTTTTGCAAGCCCTTCTTGGCATCCACGATAGTGTCTAGTGTCGGGGATTTGGTGACTGTTTATAGGATGAATTTCCAGGTAGGACAGTCTCTGGATGGCCTTTCCTTCAGTCTCTGCCCCACACTTTGTCTCCATAATTGCTCATGTGAGTATTGTTTTCCCTTTCTCAGAAAAACTGAAGCACCCACACTTTGGTCTTCCTTCTTCTTGAGCTTCATGTGGTCTGTGAATTGTATCTTGTTTGCCTTTTTTTTTTAAAAAAAAAAAACTAAGTAAAACATAATCAATTTTTATTCCCAATCTGTACCTGAAAATAATTAAAAATAGCTGCTTGTTATTTTTCTATTTGAAAAATTTGCACATTAAATATGTTGACATGATGGAGCAGGTACGTCAGTAATTCTTAATGTGATCACATGATCACATGGGTCTTTACCTCACACCAGCACTCAGACTGGCTGGTTTGGAATCCTCCTTTCACACAGAGGCATTGGCAGTCCTCACTGGTCATTCTTAGTATCAGAATACAATCACTGTTGCCTGGGTGGAGACCTTACCTGGATAAGCAAAGTGTTAATAGTCTAAAACTCAGTGTGATTTTTTTCCTTTCCCCTTTTTCCTTTTTAAAAATTCCATTATGTATTTTACATGAGTCTTCTGTCTGCATATATACCCTTATGCCACAAAGGGCATGAGATGCTGGTTATAGTTGGTTGTGAGCCATTGTGTAGGTGCTGGCAACTGAACTCACGACCTCTGGAAGAGCAGCTAGTGCTCTTAATCACCAAGCCATCTCTCCAGTCCTTATGTCACTTTCTTAGACAAAGATAAAATGAGCAAATTGAGAGAAATGTCACAACAGGCAGAGGCAGGGCAAAGTGAGCCCATGTATTCCACATTGACTTGTCCCTTGTATGGACATAAGCCAAAATTTTAGTTATGTTTCATGGTCCTGATGATGGGAAGAGCAAGGGATTTTCCCAGAGTGCCCCTGTGGTCTTATAATTGTGCATCTGTGTGTCTTTGAACCTCCCATAATACAGTCTGTGTCCTTAGAAGAGAAGGCACCACCACTGGAGAAGAATCTCTTAGGTGTCATAGAATAGTAAGAGATCTTGGGTGTATTTTATCTGTTCCCTATACAAGCAGCACATGGATTTAAATCACAGTTTTTTAGAAATTATGAAAGCATGAGTAACGTGCTTACAGTACGATAGAAACACGTTAAAGATGGAACTTGGAAAAGTCTAGGAGGCCCGTAACCCACTCTTGTTCCGGTGCCAGCTCCTTTAGTTTTCAAAAATCACTTTTCCTTTTTAGCATTTAAAAATATGCCTACAAGTTTCTTTTCTTCTTTTCCATGTGTCTTTACACATTTTCTTTTTAAAAGCAAGCTCTTCAATGGTTAGAGTCTGGTATAAACTCTAGGACAGTTTATGGGTACCTGTTGTTTGTGTGTACTGTTTCCTGGGCTCTCCTTATTTGCAAGTTCTATGTGAATTTGGGGTAACATGGATCATTTATAAGGAAATGCCTCTTTGTAAGCCACTTGCTTCTACACATATTTTTATTTGCAATATGTACACAGCTAATTTGACCAGAGGAGAAACTGCTTTTAGGAACATGAGTGATTTCTACACAGAGAACAAATTTAGTTCCAATCAAGATCTCTCTGATTAGGAGCGGGTGTTCACGGCAATTTAGACTTCAGGCAACTACCAGAACAGCATGCATTCAGATTTTTAGATGTTGTGGCAAACTGCTGAAAAGAAACTGGCTTGTATTTGAGAATCATCTGGAGTGGAAAAAGCACAACAGCTTGTCTTTGGGCTTCATGCCATTTGCCTCCTTTAATACATGAAGAGTTTTTTGTTTTTGTTTTTTTCCTTTCTGGTCTTGGGAAAATACGATGCAGTAATTGCTCTGACAGTAATTCACATGGACTCTTCCATGGTCAAGGAAGTATCTGCTAACTGTTATCTTGGAATCTGGGAATTTTTGGGGGGAATTCTGGAGAATGATGTGAGTCGTGCCAGGGTTAGGGTGAGAGGACCAGAAGAGTAAAGTGTTTCTTACTCCAACCAGCTTGGTCCTGGATAGTTTAGAACAGTGTTAGCTTTGAGCAACAAAACTTGATAGGAAACAACATCCAGGGTGCATGCTCTTCTTACTTCTACCTGAATCTGCTCAAGACCCATCCTCTTCTGGGTGTGAAACAATGGCCAGGGATTGTGAGAACAATCAGCCTGGGATCTCTGACTTTGAAGTAATCATATGAGGAGCCCAGAAAGTGTCTTGTGCTTCAGAGAGGAAGAAAGTCTTGTCCTTTAGGCACTGTGGGGACTCACTCATTCCTCTCTGTCTGGTGTATCTGTGAGTCAGTGGGGGAATGGCACACCCAGATGACTAACTGTGCAAGATGCATCTGGAGCAGGATAGAAGGTGGGGAGGGATGGATTGGGTGATATCGCAGCTCATTTTTTTTTGCAGGATTGGAAGACTGTTTTCTGCTACCCAGGGAAATCACTTTATATGCCACACACTTAAATTTCATTCTTCTTCAGAGAGAATGAAGTAGGTACCAGAAAATTCTGCAGCAGAAAATTGGAGCTGTGGGGTCTAGGTGTAGAGTGGTTATGAGTTTGACCTTTGAGTCATACGCAGAGGAGCCTAGGAAGTCTCTTTACTCTAGAATCTGTGTCCTATTCTACTGTCTCTCTGGCCAAAACCCTACTATTAAGTACTGATTCCTTTGGGGCAACATATGCAGGCTTTTAAAAGGCTTGTCATTTCACTTTCTTCTATAAAATTAGTTCAAATCATTTTTCTACCATACAGTTTAAGTCTGGTCAATTGAATTAATAAGCTCATAATCATTTATAGGCACCTTTCGTGCACCAGACTTGTAAATACCAAGCCACAGGATCAAATTTATCAGTAGATTCTATTTAGATGCTCACAATTCTGTGGAAACAACTTAAAGACTGTGATGCAGCAGGAAATGTTTTACAACGGCAGTCCTGGTTGCTACATTGTCTTGTGAAGATGCAAACTCCCCAATACAGAACAGATGGGGAGAAGGCTTTCAGTGTTGGAGGAAGGGCACATCTCAAGTAAGAGGACTAGGGCAGGGTAGCAAAAGCTCCAAGCGAGAGGAGTAGGCCATGTTTTAGCAATTTCAAAATTATTCTTATGAGTGGAAACTCCTAAATGCATCTTTCAAGCTGAGGTGCCCACATGTCATTTGCCTTCATTCAGAGTCAAGATGCAATCAATTAATAACTCCTGATGGCAGGGTACATAGCGCAAACGTTACAGGATCCTCCAAATATTGCAGTGATGTCACTCGCTCGCCTTCATCTCCCAAATGCATCAGAGATGAGGGGAAAGTGACAGACATGTACACAAATGGTGGTAATAACTGTGTGAGTTGAAGCTACTCCTGACTCACAAATCATCACAGCATTCCTCACTTGATTCCAAATTCCTCCTCATGTTAGTGATGATTTCTGGCACAAAGTACCAGAACAGTTCCCCTAAGATGCCATCTCTCAGCCGTCACCCAGACGTGATTTCAAGTCATTTAAACATTAAGCGAGCTGCTACATCCTGGTTGATAGGGTCTGAGCTTAATTAAATGCTTTGGTGAATCAGTCAATAAATCTGGCATGAGGCATCATCATGCCCTAAATTACAGTCACATGTGTGAGGATATCTAGGAGGAACTACCATCTGAATCTGAAGGCTGAGCTGCTGATTTTGGCCATCACATCCTCTTCTAGGTCTCTCTTTTGTTTATAGATGCCTTCTCTACAGAACCACATGGTTCCCCAACCTTGCACTTACTAACATTTTGAACAGACTACTAGCAGTATTCTTGATCCATATATGCTGAATACCCACTCGCCTTACCCTAGAGTTGGAACAAATATCAATGTCTCTAGACATTGCCTAGTAAACTCTGGGGACAAAATTGCCCTGAGCTGAGAAACGCTGGGCTACATAGCAATATTACCTCTTTAGGTTAGCACTTGCATTGCTTTTGTCTAATAAGGGTTTAAGGTGTTAAAAGGAGACCTATACATGACTTGTGAGAAACAATAAGATAACTAGACAGACTAATAGCTAGCCATGTTCCAAGGCACATTAGAACAGATTTCAGCTTAGTTCAATCAGCAACACGTGAATTGGGTGGTGTTACAGTCTCCTCCTTCCCTCCATTTTCCCTTTCTCCCTCCCTTTCTTCCCTCCCCTATTTAAATGATGCAATCTGATGCATAGAATGAATGAGGTAAATATGTTATTTCATAATGTGACTTTTCTACAAAATATATTTAAAACTATAACCTTTCTATATAATATATTTAAAACTATAACCTTTCTATAAAATATATTTAAAACTATTAAGTTTTTTTTCATTTTACAATCTTTGCATTTTAGTTTTTTCTCTAGCAATCTTCAAGTGCATTTATTCAACTTTTATAAAAAAAATTGTATGTTAATAAAGTATACAAATATATATTAGGAAGAAAGAATATATTGACTAAACAATGCTACCTTCTAATGGCTACATATATGTGTCTCTCTAATCTACAAATAGAAGATAGCCTGATTTGTACTTATTCTTTTGGTTATGCTATAGATCAAACCTAGGGCCTCACACAGGCTAAGTAAGAACTCTAACTCTGAGCTACACTCTGAGCCTCCATTCTAAGTCCTGCTTTCTTCTTTACTAATGTCTTTTAAACACTTCTGTGCTATGTATATGTCATTATCACTACTTGGTCAATTTCCCACATGGTATATTAATAAGTTAGGGTGTCAGGTAAAATGGTAGTAGCCATAGATGCACATACATAAATACATCTATTAGATCTTCTTGAGTAAATGATAATTATTAAAATAATGACTGGATCTGGTTTTGGATGCCTTTACTTGTAATAATTAGGAGGCTGAGGCAGGTGGACCTCCGTGTGTTCAAGTCCAGTCTGATTTACATAGTGAGTTCCGGGACCATCAGGACTATGTAGAGAGACCCCATCTCAAAAAAAAAAAAAGGCAATTATTAATGAGCATCCGCTCAGAACTGTAGAGAGTTGAACTTATCGGTGGGTCATGAGCTTCACATCTGTCTGCTTTGCTGCATGCTTTACTCTGTCAGCAGGGCAGAGCATATGTTGATCTCTGTTTTTCTCATCCACACACCATAACACTGTAGAATGCTACAACCCATATCTGAAAGTAGCATTTTTATTGCAGATCCAAAGCTGGTACCTCATTAGCCTATGTAAGAAAGCCTTCAAACTCTCAGAGAATATCATGACATGGGCCATGGAAATTTGATTATTTTTAAAGCAGGTGACCATCATAATTTAGTTGTAATTTTCTAGTGTGATGGTTGCGAACCCTGGCACCCAGAGCCCCAAAATGCTCACTCATTAGCTTGTTTTAACTTCATCAGAAAGCAAGTGTACTCACCAATGTTAAGGAATACACTTTTGCAGAGTCTACCATGTCTTACGTTACATTGTAGCTGGTGGCATTGATTTGTCTCTATGCCCATGTCCTGGCTAAGCATAAAAGTCATGTCTTTTACACACACACACACACACACACACACACACACACACACACACAGAGATTTCATTTATTTATTTATTTATTTATTTATTTATTTATTTATTTATTTATGGTATTACTCACGAGATGGCTCCTTAGTTACATAGAAATTTAGACAAGAATGTTGTGTTTCAAGATGTAACCACTGAGAAGCCAATAGGCTTTTCAGCTTTGAGGGGTGACAAATGATTTGTAGAGACTGCTGTATTTTGCTAGAAAGTGTCTTCTTGTCTTCTAGACCCTAATGTTGCTATAGTTGGGAGCTTCTCCTCCGATGGTTTGCCACACTATTTGTAGGAGTCCTTTCTTTCACCAAGCGTCTCCTGTCTTTTATTGGCATTTATTCAACTCTAGCAGTTACAGTGTTGGTTTATAAGGTGTTTTTGTTAAGGTTTCTATTGCTATGATAAAACACTATGACCAAAAGCAACTTGGGGAGTCAAGGGTTTAACCTCAACCTACAGCTCTCAGATCTCAGTCATCAGTGAGGGAAGTCAGGGTGTGAGCTCAAGGCTGGAACCCGGAGGCAGGAACTGAAGAAGCCATGGAGGGGTGCTGCTTATTGACTTGATTCCTATGGCTTGTCCAGCCTGATTTTTTTATATCATCCAGGACCACCAGCCTAAGGTTAGTATCACCCACAGTGGGCTGAGCCCTTTCACATCAATTATCAATAAAAAATTTATTTTCAGAGCTGCAAGATGAGGCTTGACAGAGCTGGATGCAGACTGTTCTCACTCGATGAGTCACATGTGAAGACGTGATCAATCAAAAGAAAGATAATGGTACCGAGGCATCTGAACTGATGAAGCTAGCTGCACAGTGCAATGCAATGAAGGTTTCCTAATTGATAAGGCAAAATCAAGAAACAGTTTGCGCATGCTGAATTTGGGAAAGCATGGTGGGACTTAAATGCACTTTCTGAACCACACTGTGTTTAAACGTCACTATTAATGAGCTTGGGAGATGTATCACTGGGTAGCAGTGCTTGTGTAAGCATAAGGACTTGAATTCAGACCCTCACACCCTATGTGAAATCCAGGAGTCATTTCGTGCCCCAGCATTATGGGTGTATCAGCATTATAGTTGAGGCTTACTGGCAGCCAGTCTGGCTGGAAAATGATGAGTTCCAGGTATAGTAAGAGACCCTGTCTCAAGGGAATAAGGTAGAAATCAGTGGAGGACACCTGATACACAAGATATCTACATTTGCACATACATGTGTACCCACACGCACACTTGACATACACATATACAGAAGTTAAAATTTTCTTTTAGATATGCAAACATGTGTCCATTCAAAAGAAGTTACTAATACACATTAAAATTATATAGCATTAGAACAGCATTGCTGTGATGTATGCAAACACACATGTCATTATTGCTACATTTCCTTCTGATGATGTTAACATTAGAAATTATTTTAGGGAAAATAAATATTATCAGATAAAGCTATTCTATTATGCTATTTCGCCATAGTTTTCAAAGCACTTGACCTTAGAGATGTGTTTTTGATCATGCTGGATCCTTAATCTCTTTGTCTGGGGTGAAATGTATTACTGATTTTTAGGCTGTTTTTCAATTGTAGATGAAAATATGTGGTCGGAGAATCTTGCTCAATGTTTTCCTCCTCCTGTTTATTAACGTTGTTGCTCCATTAAAAAAACTCATTCCCCATTAGAGAGGTGGCCTGAAAAAGTGGGTGAGCTGGAGAATGAAACCCACATAGTGGGATATGGACCCCAAATACCAGATACATATCTATTACATAGATATTTAGTACAAACAGGTGCCTGCTTGCCTATCCTTCCGAGGCTTACATTTTGGTGGATGTGGGACTGACAAACATCAGATTAGTATTTCAGGTGAGGGTAAGTGCCATGGAAGACTAGAGTCAGGGAAGAACAAAGAATGCTGGGAATTGGATGCAGATGCTTCTGGAGTTGTTACAAACACACGCATGACAGCAGTCACATCCTTCAATCTGCCCCTTGTAATCTAGTGCTGAGGACATTTCCAATTCTACGGAGTCTTCTTATGCACAGTTAGATCCTCAACAGCCTTCCCATTTTAACTCCTTCAGTCCATTCAGACACATTCTATATTTTGTGTATGCTTAGTGATACAGCTCTCCAGAGTAGGTCCTGCTGCCTTGCACTTCCATGTATCTAATAGCTTGTGGATTAAAAAAAAATCCCCATACTTTGCTTCAGAATTTTATTTACCTAGTAAAAATTTTCTTACTATTTAAAACACATCTACGCATTTGCAGCAGGGAACCAGGCAGCTCCATAGCCTTCTGTGCTTAGCCCACCAAGAGAGAGTGATCTCCCAGCAGCGATTTCACTTCTGAGTGCAGAGGTGAGATCTCCACCTCCTCTCTGGAGGGGTACAGCTAGGAGTGCACAGGGCATACAATCAGTGGAGCAGCTGGGACAGGAGTCTTCCCTTCTGGCTGCCATTTGCAGCAGGGAACCAGACAGCTCCACAGCCTTCTGTGCACAGACCCTGCCAGAAGAGAGTTGGTCTCCCAGGAGTACAGACACAGGTTTACAGGCCCATAGGAGGGGCAAGTTCCAGCCAGAGACAACAAGACCAACTAACACCAGAGATAACCAGATGACGAAGGCAAGCACAAGAACCATACCAACAGAAACCAAGGCTATTTGGCAATATCAGAGTCCAGTTCTCCCACCACAGCAAGTCCTGGATACTCCAACACACTGGAAAAGCAAGAGTTGGATTTAAAGTCTCTTCTCACAATGCTGTTAGAGGATATCAAGAAAGACATAAATAACCCCCTTAAAGAAATACAGGAAAACATGGGTCAAATGGTAAAAGCCCTTAAAGAGGAAACACAAAAATCCCTGAAAGAAATACAGGGGAGCATGGGTGAACAGGTAGAGGCCCTTAAAGAGGAAACACAAAAATCCCTGAAAGAATTACAGGAGAACACAAACAAACAAGTGAAGGAACTGAACAAAACCATCCAGGATCTAAAAATGGAAGTAGAACCAATAAAGAAATCACAAAGTGAGACATCTCTGGAAATAGAAAATCTTGGAAAGAATTCAGGAGTCATAGATGCAAGCATCAACAACAGAATACAAGACATAGAAGAAAGAATCTCAGGGTCTGAAGATACCATAGAAAACATTGACTCAACAGTTAAAGATAATGCAAAATGCAAAAAGCTCCTGAGCCAAAACATCCAGGAAATCCAGGACAAAATGAGAAGACCAAACCTAAGCATTATAGGTATAGAAGAGAGTGAAGATTTCCAACTTAAAGGGCCAGTAAATACCTTCAACAAACTTATAGAAGAAAACTTCCCTAACCTAAAGAAAGAGATGTCCATGAACATACAAGAAGCCTACAGAACTCCAAACAGAATGGACCAGACCAGAAAGTCCTCCCAGCACATAATAATCAAAACACCAAATGCACTAAACAAAGAAAGAATATTAAAAGCAGTAAGAGAAAAAAGTCAAGTAACCTATAAAGGCAGGCCTATCAGAATTACACCAGACTTCTCACCTGAGACGATGAAAACCAGAAGATCCTGGGCAGATCTCATACAGACCCTAAGAGAACACAAATGCCAGCCCAAACTACTATACCCAGCAAAACTCTCAATTACCATAGATGGAGAAACCAAGATATTCCATGATAAAACCAAATTTACATATCTTTCCACAAATCCAGTCCTACAAAGGATAATAGATGGAAAACACCAACATGAGGAGGGAAACTACACCCTAGAAAAAGCAAGAAAGTAATCTTTTTCCAAAAAAACCCCAAAGGAAGTAACCACACAAACATAAAAGAACATCAAAAATAAAAGGAAGCAACAATCACTATTCCTTAATATCTTATAACATCAATAGACTCAATTCCCCAACAAAAAACATAGTCTAACAGAGATGTTCTTCATGTGGATCTTTGATTTTATCAGAAAATGTTTGTGACTCCTCTTTCAATTTAGTAATGTTTTTTTTTGTGTCTACCATTTTGACTGTATTATTTTCCATGATAATCTTTAATTTTAGCATTTTTTCTGTGTATTTCTTCGATTTTGTTGGAGGTGTTTTCCAAGTAGATCTTCAGTTTCCTCGGGGGGGGGGTGTTCTTTGTAGTTCCATTTTCAATCAATTTAGGAATGTTTTTGTGCCTACCATTTTGTCGGTATAATTGTCCATGATAATCTTCAATTTTAACGTTTTTCTGTATTTTTCTTCAATTTTATCAGAAGTATTTTCCATGTGGATCTTTAGTTTTATCAGACAATGTCTATAATTTTACTTTCAATCAACTTAGGAACATTTTTATACCTTCCATTTTATCTGTATAATTTTCCAAGAAATAGTCAGTTATAACATGTTTTTCTATATATTTTTTGAATTTTATCAGAAATATTTTCCTTGTAGGTCTTCAATTTTATCAGAAAATGTTTTTAATTCCACTTTCAAAAAACTTAGGAATATTTTTATGCTTACCATTTTATCTGTATAATTTTTCCATGAAATACTCAATCTTACCGTGTTTTTTTTATATATTTCTTGAATTTTTCAGGAATATTTTCCTTGTAGATCTTCAATTTTATCAGAAAATGTTTATAATTTCACTTTCAACAAACTTAGGTATATTTTTATGCCTACCATTTTATCTGTATAATTTTTCCATGAAATATTCAATCTTAATGTGCTTTTTATATATTTCTTCAATTTTATCAGAGATATTTTCCATGTAAATCTTCAATTTTATCAGAAAATGTTTTTACTTCTTTCAATCAATTTAGTAATATTTTTATGCCTACCATCTTATCTGTATAATTTTTCATGAAATAGTCAGTTTTAACGTGTTTTTCTATATATTTCTTGAGTTTTATCAGAAATATTTTCCTTATAGATTTTCAATTTTATCAGAATATGTTTATAAATCCACTTTCAATCAACTTAGGAATATTTGTATGCCTACCATTTTATCTGGATAATTTTTCCATGAAATAGTCAATCTTAATGTGTTTTTCTATATATGTCTTCAATTTTTTCAGAGATATTTTCCATGTATATTTACACAAGGGAATACTATTCAGCAATTAAAAACAATGAATTCATGAAATTCTTAAGTAAATGGGGAACAGGGGGAGGGAAGAGGGCTTATGGGACTTTCGGGGAGGGGGTAACTGGGAAAGGGGAAATCATTTGGAATGTATAGAAAATTAAAAAAAAACCCTCACATCTACTATCATAATATGTCATTTTCAAGCTGTATTGGTCATCACTATAGCAAAATACTTGATGATGTAGACTATTTAGAAAGAAAATAGTTCAATTTAGCTTATAACTGTGGGATCTAGATCTCAAGAATGGGAAGTCACATTAGTTCAGACTCCAGTGGGAGTGGTGGATGCCAATATAGTAACAAGCTATCACATCTTTGAACTAGGAAGCAGAAAGGTTGAGTAGCGCTAGTCTCAGGTTTAACAATCCACAGAGGTCACAGAGAGCTCTCTTAATTCCTTTGAATCAGGCCTGAACCCATCCATTCAGAAATCTTCAAATTATAGAAACAACACTGTCCTATACAAGTGACCAATAATGCTTTCTTTGGCTACATTCTTTTTTTTTTAATTTTTTAAAAAATTTTTTTCTATTTACATTTCAAATGCTAAAACCTTTCCTGGTTTCCCCCTTCCCAAAAACCCCCAACCCCTCCTCCCACCCCCTGCTTCCAAGTATATGACCCTCCACCCGACCCACTCTCCCCTCCTACCACCTTGATTTCCCTTTGTTGGAATATCTACTGAGCTTTGGCTACATTCTTTATTCTGCGGTGACCTTGACGCTTATAAATCAAAAGGAACTAACTTGCTGTCTACCGGTTTATACAAGTCACAGTATCTATGATTTTTTTTAAAACTATAACCTGTTAAAATGAACCTGTTTCCACAAATGCCCGTGTATAATGCCATGTGCTGAGAATGATTTCAGACTTATTAAATGTGAGCTTGTTAACCTGAAAAAAAAATTCCTTTGAAAGTCATAGCCACATGAAAGCCTCCCACAATTCCTTAGTTCTTATAGGCACCCACAATAAATTAAAAAAAAACAAAACAAGAAGTGTTGAATATAGTAATGTTCTCATAATATAATATGACATCTATAATAGAAAAAAAATGAACACTGAGGTATGTGTGTCGGTGTGTGTTCCTGTTGCTACTTCTTATTAATCTCAGTGTAGAGAAAGACGTGCCATAAAGGATCTTTGTCTCTAATTCAAATGAGATCTGCTGCACTGTTAGAATGTATTCATATAAAATGCACTGATTAAACACACATTTGTGAGGCCCTGGCAGTGCTGATCTGTAGTAGAGTGCTTTCTAGCATGTGTGTGAAGGCCAGAGTTCAATCCCGAGTACCATAAAAGCAAACAGAAACTGTGAGGTGCATATCGTGTGCCAGGGACTATGGTCAGCAGGGACTCAAAGCCAACATACTCAGACTCCGTCATCAAGAATTTCACACTGTGTTGGGAGTGAACAGTCTGAAGTCAATAAAGCCATTTATTTGTTTATACCTGCAAAGTTCTATATTTTATCTACATCTCAGTGAGAAAGGTGCCAATGCGGAGACTTAGGGGACAGTGTGGAATTGTGAACAGGTTGTATCACATGTAGGATGGTGCTTGGCACTGCCTTCCACACCTCATGTGATCAACAGTGACTTGTTTCCTCCTAATGATAGTCCTTGAGGTGATATTATCAATCTCCTCATCTCTTAGGAGCACCTAGTGGTTAACAAATTTACTCATGTTCAGCCAGATAGTTTGCCTTCCAATTCCGGAGTTTTATTCCAAACGATGACTATAGAATTTTGTTTAGTCTTTATTAAGTTTCAGAAAGGTATGTTGTTCATTCCTTAAGGAAGTAGGAAAGAGAAAGCTGAAAATTATTGGCAAAGAATTTGAACTACTGAAATTGTTAAAGGTTGTTTGATACAGTGGGTAAGGAGCAAAGTACCTTAGGAAATATGCCAAAACTTTGAACTTAAGCTCTAGGTACAATAAATTAGACACATGATATTCTTCTCATCTGCTGCCTTCAATAGTAATTCCTTTAATCCAGTAAAGGATGGTAAATGCCCTGGAATAAATATTAGATGCTGTCGTTGCCATGGGGTGTGGTTACGAAGATACCCACATCTTTGTAGCTTGTAAATAGTTTCTTTAGTGTTGGCTACACATTCCATTGGTAGAAGGCACTTTTGAATACCATCCTTTCATGTGTCATTTCATTTGATTCTTGCTCCAACCCTGGACGGGGAGCCTTGCAGAAATGGTGCATGCTTTATACTGCAGATTTGACCTGCCCAGAGGCATGAGAAGAAAATTCAAAAAGCATGTGGCAGTTGTCAGTTAGATCAACAGCTCTTATCAGATAAGACAGGCTAATTGCAGTCAATATCATTGACCTGACATTGAGATATCTGGACTGGTCCAGGTTATCACTGCTAAGAAAATCGATCAGTTGACAAACTGTCTGCAAATGTGAGGTGCACACCATTGATACACTGTCCAAACTCCAGGAGATTTTATTTACTAACATTATCTTCTACATCTCCATCTCTTCTGTGTTTATCATTGACAGTGTCAAGAATGTCTACCTCTTGCCTCAATGTCTGGAGAGAACTAAGAAGCACCAAGAATGGCGAGATGTGTATAGATGATGCTGTCAATAACATATTGCTGATAGTGGCCCACATTTTACCAGCAACAATAAAGGATTTCCTATCTGTTATCTTGTATTACTACAACCACTGAAGTATGTATAGTAGCTATTAATGACACAGGTTAACAGGTTAATGGGGTAAAGATTGTCCTATGACTCCAATGAACCATTCTGTGTTCTTTTTTTTTTTTAAATTTTTGTCCCATAGATATTTCTATAAATCTAGATTAGGTTTCAATCATGAGCAAAGGTTCTTTTTCAAAACCCTACAGCTTCCCACTTTTCTCCATCCAAATAAACAACCCTATCACCTTCTGGTTGCCTAAAGCTCGCTTCCTTGAATCCTTTCTTTTTCTAAACCCTACACCAGTTCCACTGGGAAATCCTCATCTCTTCATTCCTAAACCATACCCGAACTCATCCACTTCTTCTTCATCCTGATAATTTTGTTTAATTTGTTTGGAGCTAGCAGCCTCAACACTGAGGAGCATATCTGCTATGTCATCACACAATGCACTTGTCTAGTGATAAGAAAGGAAATGCTCAAAAGGCTTAACATGTAGCCAGTGAAGCTGCTGATGGCTGCTAAGGTCCTTGCTGTACTGTGGCAACCATTCACCGTGTCATGAGGTGACTTGGAGATATTGATGGAAATGATGGGGGTGGGAGCATTCAGGAGATTTAATGCAAAGGCTACTTGCCAATCATCATGGAAATGCTCCATTATTTTAACAACTGAAGGCTATGTTATGACTCTGTGCAACAGACTACTCTGAAGTACAAATCCAAAGGGGATGGTGTTACCCTTAAAGAGCCCCAAAGGTGTTTGTCTCTATAATTTTTTTGGATTTTTTTTTTTTTTGGCCTCATGACCTCCGCCATGGGCTTTACTTCTTGTCAAGTGTTTACATGGCTGCTTTCTCTCTGGAGAGAACTTAGCTTTAAGCACCTTCCTTCAGAGGGACGTCTTCTGACTTTCTGATTTCAAGGAGCAGTTCAGCCATGCTTAGTCTTCCTTCACAGAGCCCATTGTTAGCTGCTGAGCTTGTATTTTCATCTCTCATGTCTCATCTCCTCCATTAAGCAGAACAAACTCTCTACCTTGTTCTACCATGCCAGGCACAAAAAAGCTCTTGTTTTTTTGCTTAATGTATTCATTCTTTCTCAATTTCCTACTGGTCCATCTGACTGTCTCCTTAACTGTATACCTTAATCATATTCCTCCTGTTATCCTCTCTTACCCTTCTTTTCCTCCCATCAACGCCCTTGTTCTTCCAAAGCTTCCCCCTTACTTTCATGGCCTCCCCCAGCCCCTTGAAGTGCGCTGTGTTTAATTAGATTTGTTTACGTGAACATGAGTAGGGGCCATTTACTCAAACAAGGGTAATTATTCCAGATCTATATCACCAATAAATATGATTGCCTCATCCCCTAGCAACCACTAACACACAGTACTTCCTCAATGAGAGATGGGGCTTTATGAGCCCTCCCTGTCCATGGTGGAAAGTTACTGGGCCAAGTCTTGTGCAGTTCTTATGCAAGAACTCATTTTTGTGAGTTCTTTGGAGGCATCAGTTGTGTCACATACAGAAAATAGCGCTGTGTATGGCATTGCTTCCCATTATGGCTTATACTTTTCCCTCTCTTCTGCCGTGTTTCCTGGACTTTGGAAAGGATATTATAAATGTCCTGCTTAGGGCTTAGTATTTAGTAATCAATTATTTTCAGCACTTGTCTGCATTATCCATAGCAAACAGAAGCTTCTCTGACCATGGCTGAGAGCAGCATCAATCTATGGCTATAACCAAATATTTAAAAGGCAGTTTGATACCATGTCCACTTAACTAAGCAATGGTAAGGGGTTCCCTTCTAGGATCTATGACTTCCATAATCATGGGCTTTTGCCCATGTTTACACTGCCTTAAATGAGTTTTTTCCTGTGGATGGGCATGGTATCCAATCAGAATGTGGTTGATTTGCACTAGGGAGCATATCTTGTCTGAAAGATTGCCCTTGTAGCTTATAAATTTCACATTTGTGTAAAAACATTCTTTGTTCTCTATCCAAAGTGTGTGGTGTTTTCAGCAATAGGGTCTTATCATCTAGTCATGGTAGGCAACCAAGAACAATGACAGTAGCTTTTATCATTTCTTTTGAGAGGTGAGTGTAGTAAAATATATTAAAAATCCCGGCCAGGGCTTCTTCATTTATGTTCTCAGATGAAAGACACGTATATATCCTTTATACTTACAGTATGTTTTAGGCAGCACAATAGCTGGGCAGCTGCCTACCATCCATGTCGTTAGAATCTACTTTCTGATCAGTAACCCAAGTTATCACTTACTTTTTATTATGTTTTATCTGAGCTGCTCTTAACTCCAATTGGCAGCCCTCTAGGCCATGTTCTCTGGGCCCCTAGTCCATGGTGGCTCTCCTTCTGCTTCCTGTACATTCTTCTTCTTCCATGATGGCTTCTTCTCCTCCCTCTTGCTCATGATCTTCTCTCTCCAAGTCTGAGAAACCTCAACTCCACCTATGTCTCTTTCATCTAGCTGTTGGCTGTTGACTGTTGGCATCTTTATTTACCAATCACAATTAACTGGGGGGGGGTGCAGGGTCACTTAGTATCTTACATGCGGACTCTCTCATCTTTGGGAAAACCAGTCTTGTGGGGCCCCAAATTAACATCAGAAAACAAGCAACCTTAGGCTAAGCTGACCCTACCCCAGCACTGAGATTTTCAATAACTTAACTTCTGGAAGTAGCGTTATTCACCCACATAAGACACGTCTTTTCAAATTTTTTTTAAAAGATTATTTATTTATTATATGTAAGTACACTGTAGCTATTTTCAGACACACCAGAAGAGGGCATTCGTTCTCATTACAGATGGTTGTGAGCCACTGTGTGGTTGCTGGCATTTGAACTCAGGACCTCCAGAAGAGCAGTCAGTGCTCTTAACCACTGAGCCATCTCTCCAGTCCCTTCAATTTTTTTTTTAAATTATATTTGGAACTTTTGGCCAGTGGGGTCCCATAGACTTTTTGAACACTGTAGGCTCTCACCATTGCTCTTGGTTATCCTCCAAAACTTAATGGTAAGACCCTGTTGCTGAAGACACCACATACTTGAATCACAGAACTTAAGAGAAATCAAGCTAGTGCCAACCTGGAAGCTTTGTCACTACTCACTTGACTACATGTCTTTCCTCATGCTAGAAGTTTCTATGCTATCAGAGGAGGAAGGTGATCATCAGTCATGCCCAGATGGGCACCTATGCCAGGTACAACATTGAGTTGCTTGATAAGATAAGCCCATTGGAACAATATGGCATGAAAGTTATGGCAGTAACTAACCACTTCCTGATCGGCTTTAAGGCCTGCTCACGAGATGGGAGATGGTTCCATAATTAGAGCCAAGAGCTAGCAACTGGAGAGGCCATAGGCCTAGAAAAGAACCTACTATTGTATTCTGCTAAGTGGACACATGAAAAAACTGACTTCTAATGACTTACTTTTATCAGAGAAGACCACGGTAAACAGTAGATGATCACAAGGCAACAGTGGCCGTCACACACATTGTTTTACAGTAGCTGTGAAAGCAAGCAGGCGACCTGTGCAAGTTCAAGCCAGACAGAACCCTAGTGTGAATGGGCAAGGATGTCAGGAAGCCTCTCTGGTAGCTGTGGAATTATTCACAACTGAGAGTTGTGGGGAGAAGGAAAGTCAGTTTTTGTTAAGTATGTGACTCTGGAGAGGCTAGCCATGCTCCAGCAGATGTCTCTACACTCAGGCACATGCTAGCAATACAACTCAGACTCAGTGGGTTAAAAAAACAAAACAAAACAGGAACACATGAAAATGAAAGTGAATCTTGGGAGGGGGATTAGAGAGAAACTGGAAAGGAGAAAATAGTGGTGAATTTGATTAAAGCATATATATATATATATATATATATATGTGTGTGTGTGTGTGTGTGTATGTGTGTGTGTGTGTGCACAAAACTCTTCAGCAACTAAGAAAATGATATGTTAAATTAGCTTATAAAATGGAGAATTTCTGCTAAGATCAAAAACACAGGAGACAACAGTTGTTGGCGAGGATGTGGAGAAAGAGGAACACTCCTCCACTGCTGGTGGGATTGCAAGCTGATACAGCCACTCTGGAAAGCAGTCTGGCGGTTCCTCAGAAAACTGGGCATGACACTCCCAGAAGATCTGGCTATACCACTCCTGGGCATATACCCAGAGGCTTTACCTGCGTGCAATAAGGACAAATGCTCTACTATGTTCATAGCAGCCTTATTTATAATAGCCAGAAGCTGGAAAGAACCCAGATGTCCCTCAACGGAGGAATGGATTAAGAAGATGTGGTATATCTGCACAATGGAATACTACTCTGCAATTAAAAACAATGAACTCATGAAATTCCTAGGCAAATGGTCAGAACTTGAAAATATCATCCTTAATGAGGTAACCCAGTCACAAAAGAACACACATGGTATGCAGTCACTGTAAGGGGATATTAACCCAGAATCTCAGAATACCTTAGACACAATTCGCATATCAATAGATTTCCAAGAAGATGGAAGGAGAGACCCCTGGTCCTGGAAAGACTGGATGTAGGGGAATGCCAGGACAGAGAAGCGAGAGGGGGTTGAATGGAGAAAAGAGGGAGGGAAGGGGGCTTATGGGACTTTCAGGGAGGGAGGAAACGGGAAAGGGGAAATGATTTGGAATGTAAATAAAAAAACTTAGAAACTAATAAAAAAATGGAGAATTTCCATAGGGTTTCCCCCCCTGCCCCCAGAAATCCATACATTCTTGATTTGGGTTAACTCTCTTCCTCTACCCCTCATCTCCTACCTCTACCTCCTCTTAACCCTTACATTTTCAGTATCACACAGTTCTACTTCTCTATCATACATATTTAACTGTACTCTATTCCTTAAGATTTCTTCACCTCTTTTTTCTTTCTTCTTCTTAATTAATTATTTTATTTATTTATATCCCAAATGTTGCCCCTACTCCCAGTCCCCCTTTCACAGAGTTTTTCCCCCATCCCACTCCTCTTCATTTCTGAGAGGGTGCTCCATACCCTCTCCCTGGGGCATCAAGTCTCTATAGGATTAGGCACATCCTCTCCCACTGAGGCCAGACAAGGCTACATACATGCCAGGGCCTTGGAGGATCAGCCTACCTATGCTCAGCCTAGGTATGGTTGGTGGACCCCATCAGTTCCTTCAATCCTTCCCCCAACTCTTTCATAAGGGTCCTCAGTGCAATGCTTGGCTGTGAGTATCTGCATCTGTCTCAGTCAGCTGCTGGTAGAACTTCTTCACACCCTTTTTCTAATAGCCCCTTTCTAATTTCCTGTACTTTATAGCATTGCATGTTGCCCAAGATAACCTCAAACCTGCTATGTAGCAGAGATTCCCAAACCCCAGCTTCTCAAGTGCTAGTATTATAGGTATGTCAGTCTAGGCCCAGTTTCATATAGCTTTAAATAAACATTTGTCTTCTGGTTGATACACATGTTTGATGGAATATTTACCTCTGTATTGCCTTTTCACAACCGGCAGGAGGTTGAATTAGTTACCATTCTGGTTGTTGTCACAGAACACCTAGAAAGAAAAAGAGGAAAGGTTTCTTTTGACTCGCAGTCTAAGACAGTTCACCAAAGAGGGAAAGGCATGGTGTCAAGTGTCCCTCTGGCTGTGGCGGCAGAGATGTGAGGTGGCTGGTTCTACTGCGTCCGTAGTCAAGAGCCAGAGCCACATGAGTGCTGGCCATCAGTTTGTTCTCTCCTTTCTATTCACTCTTAGATCCCAGCCCATGGGAGAGTGCTGCCCACAGAAGAGGCAAGTCTCTCGTCAGTCAGCTCAGCCTCTCCAGAATCCTCCAACCACAATCTAGATACACTCAGTGGTGTGTCTCCTTAGGTGAATCTAAATTTGTCGAAGTTGACATCAGAAGTAGTTTCTCTTGATGTGTTGTTTATGAATTGAATGCCATGGAATAGAAAGCACTGTGAGATCCTACAATTGGGAGATGATTCCACTGAAAATTCACTAGAAGTAGAGCACTTCAAAATTCTGGACAGCAAAGAAAGCAAGTTCTTCTTTTATAATAAAGACTATTTTTTTTTACCTATCTCATATAATTGGGAAAAACCAAAAAAAAAAAAAAACCCAAAAAATCAAAAAACCAAAAAATCTGAATACTCATCCAACGTTATGGCAAGTACTCCATCAGACAATGTCATTTGTGCCAATAGTAAATGTACGTATTAATATGAATATTAGGGCACAGAGCACCATATCCAGATGGCACAGGGAGGTAGCTAACTACCTAGGAGTGTGGAAAGGCCTGAGAGTACGGGTAGGACCACCCCTGCTGCTCAGAAGAACCTGTCCAGAATCCTCAGGCTGGAGCCTTCTGGTTTCTGTCTCTGACTGGGGACCATCCTCTGCCACAGTATGCCATATCCAGGTGGTGCAGGGAGACATCTCATAACCCAAGAGTACGAAGAGGCCTGAGAGCACGGGTAGGATCACCCCTGCTGCTCAGAGGAACCAACCCAAAAGTCTGAGGTCACAAGAGCCCAAGAACAGCCTGGGACAGGCTTCTGTTTTTCGCATGTACCCAGAGCTGACCCTGGGCCACAGAGCTACATACACAAATACCACCACATGAGAGCTGGTCTCCCAGGAGTGCCTACATACCTGTGAAGACCACCATCACTCTTCAAATTCATGGCCCAAGAGGGACCTGCCCAGAGCCATCAGAACACAGGAACCAAGGATCAGCTGGGGACAGGATCCTTCTGGTTTGTTTGCACACCTGAGCTGACCCTGTATCACAGCTCTCCATACCTAAATTCTTCCCAGAAAGATGGGGTCTCCCAGAAGTATAGATACAAAGGCTTTCAGGACAGATAAGTCACAGTCAGAGACAGCAATACCAGCTAACACCAGAGATAACCAGATGGCAAAAGGCAAACACAAGAATATTACCATCAGAAACCAAGGCAACATGACACCATCCGAACCCAGTTCTCCCACAACAGCAAGTCCTGGATACCCCAACACACCGGAAAAACAAGATCTGGATTTAAAATCACATGTCATGATGCTGATTGAGGACTTCAAGAAGGACATAAATGACTCCCTTAAAGAAATACAGGAGAACATGGGTCAACAGGTAGAAACCCGTAAAGAGGAAACACAAAAATCCCTTAAAGAATTTCAGGAAAACACAACAAGTGAAGGAACTGAACAAAACCATCCAGGATCTAAAAATGGAAATAGAAATCACAAAGGGAGACAACTCTGGAGATAGGAAACCTAGGAACAAAATCAGGAGTCATAGATGCAAGCAACAACAACAGAATACAAGAAATAGAAGACTGAATCTCAGGTGCTGAAGATACCATAGAAAGCATCAACTCAACAGTCAAAGAAAAAGCAAAATGCAAAAAACGTGTAACCCAAAACATCCAGGAAATCCAGGACACAATGAGAAGGCCAAACCTAAGGATTATAGGTATAGAAGAGAGTGATGATTCCCAACTTAAAGGGCCAGTAAATATCTTCAACAAACTTGAGAAGAAAACTTCCCTAACCTAAAGAAAGAGATGTCCATGAACATACAAGAAGCCTACAGAATGTCAAACAGACTGGACCAGAACAGAAATTCCTCCCGTCACACAATAATCAAAGCACCAAATGCACTAAACAAAGAAAGAATATTAAAAACAGTAAGGGAAAAAGGTCAAGTAACATATAAAGGCAGACCTATCAGAATTACACCAGACTTTCCACCAGAGACTATGAAAGCTTGAAGATCCTGGGCAAATCTCATACAGATCCTAAGAGAACACAAATGCCAGCCCTAACTACTATACCCATCAAAACTCTCAATTACCATAGATGGAGAAAACAAGATATTCCATGACAAAACCAAATTTACACAATATCTTCCCAGAAATCCATCCCTACAAAGGATAATAGATGGAAAATGCCAACCCAAGGAGGGAAACTACACTCTAGGAAAAGCAAGAAAGTAATCTTCTTTCAACAAACCAAAAAGAAGATAATCACTCAAACATAGAAATAACATCAAAAATAACAGGAAGCAAAAATCACTATTCCTTAATAGCTTATAACATCATTGGACTCAATTCCCCAATAAAAAGTCATAGACTAACAGACTGAATATGTAAACAGGACCCAGCATTTTGCTGCATATAGGAAATGCACCTTGGTGTCAAAGACAAACACTACCCCAGAGTAAAAGGTTGTAAAACAATTTTCCAAGCATACGTTCCCAGGAAACAAACTGGAGTAGCCATTCTAATATCGGATAAAATCGACTTTCAACCAAAAGTCATCAAAAAAGACAAGGACAGACACTTCATATGCATCAAAGGAAAAATCTACCAAAAAGAACTCTCAATTCTGAACATCTATGCTCCAAATGCAAGGGCACCTGCATTCGTAAAAGAAACTTCACTAAAGCTCAAAGCAAACATTACACCTCACACAATAATTGTGGGAGATTTCAATGCCACACTCTTCTCAATGGACAGATCAGGGAATCACAAACTAAGCAGAGGCACAGTGAAACTAACACAAGTTATGGATTTAACAGATATCTATAGAACATTTCATCTAAATCAAAAGAATATACCTTCTTCTCAGCACCTCAAGGTACCTCTCCAAAACTGACCATATAATTGGTTACAAAACAGATCTCAACAGATCCAAGAAGATTGAAATAATCCCATGCCTCCTATCAGATCACTATGGATTAAGGCTGGTTTTCAATAGCAACAAAAACAACAGAACACCCACATACACATGGAAGCTGAACAATGCTCTACACAATGATACCTTGTTCAAGGAAGAAATAAGAAAAGAAATCAAAGCCTTTTTCAAATTTAATGAAAATGAAGGCACAACATATCCAAACTTATAGGACATAATGAAAGCAGTGCTAAGAGGAAAACTCATAGCTCTGAGTGCCTCCAAAAAGAAACTGGAGAAAGCATACACTAGCAGCTTAACAGTACACCTGAAAGCTCTAGAAAAGAAAGAAGCTAATAAACCCAAGAGGAGTAGAAGGCAGGAAATAATCAAACTCAGGACTGAAATCAACCAAGTAGAAACAAAAAGAACTATACAAAGAATCAACAAAACCAGGAGCTTGTTCTTTGAGAAAATCAACAAGCTAGATAAACCTTTAGGCAAACTAACCAGAGCACACAGAGACAGTATCCAAATTAACAAAATCAGAAATGAAAAAGAAGATATAACAACAGAAACCGAGGAAATTTAAAAAATTATCAGATCCTACTACAAAGGCCTATATTCATCACAACTGGAAAATCTGGATGAAATGGATAATTTTCTAGACAGATAACAAATACCAAAGTTAAATCAGGATGAGATAGACCATCTAAATAGTCCCATAACCACTAAAGAAATAGAAGCAGACATTGAAAATCTTCCAACCAAAAAATGCACAGGACCAGATGGGTTTAGTGCAGAATTCTATCAGACCTTCAAAGAAGACCTAACAACAATACTCTTCAAACTATTCCACAATATAGAAACAGAAAGCATACTACCCAATTCATTCTCTGAAGCCACAATTTCCCTGATACCAAAACCACAAAAGATCCAAGAAAGAAAGAGAACTTCAGACCAATTTCCCTTATGAATATTGATGTAAAAATACTCAATAAAATTCTTGGCAACTGAGTCCAAGAACACATCAAAATGATCATTCACCATGATCAAGTAGGCTTCATCCCAGGGATGCAGGGATGGTTCAATATATGCAAATCCATCAATGTAATCCGCTACATAAACAAACTCAAAGGAAAAAAACCACATGGTCATTTCATTAGATGCTGAAAAAACATTTGACAAAATTCAGCATCTTTTCATGTTAAAAGTCTTGGAAAGATCAGGAATTCAAGGCCCATACCTAAACATAGTAAAAGCAATATACAGCTAAGCAGCAGCCAACATCAACTAAATGGAGAGAAACTTAAAGCAATCCCACTAAAATCTGGGACTAGACAACGCTACCATCTCTCTCCATATCAGTTCAATACAGTACTTGAAGTTTTAGCTAGAGCAATTAGACAACAAAAGGAGGTCAAAGGGATAAAATTTGGAAAGTAAGAAGTCAAACTATCATTATTTGCAGTTGATATGATAGTATACTTAAGCAACCCCAAAACTCCTCAGAGAACTCCTACAGCTAATAAACAACTTAATCAACATGGCCGGATATGACATTAACTCAAACAAATCAGTAGACTTCCTATACTCAAAGAATAAACAGGCTGAGAAAGAAATTAGGAAAATGACACCCTTCACAATAGTCACATACAATATAAAGTATCTTGGTGTGACTCTAACCAAACAAGTGAAAGATTGGGTTGACAAGAACTTCAAGCCTCTGAAGAAAGAAATCGAAAAAGACCTCAGAAGATGGAAAGATCTCCCATGTTCCTGAATTGGCAGGATTAATATAGTAAAAATGGCCATCTTGCCAAAAGCAATCTACAGATTCAATGCAATCCCCATCAGAATTCCATATCAATTTTTCTTAGAGTTAGAAAGAGCAATTCTCAAATTCAGCTGTAATAACAAAAAACATAGGATAGATAAAACTATTCTCAACAATAAAAGAACTTCTGAGGGAATCAGTATCCTGGACCTCAAGCAGTACTACAGAGCAGTAATGATAAAAACTGTATGATATTGGTATAGTGACAGGTAGGTAGATCAATGAAATAGAATTGAAGACCCAGAAATGAACCCACACACCTATGATCACTTGGTCTTTGACAAAGGAGCTAAAACCATCCAGTGGAAAAAAGATAGCCTTTTCAACAAATGGTGTTGCATGCAGAAGAATGCAAATTGATCCATTTTTATCTCCTTGTGCAAAGTTTAAGTCCAAGTGGATCAAGGACCTCCAGATAAAACCGGACACACTGAAACTAATAGAAAAGAAAGTGGGGAAGAGCCTCGAACACATGGGCACAGGGGAAAATTTCCTGAACAGAACACCAATAGCTTATGTTCTAAGATCAAGAATTGGCAAATGAGACCTCTAAAATTACAGTTTCTGTAAGGCAAAGGACACTGTCAATAGGACAAAATGGCAACGAACAAATTGGGGAAAGATCTTTACCAACCCTACATCTGAGAGATGGCTAATATCCAATATGTACAAAGAACTCAAGAAGTTAGACTCCAGAGACCCAAATAACCCTATTAAAAATGGGGTACAGAGCTAAACAAAGAATTTTCACCTGAGGAATATCGAATGGCTGAGAAGCACCTAAAGAAATGTTCAACATCCTTAGTCATCAGGGAAGTGCAAATCAAAACAACCCTGAGATTTTACCTCACACCAGTCAGAATGACTAAATATCAAAAACTCAGGAGACAGCAGGTGCTAGTTAGGATGTGGAGAAGAGGAACACTCCTCCACTCCTGGAGGCATTGCAAGCTGGTACAACCACTCTGGAAATCAGTTTGGTGATTTCTTAGAAAATTGGGCATAATACTAATGGAGGACCCTGCTATACCACTCCTGGGCATATACCCACAGGATTCTCCAGCATATAATAAGGTCACATGTTCCACTATATTCATAGCAGCCTTATTTATAATAGCCAGAAGCTGGAAAGAACCCAGATGACCCTCAACAGAGGAATGGATACATTGTGTGGTACATTTACACAGTGGAATACTACTCAGTTATTAAAAACAATGAATTCATGAAATTTTTAGGCAAATGGATGGAACTAGAAAATATCATCCCGAGTGAGGTGACCCAATCACAAAAGAACACACACTCACTGATAAGTGGATATTAGCCCAGAACCTTGGAATACCCAAGATACTATTCACAGACCAAATGAAGCTCAAGAAGAAGGAAGAATAAAGTATGGATAGTCTGGTCCTTCTTAGAATGGGGAACAAAATACCCATAGGAGGAGATACAGAGACAAAGTGTGGAGCAGAGACTGAAGGAAAGACTATCCAGAGACTGCCCCACCTAGGTATCCGTCCCATATACAGTTACAAAACCCAGATACTCATGTGGATATCAACAAGTGCTTGCTGACAAGAGCCTGATATAGCTGTTGATGATCCTCAGAAGGTGCACTTGTGATCCTCCTGGCTGGCTCGCCAATGTTATGATCATTAAAAGAGAAGGAGGTTTTAGGGAGACTGGTATATGGTGGTGTGTGGGAAGGGGGTGCTCCAGTGGGTCCATACTAAGGCATCTCTTCCCCGGAGGGACCAGACACAGGCAGACGGGGTATAGAGTAGAGTTTATTCAGGGCAGAGGATGGGAGTTATTGGGGTAGTGGAGGCAGAGAAAGGCAGAGAGAATACAGAGGTAGAGAAGTAGAGGCTGGCCATGACCACATGGAGAGAGGGGGGAGGGGAGGAGAACCCAAGAGGGGCACAGGAGCAAGAGAGCAAGAGCAGGAGGAATAAGAGAATAAGAGAGAGAGGAGGGGCTGAGCAGTCCCTTTATAGTGGGCTAGGCCTACCTGGCTGTTGCCAGGTAACTGTAGGGAGGGGCATTCCTGGCTGTTGCCAGGTAATCCTGGGGTGGAGCTTAGATAGAACCCTAACAGCTGTCACCTGGGAGGCTCTGCCAGTGCATGACAAATACAGAGGGGGATGCTCTCAGCCAACCATTGAACTGAGCACAGGGTCCCCAATGGAGTAGCTAGAGAAAGGACCCAAGGAGCTGAAGGGGTTTGCAGCACCATAGGAGGAACAACAATATGAACCACCCAGTACCCCCAGAGCTTTCAGGGACTAAAATACAAACCAAAGAGTACACATGGAGTTACCCATGGATCGATATACATATGTAACAGAGGATGGCCTTGTTGGACATCAAAGGGAGGAGAGGCCCTTGTGCCTGAGAAGTCTAGATGCCCCAGTATAGGGGAATGCTAGGACAGGGAAGCGGGAGTGGGTGGATTGGTGAGCAGGGGAAGGGGGAATGGGTTAGGGGATTTTTGGGGGAGAAAACCAGGAAAGGGGACAACATTTGAAATGTAAATAAAGAACATATCTCATAAAAAATAAAAAAAAATCTGAATATTAAGCAACCGTCCAAAGTAATTTATAGACTATACGCGATATTAATAGATAGCCTACAGATATAAAATGCCTATTAAAAAAAGAGACAGAAACAAGGAATCTAGCAAGCATGGATACTGGTTTAACTATTTTATCAATTTCAAATAGCATTTTAAAAAGTGCCTTGCTGCTTGGTAAGCTGGCAGCTCTGAGCTCCTGTGTGGATGTGGAAATATAGCTGGTCTGTTGCTTTGACGGGAGGGAGACTAATCAGTGGGCGATGTTTCGGGGAGAGCCTTCCCTGCTGCACACTTCCTTTGTTTCCGCCAGCTGTATCAGATAGGAGCAGGATTCGAAGTGAAACATGACATTCTGACGGTGGATCTCGCAGACAGATTCTTGGCGGCGCTCTGTGCTCCATTGAGCTTCTGCTAAGCATGTGGTGAAAGAGTGTTTTCAACTGCACCAGCTGTGGCGAGGTTAATAAAACAAAAGAGGACAAAGCTTTCTGCGCTCCCAGCAGAAAGCTTCTGGCTTTGACCATTTTTCTAGTTGCAAACAACATGTCAGAGAGCTGGAAAGGCTGTGTTGTTGAGGCCTTGAAGTCATTCTTCAATCACATTGAGATTCTGAATGAAAAGTTTAAGGAGAATTAATTAAGTAGCACATCAAATGCAGCGTGTCGACCCCGAAATGCAACATTTTTACTTTGCAATGGCATCTGGGAATCACAGAGCTTGTATTCATTTTATAGGCGCCCTTGATAGTTTTTCAATAACTAGAAAAGCACACTGGCTTTCAGATGGTTTGACCCGCAGATGAGAAGATGATCTGGCTATGGTAGAGAAATAACTTGTGTTTTCTGCCCTCTTCCTGTGTCCCTTTGCTCTGGCAAAGCATCATGGAATGTGGCCCCTTGCCCAGCCTGCCGCTTTGGAGGCAATTGCTCAGTCCTCTCTTATTCTGGGGTCAGTTGCTGACCCATGAGCCATCTCAACTGGAGGGAAGAATTAAGCAACCCTTTGGGACACCAATTGCAGAGGTTCTTCCTCAGAGGTTAGAGTTCAGGACACAGAAGAAGAAGGTGGGTCACTGACTAAAAATAATCTCTTTGTCACCTTCCTGGGTCTTCTTTTGCAAACCTAAATTTCAATACTTACACCATAATCAAGTTGGCTCTTACCATTTGTCATATCCTGAAAAGAAACACAGCAAGGGGTATCAACACTTGGTACAGGCTTCTATCAGGAATTGTGTGTGTGTGTGTGTGTGTGGTATATGTATGTGTTTGTATGGGCGTGTATCCATATGCATGTGGTTATATGTGCATACATATGTGCATGGAGGCCAGAAGCCAACATCAGGTATCTTCCACTGTGCCTCTCTACCTGTTTTTGTGAGATGGAGTCTCACTCTGAACCTGGAACTCACTTCTGCAGCTAGCCTGGCTAGTCAATACATTTCAGAGACGTATCTGTGCCTCTCGATGCTTGGGTTATATAGGTCCTGGGATCCAAATCCAAGTCCCCATGCTTTTGTGGCAGCCACTTTATGGACTGAGCCATCTCCCTGGTCCTAGGCCAATCTTTTTCTGTCACCTCTATTACTTTCTGTTCGATTAGAAGACTAATTAATACAGGTGTCATCTGGGAGATAAGGTGTTTATATTTCTTGAGTCAAATTTGAAGTAAATGAAATTTATGAGCATCTAAAATTCCCAATAGTCTAGAGAAATCTTAAAAAGTTATTTCTCACCCCAGATAATTTACTGTTGATCTTCATCATATAGTCCACCAGTAATTTCTACTGAACGAGAATGGATTGTTTGGGGGGACTGTTTCTGAGCTGTTCAGGGCTCTCAATGAATCTCGACATAGGACTTCTTCACATCCCCCTTCTGGTTGTCTGGTGCCTGCATATCTCCCACCTGCTTCAACTTCATGACCAGAAACCGTCTGTTCACTTGTGAAATCCTTTGAGGAGCTTTCTGAGTGACTGGCCTTGTCGTGTCTAAGATCTGAGCTTCATGAACTTGGCCATAAGCAAATGCACACCAGTCTCACACCAGGGCACAACCTGATACTCTAGTGTCTTGATGTTTTCACCTTCATAAGTTAGGAAATAGTTAATCACAACACAGAAGAATCTGCCCCTTTGAACTTTGCTTACAATACAGTAATGATTATTGTTTGATTTACACAAATGTGATACATTGAGAAGTCTGCTTGGGAGGCATACTATATTAGGGAGGTAAACGGAGCGGATGGGTAAAATTGGAGATTTTTTTGGTGATTGGAAAACTATGTAAGAAACTATGTTGCTGCACCAATTACACCTAATATGACCACATAATTATCACATACCTATTTACATATAAAGATTATCACATACACAGTTGCATGTAAAGATTATCACATATTATTTGCATATAAAGATTAGCACATACACATTTGCATATAAAGAATAATACCTATTTGCATATAAAGATCATCACATACCCCTTTACATATAAAGACTATCATACACCTACTTGCATATAAAGATCATCACGTATCTATTTGCATATAAGAACATCACATACTATTTGCATATAAATATTATTATATACCTATTTCCATATAAAGATCATCACATACCCATTTGCATATAAAGACTATCACATACCTATTTGCATATAAAGATTATTACATACCTATTTCCATATAAAGATTAACACCTATTTGCATATAAAGATCATCACATACCCATTCTCATATAAAGATTATCACACACCCATTTGCATATGAGAAAGATAGATTTTCACCTTCCTTTTTTTTCGTTTTTTTTTTTTTTTTTTTGGTTTTTCGAGGCAGGGTTTCTCTGTGTAGCCCTGGCTATCCTGGAACTCACTCTGTAGACCAGGCTAGCCTCGAACTCAGAAATCCGCCTGCCTCTGCCTCCCAAGCGTTGGGATTAAAGGCGTGCGCCACCACCGCCCGGCTTCACCTTCCTTTTACTGGTACAGCTAGACACTCTGCTGTCTTTCCCCATCCCTACATTTTTCATGAGAATTCAACAATGTAATCTTTATTTACTTATTTATGAGAAATTATTGACAATTGAAAAGATTTTACTAAATGAGTTCAAGATGAGACATCCTCAGAGACAACATTTAAGTATCATTAACATCAAAGCAAAACTATATTTTAAGTGTGATTACTTTTAATGTGATTATTTTCCTCAATTGTTTTTTAAACTTGAGCATTTAAATGTTCAAGAAACTCATTTTTTATTACATTCTAAATGTGTGTGTGTGTGTGTGAGCACATGTGCTTGCACCAATGTGGAGGTCATTGGAGAACTGGTAGAACTTGTTTCTCTCTTTCCAGTATTTCTGTGTTTGGTGACGAGTACCTGTACCTACTGTGCAGTCTCGGTGGCCCCTTAATCTCAGGTCTTAAGTCTTTAAAATAAGGCTTTAAAATATTTAAAATAGTAACAGAATAAATATGAAAAATATAATGCAGTTTATATCTAAAATCAAAATACCTGGAAAAGAATATGCAAATTAGTTTAGATATCTATCTCCTACAGACAAAATACAATATCATTTTCTCAATTTTGTAGCACAAGCAATCATAAGTTAATTGCCATAACATGGTCTATGTGAGTGTGTTAAACAGAACGGCTAGTAAAAGTAGCTCTGAGAACACATCTGGCCTTCAGAGAACACTTTATGTTTTGTATTTTCTTAAATATTTTTGGATTGTGTCAGTTAAGCAGGCAGTCAGCACACAGGAATCGCAAATAATCGTCATGTTGGCTTGGAAGAGGTAGAAATAGCTTAACGTTTGGCCGCTGAGACTCTGAGGGTTTCCCAAGGGATAAGATGTGCTGGGCACAGAGCCTTCGATTGTGGAGGGGCAAGATTACAGGGCTTGGAAGGTATTATTCTACATTGCCCCACAAGGCATGCTATCAGATCTTATTCCCTGGCTGCCTACCTGGGCAGCCCACCAAAAGAGAGCAGAGTGTGGGATGGAGGGAATCATTATCTGACGCTGTTATTCAACATTCAGAACCCATGTGAGGGAGCTGTAGTACAATGTTCCTTTTACTCCTGTCAATAGCAGAGTGTTTGGCTTTTCTCCTTGCTTTTAGGAATGTTGGTGTGACTCACAGAATGTTTTACAGTTTTAAAATAAAAACTAAAATTCGAAACATAGGAGTAAATGACATTAAGTTTAACAAGCAGGAAGGAAGGTCAGGCGGTGGTCTTTCCAGCATCAGCCACTGTGGGGGCCGTGCTGTGTGGAGTCAGGGAGGGGTCTAAGACGTTTGTACCACCAGCCGTGACTGCCAGTATGCCCTTTTCTAGTGACTGAAATATCCCAGAATACAGTGATATAGCTTATTTGTCTTGAAAACTATACAAGATAAAACAAGGACCACTTACAATCTTTGAGAATCTTGCTTGGGCTGAAGAACTTGCTCTCTTTCCTTTGTCTTCATTCATTCTAAAATTACCTCAGAGGGAGGGGGTGATTGAGAAGAAAGTAAAAGGCCTCAGATGTATGAAAAGCTATAATGAGACCCATTTCTTTGCATGCTAATCTAAACATTTATTAAGAATTGTCTGGGTTGTCATATCTACAGACCCTAACATAGCACAAGTGTGTCATTTTCTACCAGGAAGCTGATTCTTCCTTGAGGCTTGCTGCATGCTACACATCAAAGTCCTAGAAATCCAAGTGCAATGACAGGGGAATGAAGAAATGACAGACAGACAAACAGACAGACACCAAAGAGTGACAGACAGTCCTACAGAAAAGCTAGGATGGGTGGGCTGTGTTGGTTCTGGGTGATGGCACCTCCTATGAGATCAGGAACCCAGCTTGCTCATTTTGTAGAGCACAAGGAGCCAGGGCTAGCAAGTCTTGGTAGGATTTCTCTGTAGGGTAGGTAGCTGTTTCAGGGGAGGAGGAAGCTGCACTGGATGCTTGTCTTAGTAAAAACGAAGCCATCCCTCAATATTTAGTCTTGGACTACAGAAGGCTTTGCCATCTCTCAGAGACTTAACTGGGACACCTTTGCCATGACCATGTGTCTGAGGCATTAGGGTCCTTGATGTGATCACACTCTTGTCACTAACTCAGGATACCTACTCTCTTCACAGAGACTCTCCTATTTAAGATTACATTATCCTAGGGCAACTGTTCTCAACTTTCCTAATGCTTCGACCCTTTGACCCTTTAATACAGCTGCTCATGTTATGCCCCTAGGCATAAAATTATTTTTATTGCTACTTCATAACTGTAATTTCTCTACTACTATGAATCATGATGTAAACATCTGATATGTGACCCCCCCCAAAGGTTGAGAACTGCTGCCCTTGGATGAAATATTAACAGATACCACAGAAAGCGTATTTTGAAGCATATTCATCTTAGGGGGAATTATCTACCTCATTTACATTTACAGTTAATTTTAAATAGTGAATTAAAAAAATAAATTCTATGATCTCTAAATCACATACTGCAAAACAATGCTATTTCAGGGCAAATGTTTCTTTGTTATTCTGCAAGTTTTGTAAAATTCTTTGAGACCAAGTATAAGCATCACAGGCTTATACTTCTGTGGGTCATCTCTAAGAGGAAAAATTTTCCCAGATGATCAATTCATTGAATTATCAGCCCAGGTTCTAAATTGCTATTATCTTAGAAAGATTTGCCCAGAGTCTTGACTTTCTCTTCTGCCTCCTCATCTTTCATCTTTAGGATATCTCAGCATCTTCATCCCCATCTCCAATGGCACCATACCATCATCCAGACGCTGTCTATCAGAGACCCAAGAGCATTCTTTCAAATGTAATAGTGCCTCTATTGCTCCAGAAACGGAATAAATCTTCAAAAGCTACAAGTCTAATAAGCTAGAATTTAAACTTAGGTTTCTCTTAGAAAATTCCAAATGACTTCTCATTCTACTGTGTGTAAACTTAGAAAATTTGAAAATATTTGCTGTGAACCTGATAGTAGTAACCTATCTATTTACCATATATGCATTATATGGCCCCTTTATTCAAAATACTTGTGCCTGCTTCCCAGAAATCAAAGCCATGGGATGCTGTAACACCATAAACTGTGGCTTGTGTTCTGTTCTTAAAGCTTGCAACTCTCTTAAAGCCAAAGAATACTTCAAACATTTTGGAAGACTCTAGCTTCCTGAACTGGACAATGCATAATTTGCTTTAAAATGATACATCAATTGGAAATTTTGGTTCTCCACTAAATTGCTACCGATTATACGCTGGAGTCTTGTTCCTCATCCTAGCCACACTCATCCCATTAAAAAGAAACAACTCTCATAGCCTTAAAAGCAAATCTTAAATCATTCAAAGTGATAAAAGACCTTCCGATAACCAGAAACATAGAAAGATGAATTTTAAACATTACTATACTTCTCCAGAATACATAAGATGCATCCAATTTCTTAATGATAATGTTATGACCTTCAGGAATCTTAGTAACCAAATAGTGTCTCTTGGGATTTTTCAGAAACATACAAATAAAAAGGTGTAGTGGTCTGGCACAGACCTTTAATCCCAGCACACAGGAGGCAGAGGTAGGTAGATCTCTGTGAGTTCTGGGATAGCCTGGGCTACATAGTGAGTTCCAGGGCAGGCAGTGCTATGTAGTAAGACCTTTTCTCAAACTCCCTTCCCCTTTAATAAAGTCAAAATGAAAATAAAAGGAGAAAAAAAGCCTAAAGTTGACAAGCAATTATATAGAAAAAGTGGAAGATAAATGTTTATGAAAATCAGATAACAATGATCCAAAAATGAGAACCCTAGGGAAAGTGGAGGATTTAAAAATAATCACTGATGGAAAAAATCAGGGCACAAGGTTATAATTCTAAGTTTTACAAATTGTACATCCTGTTTAAAATGTGTGTTTTGGAGTTTTATACAAGCCCAATGCAGTGGGAAAGAACATGAGTCCCAAGATCCAAGACCCTGGCTTGGGGTCTGGCTCAGCCATTTGCTGTCTGTATTTTCTTGGACAAGCTACTCAGGGCCCTGTTTTTTATTTTCATTTTTATCTATTATTTATTTATTTATCGATTGATTTATAAGTTGAAGATGTTCTCTGAGAAGCCTTTGGGTGCATTGCTCTCAATATAGCAATGGGCAGACTCAGAATACTTCTGACTCAGTAATCCTTTTTTTCCCACTAATTCATACTCAAGGACCCAAATAGCTTTCAGAGAACCCATTGCTTTACCCTGCCACAGTGACAAGAGTGTCTTGCTAATACTATGCCAACATGGCTTTAGACTTTGTTGTTATTGTTATAGTTAGTGCATATCTTCCTTAATGATCAGAAACTAAATATTCAAACAGCTGGGCCCATTGCTGTTTTTGAGGTTGACATTAAATCAGCAAACAACTGGAGGCTACCATAATTTGTGTCCTCTTTAGAATATACTTTATAGTTTTTACTTCAATTTTCCCTGCAATTGCCTCTAACAGTAAGCCATTTGATATTTCATATATTACAGTACAGAAGAACACAATGTTTTAGTGGATTTGTCACTTTCAGATGGTCTGTAATCCCATTTTCTGTTCATCCTTAGAGTCTATGAACAGCCACACTTCCCACTGAGGTTTGAAGTTCAGTACCGATGAGTTGTCATCTTGGCTCATCAACTGAGGACCTATAGAACCACAGGGGATGGAAATGAATGGAGAATACCAGTCTTAGGCAAAGTCCTGCTTTGGGACAACATCCTCTGGGGCTCCCTTGGACATGAAGTCCCTACAGTGTACAGCTTCTGCCTTCAATCACTATCTTTTTATGAGTTTAGTTAGTTATTGAACATTTCAAAATATTAACTGAATATTAGTTGACATTGGATGGTTTTACTCCTGCCCTTAAATCAGTGGCTGAAGAAGATATTCTTCTTCAAGAAAATGAAGCAAGAAATTCTTGCAAGCTAAGATACCTGTTAAAGAGAACAGATTTAAGGAAATCTCAATGCACTGGGGAATTGGTTTGGTATGGCAAACATCTTCATGGTGGGAGACAAGCTTTTGTTAGTTCTGTTTCAGCACAAACCTCCTTCAGCCCCAGTGTTGAGTTATTTCTTCGGCTCCTTCTAGCAATATTTTCACATAATAATACTTTCTGAATAACCAAGTTTTACATTTTCTTTGTGAAAATAGAAGGAATTGATTTGTTCATGACTTAATTTAGTTACTCAGTCCTGTATTCTACACATCTATCATCCAAAAGTCTCTGCTGTGGTCCTTACAGATGCTCACAATCGTGTTTTCTTCTTCTCACTCATTTGGGTACTCACTTGCTTTCATTTAAGTGAAATGAAATGAATAAATCATCTATTTATTCCAGAGGTTTAAAGTCTATTTGAAAATCTATAATCCTTTAATATTATAAACCCCGTTTTTCTGAAAATAATGGTCGCCTTTCTTCAGAGTACAAATGAACAGTCAGGAAACACAGACTAAAAGTGTGTGGGGCTGTAGTCTGGGGCTAGAGATGTGGCTTAGCAGTTGGGAACACTGGCTGCTTTTCCACAGGACCAGGGTTCCATTGCCAGCACCTACACGGCAGCTCAGAGCTGTCTGTAACTCCAGCCCCGGGGGGATCTGATGCCCTCACACAGATATGCTTGCAAAACACCAATGTACATAAAATAAAAATAAATAAGTCATTTTAAAATGACAGTGTGTTGATTTATAAAAATCTCATTTATTGAGAATTTCATATACACTAGAAGCATGCGTTATAAAAACTTTGCAAATAAAGGATAAATATAGATATATGGAAATAGTCATATAATAAAAATGTTGCAGCAGCTACCAGATATCAAAACTATGCTGGTTTTTATGAATATAATTAGGAACTATATTTTAAAATGCCCATATTGACCTGTTCATATAGTTCACTGAAGGGACTTTCTTCAGGCTATTGCTTATTGATAGAGCCAGAAGCATTAGGGTCAACTGTATTATACTGTCATACCACAGTAAAAATACTGTTCTTTTCCTAAACCATAAATCAACAACTCTTCTAATGGGTGTTTCTATCCACTGTTTTATTACAATAGAAATTATGATCAACAACAAAAATATTTGGCTTTGATCTCTACTTACTTTTCATTTATTGAAATAGTAGAAAAGGAAAAGAAAGAGCTGTTGTGAGCCCATTTGTGAGAGAACCTTGAGGACTTGATGTGGTCAGACCTACCCTTCCCCCATCTCAGCTACCAGGCCTTGCGTCTGGCCTTCTGAGGGGCAAATGAGTTACAGGTCCCCCATGTTACCCTCTTATTTTTGGCAGTGCTGAGAATCAAGCTCAGTTCCCCAACGAGCTCCAGCCCAGCCCCAGATGCATCTTTACTTTCATGTTCCTTCTTTTCTCTTTTATTTACATCTCTTGAATTTTCTTCCCTTTCAAAAGACTTTACAAGTTATTGCGATAGAACAGGAAGGTCTCTGAAGTGTTTTAATGATGGTGACCGTAGACACTTATTACATGCTCAATGCCAAGGTACCCCACTGAGCCTCTAATTGGCCTATCCCCTCTTTTGTTCAGTGAACGAAGTCTTACTAAAATTTCAAACAAAACAAAATCTGGAGGATTAGCTAACAAATGGAGAAAAATAGATCCTTAAAATAGTTCACGAGCTACACAGAATACTTGAAACAAGTTGAAGTAGGATAAAAATATTAGACTTAAACAATCAGCTCATGTTTGTATGCATATTTATGCACACATATGCGGTCGTATGTGCGCAGGTAGAGGCCAGAGGTCAACGTCAGGTGTTTCCTCTTACTGTTTTCCGTGTCATCTTTTTGGGATAAGCTCTTCCCTCCAACATGGAGCTTACGCTTAATTGGTGGGCCAAAGAGCTCCGGGGATCTTTGTATTTCCCAGCTCCAACCCCAGCACGGTTCTCATACATTCACAGCAAGCAGTTTGCCCACATATCCCCTCACCACCCTAGTCCCTCAAATAATCATTTTTTTGCATAAAGAATATCTCGTATCTGCTACTGAATATAAAACATACTTTAGGTTTAAATTCAAACACGCGGGTCTGCTGCTAAACACTTCAGTCTTATGCTCTAGTCACTGAAATACAGCGTGCACATCAAGGGAGTTCTCGGTCTAACCCCATTCACTGCCGGTCATACAGGAAGTGCTTCCTTGAGTCCTGGGCACCATATTTTAAGAGGGAAGTTGACAGCGAACTGGAACCGTTCGAAGGAAGAATGACAAAGGGTCTGGAAACCATATCACACTAGGAGTAGCTGGGGGAATGTGTTCATTTTGCCAGAGAGAATGGCAAGTTGGGTTAGGAATTTCAAAGGCTGTTCTGTAGTGAATGGACAGGAGGGGTGTAGACGTTGTTACACAGTTACAGAACTAAAAAGGATGGGAGAGGTCACCGGTGGTGAGTTTAGGCTCCTAGATGAAAATGCTTTTGAAACAATTAAGTTCATCAGGAATAGGGTGTTTGAGTCACAGTGAACCTCTGGCCACAGGGGAGCAATGGGCAGGCTCTGTGGGCCAACTGTGAGAACAGGAGAGGGCCAGACTGGAGACTCTCCAGAGGCTGTAACGCCCTTACTTTCTTTCTGTAAGAAGCGGAGGCAGCTCTGAGGTAGACAGGAGAAAGAACAAGAAGTGAACACTAAGGAGAGTCTTCGTGATGACACGAGTGTGTTTTGGGGTAGGGCGGGGCTTGGGACTAGAATCACTACTGTGTAGGAAGAACAAATTAAATATTATTGTCAGCATCTGTCTTTCTGTGGTTTCTAAGGTTTTTGTAGGTGTATGTTTGTGTGTGTACAGTCACCATTCTATTGGTTAGTGTGTATTCTTTGATCATGCTGATCTCTGAGCACAAATGGTGCATATGTAAACAAGAATGGGGTCTTCTTTTCTGGATTCTTTTGCTGGTCCCTCCCTCCCTCCCTCCCTCCCTCCCTCCCTCCCTCCCTCCCTCTGTATTTCCTGCTGTTTTTATTCCTCTCCCTTCATTTGTTTCCTTCCACCTATATTTCCTCTCTGGTTCATTTTTCTAACAAAGATGCACAATTGAGTGTGTGTGTGTGTGTGTGTGTGTGTGTGTGTGTGTGTGTGTGTGCATGTGTGCGCGTATCCTGTGTGTATACACACTGGGCTTAATGCAGGACTTTAAGCAACACTACTAGCACATAGTTATTTTGTACCCTCAAAACCTCGAAGTCTGCATTCTAGACTAAGAATTTTATCTTTTGCAAATAAGTTCTGACATTGCTATTTGCTGACTCCACAATTTGCAATCTCTCTCTCTCCCTCTCTCTCTCTCTCTCTCTCTCTCTCTCTCTCTCTCTCTCTCTCAAGCAGACAAGGCAGCATAATAAACTATGGTGAAGTTAGTAGTAAGATTTCAAGATGACACCAACTCAGTCCACATTGAAAGATTAGATGATGAAGGTCCTTTTCCGGCTGTCACACATTCCAGGCAGGCTCAGCACGCTTGCCTTGTGTGGTTTGGGGCCTTTAGCTACGGTGCAGGTCATTAACTGGTTGGGGCAGCAGCAGTACATTGTTCTGCTATTTTCAAACCATAACAGCCTCTGTGGAATCCAGGACCCATAAAAACACAGTTCTGATGCAGTCTGACAGAGGCATAATTCAAGAGAATTCCAGTGAAACTGTAAAGCTAAGAAAATATGAATCGGTTTGAGGGATCACCGGTACCTTATTTAATCAATTGACTCAACTAATTTAAAACTATAATTTTGAGTGATGTGCATGAGTGAGTGCATGTGTGTGCATGTGTGTGCGCGTGTGTGTGAAGATATCTAAGACGAAATCTGATACGAGAAGTTTCTACTGTATAATATTGCTATGAAAAAAGAAAATTCTAGAAAGAAGTGTGTCTTTTTGCACCCTGTCTTTTTCATTTTTCTTTTGTCTATTCCTTTCTTTTTCTTTCCTTTTCTTTTCTAGCCTCCTTCCTTTTTCCTCCCCCCCTTTCCTTCTTTTTCTTCTTAAAAATCACTCTTCCTTCGTATAGATTTTTTTAAAAAGTAGTTTAGGTAACTTACTGGTTTTGGTTTCAGTCTGGATTTTTTTTTTAAGCCTCAAATGAAAGGTTCTCTTTAATCAGATAATTGTCCAGCCAGTAATTTTAGCTTCTCCATCACACACCAGTTGGCAGGTACAGAGGTCCCAGCCAAGCCTTTGTCCCCATCCCCCATCCATGCCCTTGGGACTGTTTCCCAGCTTTACCATACATCTTGCTAGAGGCTCCAACATCCCAAGCATTGGGAGTTTGGGAAAGTAGAGGTAACTGCCAGAGGTGACCATGCAGAAAGCACAGAGGCCGGTTGTATGGCTTCATTTACGCCTGGGGAAGGAGAAACAGGGACTGGTGGCAGCAGCTCTGTTCCCTCCAGGGCACCAGTCTTTCTCATAAATGCTCAGTTTCATGAGATCTTGCCTCTGAGGTTGTCTAGGAGGCTTGGGCGAGACTTTAAGGCAAGCTAACTCCTGGGTTTCATCTCCCCTGTCTTAAGTCCTCCAGCCCCACTCCTGCCGGAACTCCGTGTCACACAGGCTGGGAAAATTATCCTTTGACCCGACTGTCTGCTGGGTTTTCTTTTTCTACTTCTGGACTCATCACGTTTGCTGGCAGCCATGAATGAAATGTAGCATGCTCAATGACTGACATCCATTAGAGCCCTTGGACAAACCCTGGGCCGCCTTTTGAAAGGCCTCTGGAAGAGAAAGGACTGTGTGCTCTTTGAATGTGGGCCCGCTGAACCGCTGCCAAGGGCAGACCGTTCCATTCAAAGGGCTGAGAGAATAAATGAGAATAACATCCTTGGGGACCGGCAGGATCAGCTTACTCTGAAAATGGCTCAGCTTCAGAAAGGGTCAGAGTCACAAGGTAAATGAAAATGGCCAGGAGCGGACTTTGATGGCTGAAACACTGTAACAGTAGAGGGCTTGAAAGAAAACTTTATTTAAAATTTTTTTTAAAAGAGGCAGTTAAAGGAGCGGGGGTGGGGGTGAGGGGGAGTCGGGGGAATCTCAGAAGGGCAAAGTCTGTTGATAACAGAAAAAAAAAAAGATTTCTGCAAGGGCATCATTGAGCGCTCACTGGTTACATACACACTGCGTAAATGGATGCGTACGATTATGAGGATGGGTATCTACATTTGTAAACACTGACCAGTACCTTTATTCATTATTAATTAAAAAAAACTGGGTCAAATTTGCGAGCTCAGTTTCTTGGTGATTTCTATCCAAGTCACGAAATGTAGAGAACCCTCAAATATGACAGTCTAGAGATTCACCCTTTGCTTTTGCTTATACACTGTCTCATTTGGAATGCCTTTTGTGGCAATACTTCAGAAGTAATCTGAGAAAGGAAATCAGAAAACCCACAAAGCTCTTCTTGCAGTTCCAGAGAGATCCCGAGAGTCACCTGCCATAGGCTCACTCCTCTGGAGACCCCTCAGGCCTCTGCCACCATAGGCTGTGGCCTTAATCAGGGGACCCCCTACTCTTCAACCTACTCAAACAAAAAGGACTTCAGAGTCCTCCATTGTTTTCTAAATTAAAAGAAAATTGAATGTAAGATTTGATAATTATGTTGCCAAAGTGAGGAAGAAGACACATAGCTTCCTTGCCTCTGTAAGTCTGTTTTCTAGAATTGATGTTAGCTGGTGAAACCAAGCTTGATTCAACAGGTTGAATGTGCCAGTTCATACTGAAGACACACGTGTTCAAAGCTTTGCCAGGGAGTTGAATTGGACAACAGTCTTTGCAGATGTAATTTATCTAAAAATTTGGAAAGAGCATATTATGGTCAAGGGTGGGCTCTTACCTTGATAAGAGGCGAAGGGGGAAGACAGAGAACAGGGATGTGAAGACATGAGGGGTGGTCATGTGCCTGCAAGACAAAACCATAAAGTGTTGTCAGCAGCTGCAAGAAGCTAAGTGACTGCTCGAGTAAGATTCCGCCTCTGGAACACCAAGGACACCTGGATGTTGAACTTCTGGCTTCCACAACTGCCCTGGGATGAGCTTCTGCTTTTTTAAGCTATCAGATTCATTCTGGTCTGCACTGGCAGATTCAGGAAAAATAACTTATGGATGGCAACAGCTGTGTGCTGTTGTGACACATGGTCATCCACCTTGGACTAGCTGGTCCCCAAGGACCAATGGGGTAGTTTCAACGCAACTGCTAGAGTTTCCAGGTGACACTAGCAAAGAGCTCGCTCTGTTGAAGATTTCTCAAGTTAGAGGTTTCTTAGAGAATGGCTACTTTGGTCTCAGTAACTTAACAGGCATACCTTCTTGGTACACCATCATTTATCTGATTTTTTTTTTTTTTTGGTTTTTCGAGACAGGGTTTCTCTGTGTAGCCTTGGCTGTCCTGGAACTCACTTTGTAGACCAGGCTGGCCTCGAACTCAGAAATCCACCTGCCTCTGCCACCCAAGTGCTGGGATTAAAGGTGTGCGCCACCACCGCCCGGCTATCTGATTTTTTTAAAGGGGAAAATTTTTTCTTCCAAGTTCACCAATATATAGGAAAAGGTTATTGTTATACCTATAGTTCTATCAGAATTCTATGTAGAAACTGTTTGTATTAAAAGAGGCCACCTTATTCTACCCAGAACAGCTATATATTTACTATGCATTAGCTGTTGGGTAATTGAGAATTGACATTTTAAGTCTTTTCTATTTAGACTCACTGTTTGGTACTTATCTATAGGAATCTTACTATGTCTTAATAGTTTAGTTGGTAATTTGGGGTTATTATGCAGAACACTATATTTTTCCATTTAAATAAATGGAGCCTTCAGATTCTGGTTTCTTACAGAATGTGGGATTTCCCAGACAGATCAAGAATATGGTTATTTATTAACAAAAAACTTTTAGGCATAAGTGATCTGAAAAAGTGAAAATTTTCCTAGATGCTTCAGTAATTCTCAAGGAGAAAGATACAGCAAAAAGTCGCTGCAAGTGTGAACTTTTTGAGCTCAGTTAGCCTAGGCACTGATATGCAAATACCCACTCAACCACTTCAAATAATAGGTAGAAAAAAATTTCAGCTGGGAGAAACAAAACAAAAGAAGTTTATTCAGAGTGGATTTATCACAATTGCATGTTCAAAAAATTCTATCTTAAAAAAAAAACCAAGTAAGGCTGACATATGGAATTCATTACATTGTGCTAATGGTTTCAATCGAACATAGCAGAGCCAAGTAGGCAGCGAGCATTGCTGGACCTCTCTCCAGACACGGGGTATCCAGGGACACAAACACTTTCTCAAAGAGGAAGACAGTGTCCATCTTACAGAAAGCTAATATCCCTGCGTCTCTGCCACCCACTTTTTATTTCCAGGGATAAAATGTGTTTTGTTTATTTGTTTGTTTGCTTTGCCTCTATAAAAGGCCAAAAAGAAAGGGTTGTTAGAATAAAAAATGTTGAACTTTTAAACTAAGAGCTACAATAAGCTGATAGTGAAATTAGATGGAAGAGAGTTGAGGCAGCCATATTTAATCAGAGCATAAGACATATATGTATGTATGTATAATATGGGTGTCACATAATATGTGCCTCAGTAGCTCACACACAGAAGAAATATAAAAAGAATAAATTGCTCATCCATGATAGTGTAAACTGTTTCTTTTTCATGAATCAGATATTATTTAAAGCTGACGTTTGACTAGTCTCTTAATGGTACTTTCAATCTGGACAATTTTGTTAATCACTTGTACACTAGAACATTTTTGTCATTTTGAATAAATGAACTCCCTTTTCTCTGTTTTGTTTGGAGCATGGGAACTGAACAAAGGGAGGGTCAGCATTATGTACTTTATTTCGTTTATTAATTTCTTTTATGGGGGCTTTGAGAAAAATCAATGTTGGAAACTTCCTGCAAGGTATGGATGGCCCTCCTGGAACAAGGTTCTTTGCTTGTATGTGCAGTGTCGGCCTCCAGGGGGCGTGCGAACAACAGGAGCCCGGGTCTTGATGCTACCCTAATAACCCTAGTTCAGAAAAGTGCACCAAACTCCAAAGTAAGTACTCTGTCCCCATCTGTTACTGCACGCACACGGAAGGGAGCTGAGGCAGCCATATTTAATCAGAACTTGAAGTACCCCACCCCTCACCCCAGGGATGTTAGTGTCCTTCTGTAATATTTTATTTTAAACTATTTCCCAGACAGCAATATTGATTCCTGTCAGTATTCTCGCCCAGGCTCCAGGAACTTGTGCAATGTGATACCAACTGCAGTTCTTTTTATGAACAGGACTTCAGAACCGGACAAGTAAGGTGACCGCAACACTTAGAATTACCCAGATGGTGCACGGTGGGGGTTTAAATGCTTACAACCTGACATCAACGGGTTACAATGAATTTGCTAAAATAGGAAATTATCCACAAAGACAAAAATTGGCACTTGTTTCTCACTTCTGCCCTTTTGCATTTTCGCTAGTAAATCTGTGGTCACAGTGAGAAGATACTATACTTTAGATATTTTGTGATCATGGTTTGGCTGAGGACCTCTCCTCCTCAGAAAGATTTATTAAAAAATAATAATGCATTTGATATTTATCTTGACCAGAGTTCTGAAATTCTTTCTATTCTCTTTTCTCTTGGGTAAAGAAGGATAGTATGATTTTCTCTTAAAAATATTTTTAGATTAATTTATTTTATGTGCATGAGTGCTTTGCCTGCATGCATGTACACACACCATATTCATGTCTGGTGCCCTCAGAGATCAGAAGAGGGTGTTAGATCTCCTGGAACTGGGGTTATCGATAGTCATGAACCACCGCATGTGTGCTGGGAACAGAACCCAGGTGCTATGCGAACATAAGAATTGCTCTTCACTACTGAGCTACCTCTCCAGCCCCCAATCTAAACTGCGAGAAGAGACTCATCGTTGGGTGGATTCATGAGTGAATGAATGGATGGATGTCTAATAATTTCTAGTTATCTTCCAGAGGTCTACTTACTCTCATAGAATGGCTCATTAATCAATTTTCTTGGTATAGCTCTAATTTGTAGTCAAAATACATGTACCTCAGAAAATATATGTACTTGCATTCACCAGTTACAAATAATGCCTCAAAAGATATCCAGTGTTTTGCTCGTTATCCTCTGATCTACCTAAAATGCATGTATTTGCAATTTCTGCATCAGGTGTGTACATGTTTTACGTTTTGCCTCATGGAAGTAGCTCAGCACGCTGTTCCTCTCCCCCGACCCCCCTCCAGCATGTGTACTCCACTGTGGATAACCTCTACCTCTGAACATTCCTCAAGAACTTATTTGTCCCCACTCTGTGAGTTGTCTCCTTGTTTACTGTCAGAACTTAACTTTACACAACAGACGCTAGCAATCTTGACTTCTGCATCTTGCTATTTTTGAAGCATAACCTTATCATGGTGATTATTTGCTCAAATACCATGACAAGCAGAACTCAAAATGACCATCTTCTATGCTTCAGGTAGTTTATTATATAATTGACTTTGAGGTACAATCCGTGATGGTTGATATTGTCACACACAGGAAAGCAAAGAGAGAGAGGAGGAAGTGGGCTGAGGCTGTTAACCCTCAGAGCCCGCCACCCCTAGTCACATACTTCTTCCAGAAAAGTTCCACATTTCAAAACTTGCATAATCTTCCCAAACAACACCATCAACTTGATACCAAGTATTCAAATACACGAATCCATGGGTTACACGTCTAATTTAAATTACAAGTTTGAAATGATATAAATATTTACTACCAAGGTACTTCCAGTAGCTATTGTGCTATGTGATGAAATGAAAGGGTGGAATGTTTGAAACACTGCCGTGAAGTGACAGTAATGAGCATGGTAATGCTTGTGACATTTGGGTCACAAAATACAAGCAACACACCTGTTATGAAAACATGTTTGTAAATTTTAACACATTGCTAAAGAAAAGTCATCAAATACTCAGCAAGTACCTTTTGTTTTAATTTAAAAGTATTATTTTCAAAAGCAGAGAAGCTTTTCTTCTTGGAAAGCCAAGGAAAGGGTACACATGGGCTGGATGGAGTCACTGGTGCTGAGAAAGAGGTGATTCCTAGTTCTTCACACTGCCTGTGGCCTCTACAGCCTGCCACAAAGCATCTCTGCCCTGCTGGGTGTCCACTCTTTATATGTTTCCTGTTAATATGCTTATTTCACCATTACTACGGCCTACATGTTGCTTTGGCAGTCGTGACTTATGTTCTCTGAGTACCATTTCAGCATTTATATCAAATGGTTCATAACATTGCTGTTTCCTATGTATTTCTCCTTGACCCGTCCAGCAGGTCCAGTTATTCAGGGTCCCGAAGAGGCGCTACATGAGGGTCGGGGGGGGGGGGAGAAAGGAAGGAGACCAAGCAAGGTTCCATTGTCAAGGTCTCGTTTATTGTCACACAGGCAGCACGTTTTAAGCAGTGGGGATGAGGAAGTTGGGAAGGGGAGCTAGGGGGAAGTGAGCTATGGGCCAAGCCCTGAATGAGGAAGTTGGGAGGGGGAGCTAGGGGGAAGTGACCTTTGCAAAATGCAAAGGAGGGAGGGGTCAAGGTATTCTTGGCAGCAGGAAGCACAAAGGGCATCTGGTGAAGACATCTGGTATCTGTGCACGTAGGGACATTCCACGGTTAAGGGTGGAGCGATCCGTACCGGCAGTTCCTGGGCAGGTCTTTGTTCAACAATCTCATGGTCATAAGACAGCCATGGCTGAATGACCTTGTTTGGCTCCCCACATCTCCTTACGTTAAAAAAAAAAATCACGGTGAAAAGAAATCAGAATGAACCAAGATCCCTCTTTCTTCTCCAACTTCTGTTTATATCTAGGTTGTGTCAGAGGTTGCTGGCCATGGGGTTGACTATCTTTGACTCAAATGCTCATGCCATACAATTTACTTGGGCTAATTGGGTTAACGCTACACACTACAGGCTTCCTTTGACTATTGATATAACAATTGTGGAAACTGGTGGGAAAAAGGATCAGAATTTGGTCTTTGTAAATAAGTAACACTAGAAAATCCAGAAGACAGCAACAACAAAAGTTAATTTAGCAAGAAAGCCCACTTGACTCAAATTTGAAATGTAGAAGTGTGTGCAAGCCATTGAGTATTTGGCTAGGCATTAAAGCCACTCAGAAATACATCTCAGTGTGTGTAATGTGATACCTTCTTCCCCTTTTAAAGATAGGGCCTTCTACCTGTTGTGTAACTCACTATATAGACCAGGCTAGCCTCAAAACTCACAGATATTTGCCTGCCTCTGCCTCCTGAGCACTAGAATCAAAGATGTGGGCCTCCATACCCTGATATCACATCCTAAACATTGGGACCAAAGGCATGAACCATCTGTTAATGTGATACATTTTGCTTCAAAGAATTTAGTGCAAGCCTTTACAAAATTAAAGTAGAAGATAGAAAAATATTATTTAAGATTTCAATTTAAACACTGTAGTCTGAATTTTATAAATATAAATTTGTCATTAAATTAAATTATCCATGTTGTACCTTTTGAGAAATTTTAGTTTTTCATAAATTCTGGATGGCAATGATCTGCATTGATGCATTATTATGATTTGCTAAGTGGCTCCCAACATTTTATTCTAAGCTACAAATCTTACTGATTCACAAACCAAGATAAGAATTCAAGTGACCTTCACTTCATACATGTATGTAATCCTTTGCTTGAATAAAACGATCACAATTAAAAATATTTGTTTTATGCTATGGTTCTTTTGTGTGTATGTGTATGTGTCTGTGTGCCTGAGTATATGTATGTGCACTGTGTGTGTGCTCAGTGCCCATGGAGGACACCAAAGGGTATATGATCACCTAAAACTGGCCTTATGGGATCTTTGTGTGTCCATGTGAGTCCTTTTCAAGAGCAACCAGTGTTCTTCACTGAGAAAGCAAATCCTGTGTGTTTTTCCAGGTGTCTTATTTGCCTGTCTAGTGTCGATACTGTTGTGAAAACTGCCTAATCCTGACAAGTGTAGATACTACCTTGTATTTCACTTCACCTCCAAGAATTGATTTCTAAATGTTACTTCTTTTCCATGACATGTATGGAAGGAATGTTTCAGTACACATGAACACAATATAACTTAGGCATCCACTATTTAAAAAGTATGACCACCCAGTACCCCAGAGCTCCCAGGGATTAAACCACCTACCAAAGAGTACACATGGAGGGACCCATGGCTTCAGCTTCATATGTAGCAGAGGATGGCCTTTTCAGACATCAATGAAAGGAGAGGCCATTGGTCCTGTGAAGGTTTGATGCCCCAGTGTAGGTGAATGCCAGTCAGGAAAGTGGGAAGAGGGGGGGGTGGTAAGCAAGGGGAGGAGGGATGGGATAGAGTTTTTTTTTGGAGGGGTAACGAGGAAAGGGGGTACCATTTGAAATGTAAATAAAGCAAATATCTAATTAAAAAAAAGTACGACTAAAATTCCTACTGCACCTTGTAAACTACGATAGGTCTAGAATAGCGATACAAGATACAAACCTTCCATTTGAGGGAAGTTAAAGTTTGTGGAGGAGACAGACAGGATTATTAGAGAATGTGCAGTTCTGGGAAACAGCTTAGGGTATTCCAAGAGGCCATTCACTACTTCTTGTTGCTTTTGATAGCCACCAACATATTAATATCTCCTTAGAATCTTCTCAGGGTAAAGTCACGACACATTATTATGAAGTTAATACATTGTATACACACACACACACACACCCAGGCATAATTTCTATTGATATGAAAACATGATATGAAATTCCTGCCAAACAATATTTTTACAGTGTTCCTTGCTAGATGAGAGCTGTTGTATCAATCTCTGACAGCACTGAAGGTGTTTCATCAATCCTTATGAAGTAGTGGTACCCATCTAAGGCAACCACCCAAACACTTTATAAGGCTTAATGTTCTCATTTCATTTAGAAACACACATGAAATATGTGCAATGCACACACACATACACACACACACACAATTAATACAATAGTGATGCTTTTAAAAAGTATAAAAAAGTAAAAAAAAAAGTATGTGCCTTGTTCAAATAGTTTCTATTCAGTCTCCTGTATTCATCTTCTTTAAATTTCCTCCTCTTTCCTACTTTCTGTGTCAACTTACAAGTCAATTTGTAGTACCCTGGGTCATCTTATTTTGTAGATAAAAATCACTTAATACAAAATGAGAAGAAAAAAGAGAAAGAGAGAGAAGAGAATTGATATATGAGCTAGCCAGCTCCTTCATGGCAATGGCGAATGCTGAAGGAATTTCTTGATGATCCGTTTCATTTCCTTGTTCTATAGCTTCAACAAAGATAACCTTCCAAGGAATCTGTTGAGAAAGTGCTCTTGTAAAATAATTGGGGGAATTTGGTCTCAACTAAAATCGGACTTTTCTCCTTATAGTCTGAATTGAGAACGAGAGTAGCATTTGCCCTTCTGCCTAGGGCTGCGAGCCACAAAACCCATTCTGAAAGACAGAAAAACTTGTGTGGAACAGAAAATCCAAACAACCCATATTCAGAAAATACATTACTGAGCTTTAAGATAAATAAAATGGGTAAGTTTAGGAAAGATAGTCACAGTCTTTCAGATGTATAAAGACAAAATATACAGCCATTTACTTCATTTTGGCTAATAGCAATGCAGTCAGATTAAAGAAAATTAATGAGTTATTTCCAGAAAGCAAAAGGCTGGAAGAGTATGAATTTTCAGTGTTGTCTGTGTGTTTTGACCTTGTAGCAGTTATAAATGCTCCCGTAGGAACATTCATACAATAACATCCCGATCCTGATCCTGGTTTCCTCTGCCCCATCTCCTTCCCGCCTCCATGTGTTTTTCTCCCCTTCTTTGGAAAACAAACAAGCAAATAGAAAGTAAATAATAAAAATAACATCAAAAAGCACAATAAATGTACATACACACACACACCATAAAAACATAAAAATCAGAAAAAGACCAGCAACAACAACAACAACAAATGCTCAAATGAAGCAATACAAGACAACAAACTTTACAAAACTGTGACTGGGTTCTACTGTATTGGCTCTCTAATGGCAGGCATGGGACCTGCTCTTAAGTATGGTTTGTAAACCCAGCGAGACTCTATTAAGAAAACTGATTTTTGCTCTTGCAAGCAGCTGTCAATTGGAGACAGCTTCTTGGGTAGGGATGGGAGCTCATGTCCACTCTCCCCTCTTGCCTCCACCCCACTCTCCACCATGTTGAGACCTTGTCTAACTTGACCCTATGCAGGTCCTCTGTGTGTAGCCACAGTCTCTGTGAGGCTATCCTATGTCAATCAGTCCCTTTGTGTCTGGAAGACACCTTTCCTTGGTGTCCTCCATCCCCCCTGGGTCTTACCATCTGTTTCCTCTTCTACACAGCTCCCTGAGTCCTGAGGGGAGGGGCATGATGAAAACATCACATTTAGACTGAGTGTTCCAAGGTCTCTCACTCTCTGCACACTGTTCAGTTGTCTATACCACCATCAGTTGGATTTGAGTGATGAGGGAAGGGGAGAATAGATGCATGGTATCAGTTACGTGGCGTCTCTACCTCTACTCTGTTATGTGGGGAGCATCCACTTATTACCCTGACCTTGATGTCTTTTTAAAACAGTCTCATTGGTGAATCTTCTTTGTATGTAGCAATCTTATTTTCTGACTAGAGTTTATGTTTATCCTATTCTGGGTAAAGTCTTTATCTTCCCAATTGGAAGCCTCCTAAGGAGGAAAGAAAACACCTTGAATCACATGTTATACTGTAGCATTTTCAAGAGAGCTGCGAAAAATTGCTGGCATACTTTGAATCAGTAAAGCCCTGCTCAGAGCTCACACCCATCTGATCCTTCCAGGCACTGGTGTCAACTGACCTCTGATGGGTTTGGCTACTGGCAACAGTGCTGGGAGGTTAGAGAACTGGAGAAGAGAGAAGAGGAGAGGTTCTCAGTCTTCCCTTCTGTGTAAGTGTTGTTTTCTGCAGTGATGTTATCTCCCCCATTGGTCCAGCCCCCCGTCTGCCATGTCACCTTCTGAGTGATCCTGTACATTGCCTTCCACACAGCATCTTCTTCCTTCTTAACAGAGGCGATGGCTTCTTTTTGTTATTAGGCTCTGGACTTCTTTATTAAAGCTTGGTTTCTCGATTTCTTTCTCACCTATGTAAGCAGTGTCCTATATTAAAATTAGTTGAAACTTTAAAAAAAAATTAGGGCTTACTTTTTAAAGTACCCATTGAATAAAATTTCTCAGGGTTATTTATTTCTGGAGAGGGGTTGAAAGGAAGCTAAAATAAATAAAAAATATTGCCTGCAAATTGCAAAAGTTAAAAAGTATGTCTTTGCCCTCACAGTGATACTAATCAGTTTAGGAGATTCATTTTTCATTCTAATTGACTACATTTTTGGATTCATGTTGGTGTAATTGTATCTCACAGTTGCTGTCTCTCCTATAGTTGCCGAGAAAAAAAGTCTACTCATAGCACAGAATCTGGAGTTGTATGCTTACTCGGATGTCTACAACTTTCCAGGGATAACTTGGCTTCTATCAGGTGGTAACCTGACATACTTCATATAAAAATGGGTAGTATAGTGCTGACTGTCTACAAGATTTGAAATTGTGCTTTTACTGGGAATGAATCAAGAAAAATGAAGGAGAAGAGGGGAAGGGGAGAGAAAAGGCTACCAAGAAACATGGGTGCTGTAAAACCTGGCTCTGCTGCAAGATCAAGGCATTCTCTCATGTTGAACCTAGAACGATCTCAAGGAAAGGTGCAGGAGGTCAGATACAGCCCTGCCACAGCAGAAGACTGGACTCCTCCAGTTTAAACACTAAGAACAACTTATTTTGTCATACAGCAATGTTCCCAGCTAGACTTGTGCCAAGCCATCTCACTCTGATATTCAAGAGTTCAGGGCGGCCATAGAGTAAAGGTTCTATTCATTGTGCTGGGCTGTTCTGAACATTCCTGTAGTCACAGAGTTCATATCTGCACTTAACAGATGCTCCAAACTGCCAATCTGGGCAGGACAGACAATGCTTTGTTTTTTACGATCCTTTCTTGGGAGTACACCCCCCCCCCCCAGAAAAGACTTTTAAATTTGAGCTGCATTGCTCAGAAATTTAGAGATAGTTTAGAAATAATTTTGTTTCTTTGTTTTTGGTTTATTGAGACAGGGTTGTGTAGCCTGGCAGTTCTGGAACTCATTCTGTAGACCAGGTTGGCCTCTAATTCACAGAGATCTGCCTGTCTCTGCCTCCCAAGAGGAGGATTAAAAGCATGTTCCACCACCGACTGTTTTGAAATAATTTTAATCACTGTTTTATTTATAAACATTGGGGAATAAAAATAGTATATAAATTTTCTAATCGTAATTAGAATTCTTAGCATATGTACAGAGTAAAAGACATTTTTTTTCTTGTTTTTAAATATATTTTAGGGTTGACATGTAGAGAACAGTTGGGCATTTTCCATCCTAGGAAGTGGTAATAACTAATGAAGTTGATTGAGAATTTGCTCTCTGTCAAGCACTGAGTTAAACATTTATCACCACTGCTTTGGGCAGCCACTCATGGATATGGGCAATACTAACACCACAGCATCTTACAGATGGGGATATGAGGTACAGAAAGGTTAGATCATTCTTTTTCTAGGAGAAAAATATTTTATTTTTATAAGTTATTTTATTTATTTACATTCCAGTCATTTCTCCCTCCTTGGTCCCCCAGACCCACAGTTCCTCATCCCATACCTGCTCCCACTTGCCTCCAAGGGGGGTGTCGTACCCCCCCACACACACACCAGACCTCCCCTTTCCTGGGGCCTCAAGTCTCTGGAGAATTAAGCACATCTTCTTCCACTGCAGCCAGACCAGAGGCAGACCTGTGCTATGTAAGTGCCAGGGGCCTTGGACCAGCCTGTGTATGCTCCTGGTTGTTAGCTTAGACTCTGGGAGCTCTCTGGGGTCAGGGTTAGTTGACACTGTTGGTCTTCCTATGGAGTTCCTCTCCTTTTCTGCTTCTTCAGTCCTTCCCCTAATTCAACCTTGGGGTTCTCAACTTCAGTCCAATGGGTGGCTATAAGTGTCTGCCTCTGTCTCAATCAGCTACTGGTTGGGCCCCCTCAGAGAACGACCATGTCAGGTTCCAGTCTGTAAGCACATCATAGCATCAGTAATAGTGTCAGGCCTTGGTGTCCCCCAACCCCCATGAGATCGATCCCAAGATGGGCAGGTCATTGAACTGCCTTTCCTTCAGTCTCTTCTCCACTTTTGTTTCTGTGATTCTTTTAGACAGGAACAATTCTGGGTCAGAAATTTTGGCTTTGGGTTAGTAACCCTGCCTCTCCTTTTGGGGTCCAGTCTATCTACTGGAGGTGGACTATTCAAGTTCCCTCTCCCTAATGTTCAGTGCCGCTTATTTTCATTCATTCCCTTGGCCCTCTGGGCTTCTCTCCTGCTGCTGCCCCAAATCTGATCCTGTTCCTGTTTCCACTCCACTTCCCCTCCCCCATCCAAGATCCTCCCTCCCTCTGCCTCTCGTGATTATTTCCTTCCCCCTTCTAAGTGGGATTGCAGCCTCGTCAGCTGGGCATCTCTGTTTGTTACACTTCTTAAGGACATAGGTTTTATCATAGATATTCTGTACTTTTTGGCTAATATCCACTTATCAGTGAGTACATACCATGCATAACAGTTTGAGTCTAACTCAGGATGATAGTTTTTATTTCCATCTATTTGCCTGAAAAATTCATAATGTCATTTTTAATAGCTGAGTAGTATTCCATTGTGTAAATGAACCACATTTTCTGTATCCATTCTTCCGTTGAGGCACATCTGGGCTGTTTCCAGCTTCTGGCTACTGAAAATAAGGCAGCTAGGAACATGGTAGAGCACGTGTCCTTGCGGTATGGTGGGGCATCTTTTAGGTATATGCGCAAGAGTGGTATAGCTGGGTCTTTTTTTCTGAGGAACCACCATATTGCTTTTGAGAGTGGTTGTGCCAGTTGGCAATCCCACTAACAATGGAAGAGTGCTCCTCTTTCTCCACATCCTAGCCAGTATGTGTTTTTGATCCTAGCCATTCTGGTTTGTGTGAGGTGGAATCTCAGGGTTGTTTTTATTTGCATTTCTCTACTTTGCACATTTCTTTAAGTGCTTCTGGACCTTTCAAGATTCTTCTCTTGTGAATTCTCTGTTTAGCTCTGTACCCCATCTTTAAAGTTGGGTTATTTATATATTTTGGATCTTAGCCCTCTATAAGATGTAGGGTTAGTGACGTTTTTCCCAATCTTTAGGTTGCCAATTTGTCCTATTGGTGGTGTCTTTTACCTTTGTCTTTGCTTTTCAGTTTCATGGCATTCAATTTATAAATTGTTGTTCTTAGAGACTGAGCCATTGGTGTTCTGTTCAGGACATTTCCCCCTGTGCCAATGAGTTCAAGGCTCTTTCCCACGTTCTCTTTTATTAGATTCAGTGTATCTGGTTTTATGTGGAGGTTCTTGATCCACTTGGACTTGAGCTTTGTGCAGGGGGATAAATGTGAATCTATTCTCATTCTCCTACATAGAGACCATCAGTTAGATCAGCACCATTTATTGAAGATGCTTTCTTTTTTCCACTGTATGTTGGATTCTTTGTCAAATATCAATTGCCCATAGGTGTGTATATATGTGTATATATATATATATAAATACATATATATATATTGGTTTACTTTTGGGACTTTGATTCTACTATTGATCTACCTGTCTGTCTCTGTACCAATACCATGCGGTTTTTATCACTATTGTTTTGTAGTACAGCTTGAATTCAGGGATGGTGATTTCATCAGAAGTTATTTTATTGTTGAGAATAGTTTCTGCTATCCTGGGTTTTTGTTTTTCTATTTGAGGTTGAGAATTGTTCTTTCCATGTATGAAGAATTGTGTTGGAGATTGCATTGAATCTGGAGATTGCTTTTGGTAAGATGGGCATTTCACTATGTTAATCCTACCAATCCATGAGCACAGGCGAGGATCATTCCATTTTTTGAGGTATTCTTCAATTTCTTTTCTCAGGGATTTGAAGTTCTTGTTTTACAGATCTTTCACTTGCTTGGTGAGAGTTACATCAAGATATTTTATACCGTATGTGGCTATTGTGAAGGGTCTTGTTTCCCTAATTTCTTTCTCAGCTTGTTTATCATTTGTATAAGGGAAGGTCATTGATTTGTTTGAGTTAATTTTATAACCTGCCACATTGCTGAAGTTGTTCATCAGCTGTAGTAGTTCTCTGGTGGAATTTTGGGGTCCCTTATGTACACTATTATATCTTCTGGACATCAAGCAGAGGAGAGGCTCTTGAACTTCTGAAGGCTCGCTGCCCCAGTGTAGGGGAATGCCAGGACAGGGAAGCGGAAGTGGGTGGGTTAGTGAGCAGGGGGAAGGGGAATTGGATAGGCGGTTTTGGAGAGAAAACAAAGAAAGGGATTAACATTTGAAATGTAAATAAAGAAAATATCTAATAAAAATTAGTAATACTTTGACTTCTTCCTTTCCAATTTGTATCCCCTTGATATTCTTTTGTTGTCTAATTGCACTAGCTAGAGAACTTTGAGTACTATTTTGTATAGATATAGAGAGAGTGGGCAATCTTGTCCTAGATTTTAATGTGATTGCTTCTAGTTTCTCTCCATTTAATTTGATGTTGACTGTTGGTTTACTATATATTGTGTTTATTATGCTTAATTACATGCCATGAATTACTGATCTCTTTGGGTTTTTAACATGAAGGGGTGTTGTATTTTGTTAAAGGCTTTTTCAGCATCTAATGAAATGATCATGTGCTTTTTTTTTCTTGTGTTTGTTTATATAGTGGATTACGTTGATGAATTTCCATATATTGAGTCATCCCTGTTTCTCGAGGATGAAGCCTACTGGATCTTGATGAATGATGGTTTTAATATGTTCTTGGACTCAATTTGCAAGAATATTTTTGCATCGATATTCATAAGTGAGATGGGTCTGAAGCTTTCCTTCTTAGTTGTTTTTTTGTGTGGTTTAGGTATCAGAGTAATTGTGACTTCTTAGAATTAATTACATAGTGTTGCTTCTGTTTCTATTTTGTGGAATAGTTTGAGGAACATTGGTTTTAGCTCTTCTTTGAAGGTCTGGTAGAATTCCACACTAAAACCAACTGGCCTTGGGCTTTTTTTGGTTGGGAGAGTTTTAATGACTATTTCTATTTCCTTAGGAGTTATGGGACTGTTTAGATAGTTTATCTGATCTTGGTTTAACTTTGGTACACAGTATATGCCTAGAAAGTCATTAATTTCATCTATATTTTTCCAATTCTGTATAGTTTTTTGTAGTAGGATCTGATTATTTTTTGATTTTTTTTTTGGTTTTTTGAGACAGGGTTTCTCTGTGTAGCCCTGGCTGTCCTGGAACTCATTCTGTAGACCAGGCTGGCCTTGAACTCAGAAATCCGCCTGCCTCTGCCTCTCAAGTGCTGGGATTAAAGGTGTGTGCCACCACTGCCCGGCTGGTTATTTTTTGAATTTCCTCAATTTCTGTTGTTTTGTTTCCCTTTTCATTTCTGATTTTGTTAAGTTGGATACTATCTCTGTGGCCTATAGTTAGTCTGGGCAAGGGTTTACCTATCTTGTTGATTTTCTCAAAGAACCAACTAGCTCTAGGTTTTGTTGATTCTTTGTGTTGTTTTCTTTGTTTCTAAATGGTTGATTAAAGCCCTGAGTTTGACTCTTTTCTGCTGACTACTATGGGTATCTTTCCTTTTTTTCTGTTTGAGAGCTTCCAGGTGTGCTGTTAAGTTGCTTGTATGGGATCTCTTCAATTTCTTTATGAAGGCACTTAGTGCTGTGGATTTTCCTCTTAACACTGCTTTCATTGTATCCCATAAGTTTGGGTCTGCTATGTCTTCATTTTAATTGAATTCTATAAAGTCTTTGATTTCTTTTTTTATTTCTTCCCTGACCAAGTTACTATTGAGCAGAGAGTTGTTCAGTTTCCATGAATATGTGGGCTTTTGTTGTTTTTGTTGATATTGAAGTTTAGCCTTAGTCTGTGGTGATTTGATAAAATGCATGGGATTATTCCAAGCTTTTTGTATCTGTTGAGGCTTATTTTATGTCCAATTATATGGTCAATTTTGGAGAAGGTTCTATGAGGTGCTAAGAAGAATGTTTGTTCTCCTGTTTTGAGGTGAAATGTTCTGTAGATATCTGTTAAATCCATTTGGCTCACAACTTCTGTTAGTTTCACTGTGTCTCTGTTTAGTTTCTGTTTCCATGACCTGTCTGTTGCTTAAAGTGGGATGTTGAAGTCTCCCACTATTATTGTGTGAGGTGCAATGTGTGTTTTGAGCTTTAGTAAGTTTCCATTTATGAATGTGGGTGCCCTTGCATGTGGGGCATAGATGTTCAGAGTTGAATTTGAGAGTTCATCTTGGTGGATTTTTCCTTAGATGCATATGAAGTTTCCTTTCTCATCTCCTTTGATAACTTTTGGTTGAAAGTCTATTTTGTTGGATATTAGAACGGCAACTCCACATTGTTTCTTGGGACCATTTTCTTGGAAAACCTTTTTCTAGCCTTTCTCTGAGGTAGTGTCACTGAGTGTATTTCTTATATACAGCAAAATGCTGGATCCTGTTTATGTTTCCAATCTGTTACCCTGTGTATCTTCATTGGGGAATTGAGTCCATTGATGTTGAGAGATATTAAAGACAGATGATCGTTAGTTTCTGTTATTTTTGTTGCTAGAGGTGGTATTATGTGTGTATGATTCTTCTCTTTTGGTTTTGTGTGAAATGTTTAGTTTCTTATTTTTTTTGTGTGTGTAGTTATCCTCCTTGTGTTGAAGATTTTGTTCCAATATCCTCTGTAAGACTGGATTACAGAGTAGAAAGATATTACTCAAATTTGGTTTTTTTTCACAGAAGGTCTTGCTTTCTCCATTTATGGTGATTGAGAGTTTTGCCAGATATAGTATCCTAGACTGGTGTTTATGTTCTCTTAGGTTCTTGATGACATCTGTCCAGGATCCTCTGGCTTTCAGAGTTTCTGATGAGAAGTCTGGAAAACTTCTGATAGGTCTGCCCTTCTTCGTTACTTGGGTTTTTCCCCTATGCTTTTAATATTCCTTCTTTATTCTGTACATTTAGTGTTTTGATTATTATGTGATTAGAGGATTTTCTTTTCTGGTCCAATCTCTTTGGTGTTCTGTAGGCTTCTTGTACATTTCTGAGAATCTCTTTCTTTAGGCTAGGGAAGTTTTCTTCTATGGTTTTTGTTGAAGATGTTTTCTAGCCCTTTGAGCTGGATTCTTTACCCTCTTCTATTCCTATTATTCTTAGGTTTGATCTTTTCATTGTGTCTTGAATTTCCAGGTTATTTTGGGTTAGGAGCTTTTTACACTTTGTATTTTCTTTAATTGATGTGACAATATTTTCTCTGGTATCTTCTATGCCTGAAATTCTCTCTTCTATCTCTTGTATTCTGTTTGTGATGTTTGCATCTGTAGCTCTTGATCTCTTTCCTAAGTTGTTCATTTCCAGGGTTGCCTCCCTTTGTTTTTTCTTTATTGTTTCCATTTCCATTGTTAGTTTTCGGACCATTTTGCTCAATTCCTTCTGCTGCTTGATTGTATTTTCTTTTTTTTTTTTTTTGACTAGTTCTTGTCATATTTATTCATTCATTCATCTCTACAAAAGTTTAATTTACTTTCTTTTCAACATCTTATTATGAATTCTTTTGTTAACCATTTACATGATTTATCTTATTTTGAAGCAAATAAAAATAACTGAATCCACACATCTTGTATACCCTGAAATAAACTGGTTTCATTATCTTCTCTTGTATTTCTTTAACCTGCAGCTGTAGATTTGATTTCTTCTTTCCTCTAAGTGATAGTTACACAGAATTATTAGAATTTTAATTGGTATACTTTTTTTCTCTTAGCAGATCTGATGGTGTCGCATTTTTTTTTATTTTCTAAGTTTTTTTATTTACATTCCAAATGATTTCCCCTTTCCCATTTCCTCCCTCCCCGAAAGTCCCATAAGCCCCCTTCCCTCCCTCTGTTGCCCATTCAACCCCCTCTTGCTTCTCTGTCCTGACATTCCCCTACATCCAGTCTTTCCAGGACCAAGGGTCTCTCCTTCCATCTTCTTGGAAATCTATTGATATGGGAATTGTGTCTAGGGTTTTCCGAGATTCTGGGTTAATATCCCTTATCAGTAACTGCATACCATGTGTGTTCTTTTGTGATTGGGTTACCTCACTAGGATGATATTTTCCAGCACACACCAGTCAGAATGGCTAAGATCAAAAACACAGGAGACAGCAGTTGTTGGCGAGGATGTGGAGAAAGAGGAACACTCCTCCACTGCTGGTGGGATTGCAAACTGGTACAACCACTCTGGAAAGCAGTCTGGTGGTTCCTCAGAAAACTGGGCATGACACTCCCGGAGGATCCGGCTATACTACTCCTGGGCATATACCCAGAGGTTTCCCCTGAATGCAGTAAGGACACATGCTCCACTATGTTCATATCAGCCTTATTTATAGTAGCCAGAAGCTGGAAAGAACCCAGATGTCCCTCAACGGAGGAATGGATTCAGAAAATGTGGTATATTTACACAATGGAATACTACTCTGCAATTAAAAACAATGAATTCACGAAATTTCTAGGCAAATTGATTGTATTTTCTTTAAGAAATTTATTTATTTCCTCTTTAGTTTCCTGTATCCTTTAGGGAAGTTATTTATATCTTCCTTAAAGGCCTCTATCATCTTCATGAGATGGGATTTTAGGTCAATATCTTGCTTTTCAGGCATGTTAGACTACTCAAGCCTTGCTGTGGTGGGAGAACTGGGTTCTGATGGTGCCAAATTGCATTGGGTTCTGTTGCTTATGATCTTGCACTTGCCTGTGGCCATCTGGTTCTCTGGTGTTAACTGGCCTGGGTGTCTCTGACTGGAACTGGCCACTTTAAAGTGCTATATGGCCTGAGTTAGAGCTGTTTTCCTCAGAGGCAGACAGTGTTGTCTTTGGCTAGGGTAGGGCTCCTGTGTCTCTGGTTAGAGCAGGCCTCCTGTGTCCCTTGTAACTGTGGACCTCCTGAGAGGCTTGCAGACTATATTTGTGTACCTTGAACTGGCCCCAGGGTAAAGAAACAGGCTGGAAGGAAGGTGGAATTTGTGGCTGGTGTGGGTATTTGGGCAAAATTGTTACCCGTGTCTTTGGTTGCTGCAGACCTCCTGAAAAGCACGCAGAGTGTATAATCTGGGCCAGTTAGATAATTTTTATACTATATATCCTGTGGTAGTTTACTAAAGACCTTGGGTTTAAACTCACAAGACTTAATTTCTGAATCTACATCCTTTAAGTCCCAGAATGACTACAGGCCTCTTATTTGGAAATCGCTGAACAGAACTTCCAGGCATTATAAATTTTACAACATAAAAAATTACTTTGCTTTGAAACATCACGACTATTGGCTCCATTTAGAACTTTGAGGCAGGTAGTGGTGGCGCACGCCTTTAATCCCAGCACTTGGGAGGCAGAGGCAGGTGGATTCCTGAGTTCGAGGCTAGCCTGCTCTACAGAGTGAGTTCCTGGATAGCCAGAGCTATACAGAGAAACCTTGTCTGGAAAAAAAGAAAGAAAGAAAAATAAAAGAAGAACTTTGAAAAGCAGATATATAAATACTTGGAAAATTAGCTTAACTCAAGTGACTCAGAAGTTCACTACTTCGCAGTTACCTAAGATTATTCCTAGGGACTCTGTTAAATGTAGTTTCTGAGCCCCCAGCTGATGCCAAGGAAGCTGTTCTAAAGATCATGGTAACACGGAAAGGCATCAAAGATGTAGCACAAGCTGACAGTGAACTGGGTGTGCTCTGGAGCAATGTATGTTAGCTTGTGCACACCAACTATCATATTTTCAGTCATCTCAAAAGCTCTTGGATAACTTCAGTCATTAGGAACAATTACTTCATGGAGATTTGGAATGAAATAACTCCAATTAGAACAAAAGGCAGTACCTACGGATTGTCACTATTGATCATTTTCCGGGCCTGCTCCCTTGGGGTTCTTCTGGATCATTTCCATCTACTGAAACACGAGCGCTGTGTCACTGCAGAACTCTTCCAACTCTGTGTTCAGATTAGGAACTAGAAGTCAAATTGTTCCTGATGGGAGTGTTCACACCATAAGGTGCAGAAACAGTGCATCTAGCATGCCTTCTGGAACGTCTGATGATGAAACCCTGACCAGCCTAACACGCTGGTGAGCCTATATTACAGTTGGTATTTACTTATTGGGAAAAAAAGATCTGAATATAGAACCAGTGTGCACTGAGTCAGCTTTGCGTGATTTTGTGGCTTGGGTGAGAATTTAAGGGATTCTTCTAGGTGCAGTTTGAATGCCAACTGTATGCACTTTCTGCATTCTGCTATTGTTTATCGGGCAGGCTTGGGATGCTATGATGCACCTTCCTTCAGGTTAATTTCTAAGGGCAGAGACTGCAGAAGAGCCATGGTGGGTGTGTGAATTCTATGCTTATGCATACGTTTCAGTATTTTCTTTTTTCTTTTTTTTAGAATTTGCTCAAAATGTTTTATTAGTAGATGTCATCAGTATTTGCTTTAACTTAAAATTGTAAAGGTTCCTCTTCATGGATATTTTTTTCATTAATTAATTTATTTTCTTTACATCCTGATTGTGGCTCCTTTTCTTCCTCTCTTCCAAGACACATCCTCACAAGCCCCTCCCTCATTACCCCTCCCCTCTTCCTCAGAGGAGAAGCCTTGCCCCCCTCCATGATACCAATCTGTCCTGGGACATCAAGTCACAGCAGAACAAAGAGCATCCTCTCCCACTGAGGCCAAATAAGGCAGCCCAGCTAGGGGAAGGGGATCCAAAGGCAGGCAACAGAGTCAGAGACAGCCCAGTTGCAATGTTAAGGGACCTACAGGAAGACCAAAGTGCACATCTGCTACAAAGTTTCAGTATTTTCAATGTGTCAACTTACTCAGTCGTTTGGAGTCTCCTCATCACAGTAATTTGTTCTGCATGTCTGAGTCCTTTGGCACCTGATCTCCCTTATTGGGCTCTAAAATATCTGTTTGAGTATCCAACCATGGGTATCTGGTCAGAAAAGCCAATTGCTGTGGAAGGCCACCCCAGAATCCCATGGCTTATGCTGCATACGGGCAGTAAACGAGGTTGCCACAGAAAGCAAATCTCTCACATGGTTGGAGTTATTTAAGAAACTGACAAGTGGTGAAAGACTGGAGCCACATTTGAGTCTTGGGCTTTGGGGCAGAAAGCTAAGTAGTTAGGGTTCCTGATGTGGGGCGCTTTACATAGGTCTGACTAATCGGCAAGATTGGGTCTCGTAGGGTCAGTCGCATGAAGAGAAAATGGAATATGTCCTAAGACAACCACTCAACCCTTTTGGTTCCCTCTTACAAGAAGTTAAAAGGGCTGGCGATTTCCTCAAAGGCTAGTTTTTCCTGCTTCCTGCAGCATAGGAGGGAGGTTTACAATGGGCAGATGGAGTGCAAATACTAGATGCAACACAGGGAGATACAGGGCCAGGGACACCCTAAGATTTCCACTGCTTTATTTCTTTTTGCTTCCCAAGCAGGAGAAAATGGAGAGAAAAACCCCCTAAATTTGTGTCTTCTTCATATCTGTGGAAAAGTTTCCAAATCTTTCATTATGGTTACAACTTTCATCCTCAGGTTTGCTGTTCTTAAACATTGATTTGAACATTTCTCCTAAAATGTATTCCCACCCACCCACTCATATAAAATATTAGTATTTTAGTTGCTAACATGATAACTACCCATTCTCGTGGTTGACTGGGGATGCCCCTGAAAGCTTTAAAGTCAGTTATCTTGATAAATTAGCTTTTGGTTGGATGTTCACATAGATTTTATATTTCATGATGCAACTCAAGCTGATTCTGCATTGATGCCACTAAGGGAGCCCTATTCTATGCCATGAGGCATGTCATTGAGGGTGTAGCTGCTCGTTGGCTAAAGGGTTTGAGTCCTAGTGTTAATGTGTGCCCTCTGTGTGATGTCACACAGAGCTGATTTATTGCTGTTAAGCAGTCACTTATATTGAGCTTACCACTTACCACTTAGGGTATATTAAGACCCTAGCAGGTATAACTCATCTTCAGTTTCAAAACAGGAGAGATTTTCCATTATCCATCAGTCTCCAGGGGAGGAAACAGAAGAATGTCTCTGGGTATATTAATGAGTGAACTTGGGCTCCAGAGTTTTGTTGCCTGAGTTTAGATTCCAGCCTTGCCTCTTGCCGCCATTTTACTCTTAGGGAAGTTTTCCTTAATTCCAAGTGACGTACCAGAATAAGCGTCAAACTCTATAAATGTTTAATGCTTTATTTTGTTTTTTTTGAGACAGGCTTCCTCTATGTAAGAGCCTGGCTGTTCTGGCACTTGTTCTTGTAGACCAGGCTAGCCTCAAACTCACAGAGATCCACTTCCTCTCAAGCGCTGGGATTAAAGGTATGTACCACCACTGCCCAGCTTATTTCAATTGTTGAATATAAAGTATTTCAGAAACATTATTTTCCCTCCCCCAACTCCTCCCAGACCTACTTCCTCCCTATCCATCAAACTTCACATTTTTGTTTCTCTTAAAACAAATAAATACAATACAAAACAAAAAAGTACACACATACACATACACTATCACACACACACACAATCACAATCACATACACATACCGCACAAATACAGGACACCACATCTCACACCCCATACATACACTCACACACCCACTCATGCACACACACACTCTCTCTCTCTCTCTCTCTCTCACACACACACACACACACACACACACTATCACACACACATACCACACAAATACAGGACACCACATCTCACACCCCACACATACACGCACACAGAAACACACGTCATATTACACACACTCCAACAATACACATATACATGCACACACCACACCACACACACCACATACACAGCACACTACACACACCCACACACCTCCATGCACACCAGACCACACACACACACCCCACATATACACACACATACACACATACACACACACCACAGTGCAACACACACACACATACACACACACACACACACACACACACACACACACACAGAGCCCAAACCAAAATTAAAACCATAGAGTTTGTTTTGTGTTGGCCAGCTACTCCTGAGCATGATGCCTCCCCAGGAGTGTGATTGTTACATTCAGTGTCCTTCCCTTGAAGAAAACAGTTTCCCTGCTCTCAGCAACCATCAATTGCCAATAGCATCTTGGTTAGGAGTGGGATTTTGTGCCTATTACTCTGTCTCTGTGCCAGGCTTTTGTCTGTCTTAAGCTTGTGAGATTGTGTGCATGCTGTCAAAGTGTTTGAATTCATGAGCGCATCTGCCCTGCTGTGTCTGGAAAATACTGTTTCTCAGAGCCCCACTTCAGGCTATTACAATCTTTCTCTTGCCTCTTCACACATTCCCTGAGCCCTGAGAGGAGGAGTGTGATAAAGACACCCTGCTAAGGGCTAAGTGCTCTCTCACTCTCTGCAAGTTCAGGCCTGGGTCTCTCTGTTCACTATCACCAACTGCAAGAGCAAGCTTTCCCAGAAAGGGTTGAGAGATATACTTATCCGTGAGTATAGCAATATACCATTTACTCTGCTAAATGAACAAACTCTGAAATAAATAAAATAGCAAACTCTGAAAGAGACTATATTTACCTACGTTATCATCACTTTTCTTTTCTGTATTGTATGGGTGAAAAATTTTTTTGCACTTAGTCTGCCCTCACCCTTGAAAGTAAGTTACTAATATTTCTCCAGAGTATTGTTGTTCCTTTGGTTATATTCTAATATGCAGAGAGATGAGCAATGCATTTGTATTCAATTACTTTTAATTGAAAAAAACATTTTAAATGCAATGTATTCTGATCGTACTTCCGCCTTTCTTCAGTTCCTGTCACGTGCTCAGAACATTCCCCACTCACCCTCCTCCACATCATTTCTTTCTCACTCTCTTTAGAAAACAAACAAAAAACCCCACCCTCCCCAAGTCATAAGAAACTCTCTCTCACTCACAGAACAGCAGCAACACCTCCAAAAGCACTAAATCAGAAACCATCATACAGAAGTGAAGGACTAGCAAGAATAAAAATAGGCCAAACCCTGCAATGGGAGACAAAAGTCTACCAAACCACTTAGTTTTCTTGGTGTTGGCCGTCTGTCCCTGAGCATAGGGCTTCCCCTGAAGTGTGGTTAATACACTCAAATGAAACTCCAGAGGAGAAAACTAAGTTTTCCTTCCCTACACTTTGTGAGTTGGACACAGTTTCCTGGAAGGAGGTAGAAACCCATGTCTCCCCTGTATCAGCACTGGGATCCAGCCTGACTTGAACCTGTGCATGCCCTGTGCGTGCTGCCAGTGTGTGTTTTACGTGCCCCAGTCCTACTGTGTCTAAAAGACACTGTTTCCTTCCATCCCCAGTGGCTCTTATAACTTCTCCGCTTCCTCTTCCGGATAGTTCCTTGAGTCCTGGTTAGGGCAAAATTTAATAAAGACATCCCATTTCAGACTGACTGTTCCAAACATCTCTCACTCTGGACATTGTCCTGTTGTGGGTCTCTGTGTTAGTTTCCATTTTCTGCATGAGAAGTAATGCATTTTTTTAAAATGGTCATTGGGCCAGGTTGCTAAATAAAATAAAATAGAAGATTACGAAGAAAACAGTTTAAAGTCTTGCATAACTTTTATAATGTATGGGAAACTTTCTATACAGTTATTCCAGAAAGCTTGTCATCATATCACAAATTACATCTGTAGTGGACCATGGTGGTTCTGGTCTGATGGCGTGGGCCAATCTGCAGTGACTCCCAGCTATGTGTATATACCACACTGCGATTCCTTAGCAGTCAGCCAAGCAGAAAGTTCCTGAGACGTCTCGTCTCTGACCCTCTGAAAGTGCTGCTCTTCGTCTCCGCCTGGCTGTTTAACACTGTCCCTGGGCAAAGGTGTCCAGTTTATTACTATCCCATCTTGACACAGCAGAAATGAGGTAATCTCTACTTTTCCTAAAAGATTTTTCCAGGGTGTCTTACACAAACAATTTTTAAGCATCCAGCTTACATCATGTGCAGAGAGGTACACTCTTTTCCTCAGGCACCTATTATAAGCTAAAAACCGTGTCAAAATTGAAGGGAGATTGTAAAGCTGCTAGTTTTCTTTCAAATGTTACTTTGCAGTGAGCATAATCCTCCTGACTTTTTTTTTTTTGCATTGGCACAGGATAGGAACTGCTGAGAGATGAATCAGTGACATTTATTATGAGTTCTTACCAATACATTGTGAAAACAGAGAAGATTCTCCTTTTTATTTGTTTTTTTATTCACAGCAAATACTTGGACCAAACAATTTATTCGTGGAACCCTTTTACATATGTCAGAAGGAAACGTGTAGGTTGCTCGTAAGAGCCCACTGTCAACATTTTCAAAATCCATTTATGCTTTGAGATGAATGGATAAATCAGTGCATTTTGAAATACTTCAAAAAAATTGTTGTATTTCTTTGTTTTTCATGATAGGATTTCTCTGTATAGCCCCAGCTGTCCTGGGACTCACTAGGTAGATCAGACTGGCCTTGAACTCACAGATATTCTCTGTCTCTACCTTCTGAGTGCTCAGATTAAAGCATGAGCCACCACCACCTGGCTTATTTTTAAATATTTTTACAACAATATGTCTTGATCATATTTTCCCCTCCCCCAGCCCCACCCATATTCAATCTTACCTACCCAACTTCATGTTCTTTTTCTCTTAAAACAACAACAAAGCAAAACTGAATGTACACACATGCACACACACACACACACACACACACACACACACACACACACACACACACCCCAAACAAGCAAACAAACAAAAACTGTTCATATTCATGCCAACTCTTCCTAAGTGTGAGTCCTGCCTGGTACTGTGGTTGTTATATCCACTGCCGATCCCGAAGTACTCCATAAGTACATATATATACGTGTGTGTGTGTGTGTGTGTGTGTGTGTGTGTGTGTGTGTGTGTGTATGTGTATGTATATATTAGGAAGATTCTACAGCAGTAGTTTGCACATTGCTTTTCAAAAGTCCTCTCCCTCATGGTATTCCTTCCTCTACTCTGGGCTTCCTTTTCTCTTCTCATTTAATTTAAAAATGACCTTATGTCCAAGATGTTTGCCTACCAATATCTGAAATCACCTAGTGTGTATAACTGGGAGTTCTGTGTAGAGGAAATGTGTATGGCTGTTTTGTTAGACTCACTGTCCAGGAGATCTGAGCCGTTGGTTTGATGTTGGCCAGCAGCATGGTCAAAACCATTCAGTGCCACTCCAGTCAAGTAACACAAGCCATCGTTGCTATTTTCAGTTTCTATGTTGAAAGAAGACAGCTGAAGGCCTAAATATATATATATATATATATATATATATATATATATATATATATATATATCAGTCTTTTGGTTTTTGCTTTATGGCAACTTCCAGTAATATTTTCTCCCTTCCACATAGCTTACTTTCAACCCAACAAGAGAGAAAAAAAGAAATAAGAAAAAGACTAACTCTTCTCCACCATGTCTGTGTATGCATATGTGTGTACGTGTGTGTGTGCTTGTGTGTGTTTGAATACGTGCATGTGTGTGTACATGTACGTGTGCATGTGCATGTGTGTATGTCTGAGTGTGTGTGGTATGTGATGTATAAGTGCAGGCATGTATATCACTGTGCACCTGTGGATAAAGAGCACAGATTCAGGTGGTGATCCTTGCCTTCTGCCTTGTTTGATAGGGTCTCTGTTGTTTTTGCTGCTGGGTGTATGAGATTCTGGGAGTTGCTTCCTCTCCACTCTATATCTTGCCACGTGAGTACTTGGATTGCCCATGTGTATTGACGCCGCAGGCTGAATGTGGATCTGGAGTCCTCATGTTGATACCCCTCAGGCCCCCATTCTTGCACAACAGGCTCTTCTACCAACTTAGCCACCTCCACAATACACAAAATTATTTCCTGTCTGTGATCTATCTCTCTAAGACAACAAAAATCTTCTCAGCTGCTCTCATTGGCTGCAGAGCACCTGCCTGTCACCTCCTTGTCACACGTCACCAGGTTCTTGAGTTGATTAACAGACATGAGGTGATGCCTTGTTCATGTGGGGTATCTGGTATTTTGGCGTCTTTTTCATTCCATTTCTTTTTAGCTATGGAAAGATCACTCATTTTCAGAAACCAGTTTTCGTCTCTCAGGCTTTGGAAAAGACTTTGCACCATTGTCCCAAGCAGATTCCTTTCTTCCCAAACAATGTCTAAAATTCTTTCAAATGTAGAGAATTTTAATACTATTCTTTGAACAACAAGGACTTTCATGACTATCATTCTATCTAATATCTTTTTGTGTTGAGTCAAAAGCCGTGGGAAAGCTTTATGGTAGGGAATCATCCTAGGTCTGTGTTCTTATTGACACTAGTTTGGGTTTACAGTGGCTTGTGCTGGGGCATTCACAGTATTGGCTCTGAAATGTTTAAAGCTTTCCTTTCTGGGTGATATGGCCCTAGTTTCTCCAGGCTCTCACATGGTCTAGAATCTCATATGTGACCCCGTAAAGCACAGTGTCACTTTATCCCCCAATCTTCTTGAAAAGGGAGCATGGGGCTGGTGTTCCTGACTGTTCTTGTTCTCTGATGCCTGGGCATTAGGCTTCTCCCACAAATGCTGAGAGTGTAGCTACTGGACCACTGTCTTTGATCCTTGATCTTTTGTCCTCTGTCTTTTCTATTCCTCCTTGTTCTTTGAGTGGTGGGGAAACTGAGAAAAGCCCCAGTCAGCAAACAAGCATCCAAGTGACAATATTCCAGGCAAAGCTCAGGCATGGGACAGCATGAAGGACAAACACTTGGCTTCCCAGGGCTGCAATTTTCTTTCCCATAATAAAGCAGATGGGTAAGGTTACCCTGCCTCACTAGTCTTATACCTCTTAAAAAGTCAAGGAGGACCTATGATTTCCAAACTTTAGTTTAGGATCCTAGGTCACATGAGTCCTCATGGCAGGCCACATTGTGTTGCCTCTTACTGGAGTTTTCGGTTTCTAAAATTTCCCAACATCTACCTCTATTATACTCAGCAGGGAATAATTTTAATCAAGGAGAAAATTGGAAAAGGAGATAACTTCAATGATAGCCTAAATTCATACTACACGAGACAGAAAATCAGTATGTGTTCATGGTCCCCTCTCAGAAATTCTTCAGGTATGTTTCAAATTAGAATAATATGATATCCTGGGAGAGTTTTGAAATCAAACATTTCTGCAGCAGACAAGCATTCATAGAAAATGGAGCAAATAAAGATATTTTTGTAGTAAAGCACAGATATTCTTGCAAAGAAGAATAAACAATAGTATCAGATCAGTAATGCGAGGTTTGCTGTCCAAGAGGTTCAAACATTTATCTATACTTTTTATATTTTAGTCTTGTGATAAAAGATTGTAAGCTGCATAGAAAAATACAGTAGTTTTCTCTTACCTATGCTTTTACTTTCAATAGTATTGGTTATCCTTGGCCTACTGTCATCTAAAAGTATTAAAAGAAGCCCAGAATGATGGTATATACTTGCCTTCCCAATTACATTAGAGCTAGAAGCAGGATTGCTTGTCCTCAGGGGTTCCAGAGTAGATTGCCTAACATGAATTGATCCTTTATAAGAAGTGCACCGAGATACAAACACAAAGGCATTATAACTCTATGGCAATTTTTGTTTTATTTTCTATATTTTTTTTATTTACATTTCCAATGAGTTCCCCTTTCTATGGCAATTTTTAACAGCAATCAGTGTAACCACTTACATTGTGCAGTCTAGTGAGCAACATGATTTCCTCTTGGGCCATCCATCTCTACATTGTGTGCAGCCACTTGTGTGGGGTTTCCGCTATCCGCCTGGGAGTCACACAGTAGTCACTGTTGGGAATGGATATGTTCCTCTGGAGAGACTGGCTCTAGCTTCAGAAATCTATTGGCATCTTAGAATGTTCTCTTTATGGAAATTGTTGTGATCGAATGACAAACTCTAGAGATCAAAACTAGCCTTATTTATCATCTTTGATTTTTGCAGTAACGGAAAGATGAAAAAAATGATCATTAAATGTATCCTTTGGTTTTAAGAACTAATCTTTAAGCCTTCAAGTGAATTCAACTTGAAGGATGATGTTGCAGCTTGAAATATCCCCCAAAGCCTCATGGATTTGAATACTTGGTGGACAGTTGCTGGCTGTTTGAAAAGAGGTCATGGAAACTTTAGGAGGGGCAGCTTTGCTGGAGAACCTATATCACCAGCATGGGGGCTGGACTTTGAGAGTTTGTAGTCTTGTCTTCCTTCCTGATTTGACTCTCTGCTTCCTGTGTGTAGACTAGATGGTATCTCTTAACATATTTCTGTGGTCACCTGAAATTACATCTTCCCCACAAATAGGAGCTCCTCCTCTGTCATGAACCATGAGCCCAAACAGACTTTTTACAGTTGCTGTTGGTCATGGTACTTTATCACATCAACAGAAACACAGTGAACACAGATCGCACCCTCCAGAATTGATTTCTCTCATTTAGGATCCCATTGTATGCTAAATATTCTTTTCTTTAATAAGCATAGTTGAATTCCTACTGGGTTGAATTAGATAATTTGAAATGTAAGAGCAAGTCAGTCCTTATTGAACTAATCAGTAAAGAGCAAGAGGAATCACACAAATGTTTGTATATTAAGAGGGTAATATAATCTCTCCACTCTTTAGGACATTTACTAAGAATAAGTTTTCAGATGTCACTTGGTAGCATGATGCTGGTCAAAAAAGGAACGTAGGGAAGTAATCGTGTTCCAGGAAACGGAGATATATGATGGCTAGTCCAAAAAAGTTAGAGGTAGAGAGTAGAGATCTTAAAAAGAACAGTAACTCGAGAGGTAGATGAGGGGTTAGGTGGTACAAGACCAGATTTCTCCTGTTAGAATTGGAACTTCTTGGTCGCCATCTTAGCCTTTCTAAAAAGTGAACAATTCTTTGGGTCAGGATCATTTTCAATTCTCTGTATTTCAGAGACCAACGCATTGATGGGCATATGGGAGGGTGAAGGAAGAAAGGACAAATGAATTGAAAAGGATTCCCTCTCTGTAAACATTGAAGAAAACATGAATATAAGAGATAGATCAACCACTTGAAGAGAAGAAACATTGCTCAATGAAGCACTTAAAATCTTGTCTCAAATACAACTGTAATGTTTGCTATTAACACAAATAGGGCTTTGGGACCTTAATATTCTCTTCTACAAAATCATGTAGTTGAACTTTTTTTCTGTATTGAAACTTCAACAATCTTATAAAAGGATCATTGAATGAGTGCAGTGGAGAGCTATCGTTCACATCACAGGTGGGTACAAACAGTAATGTGATTCTTGGGGATGCTGCATCACGATGGGACTATATCATGGAAGTGCGTGACTCCATTCAGAATCTAAACTTTTGGTTTCATCTTTGATTAAATATTTACCCCACTTCTAACAATATAGTTTGAAGGGCTATTTTCCTTCAAATTTATATTCAGTGGTGCCCTCAACATTTCTCAAATTACTAGTGTCAGTTAAAACAAGGACAAAACAAGGATGTTAAAAATACATCAGGTCTCCATGACATTGCCACAGAGACCAAATATCTTGCTTGCCAACGAGGCTTTCTTTTAGGAAGGAAAATTTATATGTGGCTCTTCTTTCAAGTAAGTTCAATATGGGTCCAAGGAAATATAGCAATTGAAATGATTATCAGAAATTGGTTCTAACTGACTTATTTACAAAACACTTTGATAAATGAAGGAACCATAGATACATAAACCTTGGAACCCATTCTTAGTCTTCAAACAAACATGAAAGATGATTTAGTCTCTTGTTTGGTCTGTAAAAACTTAGCCTATTTTCCTGTTACATTGGGTAAGTGTTTTCAGGCAAAGTGAACATTGGGAAGTTTAGAACGTAAAGAGCTTTGGGGGAGTCTACTCAGAAGGTGACTTGACTGTGCAAGTCAAGTCAATAGTAGTTCTAGCACTTGGAGGTCAACCTTATAGGTCAATGAAATGAGTGGGCTTGATCATAACTTTTTTGAAATGGGTTTTCTATAATGGACAAGCCAGGGAGGAAGCCACACTGATGTCATGTAGGGCCACACAAACCTCTAGATTAACATTTGTGGTGTTGTCAAAACAGCCAGCCATAGAGAAACTGAAGTTCATGGGTCTATACAATGTCATGAATGATTCAACTGTGTGAGCTGAAGGGAGCCTCAGAGCCTCTCTGGTTGTCACTGTTTTCTTCTATAAGATGAATGAGTTAGATCACATGAAGCTCAGGGCCTTTTAGTAAAAATTACAATTGCATGTTTGATTCTAAGCTAAAATACAGAATTTAAATTCATTCACATGAAAAATGCTTATGCATTTTTTTAATTACAGGAAAACCTCTCAGTTACAGCCAACAGAAATAATATAGCTTCTAAATCATTAATCATCTGACTTCTCACTTTGGGGAAATCTTAGATGACTTAGTTTTTCTTCGCCATTGAATGTATGTTAAACATCACAGCAAGATATGAATCACTTTAACTGCGAACATACTTGACTATTCCTCTTGTGTGTGTGTGTGTGTGTGTGTTTGTGTGTGTGTGTGTGTGTATTTGTGTACAATCAGCTTTCCACATCTCTGGACTCCAAATATATAGATACAACCCTCTACAGATCAAAAATATTCAGAAAATGCATCTGTATTGAATATATTCAGCCATTCTTCCCTTTCTTTGTCTTGAAATAATATAGTGTAACAACCACTTAGTTCTACTGGGTTCTGTAAGTAATCTAGACCTGAACTAAAATATTCAGAAGAATGTTCATAGGTTAATGCAAATACTATACTGCATTATATGAGGAATTTGAAGGTCCATGGAATTTGGTGTCAGAAGTGGATCCTGAAATGAGTTCCTCATGGACAGATACCAGAGAATGATTATATATTTGACTGTTCCTTCACACACACACACACACACACACACACACACACACACACACAGACACACACACACAGACACAAAGTATGTATGTGCATTTACATTTACATATTTATATTTAGTTAATTATTTGGATCAGATAGTCATTTATGCCAATTTGTGGTTTAAGCAGTAATGTTTTCAGTTACCCTATTGCATGGAAATGCTGCACATTTATGGGACATGAAAAACAAGTTTTGTAACTTGAAGTTTCCAGAAAATTCTATCCAGGAGTCAGGATACACTCAGAGTAAACACCTATTTGTCTTGTTAACATGCAGCTTGAAACACTTTGTCCAACTCAACACAACTCAACAGAAGCCTCTAGTCTGAAATGACAAGTCCCCTGAATTATCATTGTGATCACTACTGGCATGACCTTCTTTACAGCATTGTGCTCTCTATGCTGAATGTCCTGGATTATTCTCTAAGGGAAGAAAATAGAGGCTATTTTCTCATTCAAGAAAGAGTCTCCATGCTCAGTTCTATGGTTGGCTGAGAGTGTCCCCCTCTATATTTGTCATACACTGGCAGAGCCTCCCAGGTGACAGCTATATCAGGATCCTGTCAGCAAGCACTTGTTGCAAGTTAGAGAAAGGACCTAAGGAGCTGAAGGGGTTTGCAGCACCATAGGAGGAACAACAATTTGAACCACCTAGTACCACCAGAGCTCTCAGGGACTAAACCACCAACCAAAGAGTACACATGGAGGAACCCATAGATCAAGATACATATGCATCAGAGGATGGCTTTGTTGGACATCAAAGGAAGGAGAGGCCCTTGATCCTGAGAAGGCTAGATGCCCCAGTATAGGGGAATGCCAGGACAGGGAAACAGGAGTGGGTGGATTGGTGAGTAGGTGGAGGAGAGATGGGTTAGGGGATTTTCGGGGGGGGGACCAGGAAAGGGCACAACATTTGAAATGTAAATAAAGAATATATCTAATAAAAAAAGGAAGAAATTCTTCCTTTAAAGAAAAAGGCAGTGCATGACCAAAATTTGTGATTTTTAAAACATTTAGTCCCTACTGATATGGCCCTTATTGAAATACATGAAAATATTAAGACAGAAAATTATTCATGTAAAAATTAAAAGAACCAAGTCGTAGAGAAGAAGAGAGGTGACATTTGTTGTTTTTCCTGTTTGGATGATTTTCCAAAGACTTGGAGAGCAAACATTGAGTTTTCGCCCCTGGGAATGACAGTGTAGCCCTTCCCTGGACAGCTGCTGAGCTGATTGGTGACCGTGAGCAATTACCATCCGACAGCTATTCTGTGGCTTAGGGAAAATGGCCTGTGGTCACACTCCAATTCCTGCCGGACAGGTATCCGCATCATAGGAAACCACCACTAAATCTGGCACCTCGATGTTCTACTGTTGGCAGCAGGGAGGGAAGGCCTGAATCAGCACTCAGATGTGAGGGCTCTGACCATCCAACCTGGTCACTCCGGGTCAGGCTGAGAGAGGCATGTGTGCGCCGCTTAAAACAGGAACCTTTCAGGGGTTCTTGCCTGATGCCATTTGACATGAATAAAATTGTTATTCGGATTCAAGTGTTTTCTATCCGGCTTAGTTTTGTGAGCCTGATTTAGTAACAAAAAAGGCTATCCCTCCTTTATATTGAATACGATCTTTTATCAGCCTATTGAAAACACAAGCAGACACTCTAGGCTTGATAGTATGTTACAGTGTGGCAGATACTACAGGCATGTACATACATGTATCAACAACAGTGTATCCAACAGCTCAAGGTTGCTGCAATCAGTCCCAGTGCTGAACAAATTCACATTTTTACCGAATGACAAACTGATGAGATGACGAAGAAAGCCAAGAGTCCCAGCTGAACCATCATTCCTCAGTGAGAGTGAGAATGGCTTTTAGTTGAGTGAGCAGGTTACTGCTGACCACTCAAGGGCAGCAGAGGCAGCATGGTCCTAGTCAGACAGCAGGATACCCAGGCTTTATTATCCTTAAGCCCCATGGTCCAGCAGTGCCAGTGTCCACTGCACAGATGGACAAATAGCTTATTCACCCAGTAGTAGCCATGTTTCCCTAACTTCTTCATATCTGGCTACTTTTATTTAACACACAATATAATAGATCCCCAAATTGTGGGAGCAGGGTAGTGGATCATAGTGGATCAAAGGTGCTCTAAGAGCGGTGGTACCAATATGTCAACAGTAGGATTTACCTGGTTCAAGAGGCTCCTCGGTCAGTAAGCAGTATCGGGAAGCAGTGAGGAGCTCTGGGGACCTCCATAACTCCTTAGTTAGGACTGACCTCAGTAGCTTGGGCACAACTCCTGGTGGCCAATAAATGAGGTCAATTTAATGGTAGCCTTTGAGGTGAATTAATGTTTTATTCTTCGACCAACCAAGGCTGAAAACATGGCTGGTCATAAGGAACAGAGGGGGATATTTAGGAGTGTGGAGAGGCAGGCAAAGTGCTCATAAAGAACTTCAAAAATGCTTATAAATGTGATCAAGAAGAGACAAAGCATTGGAAGCAAAAGCAGATTTTTTTTTCCAGAATAAATCTCTGAGATGCAGATGTATATGCATATATGTCTCTCTATGTATTTCAATCCTGGTCAAACTATATTGATACAACTGTTAACAACCTTTTGCCAGAAACACAGGCAAAGAAACTTCTTTTTCTCCTTTAGGGAATATTGACTTTTCTTTTTCCTATGACTGTTTCTTTTTAAAGCCACACAGAGCAGCTGTAGTTATTGTAATTACACCAACCCAAAGCCTGGAAATGAAGGAGTCTGGAAATCACTTAGCATCACCACACAGTAAGGCCTACATCAGCAGTGTTAGTCACTAAGAATACGCAATTTTTCTCTACCACGTGTTTGCTTGCTTGCTTTAGACAGTAATATATCATCTCAATTGAAGTCATTCAAATTAAAATGTCACTATGTGAATCAAATACATTTTTAAAAGCTGGGTTTCAGTATAGTTTCAGAATGAGAGGGAAAGAATATAATTGTAAGCACAATAAGGGAGTCGTGGGATTACCAAAAGTATAATGTAATTGATATCAAACCATCATGATTGAAATAGTTTTATTTTTGCATATTCACAACAATTAAAGTACATTTACCTCCCATTCCATAGCAGAAACCCACTTTCATTTCTTTTAGCTGACTTCTGAGTTTTAAAGTTTTCTTTGTAAATGATTCTTAAATTGAAGAAAAAAATGTAAAAAAAAAAAAGACTTAGGAAAATTTTAAATTTAATACTGTCTTATTACCACTACCTGTTTTTAGGAAAAGCCATTCAATGTGTCATTCAATATTTCTGGAAATTCTAAAGTCACTCACACACAAAGGAAGCATTTGCCTTGCACTAATATTTCAACATTTCTTATATTTTTTTACAGTGCTGAAAGTAGCAGTCGGCTACTGGGTAAAGGCTTCAACTTCGTGTGTTCTGTTTTATAATGTTGATGCCCATATGGAATGTTGACCCCGATGAAACAGCTTCCTTGTAAAATGACCACATTCACTTCATCCTCTAAGACACAGTGGATTGGATGCTACAAAGCAACACGAAGTCCCTGCAGGATTTTTCCCACTAGGTAAACAGCGACCTGCACCCCAGGCTCTCTGGTGGCCACAGCATGCTTTCTTCAAGGGTCACAAGGTTCAGACAGATGTAACAGCTATTGACACCACCAGGGGGTGCCAAAGGACAGCACCTGTTTACATTTTCAGCTAATGGGCCCTGAGAAAGAGTAGAAAAAAGAATTACCCCCAAGTTAGACAATTAGTACATAAACCCTCCTTGCACCACTGTGGAATATCTTTGTGTGCTACTGGGATGCTACCAGAAGTCATTGATCACTGCAGATAAATAGGAACACTGTCAACAGCTAGCACATCTCTCCCTTTTCCAAATGAGTCTGCAGATACAGAACCTGGAGAGGACTTGGTAAACTTCCCCGTGGTCGCTTGGGTGAGCTGTGGTAGATATGGACCAGAGCTGAGGTCTCCAGATCTTTTTGTTCCCCAGAGTATTTCCCCTTTGCCATGCTCCCCTCTTCCCCAACTCCAGTAAAAGAGTTGGGAGAGAAGGCCTCTCATGGCATCTGTCCTAGCCTCGCTGTCCTTTTCAACACCTTGCTGGATAGAAAACAGTCTCCTGTGAGCCCCCGGGTTTAAAAGAATAGATATCGAGAACTTCTCTCTCTGCCTCCCTCCTTCATGCAGATTATTGCAGAACCTAATAGGACTGACTCGAAGGGCTTTGTGTCCTGTTTAGGAAAACCACATTCCCATCGGAGTGTTTCTAACTCTCCCCATTTTTTATCTCCAGCTCCCATGAACACCAGCTGCAGGGCTTTCTTACTTCCATAGTTATGACTCTGTTGGCCTTCTGTCAAAATTAACAAAACCTCTCGTGCCAAAAAACACATTGCAAGCTAATATTTTAAAATATATTAAAATTGTGTTATGTAGTACAAGCTAAAGCCCCATTCCTAAGAATGAAGATCTGATATCTTCAGGTAAAACCCATATTCTCCCTGTAAGATATAAAACCTGGCCTTCTCCATAAATGACTGGATGACTTTAGGCTCCCATTATGTATCTAGACGAAAGGACACAGCACAACTTAATTAGAATTAGAAGCATAACAGAACCGTTAGAGCCCCTGTTGATTTTAATGTGCCTGGTCTAGAGAACCACTTGAATGAATCCACTTCCTCCTACTCTGACAGCTGTTCTGCCGTGACCGGAGGAAGGCTAATGAGGTTACAGCTGTCAGGCTTAATCAAAAGATACAAATATGAACAAGGAATTGGGTAGCTGGTTTCAGTTAATTTGTGCAAACGTACAGATTGGGTGGGCAATATTGACACTGGCGACTCAAAACAAACTTTCAGGAATTGAGCCAAAGATGACCTCACTGGTTCTCAGCTCCACTCTGGGGAGATAAGACTCAAATTAGAGAAACGGGAGATGGAACTCCAAAGAGTTCCCAGCTTTGAGACACCCATGAAAAACCCGTTTGTATACAGCGCATTTTCCTCTTCATTCAAGTATCTAATTGGATTTCCAAGACTGGAGCCTAGTCATTCTAGAAAAACCTCTCTTAACTGTTCTGGGGATGTAGCTTGGGAGTCCAGGTCTTGTACTCTTGCCATGGGACTTTATGTAAGAGCCACCCCTCCCGCCCTGCCCGCATCTGCGCGCTCATGAGAGCATCCAGTGTGTGCGCCAGGATTGCTGCGCACCCATTCTGTTATGAAAACATCGTTCTATTAATATAAATGCACGCTGCATTTGCCAGGGCTAACGAGAACAGGTGCAAAGTCTTCAGATGCTTGTTCATACTGAGAAATGAAAAGAGTGTACAAACAGTTTTCCCTTGCTGTGGCACCGTGGGTGTCGATGTAACATTCGTCTCTGCTGCATTCCTTGATGTTCATGGAAGGTAGCCCGGGAAACTCGAGCCGACTGGCTTGTAGGGCAGAGAGGGGAGGAGGAGGAAGAGAGAGATAGTGATGACATGGTCTCTAGGATTCTGTTTATGCAAATACTGTCTTCTTGATCTGGGGCTCACATGGGTTGTGTACAGAGCATATTCTGTCCTATCTCCTGCTGAGAATGGGTGGGAATGGACAGCAGAAATATCCTACTGATTTGGTATGTAGAAAACAGTTGAATGACATTTAATAATTCAGATCTTCATTTTTTTTAAAATCTTCTCCATGTGACCACTGTGGGGTTGCCCATAGTTTAAATTCACTTTGTAGTTTCCGGGCAAGAGAGAAATGCCTTCTCTGAAAAGTCTATCTGGGTTCCAGTCCTCATCAAGAGGGTAATCTGTGGGATTTACTTCTTTGAACAGGAAGACAGCAGTCCTCCATTCATGGAGTAGCCTTGACAAATGAGTAGTAAAAGTGCTATGTGTGTGCATGGTTTTAGAAGTTTTGGAGCTCTCCACCAAAACTGGGTGTCTGTACTTGTGAGTGAGGATGGAGAACATGTATAACATGTATGTTACCTCTTGCTCTCACTACTATCTGTTACTCACTATCAACCAGAATCTGAAAATATTAAGCGAAAATTTCCAGAAATAAATGATTTAAACGTTTTAATAGGTTTCTCTCCAGCATATTGTTAGAGCATTCAATTTATTATTAATTGGTATCACTAATTGTGCCTAACTTATAAATTAAACTTTATAATAGTTATGTAATATGGTGGCTTGGATGAGAATGGCCCTTATATGCTCATATTATTGAATAGTCTCTAGTTGTTGAACTGCTCAGGGAAGGATTGGGACTTGTGACCTTGTTGGAGGATGTTAGACTTGAGCACTGTACGCACATGCACATTTATACATATAGATGCAGATGTAGATATAGATATAGACATAGATGTGTGTGTGTGTATGTGGTGTGTGTGTGTAGTGTATGTAGTGTGCACATATACATAAACACATTTATATATAGAAATTTTGGATAATTTATTGCCAGTGTCTTTATAGTAGTCTCCAAGATGGCTCCCTGGATTCCTGCCTCTAGAATACATACACACTGCATTCTTTTTCATTGTGTGTGGGCAAGAGCTATAACGGTAGGATGTTATCCTGTATACTTAAAGGTGAATGAATTCCACTGAAGATGTGGTTAAACCCATTCCTTGATTAGTTAACTTTGAGTTAATCAAAACAGGGTTTATTCAAATTACATGAACTCTATAGAAGGAAGCCTTCCCTGAAGTCATAGGATTTCTCTGGACATTGTTGAAATAGCCATTTTGCGAAAGTCTGTGAACCTGAGGGTCCTCTAGGAGGCCCATAGCTGGCACCCAGGAAGGAAGCAAGGATCTCTGTGTGAGACAAATAAGGATTGAATTTTGAGGTTGGTGGAGCATGCAGAATACCACCTGGGGTGGGAGCAGAGCTGACATCTTGATTTCTGTCTGTAAGACTGTGTGCAGTCACTAAGCTACATGGGACAGGTGAGCCCTAGTGCAAGCAGAGACACTTGCTACTTTCATGCAGCAATAGCTGGCTAGTATACTCGTGGTCTGTTAAGATGGCATCTAGGGTTTGATCATGAACAAGACAGGCACTGGAAAGAACACACGCCCACATTGTGAATGCCGCAAGGAACATCAAATTATAAATGGTGGTCATGGTTATTTCATCTTTCTTGTCAAGCATATCATTTTCTTCCTTGGCTTAGATTCAGAGATGCTTTCTCATATCTCAGGGAGGATAGAAGTTTGGGTTATGATTTAAAGCTTCAGAACACAGCCTGTATCGACATAACATAAGTGTGTTTGGGGTTGAATAATTTTGTTTGTGAAGGTTTTGGTCACCAGTTAACCCAAGCAAATGAGGATTTTTGAAAAGATGTTCCTTACTTTACAAATTCCTTCAATTTTGCTAAGAATGGAAATAAATGGCAGAGATTTCAATGCTTTTAAGTTTGTGTGTGTGTGTGTGTGTGTGTGTGTGTGTGTGTGTGTGTGTGTGTATGTGTTTTGGATACTGTTCTTTGAGAGATGTGCCTTATCTTGAGGTTATTTCAAAATTTATTTGGTGATACAAAGCCAAGTCTGGATCAGAGTATATAAGGTTTAGAACCATGAGTCAAGTGTATTTCTAGATGGCTTAGGCATCCAGTACTGGACCCTTGACACTTTGAATCCGGTTCAGTATTCACCATAAGCACATCTGAGGCAGTAGACAGGTCAACCAACAAATCAGTCTCTGTGTGATGATCATAAGATCAACAAGAAAATCAACCACACATGCCCACAGACCCCAACACAGACTGGCAGCCCACACTGTGAGTGAGATGGTGCAGCAACCCTCTGACCAGACATACCCCGTATGTCCTTCTGAGCAGAAGCAGAATGTTAAGACTTTACAGCAGTGAATCACGAATGTCTTCAGCTCTGATGCCATCCCGTGAATAACAAATTCAGTGTAATTACTACTGTTCTCGATAGATATTATAGAACTTTAATGGAAAAGGTTAACATGCTTTTTATCTGAAGTTCTTTTTTGATACAGCAGCTACATAAATGTGGATGAGTCATGAAAAGGCACAGCTACTTCTTCATCACAGAATAATGCAAAGCACACAGCCTGGGTCTGATGACGAACAGTTAAACCTCAACCATTTTCATCTTTCAGTCAATAAAGTTTTGTTGGAACACAGTGATGTTAAGTTGATAACATGGTATTTATGACTACTTGCACTCCACAGTGGGCAGAAGCCTGTAGTTAAGAAAACATTATTGAACTGAAAACTCTCAAAAACACATTTTCTTTCACAAAAAAGGCTGATTGACTTAGTTTAGAAAGACTGCATTTGGTTTTATTATAGAAAACTAAAAAAAAAAAATCTCTGTAGGAGGAGACTTTGGACATTTATAAAGACTTAAGAAGAGAAAATATTTACATTGACCAGTTTGGAAAATAAGTTACTTTAAAAGCAGTAATTAGCTGCCACACTCTTATTACCAAACCAACGTCTCAATAAGGGTCACTTGTTTTTACTCCCGCAATAACTCTATCTGATATTTCTATGTTACAGATTAAAAGGCTGACTCAGACTCAGGAACAGTCAAAAATGGCTCCATGCTACAACTGCAAATCTAACCCACTTCAACTGGGAGTCTAAAATCTCAGCAGTACATTCCAGTTCCGTATCCAGATGACAACATGAGAATATCCTTTATCAGGTAACCAAAAGTAAAGAAATTCTTTCAATTTGAGGCCAATTTCATAATTTAGAATTGAAAATATGTAGAATAAAACCACTATTTTTATCTTCTATCTCTTAGGAACAGGAGCTATTCACTGATTTAATAAACATTCACTGACTTATATCTGTGCCAAGATATCTCGACTCCATGAAAGATTCTCCTTCCCTTCCAACCCAATGGTGTCTACACACAAACTTTGAAAAACAGACAACAGAGGGAGGGACATACTTAGCTATGTGACTTACTTTTTAGTCATGAAGGGAGACACCTTTCTGAGGTCAGTTTCATGACTATGATAGAAAGGGTTTTATGTCCAAGAGACACCACCCAAACCCAGATGACAATGGCTGGCCTTTAGTTGTTGGTAGTATAGTTAAATAGGATTTATTTGCCAATAGAAATAAAACAAAAGGCTATCATTCACAAAAGTTTGGAAAAAGTCTCTGACAGCCAGGAAAATTGAGGATTGGAGAGTATTAACTATAACTCATGGGGTTTATTTTGTGCTTCCTGCGTGTCTATAAACAGTAGCCCTGTCTCTCATTGGACAATTGAAAATATATGAAGGTTTGCCACAACTCATGAGACAGTACTATGGGCATCTAGAGAGACAAGGCCATTGGGATGCTACTGAACTCGAGACAGTGTGCAGGAAAGCCCCTCCACCCATGGTGATAGATTCGGGATGGGAAGATTCAGGCCTTTCTGGCTTCTAAGGACTCAGGGACACTTGTTTAATGCAGAATCCTACATGCTGCAAGAAGGTACACATTGAATTCTTACAAAAAGAAAGCTATTACAACACAGAATCAAACAGGAAGCAAGTCCACTTTGCTAATACACTTGGGATCATCATTAACATTTTTCTAGTTTCTTAGCACTGTGGTAGCCAAATTGCATGCTGTTGACTTAGACAATAGAAATTTGTCTCCTAATTCTGCAGTCTGGAAGTCCAAGTGCAAGGTATGGACAAGCCTGCCTTTTCCAAAGCACTGTGGGTAAATCTCCCTCCTGCAGCACTCTTAGCACTTGCTGGTTTCTTTGCAACCAGCATTTGCTTTGCTTCTCCACCCCAGCACCTGCCTCCATCTACATACAATGGCCTCTCTCCGTGTGCCCGTTTATGCCAGTTTCCCTTTTGATAAAAGACCAGACATACTGAATTAGAGCCCACTTTCATGATTCCAACATGCCACTACTCTACGTCTGTAAAATCTCCATTTTCAAGTAGTGCCATGCTATGGGATGGAAAGGATTAGAACTCCAACATATCTTATTTGGACAGATGTAATACAGCCTGTGCTGTGCCCTAGACCAGTACTGTTTTAGAAGGGGACTGGGTGGCTGGGATTGAACCCAGGGTCCTGTATGTGCCGGGCAAACCCTCTGCCATTGAGATACCTCCCGAGCCCTCCTAAACTTATCTTAGAAATGAACAGCCCAGCAATTGTACTTTTTCTATGGTTTCCTGAAGGTCTTTTATTCCTTTTGAGCACCTAGAAAGGCGAACATTTTGTAGTGGGATATATATATATATATATGTATATATATATATACATATATATATATGTATATGTATATATTATTTACTGATGAGTCCTAATCCATCCGTGGCTTTGCACTTGCTAGACCAGTACTCTACCACCAAGTTACAACCCCAGTCATAATGGAAAAGATTTAAATAAACAAACTTCCATTGTAAAGTTAGTATGAAAAGTCATTTCATGGCACTTTCCTCCACTACAAAAAGTTAAAACTCTCTGTGAAATATGGGGACACACAAGGCACAGGCAAGAGGAAGATAAGTGTGTATAGAAAATTTGCAACTGTTCTGAAAAAAAGAATATTAGCAACTTACTTTGTTCTTGGTGGGAAACTGAGTCGGACATAATGATCCATTTGCTTTTCTAAGTGGTTTCCCAGCAGCTTACAGACCCCTTTGGTGGTCGGTGAGGTGATTAAACAAAAGAGCCCAATGTGCTCACCCAATCTCGCCACCCAAAAGTGACCAGCCAATATTACCTGTGACCTTTCCCAGGCGTGTGAGCAGAAAACCCTTCTTGAAAGAGGGAGCGATAAAGAAATCTGGACTTCATTCTTTCATGGGTTTGCTCTTAGGAATGTTCATTGGCGAGACACTAAGAATAAACCCAGTTATTGAAGAGGGAGCTGGGAAGTTGACAAGCTTGGCTAAACCCAGCAGAGAAATTTGATGAGGAAATTAGATGCTGTGTAGATGGCGTGTAGTGATTAGTCTTCTGAAAGCCAGGATTATTATATAAGTGGGTGGGGGAAGGGCGGTTATTGCGACAGATAGACTCCATTTATACAGGTGTGCTCCTTGCCGATAGACCCGCAAGGCAGCACGTGTTTATACATTTCCAGTAAACCTTTCTCCAAAGACGGAATACAATGAGATGGATTTCTGGAGCAGCATCATTTTCTCTTCAAATCTTAGGTTGCAGCAGCAGCAGGAGTTAGGCATAGTACAAATGCACAGTCTAAACATGTTCCTGCAGCAAGATTGCAAAACTAAAATGGTGTATTTACAATTCTATATATTGGCTAGTATTTGAGTATGGCTGGGTCTATATACAGTGGGAATGTTAGCTGCTTCAAGCAAGGCACTTTAATAATCACATAATCCAAAGAAGAGAGAGGTCTAAGTACCCAAAGGGTCATTCTAGCTATCTTCTTCTTAAATGTAATGATCGAATCTTTTACACATACTGCCTCCTCCACCAACAAATGTAACTTTGCCTCATCCAGCAGCTATCTGTTGCCAGTGACCACTAGTTCCCTGGTTCTTTCCTTATTATTTTTTTCTTATAGTGCTAGGGACAGAATCCTGGGGCTCATCTTTCTTACCAGGAAGGCAAGCATCCTACTGACAAGGCTGTGGCCCTCGCAGAGCCACCTCCCCATCTCTCTCTGAAACCACCATTTAAAATCTTATTCAATGACTTGTTTCCTAACAGACCCAGACATTCCTGTCTGTGCCCTTCGTTGTTTTCATTCCATCTGTCAAATAAGATAGGTTGTAAGCTTACCCAGCATGGCACCAGGTATGGACACACACACTCCGTGGAAATAGACCCCTGCCCTCCCCATTTGAAGATCTCTCCCCCGCCCTCCCTGTCTGAAGTTACTTTATACATAACCGCTGGTTCCCACTCATATACAAAGTAGAAATGTAAAGATGGAGAGAAAGCGTGAAGTTCTACCATGAGTACCATGTAAATTTGCTGCTGTTTTCCCTCAGCACCGGCACAGGCAGCCAGACCAGTTCTAGATTAAATGGCTTGTTTAAACTGTGGTAAAACAAATTTTATGTGTGGATTTCTTTGACAACCATTATGATCCTTTTGTGGGAAAAACTCAACCTTAGCAAGCTAAAAATGAAAGTGGCGTCAAATATGGTCTGTGTTTCAGGTTGTACAGACCAGTCTTCTGTCTGAAGCTGCATAGCACAGGAAGAGAGCGTTCACCTGCCTGATGTCGAATGTAAAACTAGTGGGCTTTATCTCCAGATGTTGTCATGATTGTTTTTATTTTAACTTTGCACTGGGCATTTCATCTGGTCTTGTAGTCATTTCTTTTTAAGAACTATTTGCTTCAGTGGGCTATTTGCTTAAATGATATAACCACTAGGTCACTCAAAAGAGAAAAAAACATAAGCTTACTAGTGAATTGATTTTTTTCTGGAGCCTAATTATATAACAAGAAGAAGTTATAAATAATCAAGTTTTGACATGACAGACATTCTGTCTTGAGGACCTATACAGAGTTATAGATGTTATTAACCTCACAAATGAATTTTCTCCCTCTCCTAAACAGAACTCAGTATTTTGCTTGTACAGAGATGGAGGCATAAAGAGAGAAAGAAAGAAAGAAAGAAAGAAAGAAAGAAAGAAAGAAAGAAAGAAAGAAAGAAAGAAAGAAGAGAGAGAGAAAGAGAGAGTCCAGCAAATTATTTACAAACTTTGGTATGTTATTTAAATTATTTTTTAGTTTATATATGATAGTGTGTTTGATAACTATGTGCATTTTGTAACCATTGCAAATTCCATGTATTGCCAAAAATTCCTAGCTTCTTCACATATATTTTCTCATTAGTTCTTTAAGACAATCCTATAAGCAAAACCTTCTTAGAACCTTCTAACACAGCAGGAAACTGAGTTCCAAAGAGCTTCTGTAATTTTCTCTAATTCTTGAAGCTCATGGACTGGAGAATTGGGATTCAAACTCAAGCAGTTTGCCTCTAGATTTCTACTCTTTCCAGCCACTCTAACTCTTAAAAACCTGGGGCAAGAAAACCTCATGTAAAAGAAAGACTTCAAGGGGAGGGTAACAGTTCAAAAACTAACTTCACCTTAAGAATGGAGGAGTTGTGTTTGGCTATAATGAACCCAAGACAGGGAAAAAACAAAAACAAACAAACAAAAAAACCAAAGAGCAGATACAGAAGGAATTGAGAACAAAGTCAGTAGACCAATTGAGGCATGGGACTAGAAAGGAGAAGCAGGCTGTGCATTTATTTATATTCCATATACAAATCATTGACTTTAGCTATGATTTATAATGTAGAAAATTCCTTTCAGGATCTCAATATGTTAGCCCTTATATCACCTCTAATCACTGTCCTCTCAAACGACTTCAGAGTTTATTGTAAGTTTAAAAGTGTTTCTTTTGTAGCCCAATAATTTTTACATTCAAATGAAAAACACGTGTTTTAAATGTGTATTAATACTTTGAACACACCCATTTTTCATTTCACAGTGGTTTTGCATTTTACTAAATTAATTGTTTTAGGCACCAGAAGCATAAGTGTTTTTTTTTTTGAAGTGAACACCCTGGCTCACTAAAGATGGGCGAGGAGTTCGGAGGTCCAGCACCCTCCAATTAGTCACGAATGCTCGCCTTGTGTGTGCATTTCTTTTTTCTTTTTGTAAACTCTGCCAAACCAAAACTGTTGTAGGGATTTATTTTACCCTTCAATGGAGGGAACAATTCCTAGGAGGGAAATTATATTTTTTGCACATTACAGTTAAAAAACTATGTTTGCTTTATTTTTTTGCAAGAGAAAAAAACGATCTGACAGTTTTCTCTTTATAACCACCATTTGCCAGGACAACCTTTGAAAATGTAGCTCATTTTCTTGTCAGAGAACTCTGTTATTTCAAGAATGTTTCTTCATAACATTTTTTGCCAGCTGTGCAATTTTTTTCTTTTTTAGAAAACAACTCCAATATGAATTTTTTATGACTGCTCTTCAGTCATCTGAGTTATACCGAACAGGCAAGGCCGGAGAGATATCCACTTTGGTTGCTGGCGCTGAGAGAACATTGTGCCAGCCACACAAAGGAAACTCGATCCCCTAACAGCTAATTAAAAAAGCATTACTTTCCACCATGGCTGACCTCCAGCCATATAAAGGATAAAGATGGCTGTCTGTCAATCATGTTTACCTAACAAATTCTGGCAAGAGATCATGATGGATAGACAGATCTAAAAGGGGATGATACTGCTCAGAACTCTGAGGTACTCTTAATACCACCTTTAAAGAGACAGAAGACCTCGTCAGTAACTCAAAACCCCTGCCTCAGAGCTAGGACTACATCAGGGTAAATTTGTCAAGTATGACAGATAATAGCTACAAGATCAGTAGAAACTGGTTTTTCACGTCCTCGGGGATTTTAGTGTGGGCGTGTTTAAGCTATCATGATGAGTTCGTTTGATCTACTGTTTTTTATTCAGCTCTGTGTAAGCCTCTCAGCAACCCTAGTTCCATAAGAGTAGGCTGTTCTTCCCTGAAGTCACCTCCAACCAACCATCATGAAGAAGGAGCTTGAAGTCTTTCGGTCCATCCTCCTGATCTCAGGCAGGCCAGCAATATGTTATTCTCCTTCAATCATAAGCACACTGAGAGGGTGAGTGCACAATTTGCTTAGTTATATGCTATTTCCAGAGTCTGGACGTTTCTACCTCCCAGAAACTCATGAAATATCATATAAACACCGCCTCTTAAAGCGACATTTCATTCTGTCTTTTTCTTGTTATTCTTAACTTTCTATCATCTGCGAAGGAGAATCCCCTCACAACTTTCCAGTTCAGACGACTTTGAAGAGAGCTCTAGAAGAGCTTACAGGGGAACGAAGCGAGCCTAATTCTCTCCGGTCTGGTAGTGATGGGGTCAGATCCACAGACTTTATAGTCTGTGTCTTCCAGCACGGCTTGAGTTGGCGGACCTTCCTTTATGATCTTTCAGAGCTTTCTCTACTTAATATATTCATAAGATGCACCACACTTGGCAACCGACCTTCTCATGGCCTACTAGCAAGATTGCAAGAATCTTACGGAATGATTTCTTGAACATTCTAGTGATCAGTATCTAAGAACTAGTCATCCATTTACTATTATAACCATGCTCTTTAAAAGTAGAAGCTATCTGGTGGGGGGGATAACAAAGGGAGCCTCTACCTGCTCAGAGAAGGGGGGATGGGGAAAATTTGTGGGAGGGATTAAGTGGGAGGAGGCAGTGGGTGGGATGTAAAGTGAATAAGTAAAAATAAAATTAAATTAAAAATAAACAAAATAATAAAAATATAGATTTTTTTTTAAAAATATCAAGCAATCAATAAAAGTGTGGTATTCTTTAAGGACAATTTCAGGATTTTATTCTTGTGCTAGTGACGTGTGTTTTCTTCACTTCTAGGTGCTAGTCTAACATCACCAGCTGTACTTTACATTACACCAGGCCACAGACAAGACTCTTTGACAGTCAGGTTAACAGATGAATTTTCTCCCTGTGACCTGTTAGATTCATTGACTTGATCTTCTGTTTTCATTCATCCTCTTAAACTTCCACTTAACCCAGTGAATCTGCTCCTCAGTTTTGCTCCTTGATTTTGGGTGATGATAAGTGTTAATGTATTTCCAATGTTTTGTCTAGAATTCTGATATCCAAGCTCTGCTGTCTCTGTTCTTCTCAAATGGAGGGTATATAAATGTCCCACTTTGCTAGTCTCCACTGTGAGTCATATGACTGGCAGTTTTAACTGTTCCTGTATGCTGGACCAACAGGGTAACTCCTTGCTTCATGTTTGTATGTCTACAAACACATTATTTTGTCATGCAAAGGGTGAAAATCAGAATTATGGAATATATTATGGAATTTGGTGATATGATTTTAGTGTCATTTTTGACTCAGTGTATGTATGGTTTGTGTGTGTGTGTGTGTGTGTGTGTGAGAGAGAGGGAGAGAGAGAGAGAGAGAGAGAGAGAGAGAGAGAGAGAGAGAGAGAGAGAGAGAGAGAGAGAGAGATCTCCCTACCACTTTCCAAGAAGGGCAGGGATATTTACATAATTAATGACATATTAATGATGCCAAGCTGGTATATATCTATAACATGTAATGCTTAATAGTAGCAGGAACATTTAATTTGCCCTTTATAACCTATGATATAAAAAATCAAGGTCTAAAGGAAGTGGGACAGTAAGTAAGTGGGACCATTATGTGCATATTTCTTTTTTTTTTTTTTTTGGTTTTTCGAGACAGGGTTTCTCTATGTAGCCCTAGCTGTCCTGGAACTCACTTTGTAGACCAGGCTGGCCTCGAACTCAGAAATCCTCCTGCCTCTGCCTCCCAAGTGCTGGGATTAAAGGCATGCACCACCACCGCCCGGCTGCATATTTCTTTTTTATTTGTTTTCCATGAGCTTCATCCTGAAATTCCTCTAAAATGTCTGTCTTTCTAATGGCTTTTGTCACTGTTATTTTTGGGTGACCTAGTCAAGACATGTCATAAGAAAGAAGCATCAGGGCTTTAAGGCCCTGTGGACCACATATTTTCAACTAATCATAATAGTTACATGCATATTCTAAAATAGGAGAAGCTCGGTTTTTGTTTTGTTTTGTTTGGTTTTTTTTTTTTTTTTGAGAAAGGATCTAGAACAGCCTAGTGCCATTGCAGGGAAGACTCTAAATGACATTTGATTCCAGAGACCACCAAAAATGCAAGCTGCTACTCCACAAATCATTGATGTTAAAATATTATGTAAAAGGGTTATAAAAATGTAAGCACCAGTATATGTCATTTAAAGTGCTTCAGTTTAAAGTGTCCTCAAAATGAAATTACTGCCCTTGAGACTGATAAGAGTGTGGTGGCATCCCATACAAAAACTTCATGATAACTTGCTCTCTTTAAGAATTGCCAGAATAGAGGAAAATGATATATAGACAAGATCTAAGAGAGGCACTTTCTCTCCTGCTGCTCCTACGTGGTTGGTCTTACTAGCCATAATTGTAAAGAGGCCGAGAAAAGAGAAGTTCAGTCATCCAAGTTGAATTCCCAAGAAAAGCAAATACAGCATAACAGAAGCAGGCAGAACACCAGACAGAACATGGACTCGCCACGTTGGCACTTTTAGCACATTTAATGGAAAAATGTACCAAATGAAGGTTGTCTAAAAGATCAAGACAATGCCACACTTCAAGGGCAGCTGTGAGACAGTGAGGCCATCCTTCATTTCCTTAGTTCATTGGAAAACTTTAAGTACATAGACATGTTGTGTGAATGAAAATGAAGAATGGTCTCATGAGTCCCACATACATATGACATGCTTCAACACACGCTGCCTTTGTTGCTCTCTTTATGATTTCTCCCTCTGCTGCACATTGTTTGACAACAAAATGTAATATCACATCACATCACCTCACGGATGAATACTTTAACATGTATCACGGGTTGATTATGCATCATCAACACAACTACAGTACCGATACTTAACTGGGAGTTTAACTGTTTTCCTAAATATCATCAAATATCCAAGAATAGTATCCCTTTCTCCTTCTCCACACCCGCCTCTTCTTATCTTTTCTCTCCCCGAATCTCCTCATAGGTTTGAATTAGGGTCCAAATAAGACCAGTGTAGCATTTGTGGAAAGGTACCTTACAGTATCTTTTACTCTATAGATCCTCTTTTCCCTTAATTAAACAAACAGGGTTTTCAGGGAACTGTATTATTCCAGTGTTTGGTTGGTCAGGGGTTAGACCCACTTCAGTAGTCATAAAAGCCAGGGATGGGTGGGCAGCTGCTTTGATTTTGAGTGAGTGACGTGGTTCTATTGAGATTGGCATTCCTCAAGTTTGTCTGAGTGGTGTATAGATGGGGTTATCCACTGATCATGCATGAAATACTGTAGAGAGGTTGTTTTACAAGAGCTACAGGGAAGAAGGTATTCATGTCTGTGGGCAGCAGAGGCGAAAAGAGCCCAGTAGAGGAGGGATGGTTTTCTTTTTGATGTGGAACTTCAAGGAGACGCCAACAACCATTGATGGTTCTGCTATTTTGGGGGCAGCGCTCTCCAGACTTGTGAAAAGTACCAGGACTTTATAAGCAGGAGTCATGCATGGCTACATTCTGCTAATGGATCTTCTACACAATCTGGAGTCATAGACCCTGTCTACAGCTCAGTCAGGAGTTCCTTCTCCACTTCCTCTAGTCTTTTTGGCTGTTTCTAATGCAAGTTTTGTTCTGTTGGTCTTTAAAAACGATGGTGTTGGCTCTTGGCTCAGACCAATGATTCTTGGCTCTTGGCTTTGTTTTCAAGTTCTTTTCCTTACAGATTCTGCTTGCCACTTAGCTGTTTGGGGAAGCTTTTGTTTGTAAGTCAGTATATTTTCAGTACACCTGCCATGAATAGAGTCATCCCATTCCCATTCATTGTTCTCTTTGTAGCACAAATGAACTTAATGCTTAGGCTTCAGTTCATATCCCTCATTCTAGAATATAAACTCTGTTACAGACAGGAACTGTGGTCTGTACCAGAGCAGCTGCTACAACAGAACTTGGTATGAGTAATGGAAAAGAATTATTTGCCAACTAACTTACTACTACTTTAAAGTGTTTTTTTATATTTGGATTAAAATTTAAATTTAAAATTTAAATGCAGACTACTTTGCAAAATGTACTTAATGACTGTTCAATCCATCTCTTTGCATTCTTAAAAGGAATGCCTACAGTTGTTCATAGTTTTCTTTGATTTATATTTATTATAATATAGGTCCTAGGCTTTTAGAATAGAAAAAAAACAAAATCAAGTCTTTCATTTTATAGATCAAAGAATTCAGTGAATAAGCATCTGTCAAGAATATAGTTGTGTTAAGTGAATTATTTTTATTTTTTTCCAATTGTATTAGACTTCTTTTATTAATTAGATTATAATATTTTGATAGACACATTGATCATTTTGTACTTATTTATACTTCCACATTATCTATTCTAATATTGAACACAAAGATTGTCTTTAAAGACTAAGAGTGTTTAGTTGACTTATGGAATGTCAGAATACCATTGAAATAAGAAAAAAAAATATAAGCCCAAACTCTGACATTACCCAAATCTTGCCTTCTAAGATTCAAATTCTACCATCATGGTAATTATTTTATGTGAAATAATATTTTACATTCATATTGTTTTTATGTATGTAGAAAAGATAAGGTATCCAAGAAAAACAATTATCTGGGGTACTCTTTGCTATTTGGATTGTGATTTTTCCCTTTTCAGATAAGAAGATAAAAGAAATAAAAAATTATTTTAAAAGATAGTTTTATTAAAGGGTTTTAAGAAGGCAGTTTTCGTCTTTAATCTTTAATGCAGATAAGTTTAGTTATGAGTATGATTATCCAGCTTAGGGTTAATATGGGGGCCTAGGTTTACCCTTGATACTTAGTTTTTATCCCATATTTCTTGCTACTCTGCTTTTTTTTTGAAACATGATCTCACTATATAGATCTGGATAGTCTGGAACTATGTAAACCAGGCTGGCCTCAGACTCACAGAGATGTATATGCCTCTTTCTCTCCTGAGTGCTGGGATTAAAGACATGTGTCACTGCACCCTGTATGAGTGAACATTTTAAGTAATTTGTTTATTTTAAAGAATTGGGGGCAGGGCACTGGGAAAATGGCTTAGTGGGCAAAGTGTTTGCCATGCAGCATGAGAACCTGAATTCAAATCCACATAAGGCTGAGAATGGTAGTGTGTGCCTGCAACACTGTTTCTACAGTGAGAGGAGAGACAGCATCAGAGGACTCTCTGAAGGCTTGTGGGTCAGCTAGATTGATATACATGGAGCAAACAACAAAGATATTACTTCAAGCAATGAGGAAGGCAAGGATCACTACCTAAGCTGCTCCCTGATTGTGCACTTGTGTAGCATGTAGGTGTGGCATGCACACACCTACACTCACACACGAACGTGCATACACAGTATACCCATCGCCATACCCCACCCCCTAATACATACATTCACAAACCATTTTGACAAAACCCCCACAAAGAAATCAAACCTTTGAAATGACATTTCCTCATTTAAGGCATGACAACTCAAAAGTAAAAACTCAAGAGAAAACACACAGACATGTTAAATTAATGATATAATTTTGCTATATATGCAAAGCCTGGGAACTAATGTCCATAAGCCATAGGTGATGTCCAGTAGTCAGTCACTTGGTCCTCTGGCAGACCCATAGATGAAATATTTGTTGCTGATCAGGAAGTTTACTAGGAGGAGTCTCTGGACTTCTCACAATCTTACTTTTTATGTGTATAAAAATCACTTTACTGTATCTTCCAAAACTTATTCTAATTTTACAACTGAAGACACCTGAGACATATTTGACATTTTTTTCCACAGCACATTCTTCCCTCCCCATGGCCATCCTACTGTGACGCCAAGCACCAGCAACGACCTTGCCCTCCACTCTACTGCCCAGGTTCAGTGTGTAGCTAATGGCCATCTGAATAAAGCTCCGACGGCTGCTCCAAATGGCATTGTTTGTATGTCCTAATCCTCTTCAGACATTTTAAATATAGTTTTATTTCAACTCTTTACTTCTATGCCAGTTAATGACTTCCTTTTCAACTTCAGTTTATGTAAGTTGGGAAGAAACATTCTCATAAACTTTGAATTCGTTTACATTTAGGTAATTGTGAAGTTTTAAGTGTTTCTTGGAAGATAGGGTCATTGCAAACTTTAAAATACTTTTTTTATGAAATATTTTACCCCTTCCAAAATTATAGTTTATTGTTTGTTGAAATGAAAGTAAGCACATTTGAGTAGACATAGTTTCTTCTAAATTTAGTTTACATTGGAATCTTTGCTTTCGAACTTAGGTCTCTCATTTTGTTGAAGATGTCAGTTAGGTTGGGAAAAAAGAAGCAGCTTAAAAATATATTAGACATTTTTATTCTGTCTCCTTCTAATGTTGAGACTTTTGAGATCTCTGGACTTGACAACTTCTCCTTTCTTTGTATGTGTGCAATGGAACTAGACACAGGAGAGAAACTCTAAGGAGCCAAGTTGTGCCATTAGGTTCCCAAGAAACCCTTCCTTTTGTCTATTTCAAATTGCAGTTGAGAGAAGCAGCCTGATGGGAAAAGCAGAGCTGGTCCCCTGTGACTGGACCATGTGGAAAGAAAGACCAAAGTTCCGAGCCGTAGGATTAAGAAACAGACTCGTGTAAAATCCCTCTGGACCCCAAATGCCATTGTATGTCTCATTGTCGCGCAGATGCCTTGATGAGGGTAGAGATGACGGATCTCTCAAAGTGAGCTGGCTCACAGGCAGAAAGGACCTCCAACAGTGAACTTCTGGGTGCTCCTTCAGTGAGAATGGGCTTATCCTCTTCAAATAAGTATTTCAGTAACATATATAATAAAAATAAAATAATATTACCGCAAGAGAGATTTTTCGAAAAAAATATTTTTGTTGAGAGTTTCATGCATTCATGTAATAAATTTTAGCTACTTTGATGTGCATTACCCTCTCTTATTCTGCTCCCTCTCTCACTAGAAGAGCAGAGTTCCTCTGGGAAAAAAATCCTTTATTTTTTTTTTATCCTTTAAGCCCATATTTTATTTCTCAATATATGTTTTTAATTGGATATTTTATTTATTTACATTTTAAAGGTTATCCCCTTTCATGGTTCCCATCCGGAAACGCCCTATCCCATCCTCCATTCCCCTGATTCTATGAGGGTGCTCATCCACCCAACCACTCCCATGTCCCTCCCCTGGCATTCCCCTACACTGGGGTATCGGGCCTTCAGAGGACCAAGGGCCTCTCCTCCCACTGATGTGCAACATGGCCATCCTCTGCTACCTATGCAGCTGGAGTCACGGGTACTCTTTGGTTGGTGGTTTAATTCCTGGGAGTTCTGGTTGGTTGATATTGTTGTTCTTCCTATGGCTTGCAAACCCGTTCAGCTCCTTTAGTTCTTTCTCTAACTCCTCCATTGGGGACCCCATGCTCAGTCTAATGGTTAGCTGTGATCAATAGCCTCTGTATTTGTCAGGTTCTGGCAGAGCCTCTCAGGAGACAGCTATATCAGGCTCCTGTCAGCAAGCATTTCTTAGCATCTACAATAGTGTCTGGGTTTGGTGTCTGTATATGGGATGGATCTCCAGGTGGGGCAGTCTCTGGATGGCATTTCCTTCAGTCTCTGCTCCATATTTTGTCTCCATATTTCCTCCCTTGAGTATTTTGTTACCTCTTCTAAGAAGGACTGAAGCATCCACACTTTGGTCTTTCTTCTTCTTGAGCTTCAGGTGGTCGGTGAATTGTATCTTGGGTTTTCAAAGCTTTTGGGCTAATATCCACCTATCAGTAAGTGCATACCATGTGTATTCTTTTGTGACTGGGTTACCTACTCAAGATGATATTTTCTAGTTCCATCCATTTGCCTAAGAATTTCATTAATTCATTGCTTTTAATAGCTGAGTAGTACTCCATTGTATAAATGTACCACATTTTCTATATCCATTCCTCTCTTGAGAGACATCTGGGTTCTTTCCAGCTTCTGGTTATTATAAATAAGGCTGTTATGAACATAGTTGAACATGTGTCCTTGTTATATGTTGGAGAATCTTTTGGGTATATGACCAGGAGTAGTATAGCTGGGTCCTCAGGAAATACCATGTCAAATTTTTTGGGGAACCACAAAACTGATTTCTAGAGTGGATGTACCAGCTTGCAATCCCACCAGCAGTGGAGGTGTGTTCCTCTTTCTCCACATCCTTGCCAGCATCTGCTATCTCCTGTGTTTTTCATCTTAGCCATTCTGACCAGTGTGAGGTGGAATCTCAGTGTTGTTTTGATTTGCATTTCCCTGATGACTAAGGATATTGAACATTTCTTTAGGTGCTTCTCAGAAATTCGTGTTTTCTCAGTTGAGAATTCTCTGTTTAGCTCTGTTCCCCATTTTTCAATAGGGTTATTTGGTTCTCTGGAGTCTAACTTCTTTGTATATATTGGATATTAGCCCTCAATCAGATGTAGGATTCATAAATATCCTTTCCAAGTCTGTTGGTTGCCATTTTGTCCTATTGATAGTGTTTTTTTGCCTTACAGAAGCATTGCAATTATGTGAGGTCCCATTTGTTGATTCTTGATCTTAGAGCATAAGCCATTGGTCTTCTGTTTAGGAACTTTTACCCTGTGCCCATGTTTTCGAGACTCTTCCCCACTTTCTCTTCTATTAGATTCAGTGAATATGCTTTTATGTGGAGGTCCTTGATCCACTTGGACTTGATCTTTGTACAAGGAGATAAGAATAGCTTGATTTGTATTATTCTACACGCTGACTGCCAGTTGAACCAGCACCATTTGTTGAAAAGGCTGTCTTTTTTCCACTGGATGGTTTTAGGTCCTTTTTCAAAAATCAAGTGACCATAGGTATGTGGGTTCATTTCTGGGTCTTCAATTCTATTCCATTGATCTACCTGCCTGACACTGTACCAATACCATGCAGTTTTTAACACAATTGCTCTGTAGTACAGCTTGAGGTCAAGGATGCTGATTTCCCCAGAATTTCTTTTATTGTTCAGAATATTTTTCACTATCCTGGAATTTTTGTTATTGCAAATGTATTTGAAAATTGTTCTTTCTAACTCTATGAAGAATTGAATTAGAATTTTGATGGGGATTGCATTGAATCTGTAGATTGTTTTTGGCAAGATGGTCATTTTACTATATTAATCCTGCCAATCCATGAGCATGAGAGTTCTTTCCATCTTGAAGTCTTCTCCATTTCTTTCTTCAGAGATTTAAACTTCTTGTCATTTAGATCTTTTACTTGTTTGGTTAGAATCACACCAAGATACTCTATATTGTTTGGGGCTATTGTGAAGGCCGTTGCTTCCCTAATTTCATTCTCAGCCTGTTTATCCTTTGAGTAGAGGAAGGCTACTGATTTATTTGAGTTAATTTTATATCCAGCTACTTTGCTGAAGTTGTTTATCAGCTGTAGGAGTTCTCTGGTGGAGTTTTGGGGGGTCACTTAAGTATACTATCATACCATCTGCAAATAGTGATATTTTGACTTCTTCCCTTTCAATTTGTATCCCTTTGATCTCCTTTTGTGGTCTAATTACTCTAGCTAGAACTTCAAGTACTCTATTGAATAGATAGAGATGGGGGGGCATTCTTGTCTAGTCCCTGATTTTACTGGAATTTCTCCAAGTTTCTCTCCATTTGGTTTGATGTTGGCTACTGGCTTTCTGTATATTACTTTTAGTATGCTTTGGTATGGGCCTTGAATTCCTGATATTCCCAAGACTTTTTACCATGAAGGGGTGTTGAATTTTGTCAAATGCTTTTTCAGTATCTAATGAAATGATTATGCATTTTATTTCCTTTGAGTTTGTTTATGTAGTTGATTACATTGATGGATTTCCATATATTGAACCATCCCTGCATCCCTGGGATGAAGCCTACTTGATCATGGTGAATGATCATTTTGATGTGTTCTTGGATTCCATTTGCAAGGAATTTATTGAGTATTTTTGCATTGATATTCATAAAAGAGATTGGTTTGATGTCCTCTTTCTTTGTTGGATCTTTGTGAGGTTTTGAAATCAGTGTAATTATGGCTTCATAAAACAAATTTGTTAGTGTTCTTTCTGTTTCTATTTTGTGGAATAGTTTGAAAAATATTGGTATTAGGTCTTCTTTGAAGCTCTGCACCCATCTGGTCCTGGGCATTTTTTGGTTGGGAGACTTTTAATGACTGATTCTATTGCTTTAGGTTCTATGGGACAGTTTAGATGGTTTATCTGATCCTGATTTAACTTTGTTATTTGGTATCCTTCTAGAAAATTGTTCATTCTACCCAGATTTTCCAGTTTTGTTGAATATAGGCTTTTGTAGTAGTATGTGAAGATTTATTATTATTATTATTATTATTATTATTATTATTATTATCATTATCATTATTATTATTTTATTTTCGATATTCTTTATTTACATTCCAAATGATTTCCCCATTCCTGGTTCCCCTCTCACAGAAAGTCCCATAAGCCCTCTTCCCACCCCCTGTTCCCCATTTGCCTAAGAATTTCACGAATTCATTGTTTTTAATTGCTGAGTAGTATTCCATTGTGTAAATATACATGGAAAATATCTCTGATAAAATTGAAGAAATATATAGAAAAACACATTAAAACAGGTAAGATAGTAGGCATAAAAATATTCCTAAATTGATTGAAAGTAGAATTAAAAACATTTTCTGATAAAATTGAAGATTTACATGGAAAATATTTCTGATAAAATTGAAAAAAAATATGGAAAAATATTAAAATTGAAGATTATCACGGAAAATTGTACAGATAAAATATTAGGCATAAAAACATTTCTAAGTTGATTGAAAGTGAAATTATAAACATTTTCTGATAAAATTGATAAAATTGAAGATTTACATGGAAAATATCTCTGATAAAATTGAAGAAATATATAAAAACACGTTAAGATTGAGTATTTCATGGAAAAATTATACTTTTGAAAGTGGAATTATAAACATTTTCTGATAAAATTGAAGATCTACAAGGAAAATATTTCTGATAAAATTCAAGAAATATTTAGAAAAACATGTTAAAACTATTTCATGGAAAATTATACAGATAAAATGGAAGGTATAAAAATGATCCTAAGTTGATTGAAAGTAAAATTATAGACATTATCTGATAAAATTGAAGATTTACATGGAAATATTTCTGATAAAATTGAAGAACTATATAGAACAAATGTTAAAATTAAAGATTATCATGGAAAATACTACAATTAAAATGGTAGACATAAAAAACATTACTAAACTGAAAGAGGAATCACAAACATTTTCTGATAAAATTGAAGATATACATGAAAAATATTCCTGTTAGACTATGTTTTTTGTTGGGGGAATTGAGTCCATTGATGTTATAAGATATTAAGGAATAGTGATTGTTGCTTCCTGTTATTTTTGATGTTCTTTTTATGTTTGTGTGGTTACTTTCTTTTGGGTTTTTGAAAAAGATTACTTTCTTGCTTTTTCTTTTTTTTTTTTTTTAAATTTAATTTAATTTTATTTTTTTAATTTACATTCCAAATCACTTCCCCTTTCCCGTTTCCTCCCTCCCCGAAAGTCCCATAAGCCCCCTTCCCTCCCTCTTTTCTCCGTTCAACCCCCTCTCATTACTCTGTCCTGGCGTTCCCCTACATCCAGTCTTTCCAGGACCAGGGGTCTCTCCTTCCATCTTTTTAGAAATCTATTGATATGCTGATTGTGTCTAGGGTATTCTGAGATTCTGGGTCAATATCCCCTTATCAGTGACTTCATACCATGTGTGATCTTTTGTGATTGGGTTACCTCACTAAGGATGATATTTTCAAGTTCTGACCATTTGCCTAGGAATTTCGTGAATTCATTGTTTTTAATTGCAGAGTAGTATTCCATTGTGTAAATATACCACATCTTCTGAATCCATTCCTCCGTTGAGGGACATCTGGGTTCTTTCCAGCTTCTGGCTATTATAAATAAGGCTGCTATGAATATAGTGGAGCATGTGTCCTTATTGCATGCAGGTAAAGTCTCTGGGTATATGCCCAGGAGTGGTATAGCCGGCTCCTCCGGGAGTGTCATGCCCAGTTTTCTGAGGAACCGCCAGACTGCTTTCCAGAGTGGTTGTACCAGCCTGCAATTCCACGAGCAGTGGAGGAGTGTTCCTCTTTCTCCACATCCTCGCCAACAACTGCTGTCTCCTGTGTTTTTGATCTTAGCCATCCTGACTGGTGTGAGATGGAATCTCAGGGTTGTTTTGATTTGCATTTCCCTAATGACTAAGGATGATGAACATCTCTTTAGGTGCTTCTCAGCCATTAGATATTCTTCAGGTGAGAACTCTTTGTGGAGCTCTGTACCCCATTTTTTAATAGGGTTACTTGCCTCTCTGGAGTTTAACTTCTTGAGTTCTTTGTATATCTTGGATATTAGCCCTCTGTCGGATGTAAGGTTGGTAAAGATCATTTCCCAGTTAGTTGGTTGCCGCTTTGTCTTTTTGACGGTGTCTTTTGCCTTTGTTTTGTGTATTTGGTGTTTTGACTATTATGTGATTGGAAGAATTTCTTTTCTGGTCCAATCACTTTGGAGTTCTGTAGGCTTCTTGTATGTTTATGGGCATCTCTTTCTTTAGGTTGGGGAAGTTTTCTTCTATAATTTTGTTGAAGATATTTACTGACCCTTTAAGTTGGGAACCTTCATTCTCTTCTATACCTATTATCCTTAGGTTTGGTCTTCTCATTGTATACTGGATTTTTTTTTGGATGTTTGGGGTTAGGAGATTTTTGTATTTTGCATTTTTTGACTGCTGTGTCGATGTTTTCTATGGTATCTTCTGTACCTGAGATTCTCTCTTCTAGCTCTTGTATTCTGTTGGTGATGCTTGCATCTATGACTCCTGATCTCTTTCCCAGGTTTTCTATCTCCAGGGTTGTCCCCCTTTGTGATTTCTTTATTGTTTCTATTTCCATTTTTAGATCCTGGATGCTTTTGTTCAATTCTTTCATCGGTTTTGTTGTGTTTTCCTATAATTCTTTAAGGGATATTTATGTTTCCTCTTTAAGGGCTTCTACCTGTTTACCTCTGTTCTCCTGGACTTCTTAAAGGGAGATATTTATGTCCTTCTTAAAGTCCTCTATCATTATCATGAGATGTGATTTTAAATCTGATGTTGCTTTTCCAGTTTGTTGGGGTGTCCACGGCTCACTGTCGTGGGAGAACTAGGTTCTGATGATGCCAGGTAGCTTTGGTTTCTGTCATTTAGGTTCTTGTGCTTGCCTCTTGCCATCTGGTTATCTCTTTTGTTAGTTGGTTTTACTGACTTTGACTGGAGCTTGTCTCTACTATGAACCCGTGAGCCTATGATCTTAGGTGTTTCAACACTCCTGGGGAGACCAGCTCTCTTCTGGGCAGTATTTGTGTGCAGAGGGCTGTGGGACAGTCTTAGCTCCGGGGTGCAGATGGAGACCAGAAGGATCCTGTCCCTAACTGCTCTGCAGTTCCTGTGCCCTGTGTGCTCCTGGTGGGTCTCTCTTTGGACAGTTATTGAAGCAAAAGTGGTGATGTCACCTCTGGGCTTAGGAGTGAGAATACTCATGGGAGACCCGCTATCTCCTGGTGGGATTTGGGTGCAGAGGGCTGACAAATCCCTTTTCAACTTTCATATTTTTGTCTTGTGTGTAGTCATCTGAGTTTAATTAGAGTTATCTTACCTAGGATTAGGTAGAGTACTGTTTTTTGGAGCAAGGGCAAATTACTTATCACTAAAGAAAATACACCCCAACCTTAATTACTAATTGCCAATAGTCCCTCATGGAGGGATAGGTCCTCATGGGCTCTTCCCCATCCGTGATGCAATGTTTTGCAGGTCTTATGTAGATAACCATAGCCTTAGTGTATTCATGAGTCTGATGTCATGCCATATCCAGAAGATGAGTTTTTGTTTCACATCTCCACAATTTCTGCTTACATTTTTTCTGATCCCTCTTCTATGATGTTTCTTGACCACTGGATGGCTACATCTGTTCTACTAAAGTCTAGACAATCTACTGTTGCTTATTCTATGAGAAAGAATTCCTTAAACTTATGGCACTTAGAGTAAGAAAGTTGATAGAGTTACTGTCATAATGAGAGTGAATGTCTGTTTCATGGCAATAATTTAGTCATGCAGTCTGAATGGGTTAGGCTTGAAGAAGAATTGAGACTTAGAAAGGAGCTGAAAAACTGAGGTTACTAAAAGTAGATCCCAAATGCACCACAATGACTAAAATGAACTTGTGCAGAAATCACATACCAGGACTATCTTCTCTCCCTTCTGTGAAGAAGATATTTAGTCTATCTGAGTGTTAAAACTATTGCTTTAAGTTGTTATGATTTCAAAATATAATGAGCTGTTTATAAAACTTTTCAAAATGTGTTATTTATATAATCTTTTTTCAAATTAATATTGTTTCTTTTAAAATATCTTATCCCATGTCATCTCTATCTAGTTTAGTCCCCGTAATTGATTATCATAAGTTATCTGTTCAAATTATTTAAAATATCTCTGGAGTGTGTGCGTTTTTCTGAAATTCCATATATGTTTACTGAATTTTATTTTTATAGATCTTTTATCTCAGTTCAGTAAATCATATGTACCTCTGTCAGAAAACCTTTAAAAATATTAATGTAACCAGATCATTTTTTCTTTTGAAAGCCTTTTAAAGATAATAACATGTTGGGGCTGGAGAGATGGCTCAGTAGTTAACAGCATGGGTCCCTCTTTCCTGGGTTCAATTCCCACCACCCGCATGGCAGCTTATAACTATTTGCAACTCAACTTCCAGGGGATTTGATACCTTACACAGACATATAAGCTAGCAAAGTACCAATGCACATAAAGTAAAAATAAATTATTTTAAAAAAGATAACTTGTACCATGAGGCAAAAATAATAAATATAGTATTAAAATATTAGAAAAGAAAAAAAGGGTAGGTTATGTGATTACATAAATAGAATCCCAAGATAACTGAACATCATCTAAGAGAATCAAATAAGTAAAGTTAACAAAGTTGCTTAAAACATGCTAAATATATAAAAATGAAGTAAATAAATTTCATTAGCATGAAAATTAAATAGTTAAAAATAGACTTAATAAGAGATGCATTTGAGTCATCACTAAAAGCTGTGAAACACTGCTGAGACTCAAATGAATGAAGACATACTACTAGTTGAAGAATTATAATTATACATTATATTGTTAAGACTCTTACTCTGTCCAAACTGACTTTTACTCATGTCCCTCTCTGAAGGGGAAATTACAGCCAGGGAGATATACAAGTGGGTTATACCAGAAGTACATAAGTACTCTGTCCATGTACTCTCAAATGAAACCCCAATTGTATGTGTACATGTACTCTGTGTGAAAACTGTCAATACAATTTTAGGATATACAATATAATTTTGAGAAAGAAAAGCATATGATGAATTTTATTTTGCCATATTTAAAAACCCACTATTATTCACTAAGGTATTGTGTTCTGGTACAAGGATGAGTAAAAAAGATTAAAAAGAGATGCAGTGGGATAAAATGGAGAGTCTAGAGGTCATCCTACATGTACATGACAACTTAATTAAAAATCCCCATTATTGTAATAAGAACATAATGATGGATTTACTGAGGGATGCTAGACAAATTTATATATTTTTTGAATAAATAAATTGTAGTTCCTATCTTGTTTTATATATAATGTGAGATGGATTATAGGTTACTTACGGATTATAGACCTGATTATGTAAAAGATAAAACAATATAGTTTACTAAAATTGCATAGGGAATGTAAGATGAACAAATTTTTCTTAACTTGAACAAGACAAGCACTACTTGTGCAACCACATTAAAAAAAACCCAGCCCAACCTTCATTAATTAATTAAGAATATATGGTAATCAAAAGATACCATCATGAAGGGGAAATTACAGCCAGGGAGATATACAAATGGGTTACACCAGAAGTGCTGTGGAACTCTCTCATTAACTCAACCAACTATCTGTAATTTGCTTTTCGTACTGAAAAGGAAGAAATTAGTGATGCTAAATTACTACCTTCCATCACTGGGGCAGGACATGGATGGTCATGTAAAAAACAAAACAAAACAAAACATAACAAAACAAAACAAAACCAACCCCTGCCCCAAACAAAAACCTCTGCCTTGTTATACAGTGTTAGTGGAATCAGCAGCCATAGAAGGTGCCTTAGCTGAAGTCTATTATTTTGTTTTGTTTTAAGGGGAAAAATGATTTAATTGACATGTCAAACCATCTACTGGAACAAAAGAGCCTGTAAGAAAGCTGTTTATTGAAGCTGGACCAAGGGAACCATCAGAATTGAAACATCCCTTGAGTCTGATCACATCAAGTCTTTTCTTTACCAACTACCTCCGTTTTTCATCCTTGATCTTAGCCATTATAAATCCCCTGTCTCCTCTTGTCATGGCCCTTCAGTTTCAGATTCACCACTACTGCCTTGCTCCCTGTCTTCTGTTCCCAAGTGCCATGGAGGCTTTGATGACTCAGCCCATCTCATCCAGCCCATTTGTGACATATGTCACCATCTCTACCATCAGGCAGCACATTAAAATTTTTCATATATTATAACATATTACTACTTAAGCCAAATATTCATTATGTCCCATGCATACAAGGTGCAGTTAGCATAAATCAGCAAACATGTATTTCTTACTTGAAAAACTATAATGGGATGTAATTTTCTCAGTTACATCAACTACTGGATATTAAAAATATGGTTTAAATTAGATTTAAATACTTGTTTCTAGAAAATAGTCTTGTCACTTTTGGAGACACTCTAAACACTTGAGCCATTGTCAAAACTCAAGCCATTGTCAAAACTCAAAGTGTTATTGGTTCACCTTGAAATTCAAGCAAGCATGATCTCTTCATCTTTCACAGAATAAGGGATCATATGCTTTGATGTACAGCTGATTTAGAATGATAATCCTCTTACTAAAATTCCTCTGCCTTTTGTTTCTGTAAGGTTTAACTGTTTTAAGACCTAAACTAGAGGATAGGGCAGACTTCATCCATTTGATGACATGTATTTGCTGTATGTAAAAACCAACCATACCAAGAAACCAAAACCAAAACCTAATATCAGATACAAAAAAAATCATATTTCTGTAGCACATTTGCCTCCTCCTGGCTGGGATTTGGCTACCTAAGTAAAAGCAAGCGTCACACAGCTTGCCATTTGGTCTAAATTTAGTAACATTATCAAATATAAATACACCTTTTCAAAGACTCACAAACATGTTCTGTTTCTGTTTCCATTGTCCATGAATGAGGGAACAGTACTGCCTAGTACTTGGCTGGCTTCCACATCACCAACACTGTGTCTTCCTACCACAAGTGTCAGAGCCTGGTCAGTTCAGCCATGACTCTCAGGGTTCATCTGAGGTTCCGATGGCAGAGTGCAAACCGAATACGCTTATTGTGTGAGGTCAAGTGTGTAAATGAACATTTCTCTAGATGTTGTCTATGTACTTATATTTGGATGTAAATAACCAGTACACATATTTCTTATTTTGACGAAGCTAAGTCTAAATGAGTATAATCCCCAGTTTCAGAGTCATATCCACAAAATATGATTCATGGAAGTAGGGCTGGCTTCTTTACCTCCAGTACTTGGTAACACTTTGTTTGTGTGCATTGAAGGAAGATGGTGGCAGGGGATCAGTGGCTGCACCTGTTACAGAAAGCGGTGAGGGCAAGGAAGAGTCTGGTCTGGGCTTTCCATCATGGCCAGTGGCACTTCAAGAATGACCACCTATGCCAGCCACGATCTGGCGGTGTTCCCGTCTGGAGACTGCTCGTAATTCTTCTGGACTGTCAGTACAGAGCATGAAGAAACAGGAACACTGAGCCCCAAGGGAACCTGGCCATCAGCAGGAGGCTGCGGAGGTGGGAGGCAAGAACCCAGTGTCCTGTCTGTTGTGTAATGCCTACTTGCATTTGTTAAGACATTTCCAAGGAGCAGACTTTTCTTACCCAAGGTTCTCAGAGCTTCTCTAAATGGCACATTTGTATCGACTTTCTGTAAGCAACTATGTTTAGGATTCATACAAGTACTTCATTCCCAGTTTTATAAAAAGAAAATGTAAACAAAAAGCATTGTTTTCAGAAGCTGTTACATTGTGGCTGGGTTTTGTCTTACGATAGAGCTCCAAGTTCATTTCTCTATCTCTCTAAGAAGGCTATTTATTTTAATAGGTTTTGTTGTTGTTGTTGTTTTGAGACAGGGTATCACAGTGAAGGCTTGACTGTCCAGAACCCAGTGTATAAACAAAGTGCCTTGAACTCAGAGAGCTTCCGTTTCAACCTCCCAAGTACAGAGATTAAAGATGTGGGCCACCACAGCAGGCCCTGTTTTGTTACGGCTTCCTTTTTCCTTTTTCTCTTTCTTTTTCTTGCTCTCTTATTTGTTTGTTGGTTTATTTATTTATTTATTTATTTATTTATTTATTTATTTATTTTTATTTATGAGAACTTCATATATGAGCACTTCCCATCCAGTGTTGGTGTTGTTATTTTTAATTAATTAACTAATTAATTAATTAATTTACACTCCACATTTTATTCCCCCCCACCCCATCTACCCTCTGATTGTTCCACATCCTATACCTCCTTCCCACCCCCGTCTCCATGTGGATGTCCCAACTCCCCACCCCACCTGTCCTCTAAACTCCCTGGAGCCTCCAGTCTCTTGAGGGTTAGCTGCATCATCTCTGAATGAATACAGACCTAGCAGTCTTCTACTGTATGTGTGTTGGGAGCCTCATATCAGCTGGTGTACGCTGCCTGCTTGGTGGCCCAGTGTTTGTTATTATTATTATTATTATTATTATTATTATTATTATTATTATTACATGCACACAATCTAGTACGGTCATTTAGATTTGCTTATATCTAAATGGATGCATGTCCAGGCTGACTCCTTGAGATTAGACAACTAGATGATAGCTCATCCCTTGAAGAAACTGATCCCCCTCTCTCATCCACCACTTTTCAGCTGTAGCTTTTCGTCTAGGGGTTTGACAATGTGGACATCCCCTGTCTGCCTTTGCATGTGAACTGGTATTGTCTTTGTGCCACCATATTGTTGAGAGTTTGTGGGGACATTTTTTCCTGTCTTGTCTAGAGGACAGTATCTAAGAACATACGTCCTGGGCCTCTGACTCTTAAGAGCTTTTTCAGTGATCAGTATCGTCCTCTTATGATCAGAAGAAAGTCCAATGCCATCCAGTTGAGGACAACTCTAGGCCAACCAGATGGTCTTCTTCAACATTTTAATCTGGAGCATAACTGGCTGCTAATGACTAGCTGTTTTTCTCCTGGTATTTTGGTTTTTTTTTCTAGCCCTTGCTATCCCTGAGTCTTAGTGCCCCCTTCCCAGCTCTAAGGTCATAATTCATTTACTTGTCCTCTAAATCCTCCCTTTTATCGCCTTTATCAAGACAATATATATGACTATATATGTGACTATATATGTGACTATATATGACTATATACACACGTACATTATATATATATTGTCTTTAATGAGGGGGAGACTTTAGCTAAGGCAAAACAAGAATGAGAGGAGAGACCAAGTCTAAGGCTTTTAGGCATCAGCATGGACTTGGCTAAAATGAAATAAATAGCTCTATTATAGTGACTTGGAGACTTCTTTGGTGTGTAAGTCATGTCCCTGGACCTCACATTGCTAAGAGACTTATGTGTAACTCATAGTAATTAGAGTCAACCTCAGTGTCTGTGGGGATTGGTCCTGGACACCTTTAGAATATCAAAATTAGTACCTTATGTAAAATGGCATATAATGCATGTATATCTTCCCACAAACTTTAAATCTTTTGTAGATTAGGTATATTTAACAATGTAAGTGCTGTGTAAGTCATTATGAAGTGCCAACTATACTTTGAAAATTGTACACATTATGTAAATTGCCTTGTGCATGGAGCCTGTGGCTGTCCTATATATAAGTTGTTATATACTGTTGTGGTGAGTGATTATTGGTGGAGTTGTGAGAATGTTATTCTGCCTCCATACAAACATAATTCAAAACAACATGGAATGCTCATTAGCAGGAAGAAATACTTCCTCTTGACTATATAAACACTGTAATTTATGAAATATGACATTAAGGTGTTCTGTTAGTTAGGGTTTCATGGCTGTGAAGAGACACAGTGACCAAGGCAACTTTTATATAGAAAAACATTTAATTGGGGCTGACGTACAGTTTCAGAGGTTCAGTCCATTATCATCATGGTAGGAAGCATGGCAGATTGCAGGCAGACGTGGTCCTAGAGGAGCTGAGAGTTCTACATTCTGACCTGCAGGCAGCCAAGAGGAGACTGGATAGGCTTCACACTGGGTGTAGCTTGAGTATTTAAGATCTTGAAACCTCAGCTCCATAGTGACACCCTTCCTCTAAGAAGGACACATCTCCTCCAATAAAGTCACAACTCCCAAACAGTGAATGAGCTAAGCATCTAAATACATGAATCTTTGAGGGCCATCCCTACTCAAACCACTACAGATGTAGAGGAGAATATGGTTGTTGCTGGGACCATGGAAAAATAAAACAGAAATAAAAACAATAAAATAAAAGAAGGCAGAGAAAATATACCAGAAAACTGTTATTGCTGGTGACATTGCAAATTAGACAATCCAGCAAAATTTACTTAATATTTATTTGAAATTTCAAACACCACACACACACACACACACACACACACACACACACACACACACACATACACACACACACACACACACACACAGAGAGAGAGAGAGAGAGAGAGAATGAGAGAGAGAGAGAGAGAGAAAAGCATACACATTAGCCTATGTAGATAGATGCATAAAAGAAGCTTCAGGATACAGCCAAAATATATTTCATACTTACAAAACTATCTTTATAAAAATTAGCACTACATACAGTGAATATGTTAATTAAAACATAAGGATTTTACAAAAATCTAAGAAGTTAAAATTGAAAAAGAGATAAAAACCAGAACAATAAGAGAAAGTCTATGTCTGATTTCCTGGGAGGATCTTCTGATCTCAAGAGCCAAGAATTCGGCTTTTAGACAGCCTTGAACCAGGTCACTAAGCTTTGAGTTGCTTTGAGATATAATTTTTCAGTTTTCTCCCCAATGTCAATTTGTTACCTTTCTGTCACTACTAAAAAATACTGGAGGAAATGCGCAAAGACGAAAGACTTATTTCGGCCTGTGGTGTTGGAGATTTCAGTCTGTGACTGATTTATATCATTGCATTTGGGTCTTGGGAAATTCCACACTTTTACAACAGGGGTAAATATCAGAATAAACTCACCTCATGGTTATGAAACAATATAGACTGAGAAAGGGCATGACCTCCCCACAGTCTGCTGAAGGGCACACCTGGAGATCTCTCAGCAGGCTCCAACATTCATAGTCTCCACTGTGTCTCAACAGCCTCAACTTGGCTCCAGGACTTTAAAAAATCGACCTTTGGGGGAATATTCTAGATCCAAACTGCCTCAGCCAGGAGTATAAATGCAATGGTTGACTAGAAACCAATTGCCTGCTAGCCCAGGGAGGTGACATGGGAGTTTGTCTGGACTTGGGTTAGGATGAAGAAACTCTTTTTGGTTAATTGTAACCATGGGCCTTCTGCTCTGTGATTGTGATTCTTGAATTCATTCTCTCCACAGAATCTGGAAGGCAAATATCTGTGAAATGGCCAGACATGGTAATGCATGCCTTTAGTGCCAGTATTTGGGTGATAAATGCAGGAGGATCAGAAGTTCAAGGTGATGGATAGTGAGTTTGAGACCAGCCTGAGGTACATGAGATCTTTTATAAATAGTATAAAACAAAACAAAACAAAACACCAATTATAGTGTTATCTACTTTGTGTACTAATATTATAATTTTGAAATTTAATAATAATGTATGCATAATGTAACTCTGGATGAAAACACACTGTCAGTGTTCTCCAGAGATGACAAAATAGTTCAGATCATAAACACTCAATGAAACATGTCATCACAAGAAAAAAGTTAGCACATGGCAATAAATACCAAGCCTAAATCATTAGGAACTTCAAGTAACAAAAAGTTTAGATGGAGATAGATGGTTGTAAGTTACAATGAAAGACACTGTAAAAAAAAAGACAAACATCAGAGTTGTTAATACTTGAATATTAAATATCCATGGCAGGGTCATGTTTTCAGTGTTTGATAGCTGATGGTGCTAGTTTGGAAATTCTAGAAACTTTGGGACCAAAGTTGAAGATTTAAGTCCTTGGGCATGAGCCTTGATGGGTATGCCATCTCTTCTTCCTCTTCCTCTTCTTTCTTCTTCTTCCTCTTCTTTCTTCTTTACTCCTCCTCCTATTTCCCCTCTTCCTCCTCCTCTTCCTCCTCCTCTTCCCCTTCCTCTTCCTCTTCCTCTCCTTCTCCTTCTCCTCCTCCTCCGTCTCCGTCTCCGTCTCCGTCTCCTTCCCTTCCTCCTCCTCCTCCTCCTCCTCCTCCTCCTCCTCCTCCTCCTCCTCCTCCTCCTCCTCCTCCTCCTCCTCCTCCTCTTCTTCTTCTTCTTCTTCTTCTTCTTCTTCTTCTTCTTCTTCTTCTTCTTCTTCTTCTTCTTCTCCCTTTCTGTCTTCTATGGTGTGAGTAGATGTGCTCTGTCATGTGCTCCCATTGCCATGATGCTTTGTTCAAGCACATATGGCCAAGCAATCCTGAACCAAATCCCCTAAAATTGTGAACATAAATATTTTCTTTTCCTTTTAAGTTGTTGGACTTGGCATTTTGTTACAAATATGCAAAATTAATGAATATAACGATTTATTCAAAATGTCAACTGAAGTTTCGAGGAGAGGTCAGTAACTTTGACTAGAGCCAGGACTGCTAAATTAGATGCAGTGTTGCCCATCATGTTTGTGAGCAGGGCCTGTCATTTATCTCACAGTCACAGGATGTCTTGAATATTAAAATAACTTAGTTACCAATTGATGAATTACAAATTGTTTTCTACCCATACCTAATGACTCTAGACTCATTCCACTAGACAAATACTGTACTATTGAGTGGTTTTCTCAGACAATGTCTTAGTTCTTATCAAGTCTCAGAAAGTTTTATATCTATAACCTCATCTTCATCAACTTTGTTTTTCAACAACATGCTGGAGATGATCCTTGACCTGAGGCTATATCTTAAGTTTAGTCATTCGTAGAGGTAGAAATATTGAACCATAACGACTCCTGGGCTCCTCACTTAGCTCATCTCTATTGTGTTCTTATATTGTCCTTCACATAGCTTATAGCCATCATTTTCCTGTATACACATCAAAAATAAAAGGTCCTGAGATGCTTGAGAGGTTCATTGACCATTCTGTTTTGTGCTTCACGATGACCTGCTGTCACTCACACTCAGTGACACCTGAAATTCAGCTTGCACCTAAAATTCCAAGTGGGATATTTAGTTATTGATTACATTGTCCACTTATCAGAATAAAACAGGTTACTATGGCATAGTAATACTATGTGTAGCACTTTTCTTTAGCTTCCAGGAAGATTTTGCTCTTATTCTTCACAAAGAAACATAAAGCTGGAAACATCAGAGGTGTCAAAATTCAGCATGTATATTGCAGGCCCTCTCATCTGAGGCATACTGTATTCAGGGAAAATAATTTATATTTGGCAACTTAACCTACTATATTAGTTAGGATGCTGGCAGAAACAGATAAACTGAGAACAGTAATTTGATGAGTCTGAAAGAAGACTATAAAATGTGGAAACATGTTGGGAAAGTGGTCAGGGAAAGAACACAAAGTTAAAGCACTAACTGCTATTAATTTCCAAGGGTCTGAGGAGCAAGGCAAGAGAACAATGCTCAAGGCTGGAGAGGGCATCCTGGAACCCCATTTGTTCTTGAGGGAGAAGGCAATAAATCCAATGACATAAAGGGGATCAAGTGGATAATACTGAACACAGAAACTTACAACCAGAAAGTAAAGGACAAGCTTTTCTTACCATTGGTTTCAAATGTGCCTCTCTACAACATATGTTGTAGATAATGTGCATATGTACCAAGTCACCAAGACCCAGGTAAATTGTTAGGCTTCATCCAGACCTATCGAATCAGAGTCACTGGTAGATTCAAAAGTACATAGCTTAGAAAGTCCACCTGATGCCAACGATACAATAAAGTAGATAATTATTACCTGTCCTAGCTAAGTTTCTGTTGCTGTGACAAAATGCCAACTATAAACAACTTGGGGGGAAGAGGGTGATTTGGCATACAGGTTCCAATTCATCATTGAACTGAAGGCAGGAACTGAAGCAGAGAGCATGGAAGAACCTACTTTTACTGGCTTCCCTTGAAGATGAACTTTAATTTGTGCAACAAGAAAAAAAAAACATTTCTCCTTGAGTTGTTTTGCTTACTATTTTATCACAGCAAAATACTAGGATAATAATTGGCACCAGAATGGGGTTTGCTGGGATGGACCTGATCATTTTGGTTTGCGAAGAATTGTGGAAGTGTTTGGAACTTTGGACTGGAAAATCCTTTGAATTTGGAATGCTTAATGGGATTATCTTTTCTTTCTTTCTTTTTTTTAAATAATTCTTTTTTGTTTTGTTTTGTTTTTCGAGACAGGGTTTCTCTGTATAGCCCTGGATGTCCTGGAACTTACTCTGTAGACCAGGCTGGCCTCGAACTCAGAAATCCGCTTGCCTCTGCCTCCCAAGTACTGGGATTAAAGGCATGCACCACCACTGCCAGGCTTAATGGGATTTTCTGAGGAAGATCAGGCATAAGAGAAATGCCAGCGATGGAGGCGTGGCATGTGACATTTCAGAGGAAAGCAACAATTCTGTGGCGGCTACTCATGCCATATTTTGGATTAAGACTTTGTGAAGTGGATGGCTAACTGATTCAAAAGCAAATGGCATGTGATTTTTCTAAGGACATTTGACTGTGATCAGAAGAAGGCTGGATGAAGAATCTGAAGTGTCAGAAAAGAGCGACACAGTTTTGGAAATGAAGGAAAAAAGCCATGAACCAAGGGATGCATAAAATGCATCTTTGTCCTACAATTATGGGAGATAGAATACTCTGCTCAATGAAGTAAGAATATGTATCTTTCTTAGAGACTTCAGAAAAACTCACAACCTTTCTAATAGCTTTATTTTATCCTGACAGGCTCTCTGTTGGACTTCAACCTATAGGATTTCTACAGGCTTTTGTTATTGCTGATTTTGTTTCCCTTAGGGGGAAGGCATTTGGTTTAAATTGTTACAATGATAGTAATTTATTATAGCATTAGAAAAGTCAGAAAGCAGTATTCTTCTTTGGAGATTGCTTCAGTTCCTGACCTGACTTCCTTCAATAATGGGCAGCATTGTGGGCCTGTAAACCAAGTATTCTGTTTCTTCCCCCAAATTAGTTAGGTCCGTGCTTTATCAGAATGACAGAGAGAGCAACCTAGGATACCATCCTATGTAATACAAAACCTAATCCTATGCAGAATATTTAATTCCATTTCTTCCTTCGGTTCATTTCTCCCCAGTCTTCCTGGCATTGAAGATGTGATGTTTATCTCTGTTCAGGAACAATTATTGATACAGACATGCCCAGTTCCTCTTCAGCTCTTACCCACCTTCCTGCATTCACGTGATCACCACAGTCATTTAAAGCCTCAATGTTTGATTCTTAAAATACTTCTTGTTACAAAAATTTCTTTCTGCACGTATCTCTGGTATAAGTATAAAAGTTAAGCGCTTTTAATAATGACTGAACTTGATCAGATTCAGTCAGCTGAAATGTCAGCTTAAAATAAAGTTTAAGGGGAAAAACCTTTATTTTATTCTGCCTTATCATCTTTTTCCAAAGGCAGGCATTCTTTGAAAAAAAAAAAGACTTCTCGCTATTTCTAAAATAGGATGAATGATCACAAATTAAGAGATACTTCTGGGCCAAATAAAGAGTCATGCTGTGATGAAATAGGATGGTACACAGAGATGGAAGAGATCATCAACTGTCATTTAAACAGTCTCTGGGGCTTGAGATGGAAGTTTTAATTCTGACTTTCAGGTATATCATATTTAAAAAGCAAAAAAATATTAATATTAATTTCAAAATAGTATATATATTTTAACTATTGAAATATGGAAAGGGACATCAACTCCCTCCATTTTTGTAATTGAAACATGCTGGTATTAATGAAAATTAATTTCTATCCCTTCCAATCTTTGATGAATCTAGAAGAGGGAATCATCCTTTAAAAAAAATGTATAGCAAAAAAAAAAAAAAAAGCAATAGACACTTAAAGGCAGGTGTGGCTCATACCTGTAATCCCAGAACTTAGAAGGTCATGGCAAAAGAAATTTCAACTCTGGCTCAGGCTGGACTATGTAGTTAGACCTACATCTAGTGAGCCAAAGCAGTCTAAGCAAAGAGCAATTCTGGAGGCATGATGTTACCTTTCTATAAACTAACCACAGAGTCATAGTAGTCAATGCAGCATACTATTGCCACTAAACAGACATATAGACCATTGGAATAGCACAGAGAGAGTTAAAAAGAATAAAAAAAAACCTCATACAACTACCTTCCACCTAGTTTTTGACAAATGTGTCAAAAATATACATTGGATAAAATGTTGCCTCTTCAATGACTGGTGCTACTTTCTCCCTTTAGTCAAACATCACTTGGTTCTGCAGTGCTGGGCCTTTAGTGAGGTACTAAAGGTGGAAGGGTACTCTGGGTAGAGTGAAGAAAGATATGCAGACCTCTCAGGGCAGGCAAGAAGCACAGAGACAGACAGAGTGAGGCTGTGAGGAAGGAAGGTCCTGGGAGAAGTCATACAATTTACAGGCACATCCCAGCGATTACCTTCCTCGAACTAGATCACTCTCCGGCTCAGTAGCTCATAGAACTATCATCTGCTTGACACTTTGATGACACTTGCACCCCTAAGATCAGTTTTTCCTTTAGGCCATGAGCTTCTAGCAGAACCACAATATTACATTCCTGTATTTACTGAACTATAATTAGAAAAATATTTACCACTTAATAGGTGGGGGAAGTGATACTATAAAAATCATGCCACTTCATTGCCTAAGTAATTTCTAAAGGTTTAGAATCAGCAAAATCTTAGAATTTGCCAAGCATTTCTAGGCCCCTGAATTTTCAGTTCCCTAAGACTTTGGGCCTTAAATAGTTCCCAGGAGAATGCCATTCTTAAAGAGAAGTATTACTTTTATTCAAGATGTTCTGAAAGACTGAGAAAGACTCAACTGTCTAATGAATACTTAGTTTTCAAACCTTGATAAAGAAGTAATTTCTAAGCCCCAAATATAGGTAATTTCACTGAAATCCATAAACCTTTTAAAAATGTTTTGATGTGTTCTTGGATTCAGTTTGTAAGAATTTTATTGAGTATTTTTGCATAGATATTCATAAGGGAAATTGGTCTGAAGTTCTCTTTCTTTGTTGGATGTTTGTGTGGTTTTGGTATCAGCTTAATTGTGGCTTCATAGAACAAGTTGGGTAGTGTTCCTTCTGTTTCTATTTTTTGGAATAGTTTGAAGCATATTGGTGTTAGGTCTTCTTTGAAGGTCTGATAGCATTCTGCACTAAACCCATCTTGTCTTGGGCCTTTTTTGGCTGGAGGTCTTTTAATGACTGTTTCTATTTCTTTAGGTGTTATGGAACTATTTAGATGGTTTATCTGATCCTGATTTAACTTTGGTATTTGGTATCTTTCTAGAAAATTGTCCATTTCATCCAGATTTTCCAGTTTTGTTGAGTATAGGATCTGATGATTTTTTGAATTTCCTCAGTTTCAGTTGTTATATCTCCTTTTTCATTTCTGATTTTGTTAATTTGGATACTGTCTCCTTGCCCTCTGGTTGGTCTGGCTAAGGGTTTATATATCTTGTTGATTTTCTCAAAGAACCAGCTCCTGGTTTTGTTGATTCTTTGTATAGTTCTTTGTGTTTCAACTTGGTTGATTTCAGCCCTGAGTTTGATTATTTCCTGCTGTCTACTCCTCTTGGGTATATTAGTTTCTTTTTGTTCTAGAGCTTTCAGGTGTGCTGTTAAGCTGCTAGTGTATGTTCTCTCCAGTTTCTTTTAGGAGACACTTAGAGAATACACACACACACACACACACACACACACACACACACACACACAAACTCAAAGAAAAGAACCACATGATTATCTGATTAGATGCTGAGAAATCACTTGACAAAATTCAATACCCCTTCATGGTAAAAGTCTTGGAAAGATCAGGAATTCAAGGCCCATAACTAAACATAGTAAAAGCATTATACCTCAAACCAGTAGCCAACATCAAACTAAATGGAGAGAAACTTGAAGCAATCCTACTCAAATCAGAGACTAGACAAGGCTGCTCACTCTCTCCCTACCAATTCAATATAGTACTTGAAGTCCTAACCAGAGTAATTAGACAACAAAAGGAGGTCAAGGGGATACAAATTGGAAAACAAGAAGTCAAAATATCACTATTTACAAATGATATGATAGTATACTTAAGTGACCCCAAAATTCCCACCTAAGAACTCCTAAACCTTATAAACAACTTCAGCAAAGTGGTTGAATATAACATTAATTCAAACAAATCATTGGCCTTCCTCTACTTAAAGGATAAACAGGCTGAGAAAGAAATAAAGGAAATGACACCCTTCACTATAGTCACAAATATATAAAATACGTTGGTGTGACTCTAACTCTAACCAAGCAGGTGAAAGATCTGCGTGACAAGAATTTCAAATCTCTGAAGAAAGAAAGCAAAAATCTCAGAAGATGGAAAGATCTCCCATGCTCATGGATTGACAGGATTAATATAGTAAAAATGGCCATCTTGCTGAAAGGAATCTACAGATTGAATGCAATCCCCATCAAAATTCCAACTCAATTCTTCATAGAGTTAGAAAGGGCAATTTGCAAATTTATTTGGAATAACAAAAAACCTAGGAGAGTGAAAAAATTCTTAACAATAAAAGAACTTCTGGGAGAATTGCCATCTGTTATCTCAAGCTATACTACAGATCAATAGTGATAAAAACTGTATGGTATTGGTATAAAGACAGGCAGGAAGATTAATGGAATAGAATTGAAGACCCAGAAATGAACCTACACACCTAGGGTCACTTGATATTTGACAAAGGAGCAAAAACCACCCAGTGGAAAAAAGACAGCATTCTCAACAAATGGTGCTGGTTCAGTTGGCAGTCAGCATGTAGAAGAACACAAATTGATCTATTCTTATCTCCCTGTAAAAAGCTCAAGTCCAAGTGGATCAAGGACCTCCACATAAGACCAGATACACTGAAATTAATAGAAGAGTAATTAGGGAAGAGTCTCATGTTACAGGGGAAAATTTCCTGAATAGAATACCAACAGCTAATGTTCTAAGATCAAGAATTGAAAACTGGGACCTCATAAAATTGCAAAGCATCTGTAAAGCAAAAAAAACACTATCAGTAGGACAAAATGTCAACCAACAGACTGGGAAAAGAGCTTTATCGATTCTACATCTGATAGAGGGCTAATATCCAATATATACAAAGAACTCAAGAAGTAAGACTGCAGACAATCCAATAACCCTATTAAACAATGAAGTACAGAGCTAAATAAAGAATTCTCAACTGAGGAAACTTGAATGGTTGAGAAGCACCTAAAGAAATGGTCAACATCCTTAGTTATCAGGGAAATGCAAATAAAAATGACCCTGAGACTCCACCTCACACCAGTCGGAATGGCTAAGATTAAAAACTCAGGTGACAGCAGATGCTGGTGATGATGTGGAGAGAGAGGAACACTCTTCCATTGTTGGTGGGATTGCAAGCTGGTACAACCACTCTGGAAATAAGTCTGGAGTTTCTTCAGAAAATTGGGGCATAGTATTACCTGAAAATCCATCTATACCACTCTTAGGCATATACCCAAAAGATTCTCCAACATATAACAAGGACACATGCCCCACTATGTTCATAGTATCTTTATATATAATAGCCAGAATATGGAAAGAACCCAGATGTCCATCAACAGAAGAATGGATACAGAAAATGTGGTATATTTACACAATGGAGTACTACTCAGCTATTAAAAATGAGGAATTCATAAAATTCTTAGGCAAATGGATGGAACTAGAAAATATCATCCTGAGTGAGGTAACCTAATCACAAAAGAATACACATGGTATGCACTCACTGATAAGTGGATATTAACTCAAAAGCTTGGAATACCCAAGATACAATTCAGAGCACATGAAGCTCAAGAATAAGGAAGACCAAAGTGTGGGTGCTTCATTCCTTCTTAGAAGGGGTAGTAAAATACTCAAGGGAGGAAATATAGAGACAAAGTGTGGAGTAGAGACTGAAGAAAAGGTTAGCCAGAGACAACCCCATCTGGGGATCCATCCCATATACAGACAATAAAGCAAATGGAAGTAAGCACAAAAGTATTGTGGATGCCAAGAAGTGCTTGCCTACTGGAGCCTGATACAGCTGACTCCTGATAGGCTCTGCCAGAGCCTGACAAATACAGAGGTACATGCTCACAGCCAACATATGGACTGAGCATGTGGTCCACAGTGGATGAGTTAGAGAAAGAAGTGAAGGAGCTGAAGGGGTTTGGAACACCATAGGAAGAACAATATCAACCAACCAGACCCCCCAGAGCTCCCAGGGACTAAACCCCCAACCAAAGAGTATACATGAAGCGACCCATGGCTCCAGCCCCTTTGATAGTAGCAGATGACCTTGTAGGGCATCAATGGGAGAAGAAGCCCTTGATCCTGTGAAGACTATATGCCCCAGTGTAGGGGAATTCGAGGGCAGGTAGGTGGGAGTGGGTAGATGGGGAAACAGCCTCATAGAAGCATGGGTAGGAGGGGATAGGATAGTGAGTTTCTGGGGATGGGGAGGGAGAAACTGGGAAAGGAAATAACATTTGAAATGTAAATAAAGAAAATATCCAATAAAAATATGATCACATAAAAAATCCAGTTTTAAACAATTCAAAGATCTTTATTGTCTACTGAAATTGTTCACCCAAAGCTCCCAAATAATCAGTTTTTTTTTCTATTTAGTTTAGGTAGGAAATCCCAAGATTTAGAAATACAATCCAAAACTCTTCTGAGTTTCACTTACCCAAAGATCAGATTAAATACCTCATAAGAATAGGCATTGTAGAGTATTTCTGTTCTGGGACTTCCTGGCTTTGGCTTTAAACAAGAACAGCACAGTAGCCTGGACCCCTGACTCAGATCTGAAGACTGTGCACATGGTACTCAGTTCTAAAACCCAAGTGTTGGCATCTTCTATGTGAATAAATACATCAGGATGTATTTTTAATCTTCCTCTGGGGCAAGAGTAGCTAAAATAACATTTCCCTACCTAATGATTTTAATTTAACAATAAAGAATTTTCTAGGGTCTGAAGTACATGTTCACTTTCAATTGTCTATACAATTGCTTGTCTTTAAGCAGAATGCTTGCTCTTTAACTATCTGATTATTACATTCCATTATCCAGCTTCTGTGTCATATAATTTTTTTCTTTAAATAGCATGCTATTAAGACATGTGGAACCTAGTATTTGGTATGCAATACCTATGGGTATTTGTTTATCTAACATTACATGGTCTTTCAAAAAGTTTGGTATTAGAAAAACAAATTTATAATTAAACTAGTCTCTTAGCCATATCCTGTAAATGACTTGAATTCTAACTGCAGATAAATTCTATTACTTCAGAGAAAACGACTCCCTGTTGGACCAAACAAATCTACTAGTTAAGAGTTACAGCCCCTAGCCAATCTTATAGTTATGTAATTAATAGTTTTTTTTTTCGTAAAAATACTTGGTATTTCTTATCAAGTCCATGTGCCATCCCATGGTTTTAGTGCAGAATTCTATCAGACCTTCAAAGAAGACCTAACACCAATACTCTTCAAACTGTTCCACAAAATAGAAACAGAAGGAACACTACCCAACTCGTCTATGAAGCCACAATTACACTAATACCAAAAGCACACAAAGATCCGACAAAGAAAGAGAATCTCAGGCCAATCTCTCTTATGAATATCGATGCAAAAATACTCAATAAAATTCTTGCCAACCGAATCCAAGAACACATCAAAACGATCATTCACTACGATCAAGTAGGCTTTATCCCAGGGATGCAGGGATGGTTCAATATAAGAAAATCCATCAATGTAATCCACTATATAAACAATCTCAAAGAAAAAAACCACATGGTCATCTCATTAGATGCTGAGAAAGCATTTGACAAAATTCAGCATCCTTTCATGCTAAAGGTCTTGGAAAGATCAGGAATTCAAGGCCCATATCTAAACATAGTAAAAGCAATTTACAGCAAACCGGTAGCCAACATCAATCTAAATGGAGAGAAACTTGAAGCAATCCCACTAAAATCAGGGACTAGACAAGGCTGCCCTCTCTCTCCATATCTTTTCAATATAGTACTTGAAGTTCTAGCTAGAGCAATTAGACAACAAAAAGAGGTCAAAGGGATACAAATTGGAAAGGAAGAAGTCAAACTATCACTATTTGCAGGCGACATGATAGTATACTTAAGCGACCCAAAGAACTCCACCAGAGAACTCCTACAGCTGATAAACGACTTCAGCAAAGTGGCCGGATATAAAATCAACTCAAGCAAGTCAGAAGCCTTCCTATACTCAAAGGATAAGCAGGCTGAGAAAGAAGTAAGAGAAATGATACCCTTCACAATAGCCACAAACCATATAAAGTATTTTGGCGTGACTCTAACCAAACAAGTGAAAGATCTGTATGACAAGAACTTCAAGTCTCTGAAGAAATAAATTGAAGAAGACCTCAGAAGATGGAAAAATCTGCCATGCTCATGGATTGGCAGGATTAATATAGTAAAAATGACCATCTTACCAAAAGTAATATACAGATTCAATGCAATCCCCATCAAAATCCCAACTCAATTCTTCATAGAGTTAGAAAGAGCAATTCAAAAATTCATCTGGAATAACAGAAAACCCAGAATAGCTAAAACTATTCTCAAGAGTAAAAGAACCTCTGGGGGAATCAGTATCCTGGACCTCAAGCTGTACTACAGAGCAATAGTGTTAAAAACCACATGGTATTTGTACAGTGACAGGCATGTAGATCAATGGAACAGAATTGAAGACCCAGAAATGAATCCACACTCCTATGGTCACTTGATCTTTGACAAAGGAGCTAAAACCATCCAGTGGAAAAAAGATAGCCTTTTCAACAAATGGTGCTGGTTCAACTGGAGGTCAACATGCAGAAGAATGCAAATTGACCCATTCTTATCTCCTTGCACTAAGCTCAATTTCAAGTGGATCAAGGACCTCCACAGGAAATTCAAAAAATCATCAGATCCTACTACAAAAACCTGTATTCAACACAACTAGAAAATCTTGAGGAAATGGACAATTTCCTTGACAGATACCAAGTACCAAAATTAAATCAGGATCAAATAGACCATCTAAACCGTCCTATAACCCCTGAAGAAATAGAAGTTGTCATTGGAAGTCTTCCAACCAAAAAAAGCACAGGTCCAGATGGTTTTAGTGCAGAATTCTATCAGACCTTCAAAGAAGACCTAACACCAATACTCTTCAAACTGTTCCACAAAATAGAAACAGAAGGAACACTACCCAACTCGTTCTATGAAGCCACAATTACACTAATACCAAAAGCACACAAAGATCCGACAAAGAAAGAGAATCTCAGGCCAATCTCTCTTATGAATATCGATGCAAAAATACTCAATAAAATTCTTGCCAACCGAATCCAAGAACACATCAAAACGATCATTCACCACGATCAAGTAGGCTTCATCCCAGGGATGCAGGGATGGTTCAATATAAGGAAATCCATCAATGTAATCCACTACATAAACAATCTCAAAGAAAAAAACCACATGGTCATCTCATTAGATGCTGAGAAAGCATTTGACAAAATTCAGCATCCTTTCATGCTAAAGGTCTTGGAAAGATCAGGAATTCAAGGCCCATATCTAAACATAGTAAAAGCAATTTACAGCAAACCAGTAGCCAGCATCAATCTAAACGGAGAGAAACTTGAAGCAATCCCACTAAAATCAGGGACTAGACAAGGCTGCCCTCTCTCTCCATATCTTTTCAATATAGTACTTGAAGTTCTAGCTAGAGCAATTAGACAAGAAAAAGAGGTCAAAGGGATACAAATTGGAAAGGAAGAAGTCAAACTATCACTATTTGCAGACGATATGATAGTATACATAAGCGACCCAAAGAACTCCACCAGAGAACTCCTACAGCTGATAAACGACTTCAGCAAAGTGGCCGGATATAAAATCAACTCAAGCAAGTCAGAAGCCTTCCTATACTCAAAGGATAAGCAGGCTGAGAAAGAAGTAAGAGAAATAATACCCTTTACGATAGCCACAAACCATATTAAGTATCTTGGCGTGACGCTAACCAAACAAGTGAAAGATCTGTATGACAAGAACTTCAAGTCTCTGAAGAAAGAAATTGAAGAAGACCTCGGAAGATGGAAAAATCTGCCATGCTCATGGATTGGCAGGATTAATATAGTAAAAATGAGCATCTTACCAAAAGTAATACACAGATTCAATGCAATCCCCATCAAAATCCCAACTCAATTCTTCATAGAGTTAGAAAGAGCAATTCAAAAATTCATCTGGAATAACAGAAAACCCAGAATAGCTAAAACTATTCTCAAGAGTAAAAGAACCTCTGGGGGAATCAGTATCCCGGACCTCAAGCTGTACTACAGAGCAATAGTGTTAAAAACTGCATGGTATTGGTACAGTAACAGACATGTAGATCAATGGAACAGAATTGAAGACCCAGAAATGAATCCACACTCCTATGGTCACTTGATCTTTGACAAAGGAGCTAAAACCATCCAGTGGAAAAAAGATAGCCTTTTCAACAAATGGTGCTGGCTCAGCTGGAGGTCAACATGCAGAAGAATGCAAATTGACCCATCCTTATCTCCTTGCACTAAGCTCAATTCTAAGTGGATCAAAGATCTCCACATAAAACCAGACACACTGAAACTAATAGAAGGGAAACTAGGGAAGAACCTTGAACATATGGGCACAGGGGAGAATTTCCTGAACAGAACTCCAATAGCTTATACTCTAAGATCAAGAATAGACAAATGGGACCTCATTAAATTACAAAGTTTTTGCAAGGCAAAAGACACTGTCAAAAAGACAAAGCGGCAACCAACTAACTGGGAAATGATCTTTACCAACCTTACATCCGACAGAGGGCTAATATCCAAGATATACAAAGAACTCAAGAAGTTAAACTCCAGAGAGGCAAGTAACCCTATTAAAAAATGGGGTACAGAGCTAAACAAAGAGTTCTCACCTGAAGAATATCTAATGGCTGAGAAGCACCTAAAGAGATGTTCATCATCCTTAGTCATTAGGGAAATGCAAATCAAAACAACCCTGAGATTCCATCTCACACCAGTCAGGATGGCTAAGATCAAAAACACAGGAGACAGCAGTTGTTGGCGAGGATGTGGAGAAAGAGGAACACTCCTCCACTGCTGGTGGAATTGCAGGCTGGTACAACCACTCTGGAAAGCAGTCTGGCGGCTCCTCAGAAAACTGGGCATGACACTTCCGGAGGATCCGGCTATACCACTCCTGGGCATATACCCAGAGACTTTACCTGCATGCAATAAGGACACATGCTCCACTATATTCATAGCAGCCTTATTTATAATAGCCAGAAGCTGGAAAGAACCCAGATGTCCCTCAACGGAGGAATGGATTCAGAAGATGTGGTATATTTACACAATGGAATACTACTCTGCAATTAAAAACAATGAATTCACGAAATTCCTAGGCAAATGGTCAGAACTTGAAAATATCATCCTTAGTGAGGTAACCCAATCACAAAAGATCACACATGGTATGAAGTCACTGATAAGGGGATATTGACCCAGAATCTCAGAATACCCTAGACACAATCAGCATATCAATAGATTTCTAAAAAGATGGAAGGAGAGACCCCTGGTCCTGGAAAGACTGGATGTAGGGGAACGCCAGGACAGAGTAATGAGAGGGGGTTGAACGGAGAAAAGAGGGAGGGAAGGGGGCTTATGGGACTTTCGGGGAGGGAGGAAACGGGAAAGGGGAAGTGATTTGGAATGTAAATTAAAAAAATAAAATAAAATAAAATTAAAAAAAAAAAAAAAAAAAAAAAAAACCAGACACACTGAAACTAATAGAAGGGAAACTAGGGAAGAACCTTGAACATATGGGCACAGGGGAGAATTTCCTGAACAGAACGCCAATAGCTTATGCTCTAAGATCAAGAATAGACAAATGAGACCTCATTAAATTACAAAGTTTTTGCAAGGCAAAAGACACTGTCAAAAAGACAAAGCGGCAACCAACTAACTGGGAAATGATCTTTACCAACCCTACATCCGACAGAGGGCTAATATCCAATATATACAAAGAACTCAAGAAGTTAAACTCCAGAGAGGCAAGTAACCCTATTAAAAAATGGGGTACAGAGCTAAACAAAGAGTTCTCACCTGAAGAATATTTAATGGCTGAGAAGCACCTAAAGAGATGTTCATCATCCTTAGTCATTAGGGAAATGCAAATCAAAACAACCCTGAGATTCCATCTCACACCAGTCAGGATGGCTAAGATCAAAAACACAGGAGACAGCAGTTGCTGGCGAGGATGTGGAGAAAGAGGAACACTCCTCCACTGCTGGTGAAATTGCAAGCTGGTACAACCACTCTGGAAAGCAGTCTGGTGGTTCCTCAGAAAACTGGGCATGACACTCCCGGAGGATCCGGTTATACCACTCCTGGGCATATACCCAGAAGCTTTACCTGCATGCAATAAGGACACATGCTCCATTATGTTCATAGCAGCCTTATTTATAATAGCCAGAAGCTGGAAAGAACCCAGATGTCCCTCAATGGAGGAATGGATTCAGAAGATGTGGTATATCTACACAATGGAATACTACTCTGCAATTAAAAACAATGAATTCACAAAATTCCTAGGCAAATGGTCAGAACTTGAAAATATCATCCTGAGTGAGGTAACCCAATCACAAAAGAACACACATGGTATGCAGTCACTGATAAGGGGATATTAACCCAGAATCTTGGAATACCCTAGACACAATTCGCATATCAATAGATTTCTAAGAAGATGGAAGGAGAGACCCCTGGTCCTGGAAAGACTGGATGTAGGGGAACGCCAGGACAGAGAAACGAGAGGGGGTTGAATGGAGTAAAGAGGGAGGGAAGGGGGCTTATGGGACTTTCGGGGAGGGAGGAAACGGGAAAGGGGAAATGATTTGGAATGTAAATTAAAAATAAAATAAAAAAAAGATTGAAATCCCCTGCTTAGGTATTTTAATGTAAGTAAATATAAAAGGACTCAATATGCTGTGTGTGCGTATGTTCTGTGCATGTCTATTTGCATCTGTATGTGTGTACTATGCATGCATGCATGTGTTTTGTGATTGAACGAGTGCCTGTGTGTGTACTGTGCATGTGTGTGAATGTGTGCATGTGTTCTATGTATGTATATGTCTGTCTCTCTGTGTGTGCATATGTGTGTGTGTTGCGCATGTGTGCATATGTTCTCTGATTGTGTGTGTGTGCCTGTGTGTGTGTGTACTGTACATGTGTATGAATGTGTGTGCACGTTCTGTGCATGTGTATGTATCTGTGTGTGTGTCAGTGCATATGTGTGGTGTGTGTGTGTTCTGTGCATGTGCGTATGCCTCGGTGTATTCTGTGCATGTGTGTGCACATGTGTGTGCACTATGCATGTGTGTGTGCACTGTGCATGTGTGTGTGCACTAAGCATGTGTATGTATGTTGTGTGGTGTGTGCTGTGTCTACATGTGTGTCTGTGTGGTGTGTGTGTCTGTGTGTGTGCATGTGTGTGCTTGCTGTGCATGTATACGTAGCGTGTGTTTATCTCTCTGTAGTGTGGGAGGAGTTGGAATGCAGAGATAAAGTGGTGGAAACAACATAAATAGAGCACACTTATTGAAAATTTTAATTAAAAAATCAAATAAACAGAAGAAGTAAAATTTAACCCATTTTCAAACCTTATGTCCCTCTATCTAAACTTTAAATCAATTGTCTCTGAATTTCTTATTTTGGAATAATTTATACTAAGTAAGATAAGCCAGTCTGAAAGCTCTATATATTTGTTGTTCTAATTCTGTTATGTTCTGGAAAAGGGGAGGTGTGAGGTGAGCAGTGTTTGCAGGGCTGGGAGGGAAGGAAAGGACAGCAAGGGAAGCACAGAGCCACCAGGATGACAAAACTACTTTGGGAAATTGTAATGAGAGGCACTTGTCATTTTCCATGTTTCAGAACCTTTAGAAGCTATAGCAGAAAGAGTGATCTTTAATGTATGTAAATCCAAGGAAAGAAGTTGATTGTTCTTTCTAGCAGCGAGGAAGCTAAGTTGTGGGAAAATTAAACAGAAACCCTAATTATAAGTTAGACTGAATTACAGTCCCAGCTTTGGAGAGTGTTAGCCGTTAAAGTGATGGCATTAATTGGCAAAGAGTGGAATCCTGTAACTTGGGTTTGAGATGTGTGGGAGGGCCCTGTGGAAGCTGAGAACTTTGAGTTTTCAGATTCTCAAAGATTTATCTTGTTGAGGTAGTCTCTCTATCCTCCGCAGAGGTACTCCTACCTCTACCCCCTGAAATATTGCCATTTTTGCCTTTGACTGAGGAACTTAATCCTTCATTGTCTACTAAATCAGCAGTGATTTTCTCTAAAGGAGATGCAAGGCAAGATGTCTCTCAGGGCCCACCAGTAGTTGCCCCTAGACTTATATCTTGAGTTAAGGATAGGCACATGCCTAGAGGGGAGATAGAAAGTGTAGTCCATGAGGAGTTGTGCTAAATTACTAAAGAACTTAATGAATTTACTAATTCATTCAAGCAGAAGTCTGGGGAATATGTGAGGGAATGGATTTTATGTGTGCAGGATAATGGTGGAAGGAACATAAAACTGGATCAGGTTGAGTTTCTCAGTGTGGGTCCACTGTCTAGAGATTATCAGTTTAATATGGAAGCTCACAGTTAAAAAGGAAGGCCAAGTTTGTTTGTTTGAATGATTGACTGAAGATTTGTTAAAAGAGGCCTATTGAAAAGGATCTGATGATGCCTGATATTCCTTGGCTTAGTGTCAATGAAAGGCTCAGGGGAATTGCAATGCTTGAGTGGATACATTGTGTAACACCTAATCCTCCACAATGGGAAGGCACAGAAGACATGTCCTTCACAAATCCTATAAGATACAAGATTGTGAGAAGGGCACCAGCACATTTGAAGAGCTTTCTTGTCTCCCTTTTCCTTGCACCAGACCATAAGTTTGGAAACACAGCTGCTCAATTGGGTGAAATGAAATTCAATGTACTTAATTGGGCTCTGAAGTGGTAAGGGCCACGTCGCAGCCCCAAATTGCCAAAGGTAAGATGATCATAGTTACAGTGATGGCAGTATAGACCAAGTGGTGTCCACAATAGCCCAAACCATAAAGGTCAGCACAGGTAAAGTGAATTTTAAAATGGCATGACTCATATGTACTGGTAATCAGTCTTGATGTTTCCAGGCATTAAGTAGGTAAGACACCCACTACATTTTATTTGATTGGTGAATAGAGAAAAATTCTCAAACAAATGAAAGAAATGGATCATGGCAAAAGGGAATTTTGGCCCATGAACCAATTTTCAGACTTGAGGCATTTGTAGATCTAGTCAGATCCCCTCAAATGAAGGGATGGCTAGTCCCCTGAGGGAGGACACTGATAAAATTCCTAAGAGTTTTATTGTTAGCCTTTGTCCAGTTCTTTCCCAGAGGATCTTCTATATGGGTAACTGTACACTGGGAGAAAGGAAACAAACGGTCTTGCTAGGGTCTATTGGATACAGGTCCTGAATTTATGCTGATTCCAGGAGACCCCAAGAAACGTTGTGGTCTTCCATTAAAGTAAGGTCTTATGGAGGTGATGGAGTTTTGGCAGAAGTCTGACTCACAGTATGTCCAGTGTGTCCCTAAACTGATCTTGTGGCTATTTCTTCAGTCCCAGAATATATAATTGGGATAAAGATACATAGAAATTGGAAGAATTCTCATGGTGGTTCCTTGACCTGTAGTGTGAGGGATATTATGGTTGGAAAGGCTAAATGGAAGCCTTTAGAGTTGCCTCTGCCAGGGAAAATAGTGAATCAAGAAAGTATCACATCCATGGTGGAACTATAAAAATTAGTGCCACCATCAAGAACTTGAAAGATGCAGGGGTGGTGGTTCCCACCTTATCTCCCTTTAACTCTCCTATCTAACCACTGCAGAATATAGATGTATCATGGAGAATGACAGTTGACTGTAGAAAACTCAATCAACTGACTTCACTAGCAGTTACTGCATCAGATATGGCATCCTTATTTGAGAAGATTAACTCATCTCCTGGTACATGGAATGCAGCTATTGGTCAAGAAAATGCTGTTTCACCACTACCTCCCCATAAAGACCACCATAAGCAATTGGCCTTTAGTTTGCATGGCCAGCAGTATACTTTTACAGTTTTACTTTGAGGATATCTCAACTCTCCTGTCCTGTGACATAACAGTTTGAAGATATCTTGACCCACCCTCTTTTTTACAAACTATTACATCAGTGCACTGCATTGATGACGTTATGCTGATTAAAACAAGGGAGCAGGTGGTAGCAAACACTTTGGACTTGTTTGTTACATACATGCACCTCAAAGATGATCATGTTTTCAAGTAGAACCATTTCTCTGAAACCATTATAAACATTATTGATTTTGTTTTGTGATTTAACCACTTTCCTGAGAGATATTTACTGGTTCTGTTCATTTTGATGTTACCATTTTCCAGTGTTCTATTTGAAAAAAAAAAGATACCAAATTTACATAATGAAGACAATGAACTCTATCTACAGACTTTAGTTTATGGCTGAAAGATGAGAGACATTTCATCACAATATTTCTTTGCTTGTTGTTCATGACTCATTAGTTGTTATTTTAATGAAACATTATAGTAAGACAACAATGTTTTTAGTATGTAAATGTTACTTATGGTCTTTTTCTGAATATGGAATGAAGCTGTATTCTGATTAAATATAAATATTACAAATGTTGAGGCAGAATTATGTAGATGTCTTCAAATTTATGTAATTTCTCTTGAGTAGAGAGTTTGATTATTATAAGAAAGCTTAGCTAAATCAAACTAATACATTATCTTGAATTGACTATAATCACATCAACAAAGAAAAACATTTAATTTTCATAATGATACATTTAGTTTAGTATCAATAATCTCTACATTTCAAAATTGTATACTCATCAAATTAACACAAAAGTATACTCGAAGATTTCTTGATACTCTTATAATACATATGCATATGGCATGGGATTTTGCTTTGAATGAATGAAATAGGTTTTTGAAAGCAAAGCATCCATGGACATGGTTCAAAGTCTAGTTGCCTTTGTCCTTCCTTGCCCAGCCTTAAGAAGTAGAGTTCTTAGTAGGGGCAGAATCGCTTATTGAGCAAAGAATGACAACTGAAGACAAAGTGAAGAGGAAAAGTTAAGTTAGAAGGAGGCCCATGGAAAAGGAATTAGGTAGACATGGTAGATTAGTGTAGATAACAAGTAGAGATAGGTGAAATGTACCTGTAGGCTATTGGATCATGGTAGATGACATTTGACTCAAAGAAGCCATGATTTAACTTGTAGTATATCTCAAAATGGTATGAGTGACTCTATTGTATTTTGAGACACTTGTATGCATTAGCAAGATAGCATGCAGAATATCCCATGCCTCCTCTCTATCTGGTACAGTAATATGTCAAACTGAAGCCTTGTCTTGCATGTGCAGATAAGAGTTCTTTTCACATTGCTGTGACCAAAATACTTGACAAGAAGGCACTTGGGAAGGAAATGTTTCTTCTGCCTTACACTTTAAAGGAATGTATCCCATCGCCACAGGGAAGGCAGGGCAGCAAAAGCCTGAGGCAACTGGTCACACACTGTAGTAGTCAGGAAGCAGAGAGACATGAACTCTGTTGCTCAACTCACTTCTTATTCAACCTAGGATCCCTGGAATCCAGAGGACAGTGTTGCCCAATTACCCAATATAGAAACACTCTCAAAGTCAGGGTCAAAGGTTGACATACCAGATTCCTATCATGTGGAAAATTGATATTAATCACAAGTAGGTGGGCATAGTTACATGTAAGTGGGTAAAGTTAAAGCTCAAGGTTGTTTGTTTACCTATAGATTTGTGATAGACGATGAATACAATTTACAAATGTTTAATTCTTTCATATGTTCAATTTTTGGGTTAGGTGATTTTTTTTAAAGAACATATTTCATCTTTACAGGTTTGGGCAGTCAATTTACTCTGTATCTATTAAGTGAATTGGGTTTTTTATTTTTATAATCTTGGATAGTTAAGGGACATTACAGTAAGTTTTAAACATCAGACTATCTTTTTAATGTTTTGTTGTATTTATCACCCACTTCTTAGACATCTGGAGAGCTGCTTCTCTTTGGTGTAGGGGTATAAAAGTGATAATTGATGGTAGGGCTTGAATCTGCCTTTTCCCAAATCCCACGTTAATGTCCAATGTAAGGGTGTTAGGGACAGGGGCTGAGAGGACGTGTGTGAGTCCAAGAGATCCACCCTCCTGACTGGCTTAGTGCCACTGAGTGTCTGCCCTCACTCTCCTGCTAATTGAAGCCATGATGCTTGTCCTCTCTTGCCCTCTGTCACCGAGGATGCAGTATGAAGGTTCTCGGTGGAGGATAGTGCTGTGATGATGGGCTTCTCAGTCTCTCCAGCTTTGTGAAGAAATAAACTTCTGTTTGTACAAGTTACCCAGCCTGTGGCATCCTATTATATACATGCAAATGGACGACGGCAGCTGGAAACACAACAAACAAAGCTGAAGACTCAAGGAGCAGCGATGGGTCCAGCATAGGGCAGAGCTACATCGAGCAGACACCGGAGCACTGTTCTATAAATACCTCTGGGCTCTCCTAAGAGAGGGGACTTCAGTGCAAATAACCTGTTTTTTATTTTGATTTCAACCTAAGCTCTCTTTATCTAAATTATACGATAAACATAATTTATTTATATTTATGTAAATAATGTGACATTTTTTGAGTAACAAAATATTTTCAGTCTTAGAAAAGTGAGGCTCTGGAAACCACAGTGACCTTGGCAATAAGTGCAGTCTAGAGCCACCGAAAGAAGCTGTGCTTTCCCACAGTTTGAAAATTACTCTTGAGCTGCGTCTGTCTCATATGGTGGGATGACTTTGGTGAACTCTGCGTGGAAAAACAGGAAAACACTAAATTTATTTTTCCTCGGTTTGTCTCCTCCTGTTCCTCCCTCTCCCTCCTCCTCCCCTTCCCCCTCCTCCTCTTTTTTCCCCTCTACATTCCTTTTTAATTTTCTGAGACTCTCTTATGCAACATTGTGATAGTCATTGTTGTCAACTTGACACAGCCTATAGTCACCGGAGACAGGAATCCCAATGAAGTCTAGATTAGGTCGGTCTGTGAGCATCCTGTTGGGATTATCTTGATTATGCTAATCACTATGGGAAGACATGACCACAGTAATTGATGTCCATTCCCTATAAAGGATGTTCTGGCCTATACAGTATTAGAGAAAGAGTTCATCACCAGCATGCATACATTCCCTGATCATGAATATTGACTGTGTGTGCAGTGTGACCGGCCGCTTCAAGTTCCTTTTACCTTGTTCTTCCTACAATAATGGATTAGAATTGTCATTTATAAACTCTTTTGCTTTTGCTAGCATGTTCAATCACAGCAACAAGAGAAGACATAGGACAGTCACCCTAGCTGTCCTGGAATTCAGTATGTAGTCTCAAACTTGAAGTCATCCTTTGCCTCTACCTTGCAAATGCTGGGATTGCTGGCATGCCCCACCACACCTGTTGTCACTGACCATCTAAAATGGGTTCTTTTTGTTTCTTCCACACAGGTGTGCACTCACAAATATGAGCCAATGTTCAGAATCTAAAAGAAATACATTTCATTTCCTTATATCACAATTTAATGTATGAAAAATACCAAATGTCTATTGTGTACTACAATACTGCTCAGTAAAGAAGTGAGAACCAGCAAGATGCCTCAGTGGGTAAAAGTAGGAGCCATGGATGAAATTGAGCTCGTGTTAGGTCCAGAACTGAATTGAAAGGGACTTGTCAATTTGATACATGACAGGTTCATCTGGGAAGAGGAAACATCAAATGAGAAAATAGCTCCATCAGACTACCCTGTAGGCAAAGGGCATTTTCTTGATGAATGACTGATATGGGAGAGTCCATATCACTCTGTCTTCATTAATCCTGGTCTGATTTGTATAAGAAAGCAAATGAGAAAGCCACAGGAGCAAGCCAGTGAGCAGCACTCCTCCATGGTCTGTGGGTCCCTACCTTCACTTTCCTCATTGATGCTCTGTGGTCAGTAGTAAGATGAAACAAACCCTTTGCTCCCCAAGTTGGTTTTGACCAGTGTTTTACTCACAGCAATAGAAAACAAAATAGGAAAAGTCCTGGAAATTGTCCTCTGACCTATTCATGTTATGACACATATGTACCCCCCTCCTTCAACATCCTGTTTACAGTCTGTCACTGGGGGAAAAGTGGCTCTCTGGATAAAATGTTCAGATTGACATAGACTGTATGCTAACATGTGGGCCTTTATGTCTCAAGCTAGGCTTGTACTAGGGTCGGACTCCACGAACTTGAACTGTAAAAGTATGTTTCATATAGACTTTTGTGTATAGTGCATATGAAAGATGATTGCCAAAGAGTTATACTATGCTACATTGAGGATGAGATGTTTAGTTGCCTTCTCAGGACTCAGTACTCCATTTTCCTTTTGGGAAATGTCCTGCTGTTATCTTAAATATTTGTCTCTCATCTGAGCTGGAGAACCAAAAAACTCCCCGTCAACTGCATTTTCAAGAATGGTGCTGCAGAAATAGGCTCAGAATCCTAGGATCAAATCAATGCGGACACAGTAACGATTTCTCTTGAGACATGTGATTAGATTTGGGCCCATGAGACATGAGCTATATGATGTAAGAGTCTTGGGCTCTTCTGAGGAAGTCTCTTTTCTCTTTTAAATAGATAACAGGACGACTAAAATGGGGTTCAGGCACCAGTGAGAGGAAGCAGCAGGTCACAAAAGCAAGCATGGTAAAAGACAAAAAGGGTGACTGGAAGTTCGCTCACAGAGTCAAGTCAGGTTCATAGCTCACTCTACTGTGAAATTTGTTAGGTCAGTTTCCACCTAACTTAGGCCAGTTTCCATTTCTCTCACCAAAAATATTCACCAGTGATCTACTAATATTCAGAAACCGTGCATTTCAGAGTTTGGGTAAGTGTCTATACCTAAGTAGTTTACTTTTCAGAAAGGAACAGTTCATAGCGTCATATTAAATAAGATCTACTTTGAAATCTTATGAAATGTATATCTTAGTAGACTTGTAAGTCAGAAATGACCTGTCAGATGACACATTTTGAGTTGAAACTTAAAAACTCGAGTATTGGCTTGGTCATTATGACTTCACTTGTCACTGCTTTGTTTGTCCCTGGGGTCTGGTTGTCCCTGAGATTTGGTTGTCCCTGAGATCTGGTTGTCACTGGGATTTGGTTGTCACTGGAGTCTGGGTGTCACTGGGGTCTGAGTGTCACTAATATGAGTGCCACTGGGGTCTGGTTATCACTGGGGTTTGGGTGTCACTGGGGTGTGGGTGTCAATGATATGAGTGTAACTGGGTCTGGTTGTCACTGGAGTCTGGTTGCCCCTGATTTGAGTGTTCCTAGTTTCATTGTCACAGATTTGATTGTCTCAAACTTTGGCAAGATACTTGCAATATGTCTTCCAAATACCCCTAAAATATTAATTGTTTGATTGATTGATTGAACTTTATGTATATGAGTGTCTCACCTGTATGAATGAATGAGTACCACATGCATGCTTAACATCAGTGGAGGTAAGAAGAGGGCATCAGATTCCCTATAACTGGAGTTATGTGTGTTTATGAACCATAATATGGTTCTTGGAACAGAACCCAGGTCTTCTGCAAGAACAGCAAGTGTTCTTAAGCATTGAGCCATCTCTTCAGCTGCTCCTGACATTTTATAACCCTGTTTATGGCTTAGGAAACCATCGATTCTGCCCCGCCTGAAGCAGTGATATCATCTATTTTGCTCTCTCCACCATGATTTCAAATTGATAACTAATATCTAATACTGAATAGTTTTATGAAACTCATGGATAGCCGAACCTCATCAGCATCCACCATTTAATTATCATTTATAACAATAGTAGAAGGTCTGTGTCAGCATAGTGCTGGCCAATGGTAGGCATAACTTCTGCCATCTAAGGGATTATTTGCTGGTGACTTAGGAAATTAATTCAAGCTGATAGTGCTACAGAGCAAACTACAGAGCTACACTGTGGAAATGTGTAATCCAGTTCTTGTTTCTTAACTCCCCGACTCTGGAAAAAGTGCATTCTACACAGAAGTCAAATAAGCAATGGTTATGGTCCATAGACAGTCCAGTGAGGAAGAGAGAAGGTCCCAATAGGACTGGAGGTGAGGAGCAGTGATTCAGGATGCTAAACACAAAACCACTTCCCACGGTCACAGGGTCACAGAGTGTCGCTACAAATGTAACTGCTCTTGATTCTGAGGACACTGGGGGATTCTGGAAGGAGGACTGCGTGTGTAAATATTTTTTACTTTGTAGCACTGAAAGTAAGTCAAGATTTAAGGCAGGGAAAAGAATAAGAAAGCCATTGTAGTAAGTTAGCAAACTATGCTAGTGGCTTCTGTCAGGAAAGATAATTAATGAGATTTAGTTACAAATTAGATATTGTGGAGGAGTGGGGGGATTTATTTGCTGCATTATTTAGTAGGCATCAGACTCCTCAAACTTCTTCCCATAGAATTACATTTGATTTGAACAGAAGTTTTATTCATAAAGGGACTCAAGAGATCTATTTTCCAGGAAAAAAGTGTACCCAGAAGTACTACATCAATATGATAAGCCAACTGCACACACACTGTGACTGAAAAGCAGGCATATATTTGAACAAAGGGGGAACATTTTTGATCTGGTGAAATTTTAATTATTCCAATTTCATCAGCGCTCTTGAGTTGGGAGGACAGGAGTGTCAACTGCCACTGATCCACAGTGGGTTGGTTAGTAGCTCTGCATGTGGTTTTAACCTTCGGAATAGCAATGAGCTCATCATTGTTGGGAAATTTGAAAGTAGTAAAAAGTAGGCAAACATACTTTTCAACATATAATTAAAGACATTTGAATTAAATGTTTGGACGGATACTTGTAACTTGAAGAAAGGGGAAAACTAAAGACAGAAGGTACCAACTCAAATACTCTGAGTGGTTGTACCAGCTTGCAATTCCACCAGCAGTGGAGGAGTGTTCCTCTTTCTCCACATCCTCGCCAACAACTGCTGTCTCCTGTGTTTTTGATCTTAGCCATTCTGACTGGTGTGAGATGGAATCTCAGGGTTGTTTTGATTTGCATTTCCCTAATGACTAAGGATGATGAACATCTGTTTAGGTGCTTCTCAGCCATTAGATATTCTTCAGGTGAGAACTCTTTGTTTAGCTCTGTACCCCATTTTTTAATAGGGTTACTTGCCTCTCTGGAGTTTAACTTCTTAACACAGGAGACAACAGTTGTTGGCGAGGATGTGGAGAAAGAGGAACACTCCTCCACTGCTGGTGGAATTGCAGGCTGGTACAACCACTCTGGAAAGCAGTCTGGCGGTTCCTCAGAAATCTGGGCATGACACTCCCGGAGGATCCGGCTATACCACTCCTGGGCATATACCCAGAGACTTTACCTGCATGCAATAAGGGCACATGCTCCACTATGTTCATAGCAGCCTTATTTATAATAGCCAGAAGCTGGAAAGAACCCAGATGTCCCTCAACGGAGGAATGGATTCAGAAGATGTGGTATATCTACACAATGGAATATTACTCTGCAATTAAAAACAATGAATTCACAAAATTCCTAGGCAAATGGTCAGAACTTGAAAATATCATCCTTAGTGAGGTAACCCAATCACAAAAGAACACACATGGTATGCAGTCACTGATAAGGGGATATTAACCCAGAATCTTGGAATACCCTAGACACAATTCGCATATCAATAGATTTCTAAGAAGATGGAAGGAGAGACCCCTGGTCCTGGAAAGACTGGATGTAGGGGAACGCCAGGACAGAGAAACGAGAGGGGGTTGAATGGAGAAAAGAGGGAGGGAAGGGGGCTTATGGGACTTTCAGGGAGGGAGGAAATGGGAAAGGGTAAATGATTTGGAATGTAAATAAAAAAAAACTTAGAAAATTAAAAAAAAAGATAAAAAAATACTCTGAGCATCCACAAGGGAAAGGGGGCTGGTCTGCCCTTCTCACCACTGCCTTTGTGGATCACAGCAAATGATCCTTTGAAGTTGTTTTTTCTCCCATGTACAATCTCTAAGTATGAAAAGGAAAGAAAAGAAAACACCACCTCCTTCAGAAAAATACTCTTGTCTCAACAAACTCAGACTCCAAAAGAACCATTAACATCAAAACAAAACCTCCTACAAATACACAGTTCCATTCCATGCACAGTTTGTAAACCATCTCAAGATTCTACATACCACTCTCCACCCTTCACAGCTTTAAGAGAAAAACAGCAGAATGTCTCTGACATGGATGTGATTAATTTTGGAAGAGTTTGCTTTTTGGCTTTGTGATTATGAAATATGAACAGGCACAGGAGAAGAAAACACCAATATTTTAAAAGTTAACTTGAACCGCATATGGCAAATGAACGCACTTGTAATCGTGGTTGGAGAAAGATAGCGACTTCCCAGAGTGAGCAGAGCCTCTCCTGTGCCCTGTGCTCTGCCCAACTCAGGTTTCCTCCTCTAAATTCCCACTGGTGAATTTTCACCAACATCATTTATTGCTTATCTTTACATAACCATCACAAAAGAGCACATAATAGCTAAACATCCAACTTAAAAAATGTATGTGAATGCAGCTGCTCAGATGTTCTTTTATTATGGAAGCTTTCATACTATTTTTTGTGAGATTTGCTGTTATGTTCACATAAATACAGCAGAATTTCTTCTGCTTCTTTTAGTTGTCTTAAGTTTCAGTTTCTTTCTTTCTTTCTTTTTTTTAAAGAAGATTCAGTTATTTATTTTATGTATGTAAGTGCTCTAGCTGCATGTATACCTGCAGGCCAGAAGAGGGCATCAGATCCCATTACAGATGGTTGTGAGCCACCACGTGTTTGCTGGGAATTAACTCAGGACCTCTGGAAAAGCAGCCAGTGCTCTTAACCGATGTGCCATCTCGTTATCCCCCCCCCCCCCCCGTTTCAGTTTCTTAAGTATGAGGTGTCATTATAACACTCTCATTCACTTCTCCTACTATCAACTCATTCTCCTTAAAATAGAAACCAAATTATTGCCAATAGCTTATGTGTAAATTTAACTTTAGTCTGTGTTGTCGCACAGTTTACCAAAGAATGCACCCCTAGCTGCTGTGTTTCATTAGCTTTGCGTCTTTACCCACAGTGTAGGTTGTTTCTTCACTGGTAGCTCTCAGTACACAGTGGTGATTACGTTTTATTTCATTCTCTAGGAATCCGGTTCCAAGTGTTTGTATAGTGCTTTGGACTTTCTCTTTGAAATACTGTACAGATTCAACCTGTCTCTGCTCATCCCCAATTACCCCCCCCCCAAGGTTACAGACACACTTTACAGTTGATTACCCAGACTTTACAGGGATAATCAGCATCCAAGCTCAGGTCCACTGGACTGCACCGCAGGCATTTTGCCCACGTTCCTCTAGCCCCTGGAACGTATTTCAGTTGAACAAGCAATTCTAGCTTAATAGATCTCTTTCTTAACACATGCAAGTCTTTAATTGCCTTGTTTTAATTTTTTGTTGGTTGAGAAGATGATCCTCTGAATTATTGCTGTCTTTGAAGAAAATCTGAGTTATTTCATTTATTGTTTTTAATCTCTTTACTCTTAGTCCTTCCCCACCACCTGCTCCTCCCCCATCCTCCCTTTTATTTGCCCCCACCTCCTCTCATCTATCATCTCTTTTCTCCCCGTTCCTCCCTCCTTTCTTTTCATCTGTCTCTTTGTTTTAGTCAGTTGGTCATGAGCCATATAATATAATTTTCATTTTTAGTTTTAAATATTTCTTTATTCTGATTTTCTGTGTAGCAGTGTTTTGCTGAATGTGTGTATGTATACCACATGCAAGCCTGGTGCCTGCCAAGTCCTGATGGTGGCATCGCATGACCTGGAACTGTCTTTACAGGTGGTTGCGAGCCACCTTGGCAGACCTGAGAACTGAAACCCCAGTCTCTTGAAAGAACATCAAGTGCTCTTGACCACTGAGGCACGTTTCTAGCACTTAAATATGATTTTTTTTAAATCTTGCTTAGGATATGGTAGGGATTCTTGGATCTGTATACCAACATTTTTCATTAATTTCAGAAGTTCTCAATGTTCTTCAGACATTTGCTCAGCCCCATTTTTCCCTCCCACACTTGATGTTTCAGACATTTAGAAATTACAATTCTTATTTTCTACAAAATCCTACATTTACTTCCCTGCAATCTACCTGTCTGCATCTTGTTTTAGAGCTACTCATTCTGTCTTTAGCTGCATCTAATCTGTGCTATAGCTACTCTTTTCTAATTTTAGTAGATTTTACTTAAATTCCAAAATTACCATTTAGTGTTTTTCTTTTGTTGTTTTTTGTTTTAAATAATTTTCCAGATCCAATTATCAATGTTGACTGTCTTTCTTTAAATATAAAAGTACAGTTATTTTATAACATATCTTTTACCTGAACAAAGTGCCAATATTTATTTCTTGCTTTTGTTTCTGCTTTTCTTGAATACGTATTTTCTGCTGACATTTCTTTTGTAAAATTTTTTATAGAAAGAATTTCCAGCTTAGGAATTTATGTTTGCTTTTCCAGATATATGGGCAGAACTGTCAATCTGAGACCAGCTAAGTCCCATTTCAAAGGTTTTTGTGATTCGAAGCCAAGTTTCAGCTTCTGTGAAGGTCTCTTTGTTTCTGCGTCACTATTATCCCCAGAGGAATAGTCAAAGAAAAATAAGGAGAATTACCTAATTACCAGGACAATTCCTGGTCCCTGGGTCTGCTGGTTTGTCAAAAGGATGGCTCAGCCTTGCAGCTGTTGTCTCAATGATCAAGTGTCTGTATGAAAGCAGACACGTTTGGCTTTTGAGGAATGCTCAGCCTCCTCTTTTCAGCATGGCTAATGCTGAGAGGCACAATTATGACTATTTCACAGCAATTCAGTGTTTCTTAGGTGACCATGATTCATTCTGATCTTGGTTTCCACAGATATCAACAGGATTGGAGGTACTGTCTGAAGGCCTTTCAGTTTCTTGTGTTCCTTAACACAAAATTGATAAGAGACATACAGTTGAAGCAGAAGTAGAGATGGTTTTTTAAGAGTTGGACTTAGGAGGCCAGAGGGACAGCTCCATGGGTGAAATCACCTGTGGCCAAGTCTGATGAATGGGTTCATCCCCCTGGACCCACACAGTGAAAGGCAAGGGCCAATGTCTGCTAATTAGTACTCTGATTTCTACACACATACCATGCCATTCGTGTACCTGAATGTGTATTCACACATGCACACATATACTCTCTCTAAATAATAAATATGATAATTTACACAATGGAGTTAATGTTAGGTTGGTAGATAGGAATTGGAAGCCTTAAATGCCGTTTGAAGATAGACTTCCCCGTATGCTTGGCTTTGGCTCCCTGCTTCCATTCTCTTGGTAAGAGTTGACAACAGTTGCTTCTTCTATAGGTTTTAAAATAGCAAATAAGAAGGTGGGGCTATCAGGGCTTTCGTGAGGCCCATTAAGAAATATCTACATCTTTTTGATTTAGCAAATGGAATCTGAGTTCTACCTCTGGTCCCGGGTAGAGGCTTAGAATATTATATACTGTTGTCTCCTTCTTTATTAGTTACTGCAACTGAGTCTGTAAATCACCTGGCCAAGAGACTGCCCCACAGGAAGTCTGCTTAGCCTGAAGATGTGCTAAGGAAAAGGTAGTAATAATTATTCCTTAGGGACATAATATATCCTTTCCAGAAGCTCCTGCCTGATGAAGTTTTTATAGAACTTCCTGGTACAGATCTGTAAAGTTGGCCTGATTTTCTGCACTCCAACTCAAGGATTACACCTTTTTCTTTTCTGTCTATCTTTTCTATTCAGATAACACCCCACAGCCAAAGTATGCTCTCCCTCACACTCTGGGCTTTCTTACAGTTTCTGATGAAGATTCCCGCCCCCTTCTATAACAGCTTGCTGACCTTCGTTGCTGAACATGCTGGATTTCCTGGACCGAAGTCAAGAAAGCATGACTTTTTTTTTTCCTCTTTGCCAGTTCCATTCTCTGGGAGGCTGTTGAGACTTACAGCTTGCCTGCCCTGTTGTTTTTCTCTCAAACTGTGATAAAATTGTCCTGGAGCTTCCCTCTGAGTCTATCGTTACAATTCTTCGTTAGAGAGACTAAGAACTCACAAAGAGACCCTGTTTCGATAGGGATGATATTACACTTCCAAGAATGGGGAAGTGGGCTGAAGAAAAGAGAAAATTCAGGAGTTCAATATCCCTGTATAGAGTTAGAGAGTTTTATATTACTTAGGCATTTTTTCTCATTTATTTGCATGCAGACTTTGCCATGTGTGCTGTGTCTGCTACATGCAGTTCTACATAAAACTTCACGACTCATTTCCAGCATAAATTTCTCCTTAGAAGTATCTATTTTATTATTTTAATGAGCCATGGGTTTCTCTCAGACAATCTAGAGTGACTTTAAGTCTGCTGGTTTGGGCTGGCCTGGCAAGTGCATTCCAGACTTCTTTTTCTAACTTGTTTGTTTGTTTGTTTACATATGCTAACTCTATAAGTATTTGTACTAAGTTTTTGACCTTACTGCTTCTCGGCTTCACTCTGGTCTGACTGGCCACTGTTCGTCAATTAAAACCACTAAGGAAAGAGTTAAACTCTACAAAGAAGTCACTGCTACCTAAAGCTTAGAAAACATTTTGTAACTGGCAATGGAGAGAAGGAAAATGTATCTTGATTAAAGGGCCTTTAGGGTGCTAAAGGAAGCCAAGATTTTCAACACACAATTGAGTTTACATGTGAAGGGTAACAGGAAAGGCAGTGTAGCAGCCTGTGTTTTCTTAGTACAAATCCTTAAGACTTTGAAGGTTGTGGATTGCAGGATGTAAGAGAAACAGTCAGAGAGGATATTTCATGTTCTTGAATGAGAACAAAGCTGGAAAACTTTGGTAGCCCAGTAGGGTCAGTTAATATGTGACTTAACATAAGAACGCACTATGCTTGTATCTCAAAGCAATTGCTTTCATTTATCTATCTGGCTATGGACCAGAATTGCAAAAATGAGAACAGAACTGTGACATGCTTTGGAATTTGGTAAGCAATATTTTTACTGCTAGACTTTAGCATCCCCATCGGTTTTCCTTGATCTTATATAGTGGTGTGATTTAATTAGATTAAGGTGCAAACTATGCAGACTAGGCTCATTTGCTCTTACACTTCAGGATGAAAACAGGAATGAACTGAACTGTAGGGATAAAAGAAATGCCCAGGAACCAATCTTTTACATCTTATCTGGGAACATTCTAAGGTTCTTGAGGAATTCTACACTGGAGAGAACTGCTTCCTGGGCTCACAGGAATTGAAGAAACTTCTACCCCAAATCAAAATGACAAAGATGTGTGTGGAAGATGGAACTATAAATAATCTGAAACTGGCTTTGTTTTGGAGAGAAGTGCCTACGTCTGTGCTAGAACTGAGAAGCTGTATCTTTAGCTAAGAGCAAGATGAGACAAATCAAGGACTCCAGGACTAACTCAAGAACTTTCCAGAAGGCAAAGATGTCATAAGCCAGTAATACTTTTTTGCTTCTGAAATAAGCAAACATAAGGTGCCAGGGAAATAGCTTAGTTTGTAAAGTGAGAGTTTTAATTCATGAGGACCTGAGTTTGATCTCAATAACCCACGTGAAAATCGTACATCTTGTAATCCCAGTGCTGAGGAATGAAGGCAGTAGTAAGTCCCTGGGCTATGTTGTCCTGTAAGCACAGCTTAGTTACTGGGCTCCAGCCTAGACCACATGGACAGTCCCAGGCAAAATGAGTAGACAGTTCATGAGGTACTACACCTAAGGCTGACTTTTGGCTTCCACATCCGTGTTCATACACATGCAATGTGCACCTTGATGAACACGTGGGACACACAGACATACTACATATAACACACACATACACACACACACACACACACACACACACACAGATACCACACACATACCACACACACATATTCATATAGACCACACACACCACATATACCACACACCACACAAACGCACACTACACATACCACATACACACACAAACATATATACCACACACACCATACACACACACATACCACATACACACATACCACACACACTCATACCACATCACCACATAACACACACACCACATACCATACACACACACACACACAAACAAACAAACAAACAATAAATAAATAAATAAAGCAGACAAAGTTCTTCTCCAAAAGGCAGCACCTATTTAAGTTGTCTCTTCCTTTTTCTCTTGGATGCAGTTAACCAAACAGGTCAGAATCAAAGACCAAAGTATACTATCATATCATCTGCAAATAGTGATATTTTGACTTCTTTCTTTCTAATTTGTATCCCTTTGACCTCCTTTTGTTGTCTAACTGCTCTAACTAGAAGTTCAAATACTATATTGAATAGATAGGGAGAGAGTGGGCAGCCTTGTCTGGTCCCTGATTTTAGTGGGATTGCTTCAAGTTTCTCTCCATTTAGTTTGATATTGGCTACTGGTTTGCTGTATATTGCTTTTATCTTGCTGTCAAGGTGGACACCATGTCTCACAACCTCCTTATTAGTCTTGTCTGGTATCTGCGGTGCCTTGTCTGGTCCATATAAATGCTAGAGTGATTTAGCAAACTACTGAAAAGTTTTTCTTGAGTTTTAAAAATAAAATATTAAATTTCATTGTAAAGAATTGATGTCCTTATGGTTTGGAATTTTCCAAACTTCAACTTGATATGGGTTTGTAAATCTTTCAAAAAACCTCAGAATGTTCTCCATACCTGTCCTGAGCTGTGTCTCAGCTGTAAGTTGAGACTTACTGTAAGGTTTATTTGTTTTTATTTTATGTGGGCCTTCCTGTCCATGTGGATCCTCAGCCAGTTTGGAGCAAGGATGCTGATCCATGAGGTTTGGAAGCTCTGTGAGTATATATGGTAAATGACCACACCGGGACGCTTGTCATGAGGCAGATCAACTTTACTTAGGGTGACTGAAGACATAAGGTTTTGGGGGACTGAGGGCAGGGACATCCAGGATCGACAAAGCTCATTGGCTAGGGGTTTAGGATACCTGGCATACCTCATTAGAATGGGGAAGCATTTCAGGAATCTCAGGTGCTGGCTGAATATTTTTTTTTCAGTTGAAAAGAAATTGATCCTATAAACTAATTGAAGCTACGTGATATCCCACAGGTAGAGGCTTATGTGTGGGCTTAGAATACCCCAGACAAGGTCAGAGAAGGAGAAACTCTGTTAATGACCAGAGTCCCCATTAACTCACCAGCCCCAGAAGGCTATCTGGTCAATGGTAGGCCTCGACCTTAATTAGCAGTTTTCCCACGTGTTTTACTTGCATGTATGTACCTGCCCTGCACTCATAAAGCCAGAAGTAGACATCAGATGATCATCAATTGGAATTATAGCTGATGGTGAGCTGCTATATGGGCACTGAGGACCAAACCTGGACCCTCTGAAAGAAGAGCCAGTGTTCTTAAATCATGAGCACTTAAATCTCTCCAACCCCAAGTGATTTCTTTATAATTATATTTAATATTATTTTCTAGTCAGCAATAATGTAATTATCAACATGTATTGATGTTTTATGTATGTAATTTGCTACACTCTCGTTATTTTCTACATATCATTTATTTTACAGTTAGGCAACTATCTCATAGGAAAACAATAAAAGACATTTTATATGCTTCAGATGCCCCGAAGATTGGGCCTGGCAACACACTCCAACCATTGGAATGTTGCCAACACAAAGGGTTAGGGACTTGACATGTGTATTCACATTTGAGCTGTTCCTCTGACCACCATCTTTATTTATGACATAGCCAGACCTCAAATAATGATTGGTCACAACTTGGAAAGAGTTCAGTGAAGTCTTGGCTCTGTGGGCCAAACCTCAGCAGGGTGAGAAATGAGTATTCATTGTGGAATGTCACTGAGATGGTCTGCCGAGCAGGGAAGCTCAGATACAGCACTGATTTTTTTTTTTACCCTAGGAGATTGTGTATATATCATTAACTGTTTCTGACCATCCTTATGGTTTGCTTCCTTTGTGTTCTTCCATGTTGACTCCAACCCTTTCGAACTACACCCACAGATGTCCCCCCCTGCCCCGCTTGGTCCCACCCTTATATTTTTGTGAGGCTTAATGATTACTTGATTGTAACATTCTTCCTCTCAAAGCAAGGTTGAGAGGAAAGTTGCATTTCCCCATTTTAGCCTCTCTGACATCTCACCTTACTGCCTGCTCTGTAGTAGTAACAAAGACCTGAAAACTATATATTCATATTGCTATGAAGAGATGTCATGATCATAGCAAAACTTACTTAAAAACAATATTTAGTTGGGGCTGCCATACAGTTACAGAAGTTCAGTCCATTTTCATCATAGCAAGAAACATAGCAGCATCCAGGCATACAAGGTGCTGGAGGAGTTGAGAGTTCTATATTGGGATCCACAGGCACCCCTAGTGAAGTACTTCCTCCAACATGACCACACCTCCTAATCCTTTCAAATAGTTCCATACACTGGTGACTAAGTATTTAAATCTATAAAGCTATGGGGACCATTATTTTCTTTTTTGCTTTTTTTTTTTTTTGAGACAGGGTTTCTCTGTGTAACAAGCCCTGATCATACTGAACTCAATTTGTAGACTAGGCCGACATTGAACTCACAGAGATTTGCTTGCCTCTGGCTTTTATTATTATTATTATTATTATTTATTTATTTATTTTCTATATTCTTTATTTACATTCCAGATGATTTCCCCTTTCCCGGTTCTCCCCTCCCCGAAAGTCCCATAAGCCCTCTTCCCTCCCCCTGTTCCCCATTTGCCTAAGAATTTCATGAATTCATTGTTTTTAATTGCTGAGTAGTATTCCATTGTGTAAATATACATGGAAAATATCTCTGATAAAAATTGAAGAAATATATAGAAAAACACATTAAGATTGACTATTTCATGGAAAAATTATACAGATAAAATGGTAGGCATAAAAATATTCCTAAGTCGATATTCCTAAGTTGAAATTAGCCCTACAAAGGATAATAGATGGAAAACGCCAACATGAGGAGGGAAACTACACCCTAGAAAAAGCAAGAAAATAATCTTTTCCCAAAAAACCCAAAAGAAAGTAACCACACAAACATAAAAAGAACATCAAAAATAACAGGAAGCAAAAATCACTATTCCTTAATATCTTATAACATCAATGAACTCAATTCCCCAACAAAAAACATATCTAACAGAAATATTTTTCATGTAAATCTTCAATTTTATCAGAAAATGTTTGTGATTCCTCTTTCAATTTATTAATGTTTTTATGTCTACCATTTTAACTGTAGTATTTTCCATGATAATCTTTAATTTTAACATTTTTCTATATATTTCTTCAATTTTATCAGAAATATTTTTCATGTAAATCTTCAATTTTGTCAGAAAATGTTTATAATTCCACTTTCAATCAATTTAGGAATATTTTTGTGCCTACCATTTTATTGGTATAATTGTCCATGATAATCTTCAATTTTAACATTTTTCTGTATTTTTCTTCAATTTTATCAGAAATATTTTCCATGTAAATCTTCAATTTTATCAGACAATGTCTATAATTTTACTTTCAATCAACTTAGGAACATTTTTATTCCTTCCATTTTGTCTGCATAATTTTCCATGAAATAGTCAGTTTTAACATGTTTTTCTATATATTTCTTCAATTTTATCAGAGATATTTTCCATGTAAACCTTCTATTTTATCAGAAAATGTTTCTAATTTCACTTTCAATCAACTTAGAAATATTTTTATGCCTACCATTTTATCTGCATAATTTTCCATGATAATCCTCAATTTTAATGTTTTTCCATATATTTTTTCAATTTTATCAGAAATATTTTCCATGTAAATCTTCAGTTTTATCAGAAAATGTTTAAAATTCTACTTTCAATCAACTTAGGAATATTTTTATTCCTAGCAATTTATCTATATGAATTTCTTCAATTTTATCAGAGATATTTTCCATGTAAATCTTCAATTTTATCAGAAAATGTTTTTACTTCTACTTTCAATCAATTTAGGAATATTTTTATGCCTACCATCTTATCTGTATAATTTTTCATGAAATAGTCAGTTTTAGCGTGTTTTTCTATATATTTCTTGAGTTTTATCAGAAATATTTTCCTTGCCTCTGGCTTCTAAGCACTGAGATTAAAGGTGTGTACTACCACAGCCAGGCTTACTGGGACCATTCCTATTCAAACCAACACAGACTCAATGGTATGAAAATTTTGGCCAGTTCTGTCCTTCATCCAGGCCACCAAATTTCAAGCTATTTTGATGAGTTATAAAGGACTTTCCTAAGAAGCTTCTAGTATTGAATACAGGTTTAGAAGGATATTAAAAAAAAAGGTATATTTCATACAGTTGGATATTTTGGGTGTTGTTTTATTTTTTGAGAAAATATCCTGTACATCCCATGCTGGTTTAAACTTACTCTGCAAGGCAGCTGTGCTCTCCACTCTATCACCACATGACAAGACCTGACTTGAATCCCTGGTCATCCTGCCTCTGCCTCGTGAGTACTGCAATTATAAGGATATAAAATATGTCTGGCCTTGAATTTAATTCTTTTCATTTTATTAGGGGATCAACGAAGTTGCCACAGCATGCAGGAAAATGAACCACTAAGAGGTGAGAATAAAAACTCAATTCAGATTATCTTCATCAATCTGGATCAAACTCTGTGAGTCTGATGCCAGGCAGTTTATTGTAGGCATATTTAAACACCAGTGAATTTGGAAAAAGGTTTCCAGGAAACGATTATTCAAATTCTGGGTGCACATTAAAGCTTAAGGTGTGACTACATAGGAACTCCTTTGCAAAGTTCATGTAGCCTTGAAGACAGGTTCTATTCCTTAAGGGACTAGGATCTGGTGTGGTCTCTAACTGAGATAGTATAGATGTCATCAGGCTATGAAGTACATGTCACATCTCCCCTAAGAATGGGTTCTATTAACTGGGGGCTAAAGACAAAGGTCTAAGGAGGGAGAGTCTCAGATGGATATTCTGGGGTGTTTGGGTGAAGTCTACCTGATGAGTTCTGTCTTCAAAGATCACAAAAAGTCACCAGGTCTTTAACAATGTCCACTCCCAGCTTTCTTCATGGAATTCAGGTATTTTATTTCTTCCATTGAGGAGATGCCTCTGCATGATTAACATTGCTGGTTTTCTTCTGTGGGTGCAAGGACCTTTGTGCCCCCAACAATTTTATTTTATGCGTGTGAGTATTTAACCTTCATATATGTATGCCTCTGTACCATGTGCAAGCAGTGCTTGAAGAGGCCAAAAGAGGATGTCAAATTCACTGAGACTGGAGTTACAGACAGTGCTGAGTCACGAAAATGGGTGTTTGGAATTGAACCCTGGTCCTCTGGAAAAGTAGCCAATGAACTGCTGAGCTGTTGCTTTAGTCTATTATTATTATTATTATTATCATCATCATTATTATTTTTATTCTATTTATTGATTGTTTCATATTACTTATTATGGCTCTGATAAGTACAGATTGTTATAAATATTAAATTTATTAATGTAAATGAAGTACTCTGTTGGAACACAGTCCGAGAATGGAGATGTATGAGAAGACTTCTGAGTGCATATGAGAAAACTCCAAGTAAACAAGATAAGAGTCTTGTGACCTCAGTTATTTTTTTATTTATTTATTTTGTTTATTTATTTATTTTGGTTTTTCTCGCCATTCTCTCTCTCTCTCTCTCTCTCTCTCTCTCTCTCTCTCTCTCTCTCTCTTTCTCTTTATTAGATATATTCTTTATTTACATTTCAAATGATTCCTCCTTTCCTAGATCTCCCCTTCCTGAAAGTCCCATAAGCCCTCTTCCCCCTGTTATCCAATCAACCCCTTCTTTCTTCCCTGTCCTAGTATTCCCCTACACTGCTGCATTGAGCCTTTCCAGGACCAGGGGCCTCTCTTTCCTTCTTCTTGGACATCATTTGATATGTGAATTGTGTCTTGGGTATTCCGAGCTTCTGGGCTAATAATATCTGCGTATCAGTGAGTGCATACCATGTGTGTTCTTTTGTGATTAGGTCACCTCACTCAGGATGACATTCTCCAGTTCTATCCACTTGCCTAAGAATTTCATGAATTCATTGTTTTTAATAGCTGAGTAGTACTCCATAGTGTAAATATACCACATTTTCTGTATCCATTCCTCCATTGAGGGACATCTGGGTTCTATACAAAAAATCAACAAAATCAGGAGCTGGTTCTTTGAGAAAATCAACAAGATAAATAAACCTTTAGTCAAACTAACTAGAGGGCACAGAGACAGTCTCCAAATTAACAAAATCAGAAATGAAAAGGGAGAAATAACAACAGAAACTGAGGAAATTCAAAAAATCATCAGATCCTACTATAAAAGCCTATATTCAACACAACTGGAAAGTCTGGATAAAATGGACAATTTCCTAGACACATACCAACTACCAAAGTTTAACTAGGATCAGATAGACCATCTAAATGTTCCATAACCCCTAAAGAAATAGAAATGGTCATTGATAGTCTCCCAACCAAAAAAAAACACAGGAGCAGATGATTTTAATGCAGAATTCTATCAGACCTTCAAAGAAAACCTAACACCAATACTCTTCAAACTATTCCATAAAATAGAAACAGAAGAAACACTACCCAACTTGTTCTATGAAGCCACAATTTCGCTGATACCAAAACCACGCAAAGATCCAACAAAGAAAGAGAACTTAAGACCAATTTCCCTTATGAATATCAATGCAAAAATACTCAATAAAATTCTTGCCAACTGAATCCAAGACGTCAGTTATTTTAAAAGCATAAAATTGTTCTTGGAATGTATTTTCCTGCTCCTCCCATGTGTAGTGGATAGGAGAGAGTTTACTTCAGCTATTGTTATTCATGTTCCTCTATGAAAAAAACCATGTTTTTGCCATGTATGGCTTGTCCTTGTGGTTATACACTTCAATCAGGTAACTCTTCTTAACCCTCAGAGTATAAATTGTCTGATGCACTGAGTAAAATCGGCTGTTGCATGAGACTTCACTTCACCTCACTTTTCTGTCCCCGCTCTCCCAGGTTTACACCACCAACTAGAGCAGTAAAGCGCACTCAGGACATGATCGGGCATATTATAATGTCTACATTTCTCACATTTGCATAACCCGATGCTTTCTTTCCTACCCTGTTAGATTCCAAGTGAGAGAAAAATAAGAGAAGGCAAAGGAGGCTGAGAAATAAACTGTAATTGCTGATCACAATGTGCATTCTTGGTTGATAATAGTACTCCAATAGACTGAGGACATTTTGAGCAACAGAGAACACCCAGATAGAACACCCTGTAGCAAGAGTATTTATTTCTGTATGTACACAAAATCTTACAAACCTAACAAATGAAGCTAGAGAAAAGAAGAGGCGCTCAATAGCTTCATTAGGCTCTGGTACAAGCCCTAATGCTTAGCATGTCTGTTGGTATGGTCATGTTCCCTTTTGAAATGAGTATATCAGGCTACTGATACTGAATGTGTTTTATCATTTATGCTATGACTTTGATTTAGCATTCAGAATGTCAAAAATAGTTTCACAGAAGCTTTGAGTCATTAAAAAGACTGGAGAGTATAGGAAGCTAATGTTTGGAATTTTAGACATACTTGAGTTATTTTGTGATTCTCTTTATAAAGGGAGTTACTTCCAAAAAGCTAATGCAAACAAAGGTGGCTAATTTGATTTGCCTAATTCTCATTCTTAAAGAGTTCTTCATTTGAAATTTGGTATACTAATGCCTGACATTTTATTATAACAGGAATTCACTTTATTTTTAAAAGGGAGGCTGTTGAGGTTTGGTCTTTTGTTATCTGTTATAATGCTAAGTGTGGGACCCCAGGACCTGATTGTCCCAGAGACCAGAGAGTCCACATGGTGAACTTTGCTCTCAAGTTATTTCTGATTGGTAAATAAAGGTGGCAACAGTCAATAGTTGGTCAGAAGAGACATAGTGGGGTTTACATTTCCAGGGCCTGCAGTAAAAGGAGAAGCACTAGAAGAATAAGGTGCAGGAGGAGGAAGAAGCCACCATGAGCCATAAAAACATGGCCCTAGGGTTGGCCAATTGGAGTTAAGAGCTGCCCAGATGAAACAGTAAATAATAAGTAATAACTCAGGGTTGTTGATAGGAAAGTAGACTCTAATAGCGTAGAGGGTAGATATCTACCCAGCTCTTGTGCTGTTTAAGGTTTATTATAAATGTAAAGGCTGTGTTATCCAGGAACTAAAGGGTCAAAGGCAAAGTAGAAACCTGAGGTCAGGATTAAATAATTTCTACAACAGGAAACCTTTTCTTTAGTAATTTCGAATTACTAAAGTAATTAGTAATTTCAAAAATTACTAATGTTGTCTATGCTTGAACCGCCAAGTGAAATAATGAAGCAAAAGATTCCCCTTGTTATCTTCACTGCCTCTCAACTTTCCTTAGCTCAACTACCCAACAGGGACAGACAGAGGATATAATTCAGAGAAGATCTATCAAGGTTTCTGGAGACAGAAGTTACCCAGATCACATATGCCTCTCACAGGCCTGTTTGCTAAAGTCTAAGTTACTTGTTTAGAGTGTGGAGCTTTGAAGAGGTGGGTCTAAGAGAAGGAAGCTGAGGCTTTAGGGTGTGCTCTCTAAGGCTGCATTGGGACCTTTTACCCCTCTTCTCTCTTTCTTCCTACTCATATTGAGATGAATCCAAGTCTTTCTCACCTGCTACCTCCATGGTGCACTGTTACCACAGGCTTAAACCAATGAGGCCAAATGACCATGAACTATAACATACAGAAGTGTGAGCCAAAATAAATATCTAATGAAGTTAACTAACACACATAAGATTTTTGTTCTTGTTGAAACAGAATTGTATATATTACACTGAACTTAACTTTTCCACTTCAAAAATATAAGGAAAAATAAATTCTGACTTAGTCCTCTGGTGGAGATAATTGCTAGCCTTTCAAAACTTTCCAGAGCTCAATAGCTTCCTGTAGCTTTCTACATTTTCCTTTAACTTACGTATTTATGAAAATATGAACTTTCTAGTTGCTATGAGAAACAAGGGGTCCAATGTCCCCACCTTGGTGCATTTTACAAACTAACAGGAGAGAAAAGTCTAAAATAAGCCACACCATTAAAGCAGCTGTCAAGTGATGACGTGCAGGGAGGGATAGAGGATGTAATTCAGAGAAGACTTAGCAAGGCTTCTGGAGACAGATTTTAGTGAGGAATAAGAGGTTTTTTGTTTTTGTTTTTGTTTTTTTAACAAAAAAGTCACTTGAAAATATCTGATACCTGTCCAGGTTATGGTTAACTGTGGCTGACACTGTCAGCTAGCAGAAATGACACTTCAGGTAACATTGTTGGCATCCTGTCTTCCCTAGGCATGGAGCATCTTTTAGAAAGAAACACAACAACTGTATTTAAAGAGAACAGCCACCATCAATCTACAATTTACTTACTCATTACTAAAAAGCATTTCTAATTATATCACTAGAAATACATTCATAGACCAATCCTCAAAATTTTGTTGTGGTCAATGTAAATGGACTTCAGAAGACAAATGGCAAGATTATTGATGATCTGTGTATATAACAGATGACAATGTACTTGTGAACTATAAAGAGAGCTACACACACGAGAAAATTGTTTTCTTTAATTTTAAAGTTAGTGTGTATTAATAATGCAAAACTTAGGTTTAACTATGGCATTTCATAATTTGTATGATGTCCTTTGACCACAGTCACCCCATTACCTTCTCTGGTTCTCATTTTCCTTCCACTTCACTTTTACCATCTTTAAAAAATTTAGTGTGCATATGTATGTGTGTAATGTGTATGTTGTGTGTGTATTTGATATAATTGTGTGCATGTGTATGTATGTAGGACCATGTGCCATGACACATGTATGAAGGCCAGAGGACAACTTTGGGGAGCCAGTTTTTTCCTCCCAGTTTTGTGTGAACTCCAAGGATTGAATTCAGGGCACCAGGTTTGTGCAGCAAGCACCTTTACCTAGTGAGTGACTTTGCCTCCTCTTTAAACTTTTAAAATTATATATTAATGTTTTATTTTCATGCAAAAATAAAAACACAAGTATGTATGCAGTCATTGAAAACATAAGTCTGTATGCATCGATAAAATTTTCTATGTTATATATTGATGAAATGCACATACTGTATCATATATAGCAAGGACTAGTGTGTTCCAGTAACAACTGGGAAGGAGGTGAAGCACAGTGTGGGACAGAGAGAGTTAAGGAGAGTGTGTGGATGAGGTAAAGAGTGTGTGGACTATAATAAAGCTAGCAGGCACATTAGCTAAGGAGAGTCAGTACACTTTCAGAATGTCCATTTCAATGTTTGAACATTTTTTACTTCATGTGAATGTTTTTAAAAGAACACCATGAATGTGCATGTGTGTGTGTATATGTGTGTGTGTGTGTGTGTGTGTGTGTGTGTGTGAATGGATATATTTATATATCAGTGTGTCATAAATATTTGTGAGCAACTACCTATCAAGAAGACACAGACCATGTAATACAGCTCTACCCATAGCTAACACACTGAAATGCAAATACCCGATTCAGGATGGGAACATCAGTGAAATCCTCCAACAGTCTCTCTGCAAAGATTCTTTTCAGAGGAGAGGATCTGAGTTACTATGGTGGTGGTGGTGGTGGTGGTGGTGGTGATGGTGGTGGTTCTGGTGTGGTGGTGGTGGTGGTGGTGGTGGTGGTGGTGGTGGTGGTGGTGGTGGTGGTGGTGTGGTGGTGGTGGTGTGGTGGTGGTGGTGGAGGTGGTGGTGGAGGTGGTGGTGATGGTGGTGGTGGTGGTGGTGGTGGTGGTGATTGTGGTGTGGTGAGAAAGTCCTGCTCCAGAAACACAAACCAAGGATGAAGTGTAGTTACTAGTTAGCAAGGCACAAGAATCTTAAGATATCTGAAAGTATCTGTGGCTTTACTGTATTTCTCTGCTTTTTTTTCCCCAGAAACTGTTGGAAAAGCAGGTGAAATAGGAAAGGTCTTGTCTTTTCTGGGAATGTTGGAAGCTGCTATGAAGACCTTAAGGACTTGGTTGCAATGTTTGGGTGAGGGTTGGGATGCTGGGAACATAGAGCAAGGGCTGGGATGCTGGGAACAACACAGCAACCATCATGTAGCTGGAGAGAAGAAGTGGAGACCCCTTGGCTTGCAAAAGTGAGAAAACATGGAGATGTGACAAGAAAGTGATCCCCTAGCTTACTAGTCATGTCTCCCTGCCATCCATGATGTCTAGGTGATAAATCCCTTCCTTTTAGGGTTGTCAGGCTTCTGCTTTATCCTGCCTTTTGTGAGTAAGAATTATCACAACTCCCTTGGATTTCTGCAGCCATAACTCTCTGTGCTCAATAGCCCTAGTCAAGTTCTTCCTCCTCATGGAGCATTCCAGAACAGCCAGAGCCGCGCCCCCCAGAGGCCCCTAGAGGCCCCCAGACCACACTTCGGAGAAGTTCTGGCTGCAATGATGCATGAGGAGGAAATAAAATATAGTATATCAAATAGTTTTGCTCACTTAGCACATCCAAATGGTGATAGTGACAAGGGAAAAATACAGAAAGCCCAAGTAACACAATACACTAGCCTTAAATATTACATCATCATTCAGGAAAGGCTGGTGCATTTTTGTGATGTATGGGATGTATCTTACTTAAGTGATTTCTTGGCCCTTGGGTTTTGAGCTGTGGTATGCCATAGTAGACAAATGAAAATGTAGTACACTCTTGATTGTATCAGAAAAATCAGCAATGTCTGTACTGTTTCATTTGTTGTTGGGGAAAAAGAAGCACTTCCATGCAAACTTTGAGGTCATTCAGTTCAATCATCAGGGACATTTGTAACCAAAATGTGTTTAAGAGTCTGAATATCTCAACATTTGTTTTCTACCATTTGAGTTTGTCTAGAACATGAATAGAATTAACTACTAAATTGGTCTCCTGTTTCCCCTCAGTGGTAGCAACAAAGCAGTAAATATTTTAATGAAAATGTGTCAAATTTCAGGACTGGGCACATTGAGGTGTACTGGCTGGTTTTGTGTGTCAATTTGAAACAGGCTGCAGTTATCACAGAGAAAGGAGCTTCAGGTGAGGAAGTGCCTCCGTGAGATCCAGCTGTGGGGCATTTTCTCAATTAATGAGCAAGAGGGGAGGGCCTCTTGTGGGTGGTACCATCCCTGGGCTGGTAGTCTTGGATTCTGGAAGAAAGCAAGTTGAGCAAGCCAGGGGAAGCAAGTCAGTAAGAAACATCCCTCCGTGGTCTGTGCATCAGCTCCTGCTTCCTGACCTGCTTGAGTTCCAGTCCTGACTTCCTTTGGTGATGAATAGCAGTGTGGAAAGTGTAAGCTGAATAAACCCTTTCCTCCTCAACTTGCTTCTTGGTCAAGATGTTTGTGCAGGAATAGAAGCCCTGACTAAGACATTGAGGTATGGGTTAATTTTCAACAATGAGTTTTAGTCTCTGAGGATAGACACATGGGCTTTCTGAGAAAGAAGGCCTATGTGATAGCGTGACTTCACAATGAGACAGAATTATAACAAGTATGTAAATAGCTCAGTCAACTGTGATTTTGTTAATGGCCCTCTATGACTGAGCTATCTGCCCTTCTGTTCTCATACTGAAGCCTACACCCCAGTGATTTGGAAATGAGGCCAGTATGGAGGTAGCTACTACAATCAAATGAAGTCACAAGGATGTCGAGCAAGGAGAGATCTTCCTCCTCTACAAACGAGCACCAAGAAAAGGCTGTTGTGACCACACATGGCCAGAGGTGACCTTCAAACTGAGAAGGAGACCTTCACAAGAAGCCAACTCTGCCAGTCCTTAATCTTGGATGTCTAGACTAGAGCAAACTGTGATAAAACACTCATAGTGCTTAAGCCTCTCAGTCTAGTGTTTCATAAAGCAGCCCTCACATTAACATAGTAGCTGAAGAAGTGTTCTGGGAACGGGTAGAATTCTGTCTCAAGTTGAATTTTAGAGGGAACCTATTCTAAAACATTTTGACAGGATGAAATATTTTCACTGTCTAATTTTTATTTCAATTTTTTTTTAATGTCCAAAGTATCTCTAGTACAGAGTCTGCTATATAATCTCAGAGGAAGGAGTGATTTTCTCTAGAATGAATGCATTCTGTCTCCTGGTTTCTCACTGAGAACGGCATAGTATCTGAGTAGTAGAATAGAGGGCTAAGAAGGCTCAGGATTGTTCTACATGTGGTAGATTTTTAGCAACACTTTGGCTATATCTCCATGAGGAATCCGAGCTGAAGGGCCTGACATAGTGTTTTTCATTTTCTAGAACTCAATAGAAGAAGACAAGCCTTGAGGACTGGTGAAGCCATTTCAAATTCTCAACTGCATGATTTGTTTTTCAGACTGTTAATCATTTATTTCAACCTTCATGCAATTGGCTTACTTATTAGGTATTTTCCCCTCCACATATCTCCAGAGTAATGAAATGCCTCTCTCCTCTCCACTCAGCTTCGACCCATCCATTAGCACATGAGCGTCCTATGAATCTGTGCCTGAGATACAGTTCCCTGAGCGATTCTGTGTAACTTTCTAATTCCTATCTATGTCCTGTTAAATCATTTTCCTTTGGGATCTACAGTAAACAGAAATCTTAAAAACTTAGTGCGGATTATTGTGTGGCCACATAGTCTGAGAGTATGACAAGTGATATACAATTTTTGAAGGAATAACAAAATGTGGCCACTTTTGTTTGCCTCTGGATACTGGAATTCTGCCTAGATTTTAAATACTAGATCTATTATCCCCATTGAAATTTATGCCAAAGTATTGATCTTCTGAGACTGCACCAATACCTCTAGGCTTGTGTTGAAGGCAGAAAAGATCTGGAATCTCTCTCTTTGTGAGGCAGGGAGGACCTCTCGCGCACTGGCTGTGACCAATCAAGTTCTGCTTGATGCCAAAAAATTAAACACAGTGAGGCCAGACCTTGTCAGCAATGAGTTGATTGCTTTAAATAAGGGAGATTTCCTGAATGTTTAAATTGAAACTTCGACTTTGATTAAAGCAAAGCAAAGGACCAGGATGGCTTCCTAACTATTTAGTTCCTAAAATTCCTGTGAGGTCTGGAGATGACAAATTCAATTCTGATGTGCTGTGTTTTACACTCTGCAGGCTACAGTAAAAGGGAAAACTAATCAAGCTTGGGTTTCCCACGGGCTGAGATTTAAGTTGTTCTCCTATTTAAAGCCCTGGAAATACGTTAAAACTCTCATAGGCAGGGTGGAGTTTATACAGGGCAAAATCTATGCAACTGTGCTTTTGCACAATGTGCATATCTTGACTTTTCATTATTTTTGAGTTGCTCAATGGTTCATTCTGTTTAAAATTATATTTGTACTACATTTTTCTCATAAAATAGGGGAAGGCTGGTTTAAAAACACACACATAAGTAATAAATGCATATAAAATACAGAGTGTACATTGTAAAGTGTTTTCGTTGTCAAGTAGAATACATTACTTTTAATTAAAACGTTTTTGTATGTTTTAAAAAACTGATAAATGACAGACATTTAAATGCATGGCTATATATTTAGGCATGCCAAGATACAGACTGATCTTTTTTCTATTTTTTTTTTTTTTTTTTTTTTTTTTTTTTTTTTTTTTTTTTTTTTTAATTTAATTTTATTTTATTTTTTTAATTTACATTCCAAATCACTTCCCCTTTCCCGTTTCCTCCCTCCCCGAAAGTCCCATAAGCCCCCTTCCCTCCCTCTTTTCTCCGTTCAACCCCCTCTCATTACTCTGTCCTGGCGTTCCCCTACATCCAGTCTTTCCAGGACCAGGGGTCTCTCCTTCCATCTTTTTAGAAATCTATTGATATGCTGATTGTGTCTAGGGTATTCTGAGATTCTGGGTCAATATCCCCTTATCAGTGACTTCATACCATGTGTGATCTTTTGTGATTGGGTTACCTCACTAAGGATGATATTTTCAAGTTCTGACCATTTGCCTAGGAATTTCGTGAATTCATTGTTTTTAATTGCAGAGTAGTATTCCATTGTGTAAATATACCACATCTTCTGAATCCATTCCTCCGTTGAGGGACATCTGGGTTCTTTCCAGCTTCTGGCTATTATAAATAAGGCTGCTATGAATATAGTGGAGCATGTGTCCTTATTGCATGCAGGTAAAGTCTCTGGGTATATGCCCAGGAGTGGTATAGCCGGATCCTCCGGAAGTGTCATGCCCAGTTTTCTGAGGAGCCGCCAGACTGCTTTCCAGAGTGGTTGTACCAGCCTGCAATTCCACCAGCAGTGGAGGAGTGTTCCTCTTTCTCCACATCCTCGCCAACAACTGCTGTCTCCTGTGTTTTTGATCTTAGCCATCCTGACTGGTGTGAGATGGAATCTCAGGGTTGTTTTGATTTGCATTTCCCTAATGACTAAGGATGATGAACATCTCTTTAGGTGCTTCTCAGCCATTAGATATTCTTCAGGTGAGAACTCTTTGTGTAGCTCTGTACCCCATTTTTTAATAGGGTTACTTGCCTCTCTGGAGTTTAACTTCTTGAGTTCTTTGTATATCTTGGATATTAGCCCTCTGTCGGATGTAAGGTTGGTAAAGATCATTTCCCAGTTAGTTGGTTGCCGCTTTGTCTTTTTGACGGTGTCTTTTGCCTTGCAAAAACTTTGTAATTTAATGAGGTCCCATTTGTCTATTCTTGATCTTAGAGCATAAGCTATTGGAGTTCTGTTCAGGAAATTCTCCCCTGTGCCCATATGTTCAAGGTTCTTCCCTAGTTTCCCTTCTATTAGTTTCAGTGTGTCTGGTTTTATGTGGAGATCTTTGATCCACTTAGAATTGAGCTTAGTGCAAGGAGATAAGGATGGGTCAATTTGCATTCTTCTGCATGTTGACCTCCAGCTGAGCCAGCACCATTTGTTGAAAAGGCTATCTTTTTTCCACTGGATGGTTTTAGCTCCTTTGTCAAAGATCAAGTGACCATAGGAGTGTGGATTCATTTCTGGGTCTTCAATTCTGTTCCATTGATCTACATGTCTGTTACTGTACCAATACCATGCAGTTTTTAATACTATTGCTCTGTAGTACAGCTTGAGGTCCGGGATACTGATTCCCCCAGAGGTTCTTTTACTCTTGAGAATAGTTTTAGCTATTCTGGGTTTTCTGTTGTTCCAGATGAATTTTTGAATTGCTCTTTCTAACTCTATGAAGAATTGAGTTGGGATTTTGATGGGGATTGCATTGAATCTGTGTATTACTTTTGGTAAGATGCTCATTTTTACTATATTAATCCTGCCAATCCATGAGCATGGCAGATTTTTCCATCTTCCGAGGTCTTCTTCAATTTCTTTCTTCAGAGACTTGAAGTTCTTGTCATACAGATCTTTCACTTGTTTGGTTAGCGTCACGCCAAGATACTTAATATGGTTTGTGGCTATCGTAAAGGGTATTATTTCTCTTACTTCTTTCTCAGCCTGCTTATCCTTTGAGTATAGGAAGGCTTCTGACTTGCTTGAGTTGATTTTATATCCGGCCACTTTGCTGAAGTCGTTTATCAGCTGTAGGAGTTCTCTGGTGGAGTTCTTTGGGTCGCTTATGTATACTATCATATCGTCTGCAAATAGTGATAGTTTGACTTCTTCCTTTCCAATTTGTATCCCTTTGACCTCTTTTTCTTGTCTAATTGCTCTAGCTAGAACTTCAAGTACTATATTGAAAAGATATGGAGAGAGAGGGCAGCCTTGTCTAGTCCCTGATTTTAGTGGGATTGCTTCAAGTTTCTCTCCGTTTAGATTGATGCTGGCTACTGGTTTGCTGTAAATTGCTTTTACTATGTTTAGATATGGGCCTTGAATTCCTGATCTTTCCAAGACCTTTAGCATGAAAGGATGCTGAATTTTGTCAAATGCTTTCTCAGCATCTAATGAGATGACCATGTGGTTTTTTTCTTTGAGATTGTTTATGTAGTGGATTACATTGATGGATTTCCTTATATTGAACCATCCCTGCATCCCTGGGATGAAGCCTACTTGATCGTGGTGAATGATCGTTTTGATGTGTTCTTGGATTCGGTTGGCAAGAATTTTATTGAGTATTTTTGCATCGATATTCATAAGAGAGATTGGCCTGAGATTCTCTTTCTTTGTCGGATCTTTGTGTGCTTTTGGTATTAGTGTAATTGTGGCTTCATAGAACGAGTTGGGTAGTGTTCCTTCTGTTTCTATTTTGTGGAACAGTTTGAAGAGTATTGGTGTTAGGTCTTCTTTGAAGGTCTGATAGAATTCTGCACTAAAACCATCTGGACCTGTGCTTTTTTTGGTTGGAAGACTTCCAATGACAACTTCTATTTCTTCAGGGGTTATAGGACGGTTTAGATGGTCTATTTGATCCTGCTTTAATTTTGGTACTTGGTATCTGTCAAGGAAATTGTCCATTTCCTCAAGATTTTCTAGTTGTGTTGAATACAGGTTTTTGTAGTAGGATCTGATGATTTTTTGAATTTCCTCAGTTTCTGTTGTTATCTCTCCCTTTTCGTTTCTGATTTTATTAATTTGGATACTATCTCTGTGCCCTCTGGTTAGTCTGGCTAAGGGCTTATCTATCTTGTTGATTTTCTCAAAGAACCAACTCCTCGTTTTGTTGATTCTTTGTATGGTTTTCTTTGTTTCTACTTGATTGATTTCAGCCCTGAGTTTGATGATTTCCTGCCTTCTACTCCTCTTTGGTGTATTTGCTTCTTTTTGTTCCAGGGCTTTCAGGTGTGCCATTAAGCTGTTAGTGTATGCTGTCTCCCGTTTCTTTTTGGCGGCACTCAGGGCTATGAATTTTCCTCTTAGCACTGCTTTCATTGTGTCCCATAAGTTAGGGTATGTTGTGCCTTCATTTTCATTAACTTTCAAAAAGTCTTTGATTTCTTTCTTTATTTCCACCTTGACCAAGTTATCATTGAGTAGAGCATTGTTCAGCCTCCATGTGTACGTGGGTTTTCTTTTGTTTTTGTTGCCATTGAAGACCACCCTTATTCCATAGTGATCTGATAAGAGGCATGGGATTATTTCTATCTTCTTGTATCTGTTGAGGTCTGATTTGTGACCAATTATATGGTCAATTTTGGAGAAGGTACCATGAGGAGCTGAGAAGAAGGTGTATTCTTTAGCTCTAGGATGAAATGTTCTATATATATCAGTTAGTTCCATTTGGTCCAAGGCTTCAATTAGATTCACTGTGTCCCTGTTTAGTTTCTGCTTTCCTGAACGATCCATTTCAGAGAGTGGGGTGTTGAAGTCACCTACTATTATTGTGTGCGGTGCGATGTGTGCTTTGAGTTTTAGTAAAGTTTCTTTTACGAATGAGGGTGCCCTTGCATTTGGAGCATAGATATTCAGGATTGAGAGTTCTTGATGGTGGATTTTTCCCTTGATCAGTATGTAGTGTCCTTCTGTGTCTTTTTTGATGACTTTGGGTTGAAAATCAATTTTATCCGATATTAGGATGGCTACTCCACCTCGTTTCTTGGGGCCATTTGCTTGTAAAATTGTTTTCCAGCCTTTTACTCTGAGGTAGTGTTTGTCTTTGACACTGAGGTGCGTTTCCTGCATGCAGCAAAATGCTGGGTCCTGTTTACGTATCCAGTCTGCTAGTCTATGTCTTTTAATTGGGGAATTGAGACCATTGATATTAAGAGAGATTAAGGCATAGTGATTATTGCCATCTGCCATTCTTGACGCTATCTTTATGTTTGAGTGGTTATCTACTTTTGGGTTTGATTCAAGAAGGTTATTATCTCATTTTTTCCAGGGTGTTGTTTCTCTCCCTGTATTGGAGGTTTCCACCTATTATCCGTTGCAGGGCTGGATTTGTGGAAAGATATTGTGAAAATTTGGTTTTATCATGGAATATCTTGGTCTCTCCATCTATGGTGATTGAGAGTTTTGCTGGGTATAGTAGTCTAGGCTGGCATTTGTGCTGTCTTAGTGTCTGCATGAGATCTGCCCAGGATCTTCTGGCTTTCATAGTCTCTGGTGAGAAGTCTGATGTGATTCGGATAGGTCTTCCTTTGTATGTTACTTGGCCCTTTTCTCTTACTGCAATTAGTATTCTTTCTTTGTTTAGAACATTCGGTGTTTTGATTATTATGTGACGGGAGGTATTTCTGTTCTGGTCGAGTCTGTTTGGAGTTCTGTAGGCTTCTTGTATGTTCATCGGCATCTCTCTCTTTAAGTTAGGGAAGTTTTCCTCCATAATTTTGTTGAAGATGTTTACTGGCCCTTTAAGTTGCAAATCTTCACTCTCATCTATACCTATAATCCTTAGGTTTGGTCTTCTCATTGTGTCCTGGATTTCCTGGATGTTTTGGGTTACGCGTTTTTTGCATTTTGCATTTTCTTTGACTGTTGAGTCGATGCTTTCTATGGAATCTTCAGCACCTGAGATTCTTTCTTCCATCTCTTGTATTCTATTGTTGATGTTTGCATCTATGACTCCTGATTTCTTCCCAAGGTTTTCTATCTCCAAAGTTGTCTCCCTTTGTGATTTCTTAGTTGTTTCTACTTCCTTTTTTAGTTCCTGGATGGATTTGCTGAGATCCTTCACTTGTTTGTTTGTATTTTCCTGTGTTTCTTTAAGGTATTTTTGCATTACCTCTTTCAGGATTTCTTCCTGATGACCCACGTTCTCCTGCATTTCTCTGAGCGATTTTTGTGTTTCCTCCTCATGGGATTCCATCTGTTGATCCATCGTCTCCTGCATTTCTTTAAGCAGTTCTCGTGTTTCCTTTGTAAGGGCATCTAACCGTTGATTCATTTCTTTAAGCAATTTTTGTGTTGCCTCCTTATGGGCATCCGTCTGTTGACCCATATTCTTCTGCATTTCTTTATGCAAATTTTGTGATTCCTTTGTGAGTGCATCTACCCGTTGATTCATCTCGTTAAGCGATTTTTGTGTTGTCTCCTTGTGCGCCTCCATCTTTTGATCCATGTTCTCCCGCATTTCTCTAAGCGATTTTTGTGTTTCCTTTGTAAGGGCTTCTAACCGTTGATTCATGGTCTCCTGTAACTCTTTATGAGATTTATTTGTGTCCTTCTTGTGATCCTCTAATAGCATCATGAGAAGTGATTTTAAATCCAGATCTTGTCTTTCGGGTGTGGTGGGGTATCCAGGACTTGCTGCTGTTGGAGAGTTGGGTTCGGATGGTCCCACATTACTTTGATTACTGTTAGTAACATTCCTACGTTTGCCTTTTGCCATCTGGATACCTCTGGTGTTAGTTGGTCCTGCTGCCACTGGCTGTTGGTTGGACCTCCTGTGAGCCTGCAAAGCTATTTCTGCCCCCCCTGGATTACCAGGATTCCCCTGGCACCGATTTCTGGGGCCTGCCTGCTCCTGAGTGACTTTGGAGCCCTAATGTGCTTTGCCCCAAGTGATCTTATATTGGGGAGGCCTTGCACATCTAAAGGCTCAGCCTAGTGGATTCCTGGAGCAGAGGTCGCCAAAGGGAGGCTGGCAGGCTCCTGCCCTGTGCAGGGGTGTGTGATCTCTCCTGGGGGGGGGAGGGGGCGTCCCTCTGCCAGGCAGAAGTCCCACAGCAGATCTGGCGCGCTGGTCACTGCAGATCAGCCCAGCACCTGGGAGCAGGTTACACACAAGCTGCCTGAACCCGAAGCGATATTATGCCTGTCTGTCTCTGAGCCTGGTGGTCCCAACTACCTGGTCACTGGAGCAAAGATGGCGGAGGGCACTCTCCGTGGCGCTGCTCACCCTGTGGTCACGATGGCCCGCCGATCTGGCACCCAGACGACCACAGCGCCAACCCGCCCTCGGGCACAGAAGGAAGCCCCAACAGGCCGTGTCCCAAGTGATGTTATATCGGGGGGAGAGCCTGGGTACCGGTCTCTCCAGCGCAGTCCGCGGGAACAGAGGTCGCGGAAGGGAAGCTGGCAGGCTCCCTCCCTGCGCGGGGTCCCTCCACCAGGCAGAAGGTCCCACCGCGGCACTGGCGCGCTGGTTACTGCAGATCAGCCCAGCACCTGGGAGCAGGTTACACACAAGCTGCCTGAAACCGAAGCGATATTATGCCTGTCTGTCTCTGAGCCTGGCGGTCCCAACTACCTGGTCACTGGAGCAAAGATGGCGGAGGGCAGTCTCCGTGGCGCCGCACACCCTGTGGTCACGATGGCCCGCCGATCTCTGATCTTTTTTCTTAAGAACCAGTGTCATTACTGTGCAATTAATTATGATGTAAATTTATCAAATGAAAAGAAATAAGAAAGAAAAATTGATGGATTTTACGCCATGTAAATACTTGTGAATATTTAAATATTCATAAATAACAAATGGATCAACATTTACATTCTTGCAAGTGTGGCCTTTAAAAGCAGTGCTTTCCCTGGGAGGGGATGGAAGGGCTCCCACTCAGCCTGTTTGCCTCACTGTAAGTGAGTTCTGGATTAAAGTTGTACATCAGGCCTATTTCACTAAATCTTATGGCTATGAAATTGCAGTCAAAGTAAACATCTTTAATTTTTTTTTATTTTATGTGTATTATATTGTCTGCATGTATGCCTAGGCACCCAATGCCCAAGAAGGCTAGGAGGGCATCATATTCCCTAGAATTGGAGTTATAGACAGTAGTGAAAAACAGTGTGGGTGTTGGAAATCAAATCCGGATCCTCTGTAAGAGCAGCCATTGTTCTGAACCCTGAGCTATTTCTCCAACTCCAAATCTCTCTCTCTCTGTCTCTCTCTCTCTCTCTCTCTCTCTCTCTCTCTCTCTCTCTCTCTCTGTAGATTGCCTTTCTGTTTTTGTTTTAGAAGACATCTATCTAATTGTAAAATATTAGAAGCAGAATTTGACTAACTACAGTTAAACTTTGTTATGGAAAAACTTATCTAAGAAATGAAAGGTCCCAAATCTGCCTCTTTTCTCATTTTAGCATGTGAATAACCAGCGTAACAAAAACCCAGCCTCTTTTCTATTAGTTGTCTTTACATATATAGAGGGAGGAAAGGGAAAGGAGAAATTATAAAATTACATTATAATCTCAGAAAAGAAAATAATTAAAATATATCTTTTTGATCTCTGCAACATGACACAATTTTGTGTTCTGAAGATTGTAGCATTCATAGTTGAAGAAATATTTGTTTTATGTCATTATACAAAATGGTTTCCTCTTTTCTGTAAGACAAACATTCACTACATCAGCATGACTTCCCCATGCCTGTGTAAGCTGATATAGTAGACTTATCAGATGCAAAGAGACAACTGTAAAAGTAACTTTTATTTGCCAGATGTAATTGTCAACTCAGAGGCTTACTGCTAAACAAACTCACTTTTTTCTAGCTCTTTCAGAACCCTTGCTGGCTGGTTTAACTAGGATGATTTGGCTCAAACTTCTCTCCAAGCTGACTTACTCAAATGGGTTCTCTCAGCTTCTGACTGTTTTGCTCTGCTTGGAAAAACTTCCTCTCAACTCCAGAAACTGCATCACATTGACTGCATGAACTCAACTGAACGTAACTGAACTGAACTCAACTGCATTATCTGTACTGAACTGAACTGAACTGAACTGAACTGAACTGAGCTGAGCTGAGCTGCCCTCTACCCCAGACTCACTCTCCACTGCTCTGAAGCAGGCTTTCTGTCTGTTCTTGCAAGAGTTGAGCATATCTCTGATACTATCTATTACTCTGTCAAATCTTCTCTGATTTGCCACTTCATCTGCACTTCAACTAGTTTTTATTACCTTCTACAAACAAACCCCACCTTCATTATCTGGGATTAAAGGTGTACACTAAGGGTGAATCTGCACTCCAGCCAGAGGGATTAAAGATGTTTCATCCTAACTGGATCACACAAAGCTAGAAAGTCTTCAGATGTGATCCCTTGCCAGAGCAGCCATGTTACTGGATTAAAATTCCTCTAAACCCTATTTAGTTGTTCTTCTTTGTGTGAATTAGACTGGGATAATGTGGTGGGATCAATACTTAACAAACCAGAAACTTAATGGCAGTTCCAGAATCAAACATTCAAGCCGTTGCGCAATACAGCCGATTGATATTCACACTGAAAACTTGGCAAGGGTCACTTTTAAAAGGTTAGGCTCTTTCCAAATATGACGCTTCCTTAGTCACTTAAACATGTGATTAATCTTTCAAAAATCTCAACATATTTTCACTAGTAATTCAAAAATAGGAGAAAGGTTGTAGTCTGTTTTGATTTCAAGTCTTTACAGATGAGAAATTGAGACCTTGAAACTTTAGTGCGGGGGGATCCTATAGTATGTGACAGGCTTAGGACAGTCCTCACAAGCAGTCCTTGATTTCTGCACAGCTGTTCCTCACCACTCACTGCCTTCCTTTCAACAGATACTTAGCATTTGTTATGAAAGTCATGAGCATACAGTCATATCATATCCTAAAATCTGAATGTCATGATGGCTAAGTTAATGTTGTCTCTGAAGAGGCTTTCTCTCCCATGCAAAATCTTTATCAACAGTTTATACAAAGGGGTAACACACAGATTCTATAGACTTGCCTTTGGAACCATTTTATAGCTTTCTTAAAAAATATACTGGTTTTTAAACAAACAAAAATAAAAATTCAATAATAGAAAAATATCACTTTGAAAAACCTTTCCACTATAGTTAAGTATAAACTTGGCCCATTGTGGTCTTTGAGGAGTCCATGCTTGTGTTAGAAGGGAAGCTAAGGACATATTTATGTGAATGTGAAATTAGCTGTTTCAGAAACAAATAAACTATCTTCTCAAAATGAGAATGTTTGAGCCCACGATTATAGATCTGGTTGGTTTGATCTTTAGCAGTCTGGTGAATTTCATTGTGTCTGTTCCTGCCAAATTGTACCAGGAACTGGTACTATGGCTGAGCAGTTTGACTACATAACTCTAACACAAATATGAGCAGAAAGGTCCTGTCTTCTTCATGGACACGTTTATTGGAATCAATGGAAGCTGGTGCATTTCACCTAGAGAACTGATGGATGATACAATAGCAAATAAAGTCTACATTCTTATGACTAAGCATGGTGGTTCATGCTTGTTATACTGACCCTTGGAGACTGAGGCAGAAATATTTTGTGAGTTGGAGACTAGCCTGTGCTAAAGGGTGAGGTATGGTCACAAAAATGGTAAGAACCAACAGAAAATACCTTTATGATTAATATTTAACATCTAGAAAGTAAATGATATGGAAATATAACAACATCTATCACTTGATTTTATTCAATAGTTTTTAGAATCATGTAGTGTAAGACTTAAGTTAGATGATCTTATGTATTCATTCCAATGTGAGATTTGACTTAACTTTCCTTACCCAGAACTTATTTAGACATTATAAAATTTCTGATTGTTAATTGGCTCCTCAGCTAAAAAGGAGGACATGGTATTGTTTAGTTGATATGTTCAGCACGTTTCAGGTCTGTGTTGCCCAGAGGGCTCAGTCTGAATTGGGATGTGCTGTATGCCATCATTCCTGGATAGTGATCTGATCTCAGCCCCCTGGTGGGGAACACTTTAAAGACTGAGCCATTTCTTCAAGCCGAATGAAATTTTCTTAGTGTATGAAAGTGTATGGTAAGTAGATAAAATTTTCTTTCTGTTTTTCCATGCACAGGACAGGCATCACATCACTGTACATTTTCCACTATCATCATAAGTGAAAACGCATGTCAGTGGGACCTACCCACAGAGTAGCTGCCCCATGAGTGTACCTTTTGTTGTTGTTGAAACGTGGAGAGACAGATCAAAGTAATCAATATCTTTGTCTGGAAACTCAAGGAAGCCAAGGCAAACAAGGAACCAAATTAATAAAAAGAAAAAGGGTGCTTCATATTGATCATCCCTTTGAATATGTTCATTCTAAAAACTGAAACAACCATATAGATGAATGCAGATGAGATCTAAGACCTTACGGGATTACACTTTTGTCTATTCTTTGTCATCCTAGGGCAGTAGAACCATGTCAAGTGTCTATAAAGAGTTTAAGGAGTTTTTAGTAAAATCAACGGAATAACACATAAATAAAATTAACTTATAAAAATGACATCTAGGGATGTTATTTGTATTTAATAAAGAAAAGGAATGAAGTAAGACTAGGAACCAGAATTCGAACTAACCCCTGAAGTGTCTCTAGATATTTGTGGCTATTGTATATTTAATTTAATCTAATCCATTTTAGTTTGGAAAGAGGAGAAAAGTCTCTTTGCTTTCTGAAGTTCATATATTTTCCTCACCAGAACTTCTGTGCATCACCAGCTCATGCAAAATTTATCAAGAACATGACTTGACATAGAGGTTACTCTGTCATTCCTAACTCATATCTGCCAGAAAATGTTCAGTGCAAGAGTGTGCTGCCAAAAGAGAAGTGTCTTTTGAATGATTGCCACAGCTGACGTAAACATTCGAGGACTGCTGTGTAATAGCCCATTTATCATACATTAACCACAAAACCCATGTCCAAATAACTCTAGGGTTCTTGCTTGAAACCACAAAATGTGGGACAGCCAGACACTGGGAGAACTTCCATCCTGGTATTCCACAGCCTCTGCGTGAGGCTTTAGCTTCTGATTTTTAGCTACTTAGAGTGGACATACTGAAAATCTCCAGATCTGAAGGACCATCCATGATCCCAGTATCCATTGTCTCTGAATTTGTAAGTTGACTTTAGATTAAAATTCAAGTTATAATCATAATAGTTAAGCCATAAAATGAATCAACACGCAGATTACTAGGAATGTATGCCAGCACCGACAATAGTTTATGAACGTGGTTTGTGTCATTTCATTTCCTCTTTTATTTTCGTAAATGCCAATTTGAAAAGGAGGAGAAAGAATGTGAGTCCAAATTTCCATGCTTCTGAGGTATGTGTGGGCTGGTAAGATTGAGGGTCATGGCTGCTGCAGTTGGGATGGCCTTTATGATCTGGGATGATCTGCATGTGTTAGTCTGTTTCCCTTATGGCCCGAACTGTAAGCTGTATTGGAAGCACCTGTGGGATTTCAGCAGGCAGAGATGGAGTTCGTAGGAGATTTTGTAAATTCCAGCATGTGAGATAAAGGACTGGTGACTGGATCCGCAGTCACTACACAATAACAGAAATAAAATGTGCATTGATATAGTGACGATTTAGAAATAAAAATAATGCTACAGGAGTGTTTGTCTAACAATTGTCAATTAGACAGTCAATAATACAGAGTATGTATATTAAGGCTAATGAATAAATGATAGAAAGTTCTAGAAATGAATTTTCTTTCATCTACTGGCCCATTGCTTATCTTCCTTCCTCATTCACCCCCTCTACCTGCTTCTGTTCTTTACCTCTCTTCCTCTTTCATTCTTCTTCTCTTCCTTCCTCCTTCTTCTGTCACATGAAAATCATCTTTTTAGAAGTGAAGGCAAGGCTAGTGACTCTCAGGGAAAAAACAAAGACACTATATTGTGGCATTATTTAATATGATTAGAAAGAGCCATTCTAATTTACCCACATTCTTTCTCATATGCTGACTAAAGACTGAAATTTTACCATTACTATGTCTATTTTACGATCAAAAACTTTTCTGCCTTTGAGCATATAAACACTATCTCTACCTATCCCATAATCCTCTTGGTCAGTTATTTATACCTTAGATTGAATCCGAAGAGAAAGCATTTATAGCTTGAAGGTGCAAGAGAGTGGAGGGTCATGGCATCTGGGAAGGCAAAGAAAGCCCCAGAGGAGAAGTTGAGGCTTACTTTATGGGTCTGCATATTGTGGCTCTTATGCAGAGTGACCACAGGACTGTTTCACAGGCAGATATGTGGTGAAGCACAACTGTGATGTTGGAGCCCTAGGGAAGCAAAGCAAGTAAGTTATTTTTGTATGGCATTCCATTTAAAGGACAGACAGATGTAAGCTCAAGCTCGAGACACACACACACACACACACAAACACACACACACAGCAGGGGAGACAGCAACAAGAGAGAGAGAGAGAGAGAGAGAGAGAGAGAGAGAGAGAGAGAGAGAGAGAGAGAGAGAGAAATTGAAAGCAACAGAATTAAAAGATGAAAATATACAGAGACTTCTAAATGTAAGTGCTAGCCTTGAATGTTCAGATAGTTTTTGGTCTTATCTCGGTTTTATTTCAAAAGGTTGGAGAAATGTTTACTGGTATCCCTACTTAATGACAGGAAGCAGTGTCTCAGCACCAATGGCTGTGGTTTGATTGCTTTTATCATCTATCCCTTTATGCTATGGAGCTGTTTCAACATACTTACAAACTAAATAAACTTTATCTATAAAATAACAATAACTTGTCTGAACACTGTTGAAGCTTCAATGCATTTATTTGTTAGTTATCTATTAAAAGAAGCCTGTATATTAAGATGTGTCTAATATTTATTGAACTATAGGTAGGTGTTTGATTGGGTGTTTGTATGATTGTTTCTTGATCATGATGAGAGTATTCTCCTTCATGGCTCTCATGGCTGTTCTGGTGGTCAGTAGACCAGGAAAGGGGAAATCATTTGAAATGTAAATAAAGAATGTATCTAATAAAAAATAAAAGAACACTGAGCTACGTCTGGCAAATAATCTTTGGGTAAGGTTTGCTTCACTGCCAAATTTTCTCTAAACTATCAATATTTTATCTCCAATGACTGATTCAGATATATTATGAATAAAAATGTTAACTAGAAGAACTTCATAGCTTCTCACCCATTACACTTCTTACAGATAGACCCGTCCCTCACTCCATAGAAGTACTGTAAGTGGCAAGGTGTCAGAAGTTGGCCTCATATAATACCTAGTGTCTAAACTCAGACGTCGGCACTTACTCTCGTGCTTCATATTGTTCATCATATGTTCATTTGTTCAAATTTCATTTTCCTAGTTATGATTTTAAGTAATTACAGGCAGTGTTTTGTTGTTTATTGCATACCACCATCAAAATAGTGCTGAGGGCAGAGATAAACACTGAACAAATGCTCACTCCATAAAATGGAATGGCTCCTTCTGATTCTGTATATGAACCAGCTTTCTGTGAACAGTTCTCGATATATTGCATGATGTACTTGTTGTCATTTTGATATGTCAGTTTTCCTATCTCAAAGATTAATTTCCGTATTGCCTTCTCTGGGACCCTCTCTAATAGTGCCTACTCCACAATCAGCCACTTCCTGTCTGTGCCCCATTGTGCCTGAATTGTCTTGGTTATTGCTTCATATGAGTCTTTCTTTTGTAATCCCTCTACTGTTTATTGGATGGTGTGTGTTTCTTATAGAAACAGAGACCTTTGGATAGAGTTGTTGAACTGATTAAAAACAAACAAACAAACAAACAAACATCAAAGAAACCAAATTCACAAGGCTCTTGACCTGTGTCATTTCAATATTCTCTTCTCTTCTGCTATACTCCTGGAAATAATTCCAGTAGACTATAAAGAAATCCCACCTGACATCTGAAGAATGCTGTTGAATGTTTTAGCACTTCTTTTCTACTGTCTGTCTACATGCACCTACTTTCCCTAATATCCCCCATGCAACTCAAATTCTTAAAAATTTCCTTGTCACAGACAAACATCAAGAGGAGCCCTGAGAGTTTTGTGGAAGAGTTGTGGATAGAAGTGAGCAAGTCAGAGGGGTCAAGAACACCTCGGGAAGACCCACAGTCAACTAACCTGGGCCCATGGGGTCTCACAGAGACTGAACGACCAACCATGGAGGATGCAGGGGCTGGACCTAGATACCCTACACATTTGTAGCAAATGTGCAGCTTGGTCTTCGGGTGAGTCTCCTAACCAATGGAGTGGGGGGGATCTCTGACTCTGTTCCCTCCCATTGGATCCCCTTCCCCTACCTGGACTGCCTGGTTGGGCCTCAGTATCTTGCTTTGATTGGAATGGATTTAAGCTTTACCCCAGCTCAGGCTCCTCTAGCTTGGGTTCATTCTTTCAGCTTTTGCTGCAGGTGAGGGAACATGCAGAATTAGGTTTTACCATGCCTATTAGTATGTTTGGCAACTACCATACTAGGAAGGAACCTTGACCATGATGTCATAGAAGAGGACCAATGTATGTGGCACTAAGCATATGCACACTCAAGCATCCCCTTCATCCCAAGGCTGTTATCTTTCTATTCTTGTGCTTCATAAATTTCTTCTACTTATAATCACATAGTTTTCCAATGACTCAAAAAACCAACAGAAATAAGGCAGTGGAGGCATACTAGTGTCTGGAAATCAGTTATCTCTATAAAATAGCCATGAGTTTGGTGAGCAGAGCAATCTCTAAAATAAAATGAAGCAATATTTAATCGCTAAAAAGTTTGCTTAATCTGCTTGGAATGTATCTTCCTCTTCATTACTTTCCTCATTACTGATTTGTGACAAATTGCAATCTGCAGAATGACATCTTTATTTGGGCTCAGAGTTTAAGAGTGTAGCCCATCATGGCTGGGAAGGCATGGCTGAAGGAGTGGGAGGCAGTTGGTCACATTGTATCCATAGTAAAGAACCAGACGGTGAGTGCTGTGGCTAAAGTCTGTGATGGCTTTGAGGGCTAGTGGTGTCAACCTGGCAGGGTCTGGAATGACCTGGAGATGGACCTCTAAGCAAGCCTGTCAGGGATTATCTTTATGGTAGTGATGGGGAGGGAAGACTTATCTACTATGGGTAGCACCGTTCCCTGGTGTGGTTCTCTGCAGTTTAAGAAAAGGAGCTGGTCAACAGCATACTCTTATTTGTTCTCTTTTCACTGATGATGTAATAGGGACCAGCTCCTTCACAGCTCCCCCTGACTAGAATTCCCAGCCATGGCAGGCAGCATCTTGACCTACCAGGTGAAGCAAACTCCTTTTCCCTTAGGTTGCTTTTGTCAGACTATATTCTCATAGCAAGTGGAAAATAAATCTAGACAGCATGCTTTCTCCTTTTTCTGCGGTCTGGAACTCGTAACCCATGGAACGGTGCTGCCCACATTTAGGGTGGGTCTTCCCACCTCAACTAATTCAGTTCACAAACTTGCCCACAGAGGTATCTAGGGGTTTGTCTCCTACGCAACTGTAGGTCCTGTCAGGTTGGAAATCAATGTTAATGATTACAGAAAGAGAGGTTAATTGAGGAGTCCTTGTTGGTGAGTGCATGAAGGTCCTTGTGTCTGAATGATTGTACAAAGGGGCGGGGGTGGGGGTGGGAAGATAGAGAATGGCTCCTGGCTGTAAAAAGGACAGAATCAGAGTCTCCTCAGGAATGTGTATTTCACTCCTCAGAGAACGAAGAGACTTTAACTACTGAAAATGGAAAAAGACACGCTATGCTGAAAGGCCATTGGCTTTGTGCTGAGCAGAGAGAACCTGCATAGCGTTATTGCTAGCTGTGCAAACTTAGCACAGAATGGTTTCTCATATTGAGCTTCTTTGTCTGGCTTGCCTCAAACTCATGAGCCTCCAGGCTCCACCTTGCCAGTATATCCTTTTTTCTTATTTATTTATTTATTCATTCATTCATTCATTCAATTTACATCTTGATTGTAGCCCCTCCCTGTTCCCCCTTTACATAGCCCCTCCCATTCCCTTCTCCTCTGAGAAGGGGAGGCCTCCCCTGGGTATCACCCCATCCTGTCACATCAGCTCACTACAGGACTAGGTGCATCCTTTCCCATTGAGGCCAGACAAGGCGGCACGTTAGGGGAACAGGAACCACAGACAGGCAACAGAGTCAGGGACACCCTCCCTTCAGCTGTTGGGGAACCAGCATGAAGACCAAACTGTACATCTGCTACATCATCAGTATATTGTATCAAAGTTCACTGCCACAACTGGACAGTTTGCTTATATAAATGACTGATGCTGGGAAGAATGATATATATATATATATATATATATATATATATATATATATATATATACCACTAAAGCCCCTCTTCCTGAATACAGTGTTCAAATATGGGCTAAGAAAACTAATGTTTTTGAAAAACAAATTCATAGAACCATGGCTTATTCTTTTCAAATTAGAAATCTAACTGGCTTACCAGGAGAAAGGAGTGGTTGGTTTCCTGTATTGATGACTTAGGAAATGCAGAACAAGAGAAAATACAGTCACCTCCTCACCAATTCTGAAAAGCATTGGTAACTATTCAACATGCATCTAAAAAGAAACACATCCTGAATTTACTTGGGAAAGCAGAACAGTGGATTTTTAGACTTTCCTTTCTCTCACCTAATTCTTTTAAGATTCTGGACAAGATGTTCTAAGCAAGCCAGCCAACTGGCATATTTGTTTTAGCAAAGTCAATGTTTCTTACTTTAATATTCTCCTGACCCTATAGCTGGCACATAGCAGTGGCCTGGAAGCCGACATGTGGTAGTCATCCCTACCTAGAGATAGCAGGGGCAGACGTTCTTATGTGTAGAGGAGTGGCTGGTGATAAAATGTTCTTTTTAGCTCAAACTTTTGAAATTAATAGGCTATGTACTGAAAATACAGATGGTCTAAAGTGCTGGCCAAGAATGTTGACAGAGTAGAAACACAGCCTTGGCCCTGAAGGAGCTACTCTCCACACTGAGGTCTGCCAGTACGGTGCCGTACGATATTATGTAGATTATATTGCCTCTGACCTTCAGCCTCTCTATCCATAAGCCAGGGGAGTTGGTTCAGATCACTAAAGACTCCTGTAGGGTTACTGTGTGCTATCAATTGTCATTAGTCTCCAGACTAAGTAGAACGCCATCAGTCTGACCCTAGGCCTTTCAGTGTATGAACAACAAACTAGTTTTGGTCAGTGTTCCAGTTAGGCATCTGAAAGTACATGGATTGCAGTGGAAATCACAGCTTGGTTATTCATCAGCCTGAAGTAAATTGTTTTGTGTTTCCATTTTCAATCTTCACTTTTTCCCCCTCATCTACAAAGTAGAGCAACAATAGCAAATTTACCATAAGCTTGTGCTGTAGACCACATTGGGTAATGTATGCAAGTGCTTCACGCCATCCCTACTGTTTGAAGAAGTAGGCAGATCATAATTCTCCCAAGTAGCTCATGGTTTAGCTTTTAGTGCCTTGATTGATTGATTTATGTATTTATGTATTTATTTGTTCATTTATTATTTTTACTGTGAACCCATTTGTTGTTGTTGTGTTTTTACTATTCTTTAACTCTGCATTGACAGGAAGGTAATCTTTAAAAAACATGACATCATTATAATCTTAGTAAGTTTTCTATCTGTCGACAGAGATGGGAGGTACTGACTCTGGAAAAGTGGGGCCCGAGTTGGCTAGCAGGGCACAGTGTCAGGGAGTTAGTGCAGTCATGTTCTGTATGTAGCATTAAGGACACAGTGTCAGGGAGTCAGTGCAGTCATGTTCTGTATGTAGCATTAAGGACACAGTGTCAGGGAGTCAGTGCAGTCGTGTTCTGTATGTAGCATTAAGGACACAGTGTCAGGGAGTCAGTGCAGTCATGTTCTGTATGTAGCATTAAGGACACAGTGTCAGGGAGTCAGTGCAGTCGTGTTCTGTATGTAGCATTAAGGACACAGTGTCAGGGAGTCTGTACAGTCATGTTCTGCAATGTAGCATTAAGACCTCTCAGCATTTATTTCTAGAACCATCTGGAGACTCTCTGTGTTTTGGGGCCAGATTTCTGTTAGTCCTATGAGCAAAAGTCAGATTGATTGATGTCTGTGTGGGCCCTGGCTGCTGGTCAGACAGGCTTAAGCAAAGGATGAGCTTTCGGAGGCAAACTAGGCCACACAGCGACACTTTCACATGCACCGTGGATCACAAAACTTGCTGCTCCAGCTTCATAGATTTGTTTTGTAACTGTGGCTCCTGTAATTCAGGTCCAGCACTGGCATTTCCTGTCCTGAGTCCTAGGTAGACTGCATTTAAGGTAGACATTTCTCATCATTAAAAACAAAGCAAAACAAACACAATTTAAAACAAAAAAAGGTTACTTCACTGCCAATATAAAAGCAAACAAATGACAGTTGTCCACAACTGACCAGCAACCCACCCAGGAAACAAAACTCAGGAGGGCATGTGAGCACGGATCCCCTCCCAGGGAGCACAGAAGATGGGGCACACACTTTGGAAAGCTGCAGCGGGCTCTTTACCCCGCTTTAAATTCAGGGCAGTGGTAGCAACAAGGCCCAGGAGTGGAAAGGGCCCAGGGCCTTTGGAGGCCCACTGGGGCATCGCATTACAGGGCCCCAGGGACTGGAGAAAGGAACATTTGGCTCTCATTACAGAACAAAGGGACAGGGTGCTGGAAAACAGAGCAAATCTGGGTCAGAGGTACCTGACTGTCCCACAGGTACTGCAGTCAATTCGCACATCTCCACTCACAGGGAGCCTCCCAAAGCTGTCCCCCAAGACCACCTCTGCCAACAATAACATTTTACCAGGAACACAGCTTGTCAAATTCTGCATTACCGAGGGCCGGCGGTGTGGTGGAAATGGAGTTTTCCCAGGGGCGAGGTTCACTGCCATGAGAAGGCTGAGCTGTTAGCACATGATTTCCACTAAATCACCTCCCAATATCCAACCATCTTTATAGAATATGCTTGTTATGCAAGCATTTCTGCAATACAGGGTTTACTTTCTGTTAGGGGGCAAAGAAGGGGAGAAGGAAATGTCTGACTCCCATGAAAGATGATTTTCTTCTCAGGGTTCAGTATGTAAACTGTACATCCAGACTCTGAAAGCCTTGTGCACAATTGTGAGAGAAAGCTCTGTTTTCTCCCCTTTCAGTCTTTCCTTTCTAATCAACTATCCCTTGCTCATTTTCCTCCTAACACACCTCTGATGAAGCAGTACTCTGATAACGAGTAGGGTGTGTGTGTGTGTGTGTGTGTATGTGTGTGTGTGTTGGCATGTGAATAAGTAATTGGTCCTTTTAAAAAAAATTGGTGGTATTTCTTCCTCAGAGAAAATTTTATTCTTTAGAAATCGTGTCTCCAGTTCCAACAGAGGGGGAGATTGGCTGTGATGTCATGTTGCTCACAGATCTACCACCTTCTGAAAGTTATAACTGTATTTTAAGTCCTTAACAGTGAAGGGTCCAGAAGTGCGGGCCAAGGGTGTGTTTTATCTGAAACAATATAAATGTGTATGAGGCAGGAAAGCAGGCCTTGGGTATTTGCAGAGGCCCTGTTATGTGGTGGTTGTGATGAAAATAGGCTTAGTGACTATAACAGCTGGCGATTTATTAGCAAACCTGGTCCTACTAAAAAAATATGGAAAATCAGAATTGATGTGGAGTGCTAATCGCAAATCCTTTATATTAGCAAGGCTTCTGTATTGTGTTAACTTTTACTACTGCAAGGAGCAGGCATCCTCCTGGAGCAAAGGGTGGGAAATGAACTTCCTTTTGTCAAACAGCACTGCATCGGGATCTTGGGATCTAGTCCAGGTCTCCAAGGGTCATGCAGTCACAGGGCTGGGTGGACAAAGCGGATAGCATTCAAATGTAACTAGTGTCATGGTTGAGAATTCCCAATCCAGGCTAAGAGTAGATTACCCTTTTCCGTCTGAATTTACAGTCGAGCTTTCTCCAGGCATATCTTCCTGAGAAGCTGCTTTTCCCTGTGGCTGAGTTTTATACACGGTAATTGAAAACAACACATTTTCTGCTGCCAACTGGAGTGACCAGGGTGAGCACTCTCTCTTTCCACTTTAGATTTAACAACGTGACGGTGGATGGGCCAGGAGACGTGCTCTGAGTATTCAAAATGAAAAACACCAGAACACAACCGTTATTTTATGAAAGAGACTGGAAAATGGTTAGTAAAGAAGTCACAGATGTGCTTCACAGACGAGGGGGAAGCCAAAGCTGGGACTGCATTCTCCAAAGAGCCAGGCGAGCTCTGTGGATTCTTAACTCTGTTCAGAACGTTTCCTTTCTCAGTACTGCAGCTTGGTTAGAGGGTATGTTCATGTAACCAAGTATCCGTGTATACAAGGCTGCATAGGCATGGGATACATATATGATACATATATGTGCTTATGTGCACTTCCAGCAGACATTTTGACAATGGCCATTTACCTACATTTACCTACCTAAAAATCAACAAAGTAAAATAAAGAGATAACTAATTGGGGTCTTAAGTTAGAAAGTATAATTTGAACCGCTGTCAAGAAAATGGATACAAAAACAGGAAGCCATTTGTTTCACTCAAAATGAAGCTTTCTTTTTTTTAAATTAAAATATAAAGCAAACAAAAACCTTTCAATTATAAACTACTCACTTTTGGTTGGAATTCCTCCTCCTCCTCCTCCTCCTCCTCCTTCTTCTTCTTCTTCTGGTTTTTCCAGAGAGGGTTTCTCTGTACAGCCCCAATTGTCCTCCTGGAACTGGCTTTGTAGGCTGGCCTTGAACTCAGAGATCCACTTGCCTTTGCCTCCTAAGTACTGGGATTAAAAATGTGTGCCACCACTGCCCAGATGATATCATTTTTCAACAGAAAGTATAAGCTATTTTGAGCTCAAAGCCCCTTCAAAGACTGGGTTTTGTTTCTCAGGTCCACAAAGTTGCATCAATGTAACTAAAGAACTATGAGGGAGGAAACAGGGAAGGGGAAATCATTTGAAATGTAAATAAAAAAACTTAGAAAAGTAAAAAAAAAAAAAGAACTATGTTTACTCAAAAGAAAAAAAAAGAATGAAGTTTGTTCATGGTGTATGTGCTCATGTTTTTTCCATATTGGGTTTTGAACTTAGGGCTTTAATAGATGCTCGGTATCTTCCCATCAAGTCACAACCCCAGCCCATTATATAAGTTCTTAAAGATAAGATTTGTCTTTTGTATACAGAAATATTTAAAACATAAATATTCTTTAAAAAAAGATTGATTTACTTTATGTATAAGAGTACACTGTAGCTGCCTTAAGACACACCAGAAAAGGGCATCAGATCTCATTACAGATGGTTGAGAGTCACCATGTGGTTGCTGGGAATTGAACTCAGAACCTCTGGAAGAGCAGTCAGTGCTCTTAACCTCTGAGCCGTCTCTCGCCTAAGGAATCTTTTTTGTGTACTATTTTTGATTTAAGCTTTGACATCAATAGGTTTTAATAAATAAGATTGAAAGTAGAATTACAATTTCACCGAAGTGAGCCTTTCAGTTCCGTATATGCGCCTATGTGAGCTATTACTTATAACAATAAACTCTTAAACATTTAGATCCACTTAATGGTGCTGACTGTTGCCATGCACAGCTACAGCTACTGCTGAAGAGGGGTCTGTGCTCTGATACCTTCAGCAATCCTAGAAAAAAACAGAGCTCATCACTGATACAAGACCTATGTCTTTGGGTCTGTATTTGCTTCTGTGAAGAGTTGTACAGGATATGTCGAGGCAGTACTAAATAAGGACTCAAGCTCAATGGTTGGCTGAGTGTGTCCCCCTCCGTATTTGTCATTCACTGGCCGAGCCTCCCAATGGAAGAGCTAGAGAAAGGACCCAAGGAGCTGAAGGGGTTTGCAGCGCAATAGGAGGAACAACAATATGAACCACCGATTACCCCCAGAGCTCCCAGGGACTAAACCACCAACCAAAGAGTATACATGGGGGGACCCGTGGCTCCAGATGCATATGTAGCAGAGGATGGCCTTGTTGGACATCAATGAGAGGAGAGGCCCTTGGTCCTGAGAAGGCTTGATGCCCCAGTATAGGGGAATGCCAGGACAGGGAAGCAGGAGTGGGTGGATTGGTGAGCAGAGGGAGAGGGAATGGGTTAGGGGGTTTTCTGGGGGAACCAGGAAAGGGGACATTAGAAATGTAATTAAAGAATATATCTAATATAAAAAAAGTAAGGACTCAAGCTTTGATGAATTTGTATTATAAGTGTCTTTTTTGAAAGGGCTTAATCTAAAATTGCAGCTATTCCAGTTCTCCATCTGATATCAGTATAGCTTTGGTGAGCTGAAGCAGAGGCTTTACTGTTGGATAGTCATTAGCAAGGTCCTGATCTCTCTCATTGAGAGAGGAGCAACGTATCTTGTTCTTCATCTGTATGAGGCATCTCAGGCAGTATCTAAACACTTGATAAATATAGATGGATTTAATTTTGGTAACGCCATGAGATAGATCCGTAGGTCATCTTAAGTCCTTTTGCCCATTTACTGAGGCTGTTGTTATTTACAGAAGCCACGTGGATGTGGGTTTCTCATGGCCAAATAGTCAGAAAGGAGGTTTTTAATTTCATGTATTCTGACTGCAGAGTCCTTGCTCTACCTTCTCATAGAATGCTCCAACAGAAGCCCAGTGTCAGCCATATACTTTATGAAGTTATAACTTTTCTAATAGCCACAATGAAAAACAAATTTTAACTGAGATAATATTTATTTATGGTACACAGTCAGAGGAAACATGCTGAGTGTCAACACAGTGATTATATTCCACTGTGCCCACTGTAGCATTGGAATTAATTAAAATGGAATTTCCTATGAAGGTTCAGCCCTACAGTCACACTAGCCACACTCTGAGAGGTGAGGAGCCTGGTGTGCCCGGGGCTGTGAAGACTGAGTATCTGCTTCATTAGCGATGGCTGGAGGATGGACAGAAGCAAGGAAGATGAAACTAGTGAAGCATGGTCTCCACTGTTACTCTAGATACATCGCCATGGCCGAAGGAACAGTAAACATCGGCTCTCAACTGGGAACTTGGCAAAAGGCAAGATGTCATCTTTACCCATGTTGTTTTTTCATGGGCTTATATTCTTCAAAGGCTGCAGGCAATGGCTTCTCAAGGGGCATGTTTGTGCTGGCCAGAGGTATGAGAGGTGTCCACCCCACTATCACTTGTGTGACCCCACCAACCCAGGCACATTTCACCACTCACACAATAGAATGCTTTTTAATTGAAGAAAAGTCTTATTATGACTTCAAATAACCTTTAAAACTTTTTTCCTATGGTTTTATTTATTTGAATATATTTATATAAAATATATTTATATGTGTAGTTGTTTTATATTTTTAACATAAATATATACAAAATATATTTTATATAATTAAAAATAAATAAAATGTAAAAAAATATATAAGTATTTACATAGTTAATTTATATATAGAGAGAAATTTAAAATTTTTTCTACTTATTTATTTATTTGCTAGGGACCAAATCTAGGACCACACCCATATTGAACAAGTATTCTAACATTGAGCTAGAACAACTAGAATCCATTTTATAATAAAAACATAACCTATGTGCAGAAATGTACATAGACTCATGAAAGGTTAAATAAGAGATTAGAAACTAGGTTAAGAAACAGGAAAAAATCCCCACTGTTTTTGGTTTTGTTGTTTTTATCACTAAAAGTTTAAACATAAATGAAGATATGATGGATATATTTAAAAATCTGGTAAATTCAGATGCATATCCACATCTATATACTGAAATGCTACGTAGTCAATTCCCCACTCGTATCGAAAACGTCCTTTAATTTCTAATGAAGTAGATCAACACAGAAGGACAAATGACTCACGATCTTCCTTATGTGTATGGGCCAACTAAAAAGGCGGAGCTCCAGAGAACAGAGAGTTGAAAGATCATTATTGGAGGGTGGCTTGGAGAATGGAGAAAAGTTGATCAAACAGTCCATAATTTCAATGATCTAGGATGAAGAATGTCTGAAGATCTGCTGTGCAGCAGGGAGACCTGCAGCTAACCACACTGTCATGCTTCAGTTTGTAAAGGGAGTGTGTGTGTGTGTGTGTGTGTGTGTGTGTGTATGAGTGTGTATGTGTGTGCATGTGTGCATGAGTGTGTATGTGTGTGCATGTGTCTGTATGCGTGTGTGCATGTGTGTGTATGCCTGTGTATGTGCATTGTGTGCATGTGTATGTGTGTGTGTGTGTGTGTGTGTGTGTGTGTGTGTGTGTGTGTGTGTGTGACTGTATGTGTCCTATAACATTGTGCTCACATGGGATGCTGGATGTATTCGTGAGCTGGATAGCAGCAGTCATTTCACAATTTGCTTGTATAGTAAACCAGCCAGCATTTCACTTCTTAAATACATTCAGTTTTTATTTGTCAAATATACCCTTAAGAAATCTGGAAAAACAAGCTAAAATTATCTGCTTATACGTAGGAGCATAAATACAGTTCCTTTATTATAGCCCAGAACTGGTCATTTACACACTGCATTGATAGCATCTACGGCAATAATTTTCTTATCTAATTATTTGAAAGTAAAATGTAAAACTACTGTCATTTCCCAAATCACTTTTATAAACTGGTAACAATATTATCAACTGCGGATAATTTTTTTTTTTTAGTGTTTTGTTGTTATCTTGGAAGGAGGCATACTTTAAATTACAATTACTATACTTTTGAAGAGGAAATCTTGTGAAAAATGGAAAGAAAGGGAGACTAGAATAAAAAGAAAGGGAACTTTGGAGTCTGCAGACCTGGATTTTAATTCAGGTTCGCTGTTGAAAAGCAGTTTCTGCCCAGGCTTAAAAGTTTTATGTAATCTTTGTGAGTTTCCAGTTTCCTGTTCTGTAGATTGGGAACAATAATGCATATTTCATCGACTATTAAAAACTGCAAATGCAGAAGCATATGTAAAACATTTAGCATGATTCTTGACACATAGTAGGAAGCTAATAAACGCTAAGCCCTTTTCTATATTTACTTGGACGTTTTCCCATGGAAATGGACCCTAATTTCTCCAATGTCTCAAGAGTTTATTAGCAAAAATACTGTTAAAATTATTGTATGATACCTTCAAACCTTAAAAACCCTAAACTATTTAATTATGCCTTTTTCCCATCAGAAGTTCTTTCAATTTGGCAAAATTATTGAAAGTTAATGATTACAGTGATCAGAACTGATTGAAATTGTATATATGTGCATCAGTGTTTTTTCACACACATAAGTCACTATTTTCTAGAGGAAAGGAAGATGAAAAGCTAACAAAAGAAATCAAATTGTAACTTGCAGTCGTCTAATAGTTATACTAATGGTACCTGAATAACAAGCTTTTTGCTTCTGGATTAAGCCTTTGAGAGGGTTCTGCCTGTGCAGCTTGCCAGTAACAGCAAGGGCCACTGAAGTCATCTCGCGATACACGCACTTGGGCTATTTAAAGTCTGCTGTTTCATTTCCAAACTTCATACTCTGACGTCTCCAGAGCTGTCCACTTGGCACCCCTGGCTACACTTCAGCAGATAATTTGCACACTACATAAGCATTTAGAAAAAAAAAACCCGGGTTAAACTGGGGGCAAGAGTCATCAGTAACATTTATAGTTACTGAACTCTGCTATGTGTCACCCAATGGGACAAGTGGTGCATCTTGCAAGGGAAAGAGAACTTTCCTTCAATGCTGTTTCTACCTCCACATTGACATGGCAATGACCGCTGCCGCCAAGCTGAATTCACATTTGACTTCATTTGTCAAATGATTTTTGTACATTTCCCCTCCCCCAGACATTAACTCCTCCCCCCTTTTAATACTTTTAATCAGAGATTTGTCATTTAATTTGGGGTCAAATAAACTTGGAAAATGCAAGAATGACCTTTCATTTCTAAGAACTTTCAAGGTTAAGTTTCAGCATGGCGACGATTCAGATCAGATCAATATATTGAAGATCCACACAGTTAATAAAAAAAAAAACTCCATCCAGCACAGCAGTTCAGTTGAAGCAGGAGGGGTGCCTTTGTGGGGCTGAGAATGTGCTTTACTCATGGGAACCAGCTGTCAAGCTGGTTCAGGATTCAAGGGAAAGAGAAAGTTACATCTTCCCTACTGTTAATGCCTGACAGTATAAAGGAGCCCACGTGGCTGTCTCTGCAGGTGGTTTTGTGGATTTGCAGGGAGGAGTCTGGAAACATTTGCCTTAGGGCTTCTTTTCTCCATATTGGGTATTGCCTGAATTTGGCACATTCAGCACTCTGTGGGATGAGGTATGTGCAGGGCATCATTTCCCTCTAAGGCAAATGCCTTCCTGCTGGCAGACCTTCAGAACCCATGAGCTCAGCCAAGCACCTTTGACCCCTCCACACAGCTGACAGCACAGTTGGCAGCCAGGAGCTTCCATTTATCCTAGGTCAGCTCCGGAGGCACCAACAAGCAGAGAAAGAAGGATGTGAGCCGTGACTTCAGAAATAACAGTGAGAAGACCTAAGAGCTAAGTTGCCTTGGGTCTACTCAGGAAGAACCGTTGACTAAACTGGTAAGGATAAGAACACTAGAAAAAGATGAAGAAATGGGCTGACCTGATACACTATCTGAAGACCTAGGAGAGGAAACCATTGCTTTTAACAGTGAGTTAGCAGACTGCACAGCAAGCCCCTGAGAACAACGCCTTTGCACAGACAAATATAACCACCTCCATGTTCCCATGGCCCAGTTGTACCTGAGAATTGGTGTCCACTCAATGGATATTGGGGCAATTATACAGTGAGGACCATGGCTGTACTTTATGAGTACAGCTGTGTTTATATTTTCTGAGTTCTTTAATCTATTCAATAACATTTCTAAATCATTTCTCAACACCAATGGTTCTCAATTTTCCTAAAGCCATGACTCTTGAGTACAGTTCCTCATGTTGTAACAACCCATAACTATAAAATTATTTTCATTACTACTTCATAACTGTAATGAATCATAATGTAAATATCTGGTAGGAGATCCCCAAAGGCATTGTGACCTACAGAATGAGAGCCACTGCTCTATACCAACGGAGAAGAGAGGAATTAACTATTATCTTTTTCTTCACTTCTTACTGCCATCTATGTTTAAACTCTATGGTTAACTTTCTCTTGCCTTGACCATGACCAAGGAGAAGCAAATCCCCTTTTGCAGATAAAGGTGCTAAAATTTAGACAACCTACACACTGTCCATGTTTATATGATAAGGAGGCAGTTGAACCAAGATGCACATGTAGGTTATTTTTTGATGCTAAAGACTTTCATTTTTTTCTCATTTAGATTTTTTCCCAAATATCTAAATCATTTGGAATGGAGACTACATATAATGATATTTGCATATTTCACATTCTCTAAGAAGGATGATAAGATAAAGACTTCTGGGAAGACTTAGAAGTGAAGGAGGGAAGGCTACAGGTGATCAAGGCACATTGTATTCATGTCCAAATGTTTTTAAAGCATAAATAAAAATAAAAAAATTTATGTTCAGAAAAAAAGTGTTTAGGACAGAAAAAAATCACTTATCAAATGTAATGGATTCCTCTTTCAAGATACAAAACATTCACTAATTTGAAATAAACAATAAAACATGCAGAAAATAGTAAAAACAAAACTATAAGCTCAACTGAACAAGAAATTAGGGAGCAATAAACATAAAGAGACCTTTGCTCTTGGTTGGGTACTTTCCATGTTGGAGAGCTATCTGTCACTTCTATATCCTAATAATGTAACATTTAATAAAATTCTGACCAGTCTTTAGTATCTTCCACAGATTTTAGGGCTCATCTTGGAAAATGAATGCAAAAAGAGGCACAGTACTTTGAAGATGAGTAAAGCCAACTTGCATGGTTAGACATTAACATTTGTTGTCAGCTACGTCACTTGGACAGTGTAGAGCTGGCAGGTCTGTGGAGTCATGAAGACATTAGAGAGATGGTAAATAAGTGCATAGGTGTACAACCACAACCTGGAATCTATCTCTACATGAGAGACACTTGCAAATGAAAAATTACTTTTCTCCCAAGGAGTCTCGCTGGGGAAACTATCCACTCTTAAGGGTAGACTGCAAGTCCATGAGTAGTTGCCAAAACAAAACCAACTCAAGAGTGTTTTGGGAAGTTCTTTGTCTCATAATTCTGAGTCAGCGTTCTTGTTTTGTTTTTTCTCCTTTCTTTCTTTCTTTCTTTCTTTCTTTCTTTCTTTCTTTCTTTCTTTCTTTCTTTCTTTCTTTCTTTCTTTCTTTCTTTCTTTCTTTCTTTCCTTAATCTTAAATATTACAAGCACTTTGCATATATCACATGGTTTCCAGTTTTGTTTTTTCCCCCCTTTGGATTTTTTGGGGGGGTTGGTTGATTTTTTTTCCTATTCAGATTTGTTTTATCTTTTAATTTTCACTATTATTCCTTAGATGCTTGTTTGTTTTCTGAAGAGAGATAACGGAAAGGGTCCAGATAAGATGGGAGATAGGAATGAACTTGGAGGAGGAAGTGAAGGGGGAACAGTAATCAGAATATATTGAATGGGAAAAAAAATCCCTGTTTTCAGTAAAAGAAAAGTGAAAAATGTGGTAGATATGTATAAAGTAAGCGCGATGAAGATGTGATTTCAAATCAGTGAGGAAGTCGTGGGCAAGCTGAGTAATTGCAATATGTTTAGTTAAAAATTAAAAAAATAGTAACTAATTAATTGTAAAAGGTTTTCTGTGTGTTTATAGAGGCAAGTTTAAAATTTAAATATGAATATCTCACTGACCTTGGGTGTAGTAAAGAGTCTTAAAACAAAAATGTTTCCATGCAATTTGAAAGAAAACTGCTTCCTCTGCCTCTTCCTCCTCTTCTTCTTTCTCTTTTTCCTTTTAGTCCTTCTCTCCTTCCTCCTCTTTCATCTCTCCCTCTTCACCCTCCTCTCTCTCATCTTTCCCCTCCCCTCCTCCCTCTCCTCTCCTTTTTTACCCTCTCTTGGTTTCTTTCTTTTTCCAACCTGCTCTCTAACACAGCATTACTTTGAAAATCTACACGAATAAATTTGAATGAAAACATCACAAATAAAGTTAAAAATACTGTTGCAAACAGATTCAACACACAACATAAATATGGCTAGCGCCTTTGTTTTATAAAAGTTTCCTCTCATGTAAAACTGATGATGGTTTCAACGTGGAGACACAGACAAGCAAGTCACAAGAACCACATGACCAATAAGTCATATGAAATTCATGATAATGAGAGATATGATAACCGAAATTAGGCATAGCTTCCATCAAATTAATATGGCAGTGGGCACCATTCCAGGTTTCTTCTATGACTAACCTCTGACGCTGTTACTTGTCCTAGGTTGGGTAGGATGTTATTGCCTCCATCAGACATTAGAGGCTTGCTTGATCTCTCTCTCTCTTTCTCTCTCTCTCTCTCTCTCTCTCTCTCTCTCTCTCTCTCTCTCTCTCTCTCTCTCTCTCTCTCTCTCTCTTTCTCTCTCCCTGTCTTTCATTGCAGCTGGAACTCTGAGAACCCTAGCTCACTCCTAGCAGTCCTTGGATAAAAGAGGATGGGATAATTCGTTACTTCCCATTTTTGCCAGCCCCTCTGAAATGAATGTCCACACCAGACTCTCTTCCCCAGGGACTTAGCAAGTTTTATTGGAACAGTTTTCTATGGATCACCAGCTCCTTGATGGGCTGAGGCATGACTTTAATGAGAGAGACCATTTACTGGAGAGACAATTTCTTGCACCAGACTCCATGTGGTCTTCAGAACCTCGTGATCCACAGTGATCTATAGAGGACCAATTCTCATGGATTAAGACTTCCTTAGAAGTAGGGCTATCCACTGGGGGTTTTCTCTCTGATTCCTTGCAAATAAGCTGAATCCCAGAGACGTCAAACACCTTTTCCCCTTACCTGCTCTTAGAGTTGGATTCAAATCTTCTTCTTTGGTATAGTTAACAATACTGTTGCAAACAGATTCAACACACAACATAAATATAGTTCTCTTTTTTGTTTCTTTCTCTATGTGTTTTAAGTTTCTGTAAAGTTTTTAATTTTCTGGTACTGAGACTCAAACAGGACCTCACATAACTGAATATGTTTCTGGGTAATGCCTTCATTATCTGAACTACAAAATGTCATTTTTTATTAGATATATTCTTTATTTACATTTCAAATGTTGTTTGAAGAGTAAACATTACCTGTATATGGAAATGCAAATCTTGCATCATGAATTTGTAGCTCTGTCCCTGCATTGAGGAACAAAAGTTGCAGTTTGATATGTTCACAGATATTTTAATTGAGTGAACAAAAGTCAAAATTAAGTTTATTTTACAGTACCTCTAGCTTTATTGTCATTTACAATTAATGCACTTCAAATAGCTAAAACTGCTGAGCACAATCTATAGCTTAACCCTGGATCTAATAAATTCTTTTGATAGTTTCTTACAAATGAGCTAGAATACTTTCCATACTCACAACTATTATGCCTCCTACAAAACATGTAATGCATATTTGTGGAAATGTTTCTAATCTTCAGAATGTCTCCTAAAAGCTAGATTTGGACATGGAAAGGACTGGAGCCATAAATATTTCTAAGGTGTTTATGAGCAAGCACTAATTGTCCAAAGTTTATATTTCATGTATGGAAACGCTGTTTGTCTCAAAACCAAACTCTGGGGCCGGGGTACTTGAAGTCTTAGTACTTCTGGTGTGAACTGCTTTTAGTTTATTCCATACAAGTTGATTTTGAGTTCTCTGTAGTAAGGATTTATAGACTCTTTGTTTGTTGTTTTGGTTGAAACAATCTTTCCTTGTGTTAACTTAGTATGTGAAAGCCATTAAACAAATCATTCAACATATTTTATGCACTTTCTATGTAATATAGCCAATAATAAGAATAAAGACTATTTTAAGATAAAATAAATTTAGTACATTCAGCTTGGCCCCTGATCTTGGGGAAACAATAGATATACTAGATAAAGGTCATGTGTAAGGCAGTGCTTGGTGTTGAGTCATTGAGTAGAAGGCAGTGCTTAGTGCTGAGTCAATGAAGAAGATGATCTACATGAATCAGTCAAAACTCTTAGGAGTCCACCATGTATTAGGTGCCCAGTGAGTTGTTTGAATGGATACAGATGTTAAACTAATTACTCATATATATCTGTCAAAGTAGCCCTAAAGTGAGATATTGCAGCATATTTCATCTCCATGTATTCATGTATTAATTGTGGAAAAATAATGGGCTGTACTATCACATTTCATAAATATGTGTAAATATTTTGATTGTACTCATGCTTCAAACCCTGCTTTCAAAACCTCCCTGACCCACTTCCTCTTTTCCGAGCACCTTTCTCTTCTTCCATTGTTTTCTTCTATTGTCATTATGGTGAAAGTTGCCATACAGAGTCACAGGATCCATTATGGCATGCATATACGTGTGTGTGTGTGTGTGTGTGTGTGTGTGTGAGAGAGAGAGAGAGAGAGAGAGAGAGAGAGAGAGAGAGAGAGAGAGAGAGAGAGAGAGAGATCATAGATTCTCTTATTTAATCTCTATCCTCAATGGGCCTCCCCACATTTACATCTCTTTCTCATAGTCTAGCCCTTTTCACTTGAGTCAGACTTATCTTTACGCAAGAAGATGACCTTGTTCCATCAGTTTTTAGAGAGGTATGGTTTTGTTTTTAATCCAGAAATAATACACAATTTTGCACATTTACTGTGCTCTCTTTGTCTAGTCATCCATTGATGGATACCTCACCTGGTATTACACCTTGGTACTGTTAATAGTGTTGTAATAAGCAGTAGGCATCTATCTCTGTGGTATGCTTACTTAGGTTTCTTCAAGTATATATAGTATGTATACATAGAGTGGTAGAGATAGATCAGATGGTAGGTTCTACTTTTAGCTTTAGGAGGAAGCACACACTGATTTCCATAGTGATGAGATTTTACATTTCCACCAGTTATGCGTAAGAGCACCTTCTATCCCTTTCTCACACCTCACTAGCATTTGATAGCCATTTTTACTGGATGCGACATTTCAAGTCATTCTGAAGGTCTGGGAAGTAAGTAAAATGTTTGCCGTGCAAGCATAAAGACCTGAGTTTGGATTTTCAGTATTTATGTGAACCCCTGAGAAATAGAACTGCCCATCTTTAACACAAAGGCTGCAAGGAGTGGAGACAGGTCAATTCTGGGAGTTTATCACACAGCCAATCCATTCAAATCAGTGAGCTCCATGCTTACTGAGAGATCATGTTTCAAAATAAAGTGGACATCTAGAATATAGTTCAATGGGTAATGTGCTTACTGCATCTTTGCTCAACTTTGCAACCACTACACTGTCCTATGGAAATAGTGTTGGCATTAGTACCACAATGCCTGCCACACTGAACCAAAGAAAATTAATCTACCTGAAATAAATTCTTATTGATTAGATTTGGAAAACTGTTTATAAAAAGCGTGAAAGTTAATTTTTCAAACATTTAAAGGTAAAAATTTCAGGCAAAAGAAATGTTTTTTAAATGAATTTATATCCTAAAGTATTTTTGTTATGTTTTGCATTTTAGAATTTTATTTCAATGTTACTATATGCATAGTAAGTATCCCCATGTAGGTTAATAGAGTGCAACTACATTTAACGTTTCCTACACAATCTTTACTGGTAACTTGGTACATGGGTTACAATTTTAAAAAGAAAAAACAAAAACTGAAATCTGGCTTATTTCTATCTATTACAAATGTGTCTCTATTTTAATAAAAATATTTACCTTTGCCTAATTATAGTTCATAGAAACATAATTATGTTGTTTAAGAGGAAAATAAACCCTGTAAATCCATGTACATAGTAAGTTCAAGTGATTTGAGCAAGAGATTGGTTCAGTCCTGGAGTTCTATTGAAGGATGGCTAGACCAGGGGACAAGCTGAGAAGTGGGAGTCCAGGTCAAAGGCTGGACCACCAGTTAAGACTCAGAACAGGCAGACCTGCAGCACTCAATGCTGGGGAGGGGAACTTGTGGGAGCACAGAGATGATAAAGCACCATGACTGGGGAAAAGCATGCACTGATATCCACCAAACATCTCCATTCCAGGACAAAGGAAATTTGAAAAGCCATGATAATGTTCCCTGAAATTTTTAATTAATTAGAGACCTGTAACTCATAGACTTATGATTTCATGTACTTTATTTACTTATTTATTTATTTATTTATTTATACACTTTACATCTCAGTCACATCCCCCATTCTCCTTCTCCTCCCAGTCCCACCCTCACAAATCCTTCCCCTAATACTCCTCCCTTATCCTCAGAGAAGGAGAAGCCCACCATGGGTACCACCCCACCTTGGGACATACAGTTCCAGTAGGACTAAGCACATTTCTCTCAGAAGCCCCATTAGGCAGTCCAGTTAGAGGAAGGGTATCCAATGGCAGGCAACAGAGTCAGAGACATCCCCTGCTCAAATTGTTATGGGACTCGCATGAAGACCAAGCTGACATGTGCTACAAGAGTGTAGGAGACCTAGGTCCAGCCCCTGAATGCTCTTTGGTCTCTGTAAGCCCATATGGGCCCAGGTTAGTTGATTCTGTAGGTCTTCTTGTGGTGTCCTTGACCTCTTTGACTTGCTCACTTAACAGTCATGCTAGGCTCCTGTCTACAAGAACAGCAGAATATCATTAATAGTGTCAGGGGTTGGCTCTCTCTCATGGGATGGGAGAGTCATCTATCAAGTTGGGCCAGTCATTGGCTGGCAGTCTCCTTAATCTCTGCTTCATCTTCATCCCTCTGTATCTTTTAGGCAGGACAAAGTTTTCATTGAAGGTTTTGTGAGTGGGTTGACATCCTCCTCCCTCCACTGGAAGTCCTACATGGCTATAGAAGTTGGCCACTTGAGTCTCCAAATGCTCCCTACCCCCCGCTGCTAGGAGTCTTAGCTATGGTCACCCATAGACTCCTGGGAACCTCCCCTGACTAGTTCCAGAGATGTCATTCACTGATTTCCAATCTTTGTCCAGCCTTCTCCCCAACTTCTCCCCATACATGATCCCCAACTCCATTCCCTTCCTCATACCCTCTCCCATCTATTTCCCTCTTTCTATCCACCTTTGATGTCTATTTTATTTCTCCTCCAGAGTGTCACAGGCATAAACTTTCAGATATGCAACAAAAATAAGTCTAGAGTTGAATGAACAGCTTAAGGACCACATAACACAAAGTATCTAGTACTAGAAATTTGCAAAGAGATATTTTGGTTTCTTTTATCACACATGGCAATTACATGAGATGATAGATAGTTGATTAATTTGCTTGTCTGTTGTAATGGTCTCACTGGAGATATGCATATCAAATATATATTTATTTTAAATATATGCAAGAAAAGGAGTTGAAATATGCTACCCAAATAATGGGATTAATGAGAATATGATATCATAAAACACATTTGATTATGAAGAAAATTAGTCAGAACTCTATTTCAGGTAAAAAAGAAACTTCCCTTAATGGCCACATTCCTGTAAGCAGCTATAAACTCCCACCCCTCATCCCTATCCTCCTTGGTAAATGAAAAGAGGGAGAATGTCTATCCTTCCCCTAAGATCTCATGGGACAACTGTATTAGTAACTTCCCAAGACTGTGATATAATACTTTTAAAAGCAACTTAAGAGAGGAAAGACTCTGATACCTAGTTTGAGAAGGTACCAGTTAGCAATTTCCTCCAAGCTTAGAAATTTCATCTTAGAGGGGAAACACTTTAAGACTCAAGATGTTCTAAAGTGGGAACTCATTAAGACACAGGAAAGAACTGATTTAGAGGCCCCAGGAAATCCCTGAAACTGACAAGCTGTGCTAGACCCCTCCCTTCCCAAGGCTGTGTAAGTGGTAAAGATGGCTGAGAAGTGGAAACCAGGCAAGGTGCCTGGGAAAGGTATGAATAAGACACACTGAGTATGATACACTCTGATTGTGTGTCTGCAAGTCCTACAGAGTGCTCCTTGATGCCATATTTCAAGAACTGTCACCGTGCTGACGTGGGCTGTATGCTGTAATGGAGTTATCCTTGCTCCCATGAGTAAACCCCTCACCCATAGTCCTGGAATCAAGCAGAATAAAGCTCTTTGGTTTATTGGGATGGACTTTGCTGGACTTTCTTTGGTCTGCCATCATTTTCCTGCCTGAGATGTCCTCATTTGTTCACGTCTCTTTGGCACAGTGTCACACAGCAGTGGGTACAGTCTGTCACGGTATAGAAGCACAGGATGGCTGCTTTTCTGACTGGTTATAGCATCCAGTAGAGAGTGAAGACACAGAGTTTCAGACTGGGAATCCCAGGTAGACCCACAATTCCTTGTCCTTCTTATACTGAAAACTTTCAATAACCTTTCAAAACAGAGCCATCAGCTGAGGACCAAATGTTCAGCGGACTATGGAGGCCATTCCAGTTCAAACCCTAAAAGCAGCCTCCCTAATCAGGCCCCTTTCCCACAGCTGAACCACTGACGGCTGTTGTCCTCTCACTAGCTGGCTCGAGGCCCCGGTGTGAGCTACACATTGGCATGAATGACAGAGTGACCACAGATCAAATCGTGCCCAACCCATCAAAGTTATTTTCAAAGGATTCAGGAAAGAGAAAAGAAAACACCAAAACTCTTTTCAGCTGAAGGAAAAAAAAATGCTGTCATGAAAGACAGACATTTGCAGAGAAACAGAAAATGAACTATTTAAAAGCATTGTTTATATACCCCAAAGAAATCAGGTCCTATTTCAGTTAGGATCACAGAAGACTTGGATACATTTTATATTTTCTTTTCAGAAGTGTAAAAAATACTTAAAAGTGCATATATAGACTGAACATAGATTTATTGCCAATGACTTTCGTAAGGCGGGTGGATTGTGGCGGCTAATGTAAGTTTATGAGTACAGCTGGTCCATTTAACAGCAGGTTTACAGGCACTCCTCAAGAGCCGCCCGTGTCTGTGGAAAGCATGCTATCAAACAAACTCTGTTGGACATATGGGCCCATCTACGGGCGATGTACTATAAACCCACCCATTACTACTGCAGCTGTGACTATAAACCTTTGTGGAAAACAACTAGAAAAATCTGACATGGAGATGTTTGCTGTGTTTCCAAGCAGGAAGGTGGACCGCGCGAGGCGAGTGCCAAGGCAACGGTTCGGGAGAACAGACTGCAGACTCGGGTTAAAGCAACAAAACCTATTTCACTCTCACTCTCACTGTTTTCATAAATCTCAGTTGAAGGATCGATGGCAATTCAGTTTCTGCTCTTAAAGCTCCTAAGTGCCCGAGACCACTGCCCTTCCTCAGTACAGCCAGAACTCCTTGATAAGTTGCCAGGATATTGGGACTTACCTGCAATGTTGATGCAGTGTTCTATTACACAGGCGTGCCTTCAAAGATCTGTCTCCCATGTAATGAAGATTCTTTCCAAAGTAGAGACTGTTCGTCTCTTTGGAGGGCACTTTGCCTTTCCTCTGACATTTTGAATATTTATTTTAAAAACCATTTTATGGAAAGGACCACCAGCAAACTAGTTAAATGTATTATAAAACTTACAGAAATACTGTGACAAGATTTTTTTTCCCACTGTATTGGCACATGGATACATGACTTCACTATCCTGAGACCAGTTCACGGACCACACAACGCAGAAATGGCAGAAAAGTGTCTGTACTTAACATCAATATGGCTGCCTCCTACAGCTCCTTGGGGGTTAGAACTGTGACCTCTCCTGTTTTGTATTTTCATGGTGCCAAAGTTTGAACTTTCAGAAGAGATGTTTCATCAGCAGACTGCAGTATCTCGAATTAAGAGAAGGCACACATACCTAGAAATAGGCCTGTGTAATACCAACAGAAAGGCATAATTGTCCACCTGGCTTACGTAAGCTGGTTATAGTTGATATCCTTTATATATTTCCATTATCTATTAAAGAATATTTTAAGATAAGTGTAGAGAGAGTCTACTTAGGTTATACTACTGTTGTTTGTTAAAAAAACAAAACAAAACAAAAAAGCCAGTGGTGATAAGGAGTGAGTATGTATGAGTGTGCCTAAAGCGCCGGGTCTCTGGTCATACCTTTGCTCTAACAAATGTTTGGATCTCTATCTTTACATGTAAGTTACAGAAAATTCTACTGACTCTATTTTGGCATGCTTTGAGAGAAGTACAGCTTCATTTCATAAGAAGAGTTCTGAAGATTCTGAGTAGCAAAAGGGAAACAGTTTACTTTAGAACCTCAAGAAGTCAGGCATCAGCCCAGAAGAAAAAAAAAGGCAAAAATGGCTGCCATCCATGAATTGGCCCAAACAGTGGTTTTTAGATTTGTAACAGCATGTCCCTGTCCCCTGAATTCCGCATTCGCCGAGTTCTCTACGGAAGTACAATCGCACTAGGCCCCTGTCTTCCCTCCGTGACGGCTGGCGCTTGTTTATCTAGTTCCTCTCAGTTCATCCTGGATTTGAAGAGGTTCAGCCAGTCTGCTTGTTGATGGACACATTGATCAAAAAAGTCAGAGGAAGCAGAACCCCAGCCCCAAGGGGACGGGCAATGGAGTGAGGAGCAGCTAGTTGTCGATCTAGCTTGGAAATTAACAGAAATCTTAGGATATGGTATAAGATTACAGCTAAAATTTATGTATTTGATAAAAAGAGAAAGGTCAAGAAAATGCAATTTCATTCACATATTTTGTTATCTTGCTGCTAATACATTGAAAATCTGATGAAGAGCCCCTTATATGGGAGAGAACACAGGGCAGGCACATTTACCAGTGAGAGGAACACTGGTAAATGTCATTTACAGCACTGGCTTGGGAGAGCAGAGGAAAATCACTCTCTGGACGGCTGGAGAGAGATGGGATGAGCTCATGGGTGGTAGTTGCAGGATGCTAAGATAAAAGGAACCCAAACACCAACACCACTGCTGAGCTCAGCCGACCCAGTGTCCTCTCTAAATAAATCATAGCAGTCGCAGATAAAGTGCTGATATACATTCCTCTTATTTTTAATTTTCTTTAAAAAATATAAATCTATTAATTTCTTTTAGTAACTTTGAGGAAGTGGAGGAAGAAAACCACAGTCAAAGAAACTATTTCATTTTGCTCTCACATCTGTTCGAGCACAACTGGACATTCCAAAACCCTCCGGAACTTGCTTAATTATGCCAAATATTTTTTCAGTCAGAGAGGGAGTTAGCACACTATGTCATGAATGTTCTTTAAAGATCGGAGTATCTATTCCACCTTAATTCTAACTTTAAGATTGCTTGTGGATAATAAGCTTTAAGAGTCCTTCTAATTTATTATTTAATTTTTGCTGAAATACTAAAATATATTGGTTTGTCTCCATTTGATAGTTTGAGAAAATAGCTTTTTATTATTTTTATTTTATAGTATTTCTATTTATGTTATTTCTATTTTATAGTAAGGATTTTGAAAAAAGGGGTTATAGAAAAGGCTTTATTTAACTCAGGATTTTCATTTTTTCTTCTCTGGTTTCAATTAAACTGATAAAACTTCTTCTTCCTCTACTTTTATTTTTAAACTATCCCCATTGTAGAATGGAAGCTTGGAATTTTATCTTACATTGTAAGAGATCAAAACTAGAGTTTACATGTTTACTCTTCTTAATAAACATTCACAAAGCCTAAAGCTCCATGCCAAACACACACACAAACCACACACACACACCACACACACACACACACACCATACACACACACACACACACACACACATACACACACACACATACACACACACACCACATACACACACACACACACACACACCCCATATACACACACACCACATACACACCACACACACACACACACACACCATATACACACACACCACATACACAAACACACACACACACACACACACACCACACTGCCTCTACCACAAACAAAAACATTAAAATTAATCCAAGCTATATTCCAAAGTTCTTACATACCATAACCTTTCTCCTAGTCGCTAAAGAAAGAGTTTCAATTATTCACTTTATTCAACTTTAAAATCTAAATGTAATGCTTACTATATATCTTACTTTCAGTTTACACTTTTAAAATTCCACATTGTTTAACCACATAAGTCACATGCTATTCAGTATGATCTGTTCCTTGATCGATTCCCCTTCTGCCCTTGATTCTTGTAGTCCTTGGATTCTTTCTGGATTCAGTTTCTTCTTAAAGTGCATCCTTCAAGAAGCAAATAAGAGATGACCTTGTAAGTTCCAAATGCCCCAGAATTTCCCCCATGGATTCTCTCAGATCAATATCTTTAAATTTCTCCTGACAACTTAATTCATGTAACTGAGTTTTATCAGTTTGGAATTCGGATTGTCCAAATTCCAGGATTGTCCAAAGATGTATTCTTTTCTCGATATATATAGTTTTTCTTAAATTTCCTAATATTTATTTAGATCAAGAGTTGTTTTTAACCATGTCTGGAATGTATTATGTTTCATTTGAGAATTCAAGCTTCTATATGTTAGAAAAATTGCTAAGCATATTTGGAATACTGCCATTCTTTGTTTTTCCTTTACAACATCAAACTTATGGGTAGATGACACCTTTGCCTTCTGTGCTTTGTGTCTCTTGTGTCCATGTTCAGGTAGATGACACTTTTGTATTCTGTGCTGTGAGTCTTTTGTGTTCATGTTCAGGTAGATGACACCTTTGTATTCTGTGCCTTGTGTCTCTTGTGTTCATGTTCAGGTAGATGACACCTTTGTGTTCTGTGCTGTGAGTCTCTTGTGTTCATGTTCAGGTAGATGACACCTTTGTGTTCTGTGCTTTGTGTCTCTTGTGTTCATGTTCAGGTAGATGACACCTTTGTGTTCTGTGCTTTGTGTCTCTTGTGTTCATGTTCAGGTAGATGACACCTTTGTGTTCTGTGCTGTGAGTCTCTTGTGTTCATGTTCAGGTAGATGACACCTTTGTGTTCTGTGCTTTGTGCCTCTTGTGTTCATGTTCAGGTAGATGACACCTTTGTATTCTGTGTTTTGTGTCTCTTGTGTTCATGTTCAGGTAGATGACACCTTTGCCTTCTGTGCTTTGTGTCTCTTGTGTTCATGTTCAGGTAGATGACACCTTTGTATTCTGTGCTGTGAGTCTCTTGTGTTCATGTTCAGGTAGATGACACCTTTGTGCTCTGTGCTGTGAGTCTCTTGTGTTCATGTTCAGGGAGATGACACCTTTGTGTTCTGTGCTGTGAGTCTCTTGTGTTCATGTTCAGGGAGATGACACCTTTGCCTTCTGTGCTTTGTGTCTCTTGTGTTCATGTTAAGGTAGATGACACCTTTGTGTTCTGTGCTGTGAGTCTCTTGTGTTCATGTTCAGGTAGATGACACCTTTGTGTTCTGTGCTGTGAGTCTCTTGTGTTCATGTTCAGGTAGACGACACCTTTGTGTTCTGTGCTTTGTGTCTCTTGTGTTCATGTTCAGGTAGATGACACCTTTGTGTTCTGTGCTTTGTGTCTCTTGTGTTCATGTTCAGGTAGATGACACCTTTGTGTTCTGTGCTGTGAGTCTCTTGTGTTCATGTTCAGGTAGATGACACCTTTGCCTTCTGTGCTTTGTGTCTCTTGTGTTCATGTTCAGGTAGATGACACCTTTGTGTTCTTTGCTGTGAGTCTCTTGTGTTCATGTTCAGGTAGATGACACCTTTGTGTTCTGTGCTTTGTGTCTCTTGTATTCATGTTCAGGTAGATGACACCTTTGTGTTCTGTGCTTTGTGTCTCTTGTGTTCATGTTCAGGTAGATGACACCTTTGTGTTCTGTGCTTTGTGTCTCTTGTGTTCATGTTCAGGTAGATGACACCTTTGTGTTCTGTGCTGTGTGTCTCTTGTGTTCATGTTCAGGTAGATGACACCTTTGTGTTCTGTGCTGTGCGTCTCTTGTGTTCATGTTCAGGTAGATGACACCTTTGCGTTCTGTGCTGTGTTTGTCTTGTGTTCATGTTCAGGTAGATGACACCTTTGTGTTCTGTGCTGTGAGTCTCTTGTGTTCATGTTCAGGTAGATGACACCTTTGTGTTCTGTGCTGTGAGTCTCTTGTGTTCATGTTCAGGTAGATGACACCTTTGTGTTCTGTGCTGTGAGTCTCTTGTGTTCATGTTCAGGTAGATGACACCTTTGTGTTCTGTGCTTTGTGTCTCTTGTGTTCATGTTCAGGTAGATGACACCTTTGTGTTCTGTGCTTTGTGTCTCTTGTGTTCATGTTCAGGTAGATGACACCTTTGTGTTCTGTGCTTTGTGTCTCTTGTGTTCATGTTCAGGTAGATGACACCTTTGTGTTCTGTGCTGTGCGTCTCTTGTGTTCATGTTCAGGTAGATGACACCTTTGCGTTCAGTGCTGTGTGTCTCTTGTGTTCATGTTCAGGTAGATGACACCTTTGCGTTCTGTGCTTTGTGTCTCTTGTGTTCATGTCCAGATAGATGACACCTTTGTGTTCTGTGCTTTGTGTCTCTTGTGTTCATCTCATCCTTTGCTTTCTTTTGACTCAAATTTTAGTTCATTGTTTAAAAATATGTTTGTCTTTTAGTTTACCAATTTCTGCTTTGATAATTTTTTCAGTCTTTCAAGTTATTCTTTTCTTCTACTTTTTAGTTGATTTTTATTCTAGCTTTCTTTTGTATCTTAAACTTGAAAAAAAACACTCTCTTATGGCTGTGCATGGTGGCAAACACCTTCTCTCAGTACTCAAGAGGCAGGAAGGCAGAGGCAGGTAGATTTCTGAGTTCGAGGCCAGTCTGGTCTACACATGGAGTTCCAGGGTAGCCAGGATTACAGGGTAAAAGCTTGTCCCCAAACCAACCAACTATCCAACAAAACAACTAACCAAACAAAACAGCAAAACCCTCTTTTGTTTATTTTTTCATATTCTTTCTATCATTTCATTTTGCTGGATCCAAATCCTGCTATTTATTACGCATGGCAATCTTGTTCATGTAAGATTACACTCCAGGTTAGGCTATAATTTGAGCTTTAATCCAGCCTGAGGTATCTATCTACATCAGCTTCTGAAGCAGAACTCATTTTATTTCTAGCATCCAGGGAAGGGGGGAGGATTTTTTTTTGCACTTTAGCTATGTATTCCAAATGAGGAATTAACTTGCACTTTAACTTGTAGGCGTTGGAGGTACAGCATGTATGGGCAATTGCACTTATGCCTTTGTGGCAACTGGTCTAAACACCATGCTCTAGTGGATAGCCACACAAACATGTATATAGCAGTAATTGAACTAAGTGGATAACCAAAAAAGTAAGACGTGAAGATGGACAGAGATGTGTTAGGGGAGACCCAGGGAGGGTTGGAGGTAGGAAATGTGGGGGTAGATATTATGAGATTTCATTGTATACATCATGGATTTTCAAAAGTGAAGAAATATTTTAATGGCCAACACTTTCCAAGTAACTATAAGCTAAGCACATAAAACTAAAAGGAACTGAAGTATCCCATCTTTAGCTTTGTTGATAAATGAATCATCAGGCTGCTGGATTATAGAGATTATGATGGTCATTGCTGAATCTTCAAGGCCAATATTATTACAAAGTAAGCATTTTCTGACACGTAATGAAGTCTACTCTTTCATAGTAATAAGGTTTAGTTTTGAAAGAAAGAAACTAGCTTGATTAATTTCTGGGGTGATTGAAATACATTTCCACCATCACATGTTTATACATTATGCTAACTTAAGTATTCTACAGGCTGTCACTTGAAGGTGTCACCTTCTTTAAGGTTTCTACATGTTTATCCAGATTTGGGGCTCCTTTACTTCTCTATTCACACAACCACAATCATTCTAGATCATTGGAGTCATTCTTTAGAAAAAATGTCCTGTAAGATCTACTGTCTGTGTAATTTTCTTCCTTCCTTTCTCTCTCTCTCTCTCTCTCTCTCTCTCTCTCTCTCTCTCTCTCTCTCTCTCTCTGTCTGTCTCTGTCTCTCTGTCTCTCTCTGTCTCTCTCTCTCTCTCTGTCTGTCTCTGTCTCTCTGTCTCTCTGTCTCTCTCTCTCTCTCTCTCTCTCTCTCTCTCTCTCTCTCTCTCTCTCTCTCTCTCTCTCTCTTTCTCTCTCGATCTGTCGGTTTTTCCCTCCTCTGTGGCACACTTGAAACAAGAGGTGGAAGCTGCAAAATTCACTGAGAAATGTAAGCTTTTATTATTTTTCGCCTGTCATATAAAAATACATATTTTATTTAAGAGTGAAACATTTAAGAGGTTCTTATGTAGGTGACTGTCCAATCTCCTATTTTCTAGAGTAACAACAACATTCAAGTCAAGATACTATAAAATGTTATGTGTTTCTGGGCTCTGCTCTGGTGGCCCTTCTCAGAACAAAAGAACAGTGTTAGGATCACAAATAGCATATGGCTTATGAATCAGGAAAAAGTGTATGTGATATGGAAATATGTACAAGGTATATATGTATATAAGTGTATACATATGTACATAAATGCATACATATGTATATAAGTGCAAACTAACTACTAACAATACAATTGTTAAGATTGCAATGCTTAATTAAATTTCTAAATTATTCACATACCAAATTCATGTTATATTTATATATCTATTTTGTGTATAAAACTTCTTTAAGGAAGAGTTGATTCATTTTGTGTATGCCATCCAACTAAGGACTTCAAATCTATTTATACCTTAAAACCTTTTCACTCTATCTTTATTTATTTTATGCATGTATATACATTTTATTTGCAGTTCAAATACAAAAATAAATTTGCCAAAATGTAAATGCAATAATTATTACTGTAACTTCTATTTTGTAAATTTTGTAAAAATATAGAATTCTCAGTTATTTCATTAAATCTACCTGGGAAATATTTGGACCTAAAAAGAAATAAACAATGACAAGAAGAGAAGAAGTTGAACCAGCTACAGCAGAAAACAATAGGAACAAAAACTGATCGCTTGGCTTTGTTTTTACAATGGGAAGTTGAATGAATTGTTCTTCAAGTTTCAACAATCTAGCCTTAAAAATTAAGGAGTCCGTATTCTGAGCTTGAGGCTAATTAACATTCCGTAGAGTAACAAGATTACAGAGTTGCAACCTGCAAAATGGGAATGGAACCATGTACCTCCTTTTCTGTGTCTGGTGTATAAAACCTACTGAATCCTACACACTCTTTCCTAGTCTTCTGACCAACAGCACATGACCAGCCAAAGATCTATTAATGGATCAAAAAGTCAAAGTACCATTAACTAGAAAATACATTATGTATGGATAGTAAAACATTTAGGCTTGGGGTTTTGATATATTATCATGTTATATATGATACTTATAACAGCAAATTACAGTTAGATGTAAAATTTAATTTAATAATTTCTCAGTTGCTGTTAAAAAACTCCGGTGGAAAATAAATGCTAGGAATACTAAGCTTTGAAGAACAGTAAGTGTACTAGAATGCAATTTTAAGAATAATAATTTAGGAAATAGTAAGTGGTCAATAAATAAGTATTGAATAAGTTCTCCAATGCCATACTAAACTATGTCACAGTGTTATCTGTGAGGTAATCCTGCACATCTTATGATCTTATACTCATTGATTGAAAACAAATAACCCTAAGCTGAGTATCTTAAAATCAAAAATATCTATCATCTGACATGACTTTTGAGAGTCAGGAGCTTAGCTGATGGTTCTAGGTCAAGAAGTTTTGTGAGATCGTAGTTAAGACATTGGTTGAGTCTGCAAGACTTGCATGCTCAACTAGGACTAGGAGACCTGCTTTCAAACACAAGTGCATGGGAGTTCCTCAGCATGTGAACCTTTATTGCATCATTGAATTGCCTAGGCAGATATTCTTACAGTGTGGTATCTGACTTCCACTATAGAAAGAGATGGGAAGAGGGAGAAGAGGGGGAGAAGAGGATGGGGAGGGAGAGTGAGGAGGAGAGGAGAAAGGGAGTGGGAGAAGAAGAGGGAGAGGGAGGAGGAGGGAAAGGGGAGAGGGGAAGGAGAGGAGGGGTAGGGAGAGGAAGAGGGGGAAGTGGAGAGGGAAAAGGAGTGGGAGGAGCAGGCTGGGGTGGGGAAATGGAAGGGGAAGGGGAGGGAGGGAATGAGGGAGGAGAGAGAAAGGGAGAGGGATTATTTTTTTGTCTTAATCTCATACATAGCATACAAAATTTCTGTTATATTCCATTGGTCACGTGGACCAATCCTAGCTCATATGTGAGACTGCTACTCATAAGTAAGAATTCAAGAAGGCAGAGGTCACTGAAGGATGTTTGAGGATGGTTGAAATGCACATATTGTAATTTTTTTGATGTTTATGAATGCAGATGAATTAGTATTAGTACTGCAAAAACCTGAAGGCATATTGTAGTTTAGATATGGAGAATGCTCCCTCGAGGACTCATGGGATCACGATTTGCGTGCCAGTTTTTGAGAAGTAATTGGATCAAAGGACTCTAACCTCATTAGTGGATTAATCCATTCATGGTTCATAATTTGATATTATCAGGATGTGGGAGAATAATTGTCACTGGAGGGTTGTCATGGATGGGCCAATCTTTTTACTAGTTCTTTTGTTCTCTCTCTGCTTCCTGGATGGCCAGAAGTAAAGAGCTTTGTGCCAATGCACACTGTCTGCCATGATGCTCTGCCTATACAGAGGTACACAGTGATGGGGCCACCTGGTCGTGGGGTGCCCTGAAATGGTGAGCTAAAGGAAATCTTCTCACAGTTGACTCTCTCAGGAATTTTACTATAGACTGGGAAGATGACTAACACAGGGTGAACATGGATATTTCTTATTTACAGGAAACTACATGCTCATTTTAAAATAGGAATTTAAATAGTATAATGTACATACCACATAGAATATGGTTGTACATATTAATAATATCTCTCTACAATGCTTCTGTCCCATCATATCTGAATTTCCTTTAAAATTTTTCTTTAATTCAGAGGATAGTTTGGATTAAAGAAAAGAGGGTTCAACTGACAACATATCACATTGGGTTTCAAATTGTTGTTTTAAGTGATATAAAACTTGAGTATGTTTGTAGTATATAGTCTCATGCCTTGAAATGGACATGTATGATGGGATGATGAGATGCATCAGGTTAACACGGATTACCTCACACTCCCATCTCTTGGAGTAAGAGTGCCGATGCTTACATCGGCTCTCTGCCATTTTCAGGTGGACACTATCTTGTAACTAGCAGTAGTCATCAAGTGTGGTAGGTCTTGAACCGATTCTAGAGGCTGGAGTTAATGATAACCATTCAACAAGTTCAGGGTTAAGTATAAGCTTCCATTACCAAATACTCAACAAGGGTCTTTACAACAACTCCTCAGACACACTTTTTTACATTAAAATGAACCTAACTCAAAGAAGTTACATGTATTGCCAGCCTACAAATGAAGAGGATCATACGAGCTTTCAAAAAATAAAACTCTTTTTCAGTGGTTTTATTAAATAATTGGAAATAAAGAAAACCAGACTTTAAAGATGCAGGAGCATGGCCCCATTTAAATGATGCTAAATTAGCTGAGTCTTGGACAATGTAGATCCCTCAGGACTTTCAAAGATTTTTGGCCAGAATACAAGGCTTACAAAAATACTATTAGCTGGGGACCTAGGGGCATGTTTTCCAAGGGGCTGCTTGGTCCCTAACGAAGTAAAACTTTGTTTATTCATAAGTTTCATAATGTTCCCTGCCCTACTCTGCCCAACCTACAAGCACTGATGACAGACTGATCTACCTGAACTTTAGCCTTAGTCCACTCTTCTAAAAGCTCCATCTGTGGCCTCATAAATATCAGTAGCTAAACAGTCCAGAATACCACCTTTCATATACAAAACATTTCTGCAGTAAAAGATTGATTTTACAAAGCACCATGTGTGTCCATAGTTACTGTAAATGTGTCTAATAAATAGACACATTACAATCAAATGTTTTTTAACAATAGGAATGTGCAAAGGTTTATTTTATAATACAAAGTAGTCTATTAATTTATTTTAAAATTACCCTAAAAGGATAGATGTGGAAAAAAAGCTCACGTAAGTGTATTCTAATTTATTGGAGAAATTTCGACAAAGCAGGTATTTGTTTTAAGGTGAAAAATCTTTGTAGAGAAAGGCTTACCAAACCTACCAAATAATGAACTTTGGTGTAGAAAACTTTGTTAGAATATTTGCTGTGAGAACAATCTTAAGTGACTTGAAGCCTCCTTTCCTTATATTATTATTTTACATCAGTGCTGTGTGATTTTATTTGCATCTAATTACTATGTCCTACACATAACACACAGCTGTTTACTGAGTCCTGGCTCCCTAGTCTATTAAAACACCACACAGTGAAGCCTCCTCTAGACTCACTCTCCACCCACCCCTACTGTGAGCCCAGGTCTTTTGCCATACTGTGTACACTCAGAGAAGATGTTCTTCTCAAAACATAAATCTTGACAGCTATAAGTCAGTCTTTGCAATGGCCAGTCTTTGGTCAGTGAATGTCTAAAGGGAGATTTGTGATCCACTCTTGGCTAGTGAGATTTAGTATAAGTGTGTCACAGGAAAATGCTCAGCCTTGACATCAAGAGTTGTTCTTTTGAGTCTTGTGTTTAGAAGGTAGATGGAGAGGAACCAATGGATGAACTGTTGCTGTCTACTTACAACCGTGACTGATAACCATTGTCTTGAGGCCTCCAGCTGCTGTTGAAGAAGCCAACCTCTAAACCCTCTTCAGGACTTTTTGTGATGTATGCTATACAACATGTCTATTGATCACTTCCTTACTGTCATACAACCTGCACACCACATTTTTAGTACTTCACATGTGTCACACAGGAAGGTAGATCTATTTATGTAGTTAATTTACTAATTGATACCTGTTTGGTGACATTTTTGTTCAAATAGTTGATAGGACTAGAAAACGTTAGTTATGTCCACTAAGGTGTGAAGCCCTTTCTGTGTTTCCCTTTCATAAAATAGAGCAGGATAACCATCTCACTAATGTTGAGAAGGGTTTAGAAAGTTATTGCAATGAAGTGCCACCCATTGCTGGGGAAGACTGGAGCTGAGAAATACTCATACATATGTTTCTATTGTGTTCATAGAAGTGCTCTTAGGGAATCTTCTCCACTACTGTCCTTTCAGAAAGTCACTGCATCATTTCTTGCCAGTCCTGGGGAATTTTTCTTAGTTATTGCTTTTAAGTATCCTCCTAAATATTATTTCTTTATATTGTTAACATTTGAAAACATACAGTGAGATAAAATACTTTATAGTGAACATCTATATAATTAGCACCCGAATCCTACCATTAATAATTTCCCAAGCTTGCCTGGACACGTACTATATCACATTTTATTGTCACTATTCAATATATTTTAAATTTTTTTCTCTTCTTTTGAATAGTTCTCTAATATGAGCAGCTTTACATTAACACTGGATTTGAAGACCTTGCATTCTGATCTAGGTTCTGAGATCTGAATGCTTCAGATAAGTGAACCTTTAACACTATATTGTTCCATGTTGGTTTGTCAGAACTGTTTGCTGCTAACACTCAAAATTTAAAATAGTCAGTGCACACAATTCAATTTTGAATCTTTTTGTTTCAGCATCGTGGAGTGGTGCACAGTATTTCCACAATAGTCCTGGGTGATCTTTCCCTTACAGTTTTCTTCATGCCATGGTTCCTGACGGTATCATTCAATAATTATTGAAATAGACAAATGGCTTATTTAACATTATAATGTTCCTGCAGTATTCCAAATTTAACCTGCCATACCTACCTTTTCTAATTTTAAGAGTTGAGAGGCAAATTTCTTGATTCACATATTGGCGTGTGTATCTATATTTCTGTGTGTGCATGTGTGTATGCACATGTGCAGGTATGCAATTGCACATGTTGATGTGTGTGTCTGTGAGTACATGCTTCTGTACATGTGTATTTCTGCATATATTTGTGTGTGCACTCATCGTGTGTTTTTGCATTTGCTTGTGAACTTATATGTATTTCTTTGTGTGCATGTATGTATGCACATGTGCAGGGGTGCAAGTGTGCATGCTGGTGTGAGTGTGTGTTTGTGTGTGTGTGTGTGTGTGTGTGTGTGTGTGTGTGTGTATGGCTTGAATGAAGGCATAGCCCTCTCTCTGAGACTCCCCTGTGTCCTTTGCAATGTGTTTCTGTTTCCCTGCTTCTGGACAGACTTACTTAAGCCAGCAGAATATTTTAGCAACATTCTTTAATTCAGTTCTAATAGTCCAACTGGGAAATATAAAAAAAGCCAGATTTGTAACTTGGGTCTCCAGTCTCCTTTGTCTGTTTCCACTGCTTCTAACTCTCTAGCTGCTCACAATCAACAAGGAAGTGCTGATGCATTTGGATGTTTGCAGACTCCTTTCTTTTTTGGGGATAAAAGCATTTCTCATAGCATTAAATATTCCAGATATTAAAGAAAATAACTAGATTTCCCAACAATTCGATACACATATTTCTTATCATGTCTTTTTTAAATTAAAAAGTCTACCCTCCAGTGGCATACTTTCTCCAAGAAGGCCACACCTATTCCAACGAGGCCGCTTTCCTTAGCCCTGTCAAGTGACAGCACTCCTTAATGACCGCATATTTAAATGTATGAGCCTATGGGGCTATTTCTGTTCAAATCACCACTGAGACATCATAATGTGTTACTTTGCTTCCTTTTTGATTAGAAAATCCATATCTTAACAGTTAATCCATATCATAACAGTTCTGTTAGCATTTTTTACACACAGTAGGTATTTTATTAGCATTCTGTTCTTATAATGCACAGAGTGGCCAGTGACTTTTTCATACCTTTTAAAGTAGATGCTTTCTGATTTTTCCCTTTGTGACGAACTCAATCTAGGGCAGAGGTGAAGAAGATATGGACTCTGTCTTTACACATCCGTATCTTCTTCATCATGGTATGCATTGTTCTCAGCATTTCAGAGGCTGACACACATCATCAAAACTTGATATGGATTTTCTAATCAAAAAGGAAGCAAAGTAACACATTATGATGTCTCAGTGGTGATTTGAACAGAAATAGCCCCATAGGCTCATACATTTAAATATGCGGTCATTAAGGAGTGCTGTCACTTGACAGGGCTAAGGAAAGCGGCCTCGTTGGAATAGGTGTGGCCTTCTTGGAGAAAGTATGCCACTGGAGGGTAGACTTTGGGGCTTTAAATGCTCAACTCAGACACAGTGGCTCTTTCTTCCCACTGCCTGCTGGTTCAGATGTAGAACTCTCAGCTACAGCACCACATCTGCCTGTGTGCCGCCATGTTTCCTACCATGACAGTAATGGACTAAACCTCTGAAATTCTAAGCCAGCCCCGATTACCTGCTTTCCTTTATAGAGTTGCTATGGCCAGGGTGTCTCTTCACATCAAGAGAATAGTAACGAAGACAGATGAAGATTTATAACACCACCATTTCCTTTCCTCCACTCAAGTGGTTCTGCCCAGCGTCAGGGAAAGAGCGTGGGCAAGCTCCTTCCTCGGATTACATCTCTCACTGCCTGAATGTCGTGACTTAGAGAAGAAAGCCTGTCTTCTCCAGATTTACCCAGACTGGTTTCTTCTTCTCTCTCAGATTCCTGCTCTATTGTTCTCTCTATCCTCGGCTCCTCTCTCACTTACTATCCCCATGACTCTCCGTTTCACTGAGCAGTACTGTGGGGGGAACCATGCAGAGGGATCTGAGAGCAAGGGAGCCACTGGAATGTGACCCCATAGAAGCAGAGGTCCTTACTCTGTCATTGACTGTTGTAGCTTAGGATCCAACAGTGCCTGGCATGCAGGAACTACGCGGTCATTACTGCCGTTATTTTTAACTTCTTGTTCAAGGATATATACTTAGCTCCCTGATTTACAGCACAGTTCAGCACAAGTTTCTTCATACTTGACCACAGACTGGACTCAAGACTGACGTCAGCTGCCTTAGAGTTTAAAGAATGGTGTTGTTAGGGTTAGATGATTGATTGTTTTGTTGGAATGGAGCTAATGAGTATAACAGTCTTAGTAGGTGTTTATGAATAGTACAACCTTTTTATTTTCTCTTACTATTTAGGACAGTAGGCTTCTAAACAGAGAGATGCCCGAGACTTTGAATGACATGTGACATCACTGTAGGGTTTTCTCTTCCTCACAGGAGTCAAAATAAAACAGAGACAAATGGATTGTGTAATCTTAGTTCCCGAATCCCAGCAGAAGCTTCCAATTTGTTTACACAATGCAGCAATGATGGCCAGACAGGAATTAAGGAGAACTTTACCAAGGATGTTTTTACTCATTTATTTGATGGGTCTGTGGCTCACAATCTGCTTCAAATAGTTTCTGGAATAATAGAAAAATAAAATCTAAACATTCTGGATTTTTGATTCTGCATCTTGTTGTTGCATTAGAGTAGGTTTAGATTTAAAATGACTGTGTTCTTCTAGATACCAAAAACCATTTGCTCCTGGAACTAGACTTTCTGAATTAAAACTCCTGCATGCTCAGCTCCTCAGTGGTCCTGTCAGAAATGTGTCTGAAGAGATGTATCATTTAGCCTGCTCATTCTATAAGTTGATACTTTCAACATCCTACATCCTGGAGCTCACACAGACATCCTGGCTTTATTTTCGTGGTCTGACATCTTTCATGTTGAGAAATATTCTAATACTCAGGGCTACTGTTTTTAATACTGGAAATGAATTCTAGAATTAATTTTTTACCATTATATTGCTATTCCTTACAAAACAGAAAACCTTGGTGCAGGGTTGCCGTGGTATAGACTGAGGAATAATGATCTCTAAAGTCCTATCAGCCTTTATGTGTTATTCCACACTCTATTTCATACATATGCCCTGTAGCGATTTCTTCTGAAGTTCCTCAAAAGCAAGGAAGTGAAGGAGGCTTATTAAGATCCAGGAAGTTCTAACGCAGAATCCCAGGAAGTAAGCAACTCAGAAGCTTCAGGAAGTCACAAAATCCTAGCAGATGTACAAGTCTGTTTCCTTTTCAAGATTACACACTCCCAAGCAGTAAGGACTGTTGAGGATACACCAAGATCAGACAAGTTGTGTAGAGGACACTCTCTGACCTGACAAGCTGCCTACAAGTCATGCAGTGAGCTCCCGTGTTCCAGCTTTGGAAAACTGCCATTAATACTGGTATGGGCTTTTGATGCTGTAACTACTTCAAGCCATTCTTGCTTCCTTCAGTAACCCCTCACATAACCTGTAAACCACCTTGATAAACACATCAGGTCACCAGACTGGGCTTTGATGGCATCTTTGGTGGCATCTTTGGTCTGTCATCAGTTTCTCATCTGAGGTGAATATTGGTTTGTTCAAATGTTCCCCAAAATAGTGTCAAATCACATTATATTTTAGAAATATAAACAAACTTTATCTCCATGTATCATAAAACACTGAAAATGAATATGCAGAAGGAGAGTGATTAGGGAAGGATAGTAATTTTCTTCATCACATGACACATAGTTTGCAGAATGAGAATTAAAACCACTGGGCTGGCCTTGTAGCTCAATGGTAGAATGCTTGCGTATGCAGAATGTTTGCATATGCCTAGTATGCATGAGACTTTTTACTCCCTCATTAACACAACTAAAATTAGTCAAATCAACGGGTTACTATGTTGGACTCCCTTGTCTCTGCCATTTCCCTGATATTATGGTACTTCATACACACACACACACACACACACACACACACACACACACACACACACATTCTCTTAGGGAAGTATTTGAAAATAGTTGCTAAAACAAATGTGATCCAGGCACATTTATGAAATAATGAGATGATTAAAGATTCAGTCCTAAATGGTGTTAATGTGAATGGTACACAGTGCCCAGAAAAAGGGGTTTTAGAGAGTCCAGACAAGGCTGAGACAGCTTGATGCCTGATGATGATGGTCTGATTACTGGCAATTTCGTAAAATTTCCTTAAGAGCTGCATCAAATTACGATTCACAAACACAGTCCAAGCTTTGATCTATTTTCCTGAACTTAGAGAAATCTGTAAAATCAAAAGGAGGTTCTTGCCTGTAGGGGCTCTCTCCTAGGACAGGTCATAGGGGAGGGGTGCTTTACCCATGTCCTTGTCTGTTCACCTGTGTGTGTGCTGGGAACACAACACAGGTGCTGACCATACCGGCTCACAATACAGACAGGACTATGATTTTGGTGAATCCCCTGCTGTTAGATATCTTTCTATTTCATTTTTAATCTTACCAGAAAAACTTCTGGTTCTCTTCATTTTAATGTCACTTTTTAGGTGGGAGCAATTTTCCACAAGAGCATCACCAATACCTACCTACCTACACGTGCACGTGCACACACACACACACACACACACACACACACACACACACACACACATGCACAAGCCAGCTGGCTGGAAGCTGTGTTTTAAATTCTTTGTTATCATTCTTCATCCCACCAGAATGCTGTGTTTTCTCTTTTAACACGGTAAGAAGTTTCTTGGGCCAGTTAAGGATATGGGATTTGAAAGCACAGATTGCTTGCCTGGAGAAGAAGCGGCTTTGACAGCTGAACGTGAAGCTGGCTGGACTGGTGGATGGGCTGCAGAGTGGGAAAAGACTCCAGGAACTTCTGAAGCTGTCCACTGCTGCTTTGCACAGTCAGGCTCTGCTGTGATAAGTTCCTTTTAAAAGTGACATGTTTTCATTACACAAATAATTTTCAAATGGAGGTGGGGGGTAGGCACGAATCTTTGGGAGCTCATGACTTCTAAGCCTAGGGCTGAAACTATGTGAGCTCAGAAGCTTTGTAAATTGGGGTGTAAGTGTGAAATCCTTCCAGCTGTTAAACACATTCCATATCAAATTATAGTCACAGTTTTCCAGGCCCTTCCCTCTGTTTGAAGACTCCTGAAAATGAAGATGCCTCTATGCTACGACATAAACATTCTATCAGTCATCTAAAGACCGTGGGAAAGTGAATATAAGAACTAAATGTGTATAGACTTCTTACAGCTTTAAATGGGTTTCTAAGTGGTTTGCCCTGTGGCTATTAAAAATTCTTTTTCATGATCTCTCTTTTAAACCAGAATGAATTCTATCCCGTTACCTTCTCTTTTCATGATTTTAAAACAGTTGCATATGATAAGGTAGCTTTCTGTCTGTCTTAGTAGCTGTTATTGTCAAAGGCTAACACTGCTTTCTGTTAATACAACAGAGCCTTGTGATGCTCCTGGCTTCCTGCTGCTTCTCTGGTCCTATTCCACAGCCATAGCGAGTTTATTCTGCACAGACTCAGGTCACATACTCTCCCTTGCAGGTAATAACTGATTCTAGGGTCCAATACGCAAATCCAGTTTTTTGTTAAAGAACTTAAAATTTGATCTGAACTGGTGACAATTTATTTCAACTTAAAAATCTCTGATTTATATCAGTGCAGTCTTCCACTCTAGAAAACCTGGAGAAAAAAAGCGTTCTGCTCAAGAATATAAAGTTTTACCACATGCAAAAGAAGAAGGCAGAGTGAGTGTTCATTGACCTGAGTGCCTGAACCTATCTGCACTGGGGATAGCTTCTCAGCCTCTTGGATGTAGTCCTTAAAACCCATAGAACACGAGACACACAAATCTACCATTATTTCAATCCTGTCTTGTATTTACATCTTCTTAATACCTTATTAAGATGATGTCATTGCCACAAAAAATAACGTGAAAAGATATATAAACTTTGTCATCCTTGTGATTAGCATTCATGAGGGAATAACTGAAAAAAGAGGCATTTGTCTCAGTACATCAAAGGGTTCTTTCCATCTGTCTGTCTGTCTGTCTGTCTGAGTGTCTGTCTGCCTGCCTGCCTGCCTGTCTGTCTGTCTTAGTGGAAATGTGTATATTAATTACTTTTCTAATTGCTTTAACAAAAACAGTATAATGAGGAAGGATTTATTTTGGCTCCTAGTTTGAGCCTATAGGTTAAAAAAAAAAGTCTTCTAAAATAAGAGAAGACAAAATAAAAACCAACAAGCCAGAATAGAACACAATAATTTTATTCAGAGTGAAAAACAAGTTGGACTCATTGAGACTTCTGATGAGATGTGATATAATTGTTATTATTATTATTATTATTATTAGTAGTAGTAGTAGTAGTAGTAATTGCTTTTGCTTACTAAATGTGTGGTAGTTTGGAAGAGGACAAAGACAAGACTAAAATGTCTTCCAGTAGTATACTTTGACAGTTTAAAGTCTTCAGTTATGTTTCTACTAGAAATAGCCCCCCAAATTATCATGTCTTGTTGTTTGTGCTTTAACGTTTTATTTGTCAAAAAGTCATCTTTCTGGTAATGTGGCACACATATACCATCCAGTATCTACTAAGTTCCCTATTAACTGTTGATTATCATCAAGTCTTCACCCTGGTAAAGAAATAAATGCTTGAAAATATTTCAGTCTGGTATCCTTTCTTGTCTCAACCTGTACCTGGAGCTTCAGTCACAATGGTGAATCCCTCCATAGCGTCACCAAAGTATGGAAGATTCTTCAAATAATTTATGTAAATGAAGCTTATAGTGAAAGGTATGCTCACTGAGATGTCCCAGTGAATCATGTTGGTTTCAAACTTCCTCCCTAGAGCATCTCTAAGTGGGCGACAAGTCGAATATAAACTGGAAAATGGAGCCAACAAGAAAGCTGATTGTTGAACCACTTGAAGCATAGCATGTAGAACCAGAAGAGAACTTTACACTTGGATCTTCAGCCCAACAATAAAGCCGACGTCACGATGTAAGCCATTTAATCTGGTCAATTTCACAATGAAATTCAAGCCATCTTCCTGAAAGGCTGTGGGATGCAATGCCAAGGACAAACGTGTGCTTAACTCTCAACTTTATGCTCATTTCTCAGCCCCACAGCTCCAGAAATCTGATTTTAAAACAATTACGCTGGCTTCCAGGGAATAATTACTTTAATGAGCTTTTAAATATTTTCCCCTGTAAGATTTAACTTTGCGGTAAAGTCTTTATTGCCTGTCCCTGTGGTGACAGGGGTCAGGTAGACACTGTTCCCGAGTCTTGTTAAGTAGCAGGAGAATGGTACATAGATGCTCTAAACAATCACTTGGAAAATTTTAAGGAGGAAGTGAAAATTCAATGTTTTTAGAACCCACAGAAACAACTGAAGTCAAGGATAAAAGCAGCTAGGCAGATGATGCCAAATTAACGTTAGAAGGCAGGCTCTGAAAATCTCCACGCCCCTTCTATTTCACAAGAACTTAGGGTGGAAAGCAGTTACACTTTAACGATTATACATACTTCAAAATAATAACACTTTTCAATTAATTTATAAATGACAGAAACCAATACAATTAGAAGAAGAAATTCTGTGATATTTCTAAAAAATCATTGCCTCTGTGGTACTCCTAGAAGAAAAAAAATTGGAGTACTTTACATTTCACAACTTAAGTTGACTAGTAATAGATCTGACACCCTCATTTACATCCCTTTCATTATACTTCTATGATAGTAGGTTATGATCTACCCATGTCTGAAAACATGTATAGTATATACAGGTACTGTCCAGGATATTTATTTGAGTCTAAACCAGAAGGTATTTTCATCATCCATACAGAAGAGTTAAGGTAGATCTTCAGGGCAGATAACAATGATGTCTGAGCAATTCTTAATAAATTAAACCACCATAGCAAAGTAGAAAGAGGGGATACATCATTTTAAAATATAGATACTTAAACCTGTGTTGAATCCACAATTTTTAATTTTTTTGTGTGTTTTCTATGCAAAAATTTTTTAACCACTCACTTTCTGCTAACCAGGTTTCTATAGTCCAGTCTAATGAGAACTTTTCAGTTTACAAAGCATTTGATGTACTTTAGCTCATTTGATACGCTCATATACACATGGAGATAGGTATTATCTCATTATCATTATCGTGTAAAATGAAAGAGGGCACAGAGATTTCCAGAGGCTTCCTTCTAAAGCTAATTTGGCATAATCTGTCTGTTTTATCCTTGATTTCAGTTGTTTCTGTAGTTTCTAAAAACATCAGATTAACATTATTATTTTTATAAGTAGATATAGTTTAGACAAAAATCAATTAATTGATTGTTTCCTAGCTAGAAATCTTAGGTGCAATATAATGAGGAGTGATAAATATGATCATATAATATGTTGGTGAATGAACTTAACATGAACTCTTCATACCTTACGTGGATTCTTGTAGGTAGTGATCAATAAAATATTACTGATCAACAAAAATAAAAAATAAATCGGTAGCATAGGCATGTAGAGGCTTGTTGTGACTTTTCCTGGTAATGTAGCTCAGCAGCTTTTGGAACATGTTTGTGGAAGGCATTTGGAAGAGTCTAGAGATGCAGGCTGGAAAAGCCTAGAATACCTGTGAGCAAAGCTTAATGAAGGGACCAGAATGCAGTAGAAATGCAGACGAGGATTGCACACAGAATTGTCCAATGACAATTCTCTGCATTGAGAATTGGGACTTCAGACATTCATATTACATTAATGCAAAGAATGTGTCTACATTCTATCTGTGCCCTGAGACTTTTGTTGTAGAGGGCACCGAGTTTAAGAGTGACAGAATAATTAATCTTGTAGATAAATTTCAAGGTGGCCCAGCATTCAAGCTCTATGATGTGGAAGCTACAATGAGCAAATTCGCAGTGAAGAGTCCAAAGCAAAGATAAGAGCTTCATGAAGCTGTGAATGGTGTCCTGTTTTGTCATAAAAAGAACACGATTAAAGCTGAGGCTAAGGGGGGCTTGGCTTTAATAAAGATTATAAAATAATTCAAGCATTTCGGACTGTAAAATAGAAAAGCATGACTTCAGTAAGTGCATCTCGAGGATTAGTAAGATTTTCAGTGCTAAATCTTTGTTAGTAAGGATTCTCTAGAGGAACAGGAACATGTATGCACACATGTGCACACTTGTGTCTATGTGTGTGTGTGTATGTATGTGTGTCATTGTAAAAGAGAATTTATTAGAGTGGTTCACACTAGTGGAGGCTGAACAGTCCAACAATGGCTATATCAACATGTGGTTGAGTCTAATATCAACATATTGTAGAGTGTAATGTTGACATGTTGTAGAGTCTAAAAGCCTGCTATCATTTGCTAAAGGAATCTGGAAGCCTCAGAACATGGCAGGCAAGTGATTTTATTCTAGTTCAAGGCTGAAGGACAGACCCTTTGCTGGTGTAATTTCCCACTGAAGTACTGAGAAGCGAGAGTCTAATACCCATGGGCAACAACATCAGCAGTGGATGTATTTGTCAGGAAGAGTAGAGTGGCCCGTTCTGGCTGAATTCCTCCTGGGTACCTGGCCTATTGTCTAAATTCAAGCTGGATTCTCCCTGAGTACCTGGCTTGTTGTCTACGTTCAAGCTGAGCTGTTTCTCCTCAGATGATATTCCATATGGAAGCACCTTCAATGGTGCATTCATAAGCATCCATAACTCATCTCCCAGGAATCTCTATCCAATCTAGCTGACAACTGAGATTAACTATCACAGCCAAAAACATATGTGGGATGATCAAAGGGGGTTGGGGATATAGATCATTTGGCAAAATGCTTATCTCACTAACATGAGGACCTGAGTTTGGATCGATACAAGAAACAGGGCCCAGTGGCATGACCGTAATCCTAGGGCTATGAGATAAAAGGCAGAGACAGGAAGATCTGTTGAAGGCCAATGAAAGATCTTGTCTTAAGCAAAAGTTCAAAAGCACCCGAGGTCCAACACCTGAGGTTGACCTCTGACCTCCAAAATCATGTTATTTGCACAATCATACTGACACGTGAGTGTGTACAAACTTTAAAGACTAGGAATAGCAGGAGGGATAGGAAAGCAAAAGTCATCAAGGGAAAAATGGAAAATGTAAAGCAGAACTGGGAACTCACACAGGACATTCATGAATGTCCCATGTGGGTCACTACAAGTAACTCAGTTCTTAACACAGGAAATCCAAATCAGGGGACATCTGGAAGCAAGAATCGAAGCTACTCTCCACCTCAGCCCTTTCCTTCTGACATCTAAAGTATATCCATTTTGCCAGTCACTGTCACAGCAAATCTAGGATTTCTATAGGACCAAGTTCATTTTCTTTCATAATGCATTTAATACCTTAGTGCAGCAAACCTTTATTAGGCCAGGGATACGCTGTGACTTTAGCTGCATCACCTGCTAACCGTCTAACCGTTTTATTCACTTCAAGTCAGGTGTCAGCAGTGTTTATAATTTATTGAATGGTTAGGTATTTTTTTGAAATCCACAGGTTGTTGCTAGAACTTGGCTCCTTGTGATATAAAATCAAAGCCCTCAGCTGGAGTCAGCCTGCAATTTCTGACCATAAAATTTTTCTGTCCACCATGGTGCTTTGCTTTTTTTTTAATTTAAATTTATTTATTTATTTTTACACTGCATATTTTATTCCCTCAATGTCCCCCCCCCACCGTCCACCCTCTGACTGTTTCACATCCCATACTTCCTTCCCACACCCTTGTCTCCACATGGATGTCTCTCCCCACCTCCCTACCTGACCTCTAAACTCCCTGGAGCCTTCAGTCTCTTGAGGGTTTGGTGCATCATCTCTGAATGAACACAGACCCAGCAGTCCTCTACTGTATGTGTGTGAGGGGCCTCATATCAGGTGGTGTATGCTGCCTGTTTGGTGGTCCAGTGCTTGAGAGATCTCAGGGGTCCAGATACATTGAGACTGCTGATCCTCCTACAGGGTCTCCCTTCTCCTCAGCTTCTTTCAGCCTTCCCTAATTCAACAACAGGGGTCAGCTGCTTCTGATAATTGGTTGGGTGCAAATATCTGCATCTGACTCTTTCAGCTGCTTGTTGGTCTTCCAGAGTACAGTCATGCTAGGTCCCTTTTTGTGAGTGCTCCATAGCTTCAGTAATAGTGTCAGGCCTTGGGGACTTCCCCGTTAGCTGGATCCCACTTTGGGCCTGTCACTGGACCTTCTTTTCCTCAGGCTCCTCTCCATTTTCATCCTTGTAATTCTTTCAGACAGGAACACTTATGGGTCAGAGTTGTGACTGTGGGATGGTTCCCCTCTCCCTCATTTGATGCCCTGTCTTCCTGCTGGAGGTAGGTTCTATAAGTTCCCTCTCCCTACTATCTGGCATTTCATCTAAGGTCCCTCCCTTTGAGTCCAGAGAGTCTCTCAGCTTTTTTAAAGACAATAGTCAAAAGTTCCTTCAGTTAGTGCAGGCCCACTCAGGATACCCTATTTGACTAGCTCAAAATCAACCAATCAATAATCTTAATCTTCAAAATTCCTTCACTTTTGTAAATAGTCTGATCCCAGTAATGATATCCCTTAGAGGTAGCAAGGCAAATATTCATTCAAACATTTGACATATATCAGTGTCATGTGTTGATGACCTCTGCCTACTACTTTTACTTTATGGCTAATGTATTAGTATGCATGTGTATATGTGTATGTATGTGTATGTGTGCAAAAGTCAAAGGACAGCTTTGTATAGTAGGTTCTCACCTAGGATCCAGGGATTGAAGTCAGTTTCATGAGACTTGCATAGTGAGTGCCTTTATTCAGGCATACATTTTGTCAACCCTTGCTTCATGCTTTCAGTCTCAATTTCTCCCCTGCCCTTCCCTCCCCTCCCCCCAAAGCCCCTCCCCTCCCCTCCTTTCTCCTCTACTCCTCCGTCCTTTTCTCCCTTCTCCTCTCTGTTCCCCTCTCCCTCTTTTTTCTCTTCTCTCCTCCACTCTCCTTTTCTCCCCTCTTCTCTCCTTCCCCTCCCTTTCCCTTCCCTCTTCTCCTTTTCCTTCTCCGTCTCTCTCCTCCCCTTCCCTCCTCTCTCCATCTCTCCTCTCCTCTCTCCCCCACTCCACTTCTCTCTTTTACCATCCCAGCCCTTCCTCTCCTCCCCTCCCTTTCTCTCTCACCTGGTCCTCCCTTTCTTCCCCATTTCCTTCTATATATCCTCTCCATTTTTCTCTGTGCCCAGTTCTCTTTTGCTTTCTTAGATGGGGGGTTTCCCTTTGTAGCTCAGATTAGCCTAAAATTATGTAGCCCAGGTTATCTTCAAATTCTTGTAGGTCTATTCTCCTGCTTCACTTGTCAAAGTGCAGGGATCATAGGTGAGAGGCACCATGCCTTGATGACTTTCAGTCCTGACATGTTAGAATGATGAGTTTGGTAATAAGATAGAAAATTTGAAGACTTCTAAAATTGAGAGCAAATTTTAGACATGATTTCAAACTGATTCTCAAGACAACTGAGAAGTAACTTCCACACAAGCCTTTTGATGGGTGTGCAAACATCTTATCAGCACACTAAATATTTTGAAGCACTCTCTCTCAGTTGAGTTAAAACATGGTTGAACAAAAGAAAACAAAGCCCAGAGCCATGTCAACATATCTTTCAGCCATTTAGCAATTGCCATGCACCAACTATAGCGGTTTCATGATGAGTAAGACAAAAATATTTAACACTTTCCAGAAGAGAAAAATTTCAAAGATTCCCCAAATCAGGGTCAGCTGTAGGACGATGAGATCCTGGACCCATCGCTGCCTGTTTTGAGCAACAGGGCAGCCTAGGAGAGCTTAGCTTTCCTCACCTGTGCCTGCACTGAAATGAAAAGTTATTGTATAGTGTTTTCTGGGATTAGTTTGAGCCTCTGTTTATCCTGATCAGTAGATAGAACAGGGTTGCGACAAGATAGCAACATTAGGTCAGCTTAACAAAAGCAGCAGCACAACACTAATCCAGGAGACCCCCACACCCACAGGCAAACTTCCAAATGTGCATTCAGATGAGTAGTGGCAACGTCCAGTGTAAAGATGCTCTGATCCAGAGGATTCCAAAGGCTTTGCGAATCTAAGCGTTGATGATCAAGGACAAAGTTTGCACACAGCTGTTTGAAGTAACAGGATAGCACAATGATATCTCCTATCAAAGGCAGATTTAAGCCTCTGAAAATTTCACTGTGTCATTGGGGAAAATAGGTTTTGAAAAAACAAACAAGGTTGTATGGCATATATCTTACATATGATATTATATATAAAATATTAGTATGTTTAGCATGTATTATATATTATAAATATATATAATACAGAAGTATTGCCCTTTGCTTCGTGTGTCAGGTTAGCTGGCCTATAATCTTTCAGAGATTCTGTTCTCTCTGCCTCCCATCTTGCTGTAGGTATGCTCTTATATACTTCATCCCCTGGACATCCTTAGGCACCATATATTATAATTAGCTGGTATGTCATATTAATTTCTTGTTATTGTCTTCTGCTTATCACAAACCCTCAATCTGACTGAAATAGGTGTAATATGCTATATTATTTAATATATGGATGGGTGCATCAATATGCATCCAAATATCTAGTTAGGGTCATTGATTTTCTTTGTCATGTAAACTGGAATGAAGTTGACTTTTAGTAAATAATCTAGGACAGCAGGTATCAACTATGAATGCCACGACTAGCCAGAATACTCAGGAACCCTGCGGCAAATATGGGCTTTGTTTTGTTTTGATTTTGAGCTAAGATAGATATGAATTCTCTTGTGATCTGAGCCACGTGACTCACCTCTGAGCCCCACTTGCAACCCTCCCGTGACTTTCTTTCTGTACTTTGCATATGGCACTTGATGCCTGTTCTCAATGACTGTTAGATGAACTTGGTCCCTATGCCAGGTTTTATTATAGTAGCTGTCACACAGGCAGCTCATGGTTCTCGATACTTGCATTGCAGCCTGTGGTGGGCATGTCCTTCAATTAGTTACTTAATTATTAATTAATTAATTATTAATTAATTAATTAATGACAACCTTGAAGAGAGTATCAATGATGATCATCCTGTCCAGGGATGTCCAGGGAATGAAGTATATAAGAACATACCTCCCACATAAGAGTAAGATCAGAGTTCAGATCCTCAGACGCTAAAGCACACATATGTAATCTACATATGTACCTACAGCAAGATGAGGGCACACCAGGTGCTTCAATTATACTTGTTGCATATTAGGTCACGTGAACTAGACTGTACCTTCTAGATGAACTAATATGGGGAGATGCTGGTCTGAGAACTTAGAAAGCTTTCTAGGTGTATCAGCTAGACTGAGACCCATAGCTTACACAGGCAATGGGAACTTGTTAGGTTTTTTTTCCTCTATTACCTAGTATGTACATTAAATGCTAATTTAATATATACCAAAGCTCTTTGTTATTGGCTATAAGGAATTTTTTTATAATTAATCAGTCAGATTTATATATCAATAAATCCTCAATTCACGAGATGCCCACACAATAATTTCAGAGCCAATTGATAATGATACAAGCTGCCCACCTAGATTAGACAAGATATCCCAATTATTTTATCCATATAAGATATTATAGCGACCTGTTGCTATTTAAAGCCATGTGGAATCTGAATCATTCTGTTCATCCTCCATTTTCCTACTTCTCCTCTCCTCTGTCACTCTCTGTCTCTGCATCTCTTAGCTCCTCCTCCCATTTCCCTGTCCAATCACAAGTTTCTTGTTGTATTAACATTTACATTAATTGGACAGAAAAAAATCTTGCTACAGGTATGGACCATGAATTCCTGATCTTTCCAAGTCTTTTAACATGTAGAATTTTGTCAAATGCTTTTTCAGCATCTAATGTAATGACCGTGTCGTTTTCTTCATCTTTGAGTTTGTTTATGTAGAGGATTATATTGACAGATTTTCATATATTAAACCATCCCTGCAACTCTGGGATGAAGCCTACTAGATCATGGTGAATGATTGTTTTGATGTGTTCTTGGATTTGGTTTTCGAGAATTTTGTCAAGTAATTTCACATCGATATTCATAAGGGAATTGGCATGAAGTCCTCTTTCTTTGTTGGGTCTTTGTGTGGTTTTCTAACTGTGGTTTCATAGAACAAATTTGGTGGTGTTCCTTCTGTTTCTATTTTTTGGAATAGTTTGAAGAGTATTAATATTAGTATTAGTATTCTTTGAATGTCGTATAGAATTCTGCACTAAACCCATCTGGTCCTGGGCTTTATTTTTTTTATTTTTTGGTTGAGAGACTTTTATTGGGTTGACTGCTGCTATTTCTTTAAGGGTTATGGGAGTAGTTAGATGGTTCATCTATTTTGTTGATTTTTTTTATTTTATTTTATTTTTTTAATTTACATTCCAAATCACTTCCCCTTTCCCGTTTCCTCCCTCCCCGAAAGTCCCATAAGCCCCCTTCCCTCCCTCTTTTCTCCATTCAACCCCCTCTCATTACTCTGTCCTGGCGTTCCCCTACATCCAGTCTTTCCAGGACCAGGGGTCTCTCCTTCCATCTTTTTAGAAATCTATTGATATGCTGATTGTGTCTAGGGTATTCTGAGATTCTGGGTCAATATCCCCTTATCAGTGACTGCATACCATGTGTGATCTTTTGTGATTGGGTTACCTCACTAAGGATGATATTTTCAAGTTCTGACCATTTGCCTAGGAATTTCGTGAATTCATTGTTTTTAATTGCAGAGTAGTATTCCATTGTGTAAATATACCACATCTTCTGAATCCATTCCTCCGTTGAGGGACATCTGGGTTCTTTCCAGCTTCTGGCTATTATAAATAAGGCTGCTATGAACATAGTGGAGCATGTGTCCTTATTGCATGCAGGTAAAGTCTCTGGGTATATGCCCAGGAGTGGTATAGCCGGATCCTCCGGAAGTGTCATGCCCAGTTTTCTGAGGAGCCGCCAGACTGCTTTCCAGAGTGGTTGAACCAGCCTGCAATTCCACCAGCAGTGGAGGAGTGTTCCTCTTTCTCCACATCCTCGCCAACAACTGCTGTCTCCTGTGTTTTTGATCTTAGCCATCCTGACTGGTGTGAGATGGAATCTCAGGGTTGTTTTGATTTGCATTTCCCTAATGACTAAGGATGATGAACATCTCTTTAGGTGCTTCTCAGCCATTAGATATTCTTCAGGTGAGAACTCTTTGTGTAGCTCTGTACCCCATTTTTTAATAGGGTTACTTGCCTCTCTGGAGTTTAACTTCTTGAGTTCTTTGTATATCTTGGATATTAGCCCTCTGTCGGATGTAAGGTTGGTAAAGATCATTTCCCAGTTAGTTGGTTGCCGCTTTGTCTTTTTGACAGTGTCTTTTGCCTTGCAAAAACTTTGTAATTTAATGAGGTCCCATTTGTCTATTCTTGATCTTAGAGCATAAGCTATTGGAGTTCTGTTCAGGAAATTCTCCCCTGTGCCCATATGTTCAAGGTTCTTCCCTAGTTTCCCTTCTATTAGTTTCAGTGTGTCTGGTTTTATGTGGAGATCTTTGATCCACTTAGAATTGAGCTTAGTGCAAGGAGATAAGGATGGGTCAATTTGCATTCTTCTGCATGTTGACCTCCAGCTGAGCCAGCACCATTTGTTGAAAAGGCTATCTTTTTTCTACTGGATGGTTTTAGCTCCTTTGTCAAAGATCAAGTGACCATAGGAGTGTGGATTCATTTCTGGGTCTTCAATTCTGTTCCATTGATCTACATGTCTGTTACTGTACCAATACCATGCAGTTTTTAACACTATTGCTCTGTAGTACAGCTTGAGGTCCGGGATACTGATTCCCCCAGAGGTTCTTTTACTCTTGAGAATAGTTTTAGCTATCCTGAGTTTTCTGTTATTCCAGATGAATTTTTGAATTGCTCTTTCTCACTCTATGAAGAACTGAGATGGGATTTTTGATGGGCATTGCATTGAATCTGTGTATTACTTTTGGTAAGATGCTCATTTTTACTATATTAATCCTGCCAATCCAAGAGCATGGCAGATTTTTCCATCTTCTGAGGTCTTCTTCAATTTCTCTCTTCAGAGACTTGAAGTTCTTGTCATACAGATCTTTCACTTGTTTGGTTAGCGTCACGCCAAGATACTTAATATGGTTTGTGGCTATCGTAAAGGGTATTATTTCTCTTACTTCTTTCTCAGCCTGCTTATCCTTTGAGTATAGGAAGGCTTCTGACTTGCTTGAGTTGATTTTATATCCGGCCACTTTGCTGAAGTCGTTTATCAGCTGTAGGAGTTCTCTGGTGGAGTTCTTTGGGTCGCTTATGTATACTATCATATCGTCTGCAAATAGTGATAGTTTGACTTCTTCCTTTCCAATTTGTATCCCTTTGACCTCTTTTTGTTGTCTAATTGCTCTAGCTAGAACTTCAAGTACTATATTGAAAAGATATGGAGAGAGAGGGCAGCCTTGTCTAGTCCCTGATTTTAGTGGGATTGCTTCAAGTTTCTCTCCGTTTAGATTGATGCTGGCTACTGGTTTGCTGTAAATTGCTTTTACTATGTTTAGATATGGGCCTTGAATTCCTGATCTTTCCAAGACCTTTAGCATGAAAGGATGCTGAATTTTGTCAAATGCTTTCTCAGCATCTAATGAGATGACCATGTGGTTTTTTTCTTTGAGATTGTTTATGTAGTGGATTACATTGATGGATTTCCTTATATTGAACCATGCCTGCATCCCTGGGATGAAGCCTACTTGATCGTGGTGAATGATTGTTTTGATGTGTTCTTGGATTCGGTTGGCAAGAATTTTATTGAGTATTTTTGCATCGATATTCATAAGAGAGATTGGCCTGAGATTCTCTTTCTTTGTTGGATCTTTGTGTGCTTTTGGTATTAGTGTAATTGTGGCTTCATAGAACGAGTTGGGTAGTGTTCCTTCTGTTTCTATTTTGTGGAACAGTTTGAAGAGTATTGGTGTTAGGTCTTCTTTGAAGGTCTGATAGAATTCTGCACTAAAACCATCTGGACCTGTGCTTTTTTTGGTTGGAAGACTTCCAATGACAACTTCTATTTCTTCAAGGGTTATAGGACGGTTTAGATGGTCTATTTGATCGAATCAGATCCTGGTTTTGTTGATTCTTTGTATAGTTCTTTTTGTTTCTACTTGGTTGACTTCAGCCTTGAGTTTGATTATTTCCTGCCTTCTACTCCTCTTGGGTGTATTTGCTTGTTTTTGTTCTAGAGCTTTCAGGTGTGCTGTTAAGCTGCTAGTGTATGCTTTTACCAGTTTCTTTTTGGAGGCACTCAGAGCTATGTATTTTTCTCTTAGCACTGCTTTCATTGTGTCCCATAAGTTTGGGTATGTTGTGGCTTCATTTTCATTGAACTCTAAAACGTCTTTAATTTCTTTCTTTATTTCTCCCTTGTCCAAGTTATCATCGAATAGGCTATTGTTCAGCTTCCATGTGTATGTGGGCTTTCTGTTGTTTTTGTTGCTTTAGAAGACCAGCCTTAGTCTGTGGTGATATGATAGGAAGCATGGGATTATTTCAATCTTCTATCAGTTGAGGCCTGTTTTGTGACCGATTATATGGTCAGTTTTGGAGAAGGTACCATGAGGTGATGAGAAGGTATATTCTTTTGTTTTAGGATGAAATGTTCTATAGATATATGTTAAATCCATTTGGTCCATAACTTCTGTTAGTTATACTGTGCCTCTGTTTTGTTTGTGTTTCCATGATTTCTCCATTGATGTTAGTGGGGTGTTGAAGTCTCCCACTATTTTGTGTGAGGTGCAATGTATGCTTTCAGCTTTAGTAAAACTTCTTTTATGAATGGTGGTGCCTTGCATTTGGAGCATAGATGTTCAGAATTGAGAGTTCTTCTTGATAGATTTTTCCTTTGGTGATTATCAAGTGTCCTTCCTTAACCTTTTTGATAACTTTTGGTTGAAAGTTGATTTTATTTGATATTAGAATGGCTACTCCAGCTTGTTTCTTGGGACCAATTGCTTGGAAAATTGTTTTCCAGCCCTTTACTCTGAGGTAGTTTCTATCTTTGAAACTGAGGTGCATTTCCTGAAAGCAGAAAATGCTGGGTCCTGTTTAAGTATCTAGTCTGTTAGGCTGTCTTTTTAATGGAGAATTGAGTCCATTAATATTAAGAGGTATTAAGGACTAATGATTGTTGCTTCCTGTTATTTTTGTTGTGAGATGTGGAATTATGTTTATGTGGCTATCTTCTTTTGGGTTTGTTGAAAGATTACTTTTTTGCTTTTTCTAGGGTGTAGTTTTAACTTTAGTAAAAGGCTCCTTGTGTTAGAATTTTCCATTTATTATCCTTTGTAGGGCTGGATTTGTGGAAAGATATTGTGTAAATTTATTTTTGTCATGGAATACCTTGGTTTTTCCATCTATGGTAAATGAGAGTTTTGCTGGGTATAGTAGCCTGTGCTGGCATTTGTGTTCTCTTAGAGTCTGTATGAGATCTGCCCAGGATCTTTTAGCTTTCATAGTCTCTGGTGAGAAGTCTGGTGTAATTCTGATAGGTTGGCCTTTATATGTTACTTGACCTTTTTCCCTTACTGCTTTTAATATTCTTTCTCTGCTTTGTCCATTTGGTGTTTTCACTATTATGTGACAGGAGGAATTTTTTTTCTGGTCCAATCTATTTGGAGTTCTGTAGGTTTCTCGTATGGGCATCTTTTTCTTTAGGTTAGGGAAGTTTTCTTCTATAATTTTGTTGAAGATATTTACTGGCCCTTTAATTTGGGAATCTTCACTCTCTTCTATACCTATTATCCTTAGGCTTGGTCTTCTCATTGTGTCTTGGATTTCCTGGATGTTTTGGGTTAGGAGCTTTTTGCCTTTTGCATTTTCTTTGACTGCTGTGTCAATGTTTCCTATGGTATCTTCTGCATCTGAGATTCTCTTTTCTATCTTTTGTATTCTTTTTGTGATGCTTGCATGAATGTCTCCTGATCTCTTTCCTAGGTTTTCTCTCTTCAGGGTTGTCTCCCTTGGTGATTTCTTTATTTGTTTCTAGTTCCATTTTTAGATCCTGGATAGTTTTTTTCAAATCTTTCACCTGTTTTGTTGTGTTGTCCTATAATTCTTTAAGGAATCTTTGTGTTTCCTCTTCAAGGGTGTCTACCTGTTTACATGTGTTCTCCTATATTTCTTTAATGGGGTTATTTATGTCCTTCTTAAATCCTCTCTCAGCATCATGAGATGTGATTTTAAGTCAGAGTCTTGCTTTTCTGGTGTGTTGGGATATCCAGGACTTGCTGTGGTGGGCAAACTGGGTTCTGATGATGCCACGTAGCCTTGGTTTCTGATGTTTATGTTCTTGCCCTTGCCTCTTGACATCTGTTTATCTCTGGTATTGATGGTCTTGCTGTCTCTGTGGCTTGTCCCTTCTGCAAGCCTGTGTGTCAGTACTTCTGGGAGACCAGTTCTCTCCTGGAGGAATTTGGTTATGGAGAGTGTGGCACAGAGTCAGCTCCTGGGTATAGATAGAAACTGGAAGGTTCCTGTCCTTGGCTGTTCCTTGGTTCCTGTGTCCTGATGGCTCTGAGCAGGTCTCTCTTGGGCCAGGAATTTGAGTAGAAGTGGTGGTATTACCTGCACTCACAGGTGTGTAGGCCCTCCCGGGAGACCAGCTCTCTTCTGGTGGTATTTGGTTATGGCAAGCTGTGGCATAGGGTCAGTTCTAAACCAGAAGTATCCTGACCCAGTCTGTTCCTTGCTTCCTGTGTCCTGAGGGCTCCAGGTGGGTCCTTCAAAGCAGAAGTGGTGGTCTTACCTGTGCTCATAGGCATGTCTCCACTCCTAGGAAACCAGCTTTCTCCCAGCAGTATTTGGGTATGCTATAAGGAAATTTGTGTTGTATAAATATAAATATATTAATTAAAAAGAGTAACAAGTAGCTGCAGGTAACATTTATCTTTTATAGTAAAATCAAATAATTATGCCATATTTTTGGTTGTCATTTGATTACTATTATTTTAATTTTCATTTTCTGTTAATGTTTGAACATGGTTTTGCTATGTACCTCATGAATGCTGGGATTAGACAAATAGTCCACCAAGTTAGAAATTTTTATTTATTGTTTCTTTATGTTTAAATGTGTGTTTTAAACATTATTTTAACTATTTTTATCAGAATATGCAATTTTTCATGAATATTTCTGTTGTTTAATTATTTTAGCTAATTTTTACTTTTTACTGCTTCTAAAGATGGCCCAAAGTCCTTGCAAGAAAATAATGAATGTATTCCAAGTGCTCTTGATATTTATCAATCAACAATGAATAATTATCAATTTGTGAATGACTAAGCAGTGTTTTTCCATTTTCAACTACTGAAATGTTAAGTCCAGAGTCTCACAAATGTTCTGTAACACCTACTCTATGGGGTATTTTGGATATACCAGACTTATTCTAGAAATCTTTATTTTGTCCCATATCCTGAATAGATGTTTTGTTTTTTTTTTTTTTTCATTTTTGTTTTTTGAGACAGGGTTTCTCTGTGTAACTCTGGCTGTCCTGGAACTCACTCTGTTCTGGTTGGCCTTGAACTCAGAAATCCATCTGCCTCTGCCTCCCAAGTGCTGTGATTAAAGGTGTGCACCACCACTGCCCGGCCTGAATAGATGTTTTAGTTCACAGCTTGTTTGTCCAATCTACTCTATAAGGTTTATTATGTTCTTATGCTTTAAAAGCAATGGAAATATATTTTAATTTTAGAATTTCTTGCTTTTAGGAATTGTATGTGGTATCCTCTAAAATTTTGTATGAAGTGATGAAGGGGAAGTCAGCAACATTATGTACTACTTTTACCAAACAATAATTCTGGACTTAGTAGCCTATGCCTCAAAAGCAGGCACAGAGGTTATATACTATAATCACACAGCACAAACAATATTCAAAACTGGATCTGATTATTTCCTACATCAAAAGCTGCAATTTTGTGGTCTTCCAACAACAGAGGAAAATACAGAGATTTGTTATTACTGAATGAATTAGTAAGCTAGAATTCAGTTGACAGAGAATTTCATTTTTTAAGTATTTATACCTCCATGAAACATTTTCTAATATTGATTCTTTCATTAGAAGCCAGGAAATAATTTTTTTCCTAAGTAAATAGGAAATTGGTTTCAAGCAAATTAATACTGGAGGAGTAGCAAGATTTAAATCTCCCATAATTTTTCATATACCACATTTTCTTGGTTTCTGTGCTGTATCTTTTTGTTCTTATAATGTTTCCAAAACATCTAATGGAAAACTAAACAATGCAAAGGGAAACTTGGAGGCTGAAACCCTTCATAAATAATCAAGCAACAATCAAGTATTTATGTGAGCACTGAAGCTAACAGGCCAGACCCGGAATTCATTGAAAAGGACATTCTCTGAGTTCAAAAACTACAGTCATTCTATACAATCATAAATAAAAGCCAGCTATGAACTTTGGGTAGAGAGGACTAAAAGAGATTCATGGAAAAATACATTTATAATCTAATTAGAGATAAAGGTAATATTTTTCCTATGTAATATATGATTCTATATAGTCAATTGTGTCTGGCAAAGGATGTTTAAAGGAGTAGCTCAAGGTTATAGAAAAATCCCCAAGGAATGCTCGCAGCAACATCCTGAAACCAGAGCTCTCATATAATAGAGTCACTGTGGTTTCCTCAGTGGAGAGCATCTGTGAATTGTGTACAATTTTAACTCTGAAGGAGCAGAAGGAGAACTGGGTACATCAGAGTGCTTTCACCTGTACTCACTTTCTGCTTGAAGAAGAGAGCTATGAGATTTGCTCATTTTCCTCTTTGATAATCTCCCTGTGCTATCAGAAGATAGATGATGTTTCTGTCAACCTTCAAAATGTTTTCCATGTAGGCAATCTTGTAGATGCAAGGTCAAAAATTTATATAGGGGATCTGAACCTGGAGCATGTGCAAATAAAAGCTGAGTATAAAAACCAAATTTTTTTTATCAAGAAAGGAGCAAACCATTCAGTTGTGCAGAGAGGGTGTGAGTGGAGGTGAGGAGTGTGACCTTACAGAGGTAGACCCAGAGAAGGTCATTACATTGAACTTCTTCCAAGGTCTCAACCATCTTATCTTCATTCAATCTTTCTAGTATAGCTTTAAAAAAATTATTTCTCAAATTTGACTGTAGGTGTGGTAATACAATATATAGTAGCGAAAATTCCAATGAGATCTCCTCTAATTCATAAGCATCTAAACGATCTAAACATATAAAAAGAACAGAAAAATCAACAAGGGATCTTTAATGCACTGATTGTAACAGAATGTTTCCACAACATCTAATAAATGATATGATTTGAATGAAAGACTTTGGAGATAGTTATCCTGATGCTGATTGACTGCATGAGTTTTAACTAATGCATGTTCTAGAAAGCACTTAAGGAATTTAGAGTTTAAAATTTAAAAGTATCTCCATCGACCCTCAATTACTTATCTTCAAATTGAACACGCTTTTTCATTGTTTTAGTTCTTCTTTGTTGTCCTCCTCTCCCTCTTCCTCTTTTTCCTCTTCCTCCTCTTCTTCTTCTTTTTCTTCTTCGTCTTCCTCTTCTTTCTCCTCTTCTTCTTTTTCTTCTTCTTCCTTTTCCTCTTCTTCCTCCTCCTCTTCCTCTTACTCTTTTTTCTTCCTCCCCTTCTTCCTTTTCTTCTTCTTCCTCTTCTGTTTCCTCTTCCTCCTCCTCTTCTTCCTTTCTTCCTCCTCCTCCTCTTCTTCCTCCTCCTCCTTTTCCTTTTCTTCTTCCTCTTCCTCCTCTTCTTCCTTTTCTTCTTCCTCTTCCTTTTCTTCTTCTTCCTCCTCCTCCTCTTCTTCTTCTTCCCCCTTTTCTTCTTTCTTTTCTTATTCCTCTTCTTCTTCTTCCCCCTCCTCCTCTTCTTTTTCTTCTTCATCTTCCTTTTCCTCTTCCTCCTCCTCTTCTTCCTTTTCTTCTTCCCCCTCCTCGCCTTCTCCTTCTTCTCCTTCTCCGTGTTCTTTCTCCTTCTCATCTTCCTCCTCCTCCTCTTCTTCTTCCTCTTTTTCTTTTTCTTCCTCCTCCTCTTCCAACTTCTGCTTCTGTCTTTTTTGCTGCTTCTTCTGCTTCTTTTTGCCTGACACTTTTGCAGGAGGTGAAACAGAGCAAATAACCAGACAGACCAACTGTTCTAAGGAACTTGCCATCTCCCAGAGCCAGAAGATGATGAAAAAAAAAACTATACCTACCCAAAAAAGAGCATGCTCTAAAAAGTAGTACAAAGAGAGAAGAAGATAATTGGAACAATACACCAAAGAGAAAAAAGAGGGTGTCTAACTCCTTGCCATGTTTACAACTTCAGCTCTCAGCCTAAGTGCAATGTGTGACATTCCCAGCAGTATTAGGACACAGGATTCAAGTCGTATGGTGGTACATGATTTGTAAGGTGGCAGAAATCCAAGCCGGAAGCTACACAGAGGAGAGGGTATCTAAATGAGAACTGAAGTGATATCAAAGAGAGGCAGAGTTTTGAAGGACTATTTGGACAGACTGATAACTCTTAGATTCCAGGACAGATATTCAAGTTGAGTCCCGGGCTTTTGACCTATGTGGAGATATTTGATGAGAGGAGGAAAGGAGAGCTCAGTGTTAACGGAGGACTGGGTGGTGGAGGGTAAGCTAGTGGTTGCTTTGACTGTGCTGAGTTTGGTAGCTTGCTAGACTTTATCGGTGAAGTTTCGTGCATAAGCTTATATTAGGAACACAAGGGAGAGTCAGGAATGGAGATGTAAATATAAGGATTGTCTCCACTCCGAGTGTAATAAAGTAACCAGAAATATGGAGATTAAAATGAAGTATGCAAAATGCATATATTAGTGACTGGAAGAAAGACATGGATATAAGTCAACATATTAGTGATGCTTTGCTGTGTATAGTTAGTAAGGTTATGAATAAGTGAAATAATACATTAATGTATTTAGGATTTAGAAATTTTCTACATCAAACTATCCTTAATATTAGAATGTAATTTTATGTTTGAAAAACTGCAAAGATTAGTGATGAATTAAAATATCTAATACAAGTGGTTACAAATTATATCTAGACATTAAATAGTTGAACTGTCTCTTCGTTCACCTGAAGTGATTGAAGATGTAGCTCCATGGTAGACAGCCTGTCTACTGCACACGAAGCCATGTGTTCAAGTCTCAGCACTGGTGGAAAAGTTGCAGTTGTGTAGAGACAGCACATTTGTGTTGCTTGCTGTTGTGGACGTATCCCTAGAATTTGTGTTCTATAAAGTTAATGGTACTGGTGCATGGAAGCGGCCTTTCAGAGGCAACTAAAGTTGAGGAGGATCACGATGGTGACTTTCATATTGGTGTGTGTGACTTTGTAGGACCAGAGACATGGGCTGCTGTGATGTCTCTGCCTTGTCACCCAACACCCTCTACCATATTGCAATGCAGTATAAGGTCCTCACCAGCTGAGCTGACAGTAGCAGCATGCTCAGAACCAGGCCTGTGTCCAGAGCTAGCAGACAAGTGCACCTCTACTCTTTATAAATGACCTGGTCCGTGGTATTCAGTTACAGCAACAAAAACCAGATGAAGACACCTTCCTGCTATTAAAACCATCCATGTGTGCTCTAAGCACATGTGAGAAACTACAAGAGAACAAAGGAAAATAAGTTTATCTACTACCAAAAATTTAGGTTTTTCAATCAATCCTGTTTTACACTGTTGGTGGTATATTCCTGTCTTTCTCTCCATCTCTTTTTTTTTGTCTTGTGATAAAACCAATGTGCTATTAGTCTCTCAGCAGCGCATTTTTATCTGAGGTCAAAAAAGGTTCATTTCTGCCCATGGTCTCCCGTCTCCCGATAGTGATCTACAATGCTTGGCCTCCATGATGCTGCTACAATCTAGGCTTTCCCTGGAAACTTTCATTTTCACTCCAGTGCCATAAAACTGCAACCTCAAATTTATTGTGATATTTACATATATGACAGCTGTTAAAACTGCAGTAGTTGAAATGCACCATGGGAGAGTGACCAGGGCAAACGCATATGTAAACTCACGCACACTGGCTTTCATGTGAGTAATTTATGGTAAAGTTGAACTTTGTTTACCCTTTTGGAAAAAAATGGAGATGTGCATCGATATTTACGTAATTAAGTAACCGAGCCACTCTCACTTCCATGCATTGATTAATTTGCAATTATGTCTACTGAAGAGTTTATAAGTGACTTATGTGCCAGGCAAAGAGCCAAAGGCAGCAAAGTCAGAGAAAATGACAGACACACGAAGAAGCAATGTTAGCATCTGGTGAGGGCTGCTGAAAGCATACTAGGGAAGTGCTTTGGAATCATAAAAGGGAATGGGAGAAGGCACCCTGGAGCTAAGCCTTAGATGAATGAGTCTTTACTGGGCAGGAGAGGTAGCATGTGTTCCATGAAGAGCTATGAAAGGCAGAAGACATGATTGAGGCTGTAAGTAAAGCAACAACAGGAAGTTTGATTGGTCCTTGATGATGGATCTTTTCTGTCAAGCTAAGGAATTAGGATTACACATTGAAGATCAAGGAAGACACCTGAGGGTTCAGGATATTAAAGACTAGAACTATGTGTGCAGGCAAAAATGATTCTGGGGCAGTATGAGGATAGATTACAGAGGAGCAGATAGCAGGAGCAATGGTGACGGGCTGCATTCAATGCACAAGATAAAGGAGGCTGGAAACCTAAGTAATGTCTGAATGGAGGGAGGAAGGAGGAGATACCCAGAGAGGATGCCAACGTCCAGTGATGGATTAAGGAAGAACAGGATGAACAAGACAGGAAGTAAAATTTTCAAAAGGAAGTTGGTCAAGAAACTCAGAAAATTGGAAATTAAAGCAAATAATGGAAGAATCAACTGCTGTTTTGAAATAATCAATCGAATATGAACATTTAAACAGAAAGGAGGCATGGCTGACAAAAAGAATATTACTTTATTCTAAACCAAAGTCAGTGTGTTTGAATAATATTTAACTTTATCCTTGTTTGGAATAGAAGAGGAAAGGGGGCTGAAGGGAAGTACGCTCTCACATGGATTGACTGAATAAGAGAAGAAAGGTATAGGCATTTGCAAAAGACAGAAATGATGGTGCTTAGCACAAAAAGATTAATAAACTTAACCTTTCCTTTCATCTTTCCGACTAATGGAATAAACACACATGCACACACACGTACACACACATCTGGCCATGCACACACATGCACATACACACCTATTTGGAGGTGAGACCTTGTCAGAGTATGTGTGTCACTGTAGGTCTGGGCTTTAAGACCCTCATCCTAGCTGCCTGGAAGCCAGTATTCTATTAACAGTCTTCAGATGAAGATGTAGAACCCTCAGCTCCTCCTGCACCATGCCTGCCTGGCACTGCCATGCCTCTGAAACTGTAAGTCAGCCCCAATTAAATGTTATCCTTATAAGAGTTGCCTTGGTCATAGTGTCTATTCACAGCAGTAAAACCCTAAGACGCTGTGGCATTGCTGAAAATACTGTGCAGACAGAGGCATATGAGTTGTCTTTGCTCTGACTCTATCAGCTTCTAGAGGTGTGAATGGGCAAATCACCTGAATTCTGCTTTTGAGATTTTCCACTTCTAATTTATAATATTGTATAACTAGTGTGTTCTCTGGCTACCCTGTGGTTTTGTGAGGATTAAATGGCCACATTAGGAAAAGGGTCCTGGATCTCATTGTTATTACTGCTCAAGACCATGGAACCTTACAGAAACCAAGATGACTGCTTACTTACTACCAACAGATGTCTGAAACTGGTGCCTAAAACAACTTTGCTTTAAACAATTGAGTCTTACCAATCCCAATGCATACATTCAATGTCAGGACAAAGATTAGGACCAAGAGACTGGACACAGTCCTTTGTGTATTTACTCATCAAGACTCACACATGGTCATAGCCACCAGGGCCAGTGTGCAAAGTAGATTTTAAGGAAGAAAGATTCCTTGCCTTTATGTTTTCTGCATATAATAAGGGAAAGTAAAGGCAGGAGGAGTAGACCTCATACTCAGATGTAACTTCCATCAATTTCTTCAGGACAGCGACAGAGACCATAGGGGAACTAACAACCAGCTCCAGCCACATGGTTCCCCTTTCAAGAACTCTGCTGCCTGGGCCCCTGAGACAGCCTAGTTAGTAAAGATGCTTCCTGATAAACCTGAGGATATGGGTTGATTCCCATGTGGTAGGAGAGAAATGGCAAAAGTTGTGTTCTGTGCAGACATATCATGGCATATACACATGCGCACACACACACACACACAAGCATGTGCACATACACACATACATATCATGCCATACACACATGCACACACACACACCATGGCATACACACACACACACACACACACACGCACACACACGCACACACACATGTGCACATACACACGTACACAGCATGGCATATACACATGCACACACACACACAAGCATGTGCACATACACACATACATATCATGCCATACACACATGCACACACACACACCATGGCACACACACACACACACACACACACACACATGTGCACATACACACGTACACAGCATGGCATACACACATGCACACACACACCATGGCATACACACACACACACACACACACACACACACACACCATGGCATGCACACACACATGTGCACATACACATGTACACAGCATGGCATACACACATGCACACACACACCATGGCATACATACACACACACACACACACACACACACACACACACACACAGATAAAGATTTAGCCCTGACTGGGTGCTGCACCTAGCATCAAAGACACACTCCCTGACTACACAACACAGGACAGTGATGCAATTCCTGACCTTATTCTGTTTTCCTATTTTATGACAAATACCAGCAGATGTAGAAAAAATTTATTCATTACCTGTACCCATTCACAGAATTAGACCTTGTATCATGTACTACTTATTATAAGCCCTTTTTCTGTTCTAAGGAGAGCATTCAGCAAATAATTTGAAAAAATAGTGACCATGCCTATAAATGGATATAGCAATTCCAAATGGCTTACTTTCTTGGATGGATTTTCAATTTTTTTTTAAAATGAAGAAGTATGAGAGTTTTGACCTAAGATGAAAATGTGGGAAGCATGAAAGAAGAAAAGAAAGAAGGAAGGAAGGATGAAAGTAGAGAAGTAGAGGGGAGAGATGGAAGGAAAATCAATCAACCCAGGAAATGGATGGGAGGAAAATCAATCAACCCAGACAATGGATGTGTGGAAAATCAATCAACTCAGACAATGAATGGGCATTGTGATCTTTAACAAACAAGGTGAATTGAAGAGCAAATAAATATGACATGTTCTGAAAGGGAGACCAAAATATATTATCTCTGGTTTTAGGTATACATTTGGTGTTGAGGATGGAAATATATGCATCAGAAATTTGTAGTGATTCTTATAAGATAAACTTCATGCAAAATGTATTTTCTGTTGTATGATGATGACTGGATAGGCAACAACTTTCATTAATAAGCACCTCATCAATAAATACTACTCCATTAAGTATCATCTAAAAGACCAGATTTGAAACTAATCGTTTCATGACGTGGTTGTTGACATTTCCCAATGAAATTATACCTTCTCAAAGGGTATGATAAAGGAGGTTTCATAGCAAAATGTTAATACTGCCTTTTCCATTCTCATTTCAAAGTATTCATCATAATTTACTCATCCAGAAAAAGGCATTTTTTATTCACAGTGATAGCTATGATAAAAACTATATGGTGCGGGAAAGCATAAAAAGTCAAACTTTTATGAGCACTTATAAAGTTGTATCTATTTTAAAACCTTAAATAAATAAAATGTTTCCTCCTTCAGCATCAATGAATTGTTCAAGTCCTACAAACAATCATGACTGAGAGTACCATGTACTAGGAAAAGAGACTTCTCATCAACAAAAACAAGGGTTCCAACCAGTATTTTAAATAAAGGTTTTAAAAAATAGTCCCTTAGAGTTGATTTAGAAAAAACACTCTTCTGTCTGTTTCTGTTAACGCCCACATGAGTTTTACTAGTTGCAACTGAAATCACAAAAGCCAGGGTTTGATGCTTAGCTGGCAAGATGCCAGGATAATAAAATTAATAACATATGCTGAAGAACCCATTTGTAACAATTTTTCCATTAAAAAAATGAGGCAGCTCAAAGCTACTGACAGGACCTTCCTCCACTGTGGGGCCCCATTCCTTTGTGTGTGTGTGTGTGTGTGTGTGTGTGTGTGTGTGTGTGTGAGAGAGAGAGATTATATATATATATATATATGCCTGTGTGCTGAAGCCCGGGTTAGTTGCTTTTGCTAACAACTTCAAAATTCAAGCATTTCCTTAGCTCTTAAGCAGAAAGTTTATTTTGTTATTGTCATTGGCAGAAGCACAGCTTCATCCTCTGCCTCCTCCCTGCTTCTTCTTCCTCTTCTTTTACTTTCTCCTTCCTCCTCTCTCTTCCCTACTGGATTCTGGAAATGTCTGTGAATTAGTGGCATTTCCAAGAGCTCAGACATGTGTATAGGGACACTGTTTAATAAAAAAAAGTTTTATTTTATTTTAATGTGTGTGTGTGTGTGTGTACATGTGTGTATGTTTGAGTGTAGGTGCATGTGCCTTCATAGTGCAGAAGATAATACAGGATTCTCTGGAGCTGTAATTACAGGTGGTTGTGAGCCACTTGATATGGGTGCTGGGAACCAAGTTACGGTCTTCTGCCAGAATAGTAAGCACTCTTAACTATGGATCCATCTCTCTAGCCCATTATGAACACTTTTAATAGCACAGTTTGGATTACACTTGCTTGTCTCACTGTCAATAAATAGCCTGACATGGATTCTTCTGCCTGGGACTCTAAAGTTCTCAAATCCCAAAGGCCATGCCACAGAGTATGCCTATCTAATTTAGAGAAAAGTCCTATGGAGCCCTCCAAGACAGTCTTCACCTCATGCACAAAACAGATGACATAACTTTCAAACATAATAAATAGGAGCAGCTAATTAGGGAAGGAAGATGCTACCAGTAGCAGCAAAGACAACTAACTCAAACCAGCAGTAGTTAGAGACATGTTAAAGCCAGGCAGAGAATAAGTATAGCACACACCTCATCATTTAATGTGTGTGTGTATGTGTGTCTGTATGTGTTGTGTAATACGTGCACACATGTACACATGGGTGGATACGGAGGCCAGAGGAAGACACAAGATGTCCTCTATTGCTCTGCGTTATTCCCCTAAGACAGTATCTCTTACTGAAGTAGAGACTAGTCTGGTGGCCACTGTAACCTAGTGTTCCCCTATGTTGTTGGAGTTATAGGTATGTCTGCCCAAGACTGGCTTGTCTCTGGTACTAGGTATTTGAACTCTTGTCCTCGTGTTTGCATGGCAAGTGCTCTTACCCACTGAACCTTTCCCCCAGTTCCCTGCCCCATCATTTATGCACTAAAGAGCATTGAAGGGTGCCATGGAATTCAAGACCTGGGAGACTAACCACTGAAACACAATGGCAAATACTCATGTAGATTAACCCAGGTCAGAAAGAAAGACCAGGTTTTATCTTCACTGCCAAAGAACATGAATAAGACACCTATGTATTTTTTCATAGTAGTTCGAATAGAGATTATAATGATTTTGTTAAATTCAAAATATTTATGGTAGTTTTTAGTATGTGTAAAAGATTGTTTCCAGGACTCTCAAGTCCTTTTTATGAGATGTTATGGTTACGATGTTTTCATAAGATCTATATATATTTGCCTATAGACCTTAAATCCTACCTATGCTTATTACAATATCTGTTCAATGTAGATGGTATGTAAATGGTTTTTATTCTCTATTGTTTAGAGAATAATAAAGAAAATGTATAGTTCAATATAACTCAATGGTTGTTTCCTAATATATTTGATTGGTTGAATCCAGAGATATAGAATCTGCAGGTGGAGAAGGCCAGCTGTACAAGTCTTCAGAGCATTTGCTGTTGGAGATGAACTGTCTGATTGTCTATGCAGAGAATATACTGCTCAGGAAGATTCACAGCAACAATGGATCACTGAGCTATGGGCTTCAGGGCAACTGGAACAAAGATCTCTACTTTGTAAAATTCTGTTTTGCTGATGTTTTCAAAATGAGTGTGGCAGGGATGGGGGTGCACACCTTTGTTTCTAGCTACTGGGGAGGCTGAGACAGGAGGATGGCTCAAGTCCAGGAATTCTGGACTGTAGTGCACTGTGCCAATCAGGTGTCTGCACTAAGTTTGGCATCAATATAGTGACCTCTCAGGAGTGGGGGAACCCAAGGTGGCCTAAGCAAGGGTGAACCAGCCCAGGTTGGAAACAGAGTAGGTCAAAAGAGTGTGTTTTTTCATAATATTTAAATATGTTCTAGAAGAATTAAAGCATGGTTTCAGTGTCACCCCTCACAGTTACCAGAATGCCCATAACCCAGAAGAATAGGTCCCATTCATTCTTCCTACCATGCATATACTGAGTCTTTGTAAAACCTGTATCTTAAGAAACTAATAACTGATGGGGACTGAAAGAGATGACCTTGGGGGTTAAAAATTCTTGCAGGTTGTTCTCTACATAGACAATCACACAATCCATCTTGAACATAAAATTCTCTGAAGACATGTGCAGCTTTCCCACTCTGTGTAGATCCAGCTCTGAGGAATCTGACAACACTCTCCTCTGACTACTGCTGGTACCAGGCATGCATTTGGCACACATACACATGTGCAGGTAAACACACATACATAAATTTCATTAAAAGAAAGCAACACATGAGTATAAGTTGAAAGGATAAGAAAACTGTGTTTGTAAAATATGAGAGGAGAAAAACAGCATGTAGGACAGATGGCTTCCAGGACACACAGGGCAGAGCATAGCTGGCAGGGACACCAGGAGGCTAGTGGGTAGAAGAGAAGGAAATAAAGGAGTTTTCAGTCCCAGGACTTGGGAGGCTGAGGCTACAACGTTGCCATGAACCAGGATCACAGAGTGAGACCCTGTCTCAAAAGCAGAAAAAAATTACAAAAGGTGTCTATGGTCTTCCACTGTATCTTTGGGTTTATTATGATCCTACCAACTACTCTCCAATGTGGCTCAATTTCATCTGTTACTCCCAGACACAAGACTGATTTTAGGAAAAGGAAGGCATGACAGGAGGAAGGAGTTAAAAACTACAGCTCTTATGTGTGGTCTAGTGCATATGTGGAAGGAAAAGCCAAGGACATATTGACATTAACATTGTGAGGTAATTGTGCAGGGGTTAAGGGGAAGGGAAGAAAAGTAGCAGTGTAAATTATAAAGTCGTGATGGACAAGTGTTTACAGATGTGTGTGAACATCACACAGACAGTGAGTAAGCAGGAGAAGAGCATCCAACAGGACAGAGATACAGTGTGGCACAGGATGGAGACACAATGTGGCCCAGGACAGAAATACAGTGTGGCCCAGGACAGAGATACAGTGTAGCACAGGACAGAGATACAGTGTGGCCCAGGACAGAGATACAGTGTAGCACAGGACAGAGATACAGTGTGGCACAGGACAGAGTTACAGTGTGGCACAGGACAGAGATACAGTGTGGCACAGGACAGAGATACAGTGTGGCACAGGACAGAGATACAGTGTGGCACAGGACAGAGATACAGTGTGGCAGAGGATGGAGATACAGCATAACACATCACTGAACACAAATGGAAAGAACGATCCTTGCCACAGCCCTGAATATAAGACTCAGAATCTCTTCAAGATTTCTATAAAGAACCTAAACTCATAAAAAAATAAGACTGAGGTTTTAAGGCTGTCAATGGAGAAAGATAGCATTATCTGTGCTCTATTTAGTAAAAACACAGGCATGACAAATTGGAGGTAAGAAAGTAATGTGGAAACTAATCAAAGATTATTACTAAACTGCAGAGATGAGAAAAAAGACAAATTGCTTCTATTAGTTCTACCTGCAAAGGACTATATGGCAATCAAAGCAAAATCAATGTAGGGGAATGAAATATTGGAAACAAGAAAGTCCTCACCATCAAAAAAAACCTAATTTTTAATATTTATACTTAGCATGAACAATATATTAAGCTAAGCATTCTTCATAATACTCTACAAATATAAAAGCATGGGCCCACAAATAGCTGTAGAGAGTCTATGATCAGAAATCCCACATAAAATGGGAAGTGAAGTGAACTGTCAGTAAGAGGCAGGGACCCCTGGCTCCAGCTGCATATGCAGCAGAGGATGCCCTTGTCGGGCATCAATGAGAGGAGAGGCTCTTGATCCTGTGAAGGCTGGATGCCCCAGTGTAGGGGAATTCGAGGGTGGAGAGGCAGAAGTGGATGGGTGAGTAGAGGAACACCTTCATAGAAGCAAGGGAAAGGGCATGGGATATGGGGTTTCAGAGAGGACCAGGAAAGGGGATAACATTTGAGATGTAAATGAAGAAAATAACCAATTAAAAAAGAGGCAGAGGTGGCACAATGGAGCATCCCACCCTTTATCATCTATGTAGCAATGAACTTTTGTCTCAGCCACAACATCCTGCACACATTAGCAAGTTAGTACATCCTTTTCATTCAAATATATGTGGTCACAACCATCCGGTTGAGAACGTCTTATCCGAAATGCTTGGAATCCAAAGCTTTGGGGGGGTTGAATATTTTGGATATGGGACTATTTGCTAACCTATAATGAGATATTTGAGAGACAGAACCTAAGTCTAAACACAGAACTCACATTTGTTCACTTTATACCTTATAGATGTAGCTGATAGGTGGTAACTTTTGTATGGTATTTTCAGACTTCTGTGAATAAAACCAAGACCCACAATGTGGTATGTTTTACTTGCCGTATCACATCACTGCTCAAAAAGTTTTTCATTCTAAAGCATTTTGCACTCTGACTTGTCCAACCTAAACCATGTGTCATAACTACCATGAGTTGCCATCACCCTTAATATGACAGTGTAATAATCAAGTTACCCTGATTCAAATATGCTCTTCTTCATATCATGCTTTCTACAACCACAGTACATCATGCATCATCTGCTCTCACTCCCTATATGTATTTATGTTCCATCCATGAGAAAATAAAAAATCATAGATGGTATTGTCTACTACGGTCTGCATATCTGTGCCCTCTTCTACCCCATCCTCACCCCAGCTATTCCTGCCCACATGTTCACACTGTGTCAGGGTCCCTAATGTGGTGATGTCAGAAGGTGAAGCCTTTGGGAGATTATAAAATCACTGGAGTGGCAGCTGACTGGAAGCGGTGCCCTTATAGAAGACTTTAAGGAGAGCTGCCTTGCCCAATCCCCATGTAATACAGTAAGGACACCACCATCTGTGAACCAGAAAGCAGGGTCTCACCAAATTTGAAAGCCTGTCGAGTCCTCAGAACTATGAGAAATAAAATTCCACTGTTTTTAATCTACTAAAGTCTTCTGGGTTTTTGTTTTGTCCTAGCATTTTGTCCCTTGTTTAAACAAACGGTTTCAGTATTTCAGCAGCTTTTCCCAAGGAAATAATACTTTTCTTGTTCAAATGAGACTTATATAGAGGGTGTAGCGATTTGAACAAGATGTATATATTTGAATGTTTAGTCACCAGGGCGTGGCACTATTTGAGAAGGATGAGGACATATGGCCTTTCTTGAGTAGATGTAGCCGGGTTGGAGGAAGTGTGTCACTGGGGTTGAGATTTGAGGTTTTAAAAGCCCATACCAGGCCCCCTCTCTCCTCCCCCCTCTCTCTCCAACACCTGTAGATCTGTATGTAGGTCTTATCTACTTCTCTCACACCATACCTGCCATGCTCCATGCCACCATACTCCCTGGCATTATGTTAATGTACAAAGCCCCTGAAACTGTAAGCTAGCCACCGATTGGATTTCTGTGAGGTTGTGAGTTCAGGACAGAGAAGGACAACTGCTTTTTCCTCTTATTTGTTACCAACTCATGCTGTGTCTCCACATCTGATGGAAAGTGGAACTCTAAAGGAGCTGGGAAATCTCTGCCCCAGAGCAGAGTCAGGAGAAGGCTCTGCTAGGGGTTGAGTGCTCTATCTGTCTGACTTTAGACAGGACAATAGGAACAGTTCTAGGATATCCCAGTGTTAATTTGGAACATCAAAGACTATGAAACCATTGCAAAAGCAGGTACATAAGTGTCAAGAAAACACTGCTACTGTCAAGAAAAACAGAAAGGGCAGACACCTTTGGAAGTACCACTGATGACATCACTGTCTGGGATTCTGAAGCAAGTGGTTTCTAGGAAATGTCAACACAAAGTCAAAGTGTCTTTCCTATGCTTCAATCCATGAGACTTCCTGCTACCAAAGAGTCAGTAATGGCCATTCCTCTTTCCTTCTTGGCTACTCCCATACAAACTATTCTAATGCCAAGCGTTCAACAGAATCAGAGACTTGTTGGTTACTCCCATACAGTAGCTATGCTACTGTAGTGAAAGGGGAAACCACTTGCTTGGCAGCCATGCACTGGAGTTCATAGGGATCATAGCATAAGGCTGCTGGTGCCTTTTCTCCACGAGTAGTCTGCATGCCACCTTGCAGATGAAAGCTATCTAGCAGGGAAGAAGTTTCCAGCTCAGTTTCAGCTTGAAATCTCTGGACTCTGCAGTGAGGATGCGTGTTGTCTTCAGCAATTGGTTTTATCATCTGGTGCTGGCAGAACACCAAGAGGAATTCAATAGCATGTGTTGATTTTTGGGCTTCCTGACTAACAGTACATAAAGTGCTATTCCACATTTGCTCCTGGGAGTTCCATGTAGTGACTCAGAGCATCTAGGAGCCTGTTATCGAGACAGGCAGAGTATCATCCTTGTAATTTGGTTTTAAGTTCAAGATATTAGATTTCATATGGCTTCTTCATACATCTCTCATTATCACTAACCCTCTTCTGAACCTTGTTATTCTCCCCATCCCCACTCCTGCCTGCATAAGTCTTCCTATACTAGTATTTCCCTGTCTTTACTTCTACCTAATCTGTGTTCTACTCTCTGATGCCTCCATTAAGGCACCCCTTCCTGGTTTTCTGGCATTCACATGTTCTCTGCTATAAGCACACACAAGAGAGAACATGCAACATATGGTTGGGGGTGGATTCCATCAATAAATACATTTTTCTGGTCCATCTCTTCACTCGCAAATTTCATTTTTCACTACAGTGAAATAAAACTCTGTTGTGTATATGTAGCACATTTTTATTATCCATTCATCAGTTGATGGACATCTAGGCTGTTTCCACTGGCTAGCAATTGCATATAGAGCAGTAATGAACATGGCCAAGCAAATATTTCTGTAGTTGGATGAAGAGCCAGTTGGGTATAAGCCAAGGAGTGGTATATCTAGGTCATGTTTCTATTCCATGTTGTTTTTGAGAAACTTTCAAACAGTTTTCTTTTTTTTTTTTTAAGATTTACTTATTTATTATAAATACACTGTAGCTGTCCTCAGACACTCCAGAAGAGGGCATCAGATCTCATTACAGATGGTTGTGAGCCACTATGTGGTTGCTGGGATTTGAACTCAGAACCTCAGGAAGAGCAGTCAGTGCTCTAAACCACTGAGCCCCTCAAAGAGCTTTCTAAAGTTGCTGTATTACTACATGCTGTACATAAAATAATGTGATTCCCTCTTTCCACACCTCTGTCAATGTTGTCTGGAATTTTCTTCTTCTTCTTCTTCTTCTTCTTCTTCTTCTTCTTCTTCTTCTTCTTCTTCTTCTTCTTCTTCTTCTTCTCCTTCTCCTCCTCCTCCTCCTCCTCCTCCTCCTCCTTCTCTTCCTCCTCTCCTCTTTCTCCTCTGGCTACTCCTCCTCTTCTTCTCTTCTTTTTCTTCTCCTTTCTCCTCTTCCTAATCTTCCTCCTCCACTTCTTCTTCTCTCCTCCCTCTTCCTCTTCTCCTTCCTAGTAGTGAAAATAATTTCTTCTCTCATACAGTACATCTCAACTACAGAGTTCCCTCCCTCTACTCCTCCTAGCTTCCCCACCTCACTTCTCTTCTAGACTGACTCCACCCACTGTTTCCGCTTTAGAAAATAGCAGGTCTACAAGAGGAGATAGCCAAACAAGGCAAAACAAGAAACAATAAGACAAGACAAAAGCCCTTATACCCAGGATGGACCGGGCAACCCAATAGAAGGAAAAGAATCTCAAGAGCAGGTATAAGAGTCAGAATACACCTGCTTCCACTGTTAGGAATCTCATAAAAACACTAAGCTAACAGTCACAACATGTACGTGGAAGACCTGATGAGGACCCAGGAAGTCCCCATGGTTCCTTTTTCAGTTCCTGTGAGCCTGTGTGATCCCTGCTTAGTTGAGTTGGTGGGATACTTATATTCTTAACCACAGCCATTCTGACTGGTTGAGGTGGGATCCTTGCTGTCTTAGTTAGGCTTTGACTGCTGTGAACAGATACCATGACCAAAGCAACTCTTATGAAGAACAACATTAATTTGGGGCTGGCTTACAGTTTCAGAGGTGCAGTCCATTATCATCAAGGAGGGATCATGGCAGCTTCCAGGCAGACATGGGACTTGAGGAGCTTAGAGTGTTGCTTCTTATTCTGTAGGCAACTAGGAGAAGACTGTTTTTCATGTGTTAGGACAAGGGTCTTAAAGGCCACACCCACAATGACACACTTTGACAAACAAGGCCACACCTACTCTAAAACAGCCACACCTCCAAATAGTGCCACTCTCTGGGCAAGCCTAGTCCAATCGCCACACTAGCAAACCTTTTCTTTCTGTCTGTAGTCTTTCTCTTCACTTAACTGGCTGTTTTATTTGTTGTAAGAAGCCTTTTAATTTTGTAAGATCCCATTTGTTGAACACTATTCTTATTCCCTTCATTAATGGCGTTCTACTCAGAAAGTCTTTAGACAACACCTACATGTTGAAGCTTTCTTCAAGAAGTGTCAGAATAGCAAGTCTAATGCTAAGCTTCCTGGTGTATTTGGAGTAGAGTTTGGTGCAGGGTGAGGAAGAAACATCTAGTTTTGTGCTTCTGTGTGTTGATATCCAGCCTTCCTAGCACCCCTTATTGAAGATTCTGTCTTCAACACTGGCATCTTTGTGAGAAATCGAGTAACTGTACACACATGGACTTGTGTCTGAGTTTGCTATTCTACTTCATTGGACTGTGTGCTTATTTTCATGCTTGCATTTTGTGCTGTTTTTGTTCCTGTGGCTTTGTTGTATAGCGTGAAATTATATGGTGGTATATCCAGCAGTTTCCCTTTTGTTCAGGATTGCTTAAACTAGCTTTCTTTTGTGTGCATGCATGTTGTCCATATAACTTTTAAGAATTTTTTCTATGCCTGTAAAGAATGGTCCTGAGTTTTGACGAGCCTTGTATAAAATCCCCAGATTATTATTGGAAAGAAAGCCTTTGCAAATTACTTTTGGAAAGAACCTTGTCTACAATATTAATTTTTCTAACTCATGAGCATGAAAGGTCTTTCAGTGTCCTAAAAGAAGTTTTAACTGTAAAGAATTATAATACAAAAAGTCCATCCATCTTTAAAATCAGGGAGGGATGCACAGGAGGGTGCCTGAGGGCTGGAGCACACTGTGAGTACCTTACCACAGCACAAAAGGAAAGTGCTACATAAGTGCTACATTGTTTGTTTAGCTGAGGACTGAGCATGGTTGGTTTACATTCTTACTGCACCCTGAGGTCTTACTGAATTCTTTTATTGCCTGAAATACTTTTTAACTGGTTGGTTTGATGTTCAAGGCAGACAATTATCTCATTTATAGAAGGAATTTGTATTACTATTTCATTCCCAGTTTCATTTCTGTAATTTCTTTCTATATTCTAATTGCATTGTCAGAGATAATTATTTTTTTTTAAAAAAATGATCATGATGCCGTGCATCTTTTTTTTTTTATTGTAGAGAGAATCAAATAGCTTGTTCTGAGATAAAAATGCATTTTATTATGTTAAGAAGCAAGTTCAGGTTTGGAGCGATGACTCGCTCAGCTGTTGAGAGCACATGCTGTTCTTGCAAAGAACCTGGTCACCTATCAACATATATGTGGGATGTCTCAAAACCATCTTGAACTCCACCTTCTTGAGATATCTGAAGCCCCTTGCTTCTATATCCACATGAAGTCATGCGCACTTACCCCCACACAGACACATACACTTTCTCAAAAATAAAATAATTTTTAAAAATTTTTGTATATATTTACATGTTTTTAAAATTATGAATGGCTCTTTAATTGTGTGACATGTCATATCAGCATATATGAAAATATTTATATTTTTTCCTATAGACTCGTGAATACTAAAAGATATACCAATATTAAAGCATCTTTGCATTTCTAGAATTATTTCTACTAGATTATAATGCTGTATTTGCTCTATTTTTCTCAGTGATGATTTTATGTAAGAGTTTCCTGTTGATATCCATAATGATAATCCCATGAGATTTTCTGACAAGAGCTATCTGTAAGAATTTTAAGCCATCCATCTTATGTTCATGCCTTTATAGAATTTGCTTTTCTATTACTTTTATTTTGTCTGGTACTTTATTGAGAAGAAGTTCTTGATGTTTTTCCCTAGTTCCTCTAGATACACATACACATTCCTCTTTTTAAGATAAGTTTTTGGAAGGGGAGGCAAGGAGTGGGTTGGTCGGGGAGCAGGGGGAGGGAAGAACCAGTAAGAGGGAAATAATTTGAAATGTAAATAAAGAATATACCTAATAAAAAATTTAGAAAGATAAGTTTTTATAAACAACACTTTCCAATAAAACTGCTATTTCTATCCAAATATTTTATAGAGTTGTGCAAATTAAGTTAACTTCCTTAACTCATTTCAAACCTTCTAAAAATTCTTTCAGTGTGGTGTTAAATAAATTTATTATAAAATATACATTTTGGATTTATTAATTGGCTCATTTGCTCATAAATGCTGTTAATTCATTTTAATGTTTATTTTTTGCTTTTTTAACTTTTAAAGACACATCTAATTCCATCTTATTAATCTTCCTTTAATTAATAAATATTTGGACCACAATATTTTCTTTAAGTGTTATATTGAATGTATCTCACAAGTTCTAATGTGAAGTGTTTTTTCTTTTTGAGATTTTTCTCTTCGAGAAAATTAGTATTATACATTCTAATATCTAGGAAGTGGGCATATTTTTTGGTTGCATCTGTCAGTCTCTGTTTTGTTACATTTTGAGCAGAGATTGTTATTTGTATTATGTTTAATTTTAAGTAGATTGACATTTATTTTATTAATAGTCTAGTATGATTCATATGTATATATCATGTTTCTGGGAATCTGAAAATAGACTGGGTTGTCTATTTTCGAATTTCAGTTCTTAAGAGATGTTGCTTGATTTTTGACATTATAAATTTTTATACAAATAAATTTAGGAAGACTGATTTCTTCTACAAACAACACACACACACATACACACATACACACACACACATACACACACACATACACACACACACACACATACACATGCCCTTTTATGTTCTTTCCCAGTTACTCAAAATTTTGTTGTTGTTGTTAAATCTAGTAAGTTTCCTAAAAAACCTGAAAGGTAACATATTTTTGAGTTTCTTTTTGGTAGTAGTGATAATACCTCATGGTACTTGAAAAGGGAGCATGTACTCATTTCACACCTCCGAAAAGCCACAGTAGTGGGAGCTTGAGGGAACTGGTCACATTGTATTCACAGGCTTGAGCTGAGAACTGTGCATTAACATTATTTCTCAGTCCCTCTCATATTCCAAGATCCTAGCCAGAGGAAGGCCCCACTCAGAATGACAGGTCTTCCACCTCAGTTGGTATAATAAAAACAGTTCCTCACACACATTCTTAGAGCCCTTTTCCCGGATGAACCTAGGTGTGCCAAGTTGATAATTAAAATCTTGCCTGCTTTTAATATTTAGATACAACTACTTTGTTCTTTTGGTGGGAAAAGTTATTTGTGTCTTTTAAGAGTTTCCTTAAGTTGTATGTTTAAATACTTGTTCTAATTCTATTTTCTTTCTAACATGAACTCTGGATGTATATATAATGTCTTCTTTTACTATTTCAATTAATACTTTTTCATTAATCTATTATTTAAGTATGCATGTGTTCTTTATTAATCTCTCTTCTTGGTGTTTATTTCTATTTCACCACAGTGTTTATATGCTGTCAAGTTTCTAATTCCATCCCCAATTTCAGGGCTTTGCTTTCCCTATTTTCTTGTTAACTCATGCTGACTTATCTACTTTATCATTGTTTGGTCATCTCTCCACTCAATATTTTCTCCTCTGTTTTGTGGTCTTCATTCATAGCAGATGCTGCTACATCAGCTTAAAATACTTATGGCAAATATTTGCTTAAAACATAATCTGTTCTATGGTAACATTTGTTTCTCCTGGCAAGTTATACTGTTGACAAAGTTTTTTTCTCATTCTTTCCATTATTCTTATGGCTTCTTTACACTGTTCTAACGTGAACCTCTTCCTATTTTTTAAATTATACAAACTAAGTGCTTGTAGAATAGGCCGAGTGGGATTCCTTTAAGTACACAATGTTGGCAGCACAGAACTTTTCTTATGCTTAGCTACCACAGCTAGTAACTTCTGCATGTAAATATGGATTTCTACACAATCTGTTTCATAAACACTCCTCTTTTCTTACATTAATTGTTCTGTTGAATCGTAGGTGAAGGGTACTGGCTTTTGCCTTCAACCTGATTACTCTTATTTCTCTATTTCCTTTATTTGATCTATAGGATAGGTATGATAGATGTATTAGATATGATAGATATATATGATACATATGATATGTAAGATATATATGGTATGTGTGATATGTATATTTATGATATATATTATATATATGGTAGCATGATATATATGTATTATATGTATGATATGTATGCGTGTCTGTATGTTTGTTTTTATATGTGTGTGTATATTCATATATACATATATATGTGTGTATATATATATGTATGTATATATATATCCATATATGTATGAATGTACCGCCCACATCCTTTTTGGGAGCATATTTTGGCTCTATTAGCACCGTGCTCTCGATCTCCACTGTTATTCCTCATTTCCATAAGGCATTTGTGTGAAATTTACTATATTTGTGACAGTCTTTCCTCATAGTCCTTAGTGTTGATAAAAATGGACTTCATTGCTTGCTCTTTAATTTCCTTATTTCCTTTCAGAGACAATCCATAAGGAGGGAAGGAGACCCCTAAATATACCATGTTTATTCTGTAAGCCCTAAAGTGGCACTGACTAGCAATTTATAATAAAGTCGCACCAACTTTATATAGGTTTGCGGCATGTGGCTAACCTTTGGTCCTATTTGATTTGGTTTGGTTTTGTTTTTTGTTTTTGTTATTTTTGTTTTTATTATTTTTTTAATGTTCTGCTTCCCCTGCCTTCGCACTGTGATGACACATGCCATGAATTTCATTAATGTACCTTTTGATTGCAGGAGATAGCTAGCACATGGCTTTACTCCTCTTTTGAGTACAATGCATTGCATAAGTTATTCTATGACCCAGCAGACACCAACTGGAGCTCCCTGGGGATAACTATATAGCGAAAACTAAACAGATGCCTTTTCCAGATCTAAGTCTATGTTAATACATAGCTAGTATTTGCTTACACCCTTCATTTACATGGAAAAGTTTCTCCCAGAAATGGACAATTCATGACTGACAACTCATGATCCAGTTTCCTGGATCCAATTGTTTACCAAACCGGTCAGATTTTCATTGCTCTCTAGGTAATTCAACTTGTATTTTATCTCTTATTCAGAATCTTCAAACCAAGTTTGAATTAATATGTTTGCAGAGATGGGGGCATAGGCCAAACATGTAGAAAGATCATGTATAGCCTCATTTTACAAAGGAAGGGACAGAGAGCTAAAACCAATTGTCCAACTTCAGTTGTTTTTGGAAAGAACAGATTGTAGATTTCAGCCCAATTTTTCATATTTGTCCTTGACTTAGGGATTTGTTTATTTGTCTACACTAAGATATTTCTCATCATTTTGACCTATGAATTTTATTTTTGAGAGATCTGTGGTATGTTTCATTTAAATTGTGTTTGCATGAAGTGAAACTTTATATTAAGGTATAATCTCCTCTAGTCCATTACTAAATGTGATTTTTAGATTTCTACAAGTTAAGTCCATTTATTTTAAGGATACTTACTAGAAAATTACTGAAAAACATTTGTGGAATGTCCTTAAGAATGTGAAATAATTTACCCACTATTTTGTAATTTTTTCATGTGTTCCCTCTGATGTAGCTCTGGTTTTAGAATGTACATCTAGTGGTTTGCTATTCATTAAATTATGGCTAGATGACATCATTACTTCCAGTCACTGTACAGTCTTGGATCCTAGGAGGTAAACTTGTTTTTGTGGATGTGAAATACCAGACTGGTGATTATTTTCCTGTGATGCTAGAGCCAGAAGGAAATATTTGCAAGTCTCAGTGCCAAGAAAAGCTTAGAAACTAAGATGCTGGAGGTCATTACTGCCCCTGAGACAACCTGCTATAAAGGGTACACCAGGACTCAACAATGAGTTGAAACTCATGTAAATTTGGAGCTCCTCTCTCAAACTGAATATGGTGCATATGTCTTCTGGTCATTAAGCAAGGACTTTTGTAGGACTGTACAAGAAAGTTGTATTTCCACATCGATTAGCTTTGGGCTCAATCTTGAGTCTGTTGTCAAGACTCTACCAAAAAAAGAATTATCTTTTTACTGAAAAATGGTTCATCAATTTTCCTGTGTCAACAATTTATTTAATTATGAAAAAGAAAAGTTATTCCCTGATAAACACATTGGCTTTGCATTTTTCTACACGTGTTAGTTTAACCAAGAAACTGTCTAAAATGATACAAGATTTGGTCAATATCCTTAACATAAAAGTTACTCATAAAAGTTACATGCTTAAATGCCATGGCTATTATAATAATAATCATTAAAGGAGGAAATTTTCATTTAAACATTTAAGGATATAACATGCATTTATAAAGCACTTACATGTGTCAACAAAGGTGGTAACAGACACAAATAATTAACTACTATAGTTGAATAAATCTTATTTTCAAAAACTAAACACTTTTCATGGCATATTCATATGACATGTGACAGAACATGAGCTGATACCTGACAGGGCTGGTAAACTCTGAGAAGCGAAGCTCTTCCAGGAGCTCACCAAAGGAGAATGGAGTCCCAAGCCCTCCTTTTAATGGGTTTGAGAGATGAGGCTGAGATATGTCTTAAGAGGAGCTGAGAGAACAGTGGCCGCATGAGCCAACACCTAAGGGACCTGAAGGTGCCCCGCCATATTAGTTCCAAAGTCGTGCTTCATTTCTTTTCACATGGCCAAGTGAATGTGCGTCTGCATGCTTTACCCTCCTCCCAAAGCCTTTCAGATGCTCCTGCTGTAACAAGTTTTCTCCTTCATCTGCACTATTGAGCTCATATGAATGTGACTAAGATGTTGGATAGAGATGACCATGTGACATATGCGATTCCTAGCATACCTTAGATTTTGTCAGATATAGTAAAATTCAGTTTTGATGGGGGCATTAATACGAGTAACATTTACTGGTGCCTGGTGTAACATAAACTATGCACTCTAATGCATTTCATTAAGGTACTGTAATTAAAACACTATGTCTACAAAGGGAGCTTGAGTAGCCTCATCTTTACAAAAGAAAGGACTGATTACTGACGGAGATCGAACAACCTTTCACAGAGTTGAAAAGAACAGACTGGAGATTTGAGCCTACACAGGTCGACTTCAGAGCAGATGCTTCTGCCCACTACACATTTTTACAATACTGTGCTTATATCTTCACATATTTGAATATTTCAAGGAAAATAGAATATGAAACAAAACTGAAGAGTTGAGAGAGGAATTGAGCCCTAAGAAATTGGGTCATATCCCTTCCTGCTCAAAGAAGAAGGAAGGGGATGAGGAATGGGGAAGGCTTGTGGGAAGGGGTTACTGGGAAGGAGACAGTAAAGACCAATAGGGGGATTTAAAGACAATAAGTAAACAAACAAACAAATAACAAATAGAAAGAAGAGAAGGAGGAGGAGGAGGAAGAGGAGAGGAGGAGGAGGAGGAGGAGGAGAAGAAGAAGAAGAAGAAGAAGAAGAAGAAGAAGAAGGAGGAGGAGGAGGAGGAGGAGGAGGAGGAGGAGGAGGAGGAGGAGGAGGAGGAAGAGGAGGAAGAGGAAGAGGAGGAAGAGGAGGAGGAGAAGGAGGAGGATGAAGAGGAGGAGAAGGAGGAGAAGGAGGAGAAGAAGAAGAAGAAGAAGAAGAAGAAGAAGAAGAAGAAGAAGAAGAAGAAGAAGAAGAAGAGGAGGAGGAGGAGGAGGAGGAGGAGGAGGAGGAGGAGGAGGAGGAGGAGGAGGAAGGGGAGGAAAAGGAGAAAAAGTAATCGAGACACAGGAGATAGAGGTACTGAAGGGGATCTGATAGAGAAACATCCATGACCCTTCTCTCTCCACAGTTTCTATTTACACCCAAACAGCCTTGGATGGAAAAGGCAGAGGGGATATGGAAGATTAGAGGCATCAGTGTTTGCACTCCCATCATGGAGAGGTGACTTCAGATACTCAAGGTTCATCAAGTCAAACTCTTGAGTTCATTTTTTATTGTTTTTTATGTTTTATTGTTGGAACCAGTTCACATAATGTCACCAGCCAAGTCCAACTTGTATCAAGTATCTTCACCCTTTATCTGATTTGAACCCAGTATAAAAATTCTTTTCTGTGATAAATATACGCAGAGACTGGAAAATAACTCGAGAGGCAAAACCTTCTTATTAAAATCCCAGTAGTGCCCATCTAGCCTCCTGCATATTATTTCGAAAATACATTATTACATAGAGATCAGGTTTGTGATGAATATCCCAGCTTATTTAGAGTAAATTACCAACATAAAATCAGACATAAAACTTGTTTTTTTTTAACTTTTGTGTTATTTGATGGAAATATTACTTGTGATTTTATTAATAGTGTATTATTGGTCTTTTCAATGCTGAAAAAGGAAGAAGTTCAAACTAGACAGTAGTATGTTCTACCTCAAATGTGTTTTAAAATAGAAGTTTTGTTTGTCCTGTATAAAAAATAGAACCACATACAGACACACACCACAACACATATGTGCATACATAAAAGCATGTGCACACACATGCACACACACAAGCATATACATTCACACACAAGCATGACCAACATATGCACACATACACACCAATATGAACACAGATGTACACTCACATGCAAGCTTTCAATGTCATTAATGTTATTCTAATAATTCTATATCTTAGAGGAGGTAAAAATTTCCACAGCGGTCTGAAGAGATGTTGTTCATAAGTGTTGGAAGAGAACCCAGGAATGCCCACATTTTCTGCTGGGCCAATTTCTATTTCAATCATAAAAGCCAACCCAAGACTCAGGTCTTACCACTGCAAAGAAAGAAAAAAAAAACAGAGAAGAGCTGTGGAAAGGGGGCCATGGGACAGTTTACTAGATGAAGAGAGCTAACATCTCTGGCTGAGCTGCCATGTAGAGATGTACCGCTCTCAAGACAAGAAAAGAGAAGAGGCCTGGGCTGGTCGCACATGCCGTGGCTTTCTTCCTATTGGAATGAAATGAATGAATCAGATGGCTTCTGAGTGTGCTGAAGATAGAGAGGCAGACTGGGGTGACAGAAGGTGACAGAGAGATGGTGGCTTGTTGGTTATTGGAGACAGAGGGTGTCTTTAAAGAACTAACATTTGAGTAGGTAACTTTATCAAAATGTGAATCCAGGCAAGGGTGGAAGAAAGCATTGCAGGGTGGGACTCAGGAAAGGAAGGTGTCATGCGGAAACAGAGTGAGATGTTCAAAGGCCATGGAGTGGTGCAGGTGGTGTAGACAAGAACAGTAGAGCCTGACCCCCGAGAAAAGGGCTAGCTGGCCCCATCCTTACCGGTCCTGCTGAAAACTTCGAATTTATTTTTGTACAGTGGGAAACAATTAGCATATTTTGTTTTTGTTTTGCTTTGTTTGTTTTTAACATGTATGCACATTTGTATCCCCGTGTATTCATGCATTCAGGGTATACGTGCATGAGTGCGTTCGCGCATGTGTGCTTGTGTGTGAAGGTTGGAGGATAATCTCAGCTGTTGTTCTTTGGGAAATGCTGCCCACCTTGTTTCTCCTACTAGCCTGTAAGTCAACAAGGACCTCGGCGCTGACCAGAGAGTCAGGATCTGCCTTCTTTACCTCCCCAGTGTTGGAGTTAGAAGCAAGTGCCACCACACACAACTTTATTTATTTATTTATTTAAATATATGCAACCTGGGGTTCAGACCCAAATCCTGATAGTTGCAAAGTAAATGATTTTCCAATGGAGTCATTTTTCCACCTTCATAGCTTTATTGGTAGATGTTTGAGTACGGTGTGACTTGACCTTGTCCTTAAGAGATGCGTTCTGACTGTTCTGCTGGAAATAGATTCTGGGTGGGCAAAAAAGAAATTTAAGTATGCAACAAGGGAGACATTCTTGCACTTGTTTTAGAGATATTGGCATATGGACAAAGGAACCAGACAGACCCTCGAGAGACACGTGTAGTAAAATGTCTACATTTTGCTACATTATTGCAGCATTGTCTTACTAGCTTCTGTCCACTGTTTAGCCACAAGGGACCCATGAATTGATCAATTGAGTCCTCTGCCCCCGGGCTTCTTATGAGGACTTGTATAATGTTCCCTTCAGCAGCTTCTGATGATGTGCAAGACAGGATGTAAGTCCCCTGCCACCAGCCCAGGGTAACACTATACCCTATCCCATATTGTCACACTCCCTTCAGTTTTCTGTCTGAATTTATGCCCTCTTCTAATTTTGCCCACATCTACCACAAGAGTTAGACGATAAGCATGAAATTGCGGCAGTTCCCTAGTAATACAATAGCAACATGATGCCCGAGGATTGTCGGCCCTGTGAAATTTACAGGTCCAGCCCCACCATCAAATGTTCATAGACTTGCCTTTACCAGAAGCGAGCACCCCAGCTCTTCCTGTTCCAACAAATACATTCAATCCACAAGCAAATGAATGTTGCTCCACTTGGCCCACTGAGACATACAGGCTTGCAATATTAAAGGAGAGCTCTCCTCCTTGCCCATCCTAATCCTTCTGCTGGCATTGAATAACTCCAGCCTGACCTTTATAAGTGTATGTCTCTCTGTGGTGGTATGACTAGGAATGGTCCCCACATGCTCATATATTTGAATACTTGGTCACTGGGGAATGACTCTATTAGGAGGTGTGGCTTTGTTAGAAGAAGTGTGTCTCTGTGGGTAGGCTTTGGGTTTCAAGTGCTCAAGCCAGGCTCAGCATTTCTCTCTGCCTGATGCCTGCAAATCCAGATGTAGGACTCTGAGCTATTTCTCCAGCACCGTGTCTGCCTACATGCCACCACACTCCCACCCTCGACAACAATGGACTAAACTTCTGAACCTGTAAGCAGGCCTCAATTTTTTTTTGTAAGAGTTGCTGTGGCTTTGTGGTTTCATCACAGCAATAGCAACCCTAAAACACTATCATACTTTTGCTTTCTGAAACTTCACAGCATCCAAGATGTCACTAACTCTGTATCTATTCAGTGCGACATACTGAATAATTTGAGTCACTGTCAGTATATGATGGGGACAACTTGTGCCATAACAGTCTTATGAGTCATGAAAGCTTGTTAGACTCAGAATAAAATAGCTCCTACCATGGCCTTGAGGAGTTTACCCGAGGGTGTCGCCATCTACAGCACCATCTCATTTTATATCCTAGCCTCTCATTTAGGATATGTGGTCATACATAATGTGGGCAGCTCCTCCATGCTTGTTCAAGACTTTCTTGCTTTTAGCATTGAATATCCTGTGTCCCGAGAAAGCCCTATACCCCCCAGTCCTGGACAGTCTGGAATGGCTGGTCATCCTACATTTGACTTGCCCTGTTCCTGTCTACAGGCTGGTGTGCGTGGGATATTTTTCTCTCAGATGTGTTTCTATCTTACTTCTCATTACTCAACTTTATATTCAAATAAATCTTTTCAGAAAAGCTATCTCTATTACTATCAACAGCAATATTATGTAAGTCCTACATCTTTTATTTTTCCGCAAACATCTCTTCCTCTAGTGGGTCGACTCCATGAAGTACTTAACTTCTTTCTGCTATGTCCCAACCTCTAAGGACTGTACCCAACATGTGGCTGACTCCTCAAAAATATCAGTTGAACAAGTAAATAACTTTTAAAAGTTCTGCTGTAGTCTTTGTGTCCACAATGTCCATAATAATGAGCACTATATCAACCATCTATATGAACATAAACAGTAATTTTATTAATTAATCCAACTTTTTCGCATTTTAGAATGAGCAATATCTTAAGGAGTTTGTTGAGATAGCAAGTACAGAGAAGCTACTACAGTCCACGGAAAAGGGCTGCCACACAGTCAAGCCATTGAAGGGTTTGAACATGGTACTTACTGAAGAAAGTTATTTCTTGGTGTCATTCTGAAACTGTTGTGACCTTCCCCCACTTGAACATGAATCTCGTCCTCATTAAAATGGGGACACAAGCTTCCCCAAATATTGCCTCTGATCCTGCCCATGGTTAGAGGTTAGCTGTGTCATGAGAAGTTTGCCTAAAGTGTGCACAGTATCCAGATACTTTGAACAAAATTTGCCAGTTTTCTCAAAATCCCAGGGCTCTGCCATTATTTCCTAGTCTAAGATTTTCTGAAATAGAGATGCCCCCTGAACCATAGCTCTTTCAACTCAAATTTCTACATCTGTTTTGGAATTACTGTCCCTAGCTCTTCAATGTTTCTATGGTGGCACTTGAACTACAGCTAGATTAGTATAAGTCAGCAGAGTGGATGGTGTTTTTGTGACCTCCAAATAACACATTGGGTATGAGGGGTCAGATATAGACACTCTTGTCTCACAATAAATCTCACTTTGGGGTGGGCATGTACTGAGCAAGTAATTTGATAGACTACTCTAGAATTGAATAGCTGCCTTTACTTAAACTAGGAGCTGAGAAGATGCATCTGTGGGTAAAATACTCACACTGTAAGAGAGTGTGTGCCTGAGGAGATGGGTGTGGTAGCATTTTGAGCTCCTACAGAAGACAGAAGATGGGAACTAGAGAATCTTTGCTTGCTCACAGACTGGTTAGCTGGAAACATGCAGCAGAATAAAACAAGAGACCAGTTCTAAAACCGAGAGGAAGGTAAGACAGAGGACACCGGAAGTTTTCTCTGGACTCTACAGGTTCTCTCTCTCTCTCTCTCTCTCTCTCTCTCACACACACACACACACACACACACACACACACACACACACAGAGATACAGAGACAGAGACAGAGAGACAGAGATTAACAATGATGGTGGTGGTGGTGGTGGTGGTGGTGGTGGTGGTGGTGGTGATGGTGGTGATAGGGCCTAGAGGGATGGCTCAGTGGTTAAGAGCACTGGCTTCTCTTGAGGACCTGAGTTAGATTTTTAGCATTCACATGGTAGCTTACAACCACATGTGACTCTAGTTCCAGTGATCTAATGCCCTCTTCTGACCTCTTCAACACTGCATGCATGTGATGCACAGATCACACAATCAAGTCAAAACACCTCTCAAATTTTAACAATGATAATGAACCCAACTAAAATAGATCCTTCCCAGATCATCTTCTCCTTAGCCTCAGAGATACACAACAGGGGCTGCAGAAGGGATACCCAAGGACTAGTGTGTCTACCTCTCTGTGCCTACAAAAGTTCTCTGTGACTCTTTCAGGAAGGTAGGTGGACCCTTGAAACTGGAACTTTAAAGCTTATTTTAAAATAGACAGCTGAACAAGAAGACAATATTTACTGGGTCATCTCTTTGAGGTGACTAAGAGGGAAAGCATCTTCAGGAGCCCAGCCATGATCACCCTTCATCACAACAATACTTTCCAATGTCCCACACTGTCCACACTTCGGTGCCAACACCTGCCTTTCTACCTCTGGTGCTGCAATGACACAGCAAACTGGTTAGTCCAGCAAGATGCCCCAAACCCAGCTGGAGAGAAGAGGGGCCGGAATTTATGCTTTCCAAATGTCTTCGCCACTGGATACAAGGCCCTGGTTGGAGAAGAGTTTGAGGCTGTTTGCTGTTTGTGAAAAATAGCTTCTGGCTATATGGGTGCACCCTTATAGAAACTGTAGGGCTCCTGTTTCATGGGTAGGTCATTTCTATCTGGCAAGGCTCTCAAAGCGGAGTTCAACTCTGTCTTGCCTGTTTTCCCACTCAACGGACCTCAATCCCCTTCGGCCTCAGGGGCTTTGGTCTGTGCCGTAAGAAATGAAACATATTTCCCAATGTGTTTTCTTTCTTTTTTAATAAAAATATCAAAGGCATACTTATCAGTGGCTGAAGACGGAAAGCTGCGGCAAAGGCTATTTTTTAACTGGAACACGGCCCTGTGTTGTGCCACACTCATCCAGGGGCGGCAGAAGATTGATGACTGGACTTGTGCAAGGAACTGCTTCTGATTGAAATCAGACAACTGCGAGCTGTGAGGGAGAGTGGGGGGGGGGACCAGTTTAACCACAGTCATCTCATCTTAGCACATTTGGACAGGGCTTCTCTCCCCCTGGCTGGAGTAGTAGCTCAGAGGAAGAGGGCACACGGAGGGTCTTGAGAAAAGCTCCCATCATGTACAGGCCCCTCTTGTCTCGAGTTTGCCTTCTAAACAGTGCAACCTACCCACGACGGGTCACCAGCCTTAGACTCTGGGGTGTAAAATGAACCATTCTCAGGCAAGCAGGGAGAAGAGACAAAAATGACCGAGCACACTGCTTCTCTGGAGAAAAACTGGGCTGCTACTGTCCTTTAATGTAGGACCATGATGTCCATCTCTGTTTTTTTATTTGCTTTTCAGCGGGGGTCTAGGAAGGGAGGGAGCTATGGGAATCTGTGGGCCAGTTCCTTAGTACACATCACCAGGATCTCAGCGAGAGTTCAGTGTGGCTAACAACCGCACAGCTATGTACTTGAACTGAGACATTTTTATTTCATTAGGGGTGTCCGTTTACAGCCATTAGCTAAGCAGATTGGCCAGCACCAAAAGGCCTTTTCCCCCCTCTGACTTTATCGCCAGATCTCTCGTCCATTATTCATCTCTTTAAAAAGAGAGAAAAGGAGGGGGTGGCTGGCTTTAAGTACATTATGTTTGGTGACTTGTCTCTATTCTCTAGCCCAAACAGTCTAAAATAGGTTTTATTAGAAATCATTATTTAGGTTCCAGCCTGAGAGCCTATCGATCGCCCATGTATAATGGTTCCCAGAGCTCAGAGAGTAGCAGCCACGTCTCCAATGGGCTGACACAATGTCAGTGACAATTCTTTTTTTTTTTTTCCTGCCAGCTAGGATGCTGGTTTAATATCCTGAAAAAGTCACTTAACACCACCCCTTTATAACATCTGTCAGGCCCTGTCCAGTGTGACTTGTTTCTCACATTGAGAGCTCCCAGACAGTTGGGGCCATGCTCTCAAACACTTCTCCAGAGCCTTGGAATTCCTCAGACATTCAACCGCCCCCCAGCCCCAGGGCCCAACACTCGCACACCAGCTGTTATAACTTTCCAGGACACTCCTAAATTTTCTAAATGTGTGCCATATAAAAATAAGATTTAGGATGGTGAGTGTTCAGGAGCTTTGCCTATAAAGAATATAATTCATCCGGTGTCGCCGACCCGTTATGGAACGTTCCTCTCCAGCCTGCTCGACTCCATCTGGGTCCTCCCCAAATTTCATCAGGAATCTGGTGACTGAGATCTGGGCCAACTGATTATCTTTTTCTCCTCTCTCCCTTGCTTTATAAAGCGTTTCCCTGTGTTTGGAAACTTTTGAAAAACTACAAAGATGCTGAAAGGAAGAAACGCAATACACATTGAATTCAGCAGTCCTTAATGCTTTGCTTCGTACTTATTTTACGGCTCACAGCACCCACCCACTCACGGATTTTTCACACCAACTCATAGATAGCCACACACTACTTTTAGCTTCCACAAGGTGTGCAAAGCTGAAAACATTTCTCAACCATCCTCTTATAGGGATTCACAGTGTTTTTCTGAGTCATTCATTTAAACTAAAATTTGGGGCTGATGTGATGGCTCAACTATACAAGAAGGAACTTACTAACTTTCTGTCCTCAGAAGCCAGATTTCTAGCACACAGACATTATCATAGGATGCCTGCTGAGAGACGGGAGCCTGAGACAGGAGACAAGACAGATGCTGTCTCAGTAAGGCTGAAGCAGAGAAATGATTTCCAAAAGCTGTCTTCAGTCATCCACACGTGAGCCTACACTCTCACACACACATAAATAATAAATTGCAGATGTCTTGACACCCTATACCTAAGTACGAAAGTAAGAATTTGTTTATTTTTATTTTAATAAAATAATTTTAATAATTCTATTTTATTTTGATAAATAATTTTTAATAAAAAATTTTATTTATTATTATTATTATGCTTATTGCTATTTTATTAACCATTGCAAAGAACTGAGTCAACCTTGTTTTCTATCAATAGATTAATTGACAGTGTATTACTCAACTCTAAAGAAAACTGACATTAAAAATATGCAGAAAGATAGATGGGCTTAAGATTTATAATATTACTCAAGGTCACACACTCCCAGAAAGAAAGAAAATCATGTGTTCTCTCTCTGATGAGATCACATGCACACACACACACACACACACACACACATACACACATATATTATATATATATTAATATATATATATATATATATATATATATATAATAGCATGACGAAAAAGAACAAGAAAGGCTTGGTGTGAGGAGTTGGGGAGGAGCGAACACCAGTAATAGACAGTAATTCATGATATACATAAATGTGCCTTTTTTAGGCAACCATATTGCTGACATTTCCAGGGTGCAGCTTCCCTGTTGTGTCCAGAAGACACTCTCCAGCTGTCTTTGTCTTTTCTAATCCTTTGAAGAACATCATGAGTAATTTGTACTATAGTCAACCTCTACAGCTACAGAAGACAAGAACTACTTCTTCCTACCTAACTTCAGATATGGTTTCTTCCATTTACCTCCCTGCTCTCTCTCCCTTGCACTGCAAATGACGAAATTTAATTCTTTGCTTATGGCCATGTAATACCTCCCCGTGTGTGTGTGTGTGCGTGTGTGTGTGTGTGTGTGTGTGTGTGTGTGTTGTGTATGCGTATAACAGTGTGTTATGCATCCATTCATAAATACCCATCTCAATTGCTTCCCATTCCTAGCTATTACAAGTTTAAGCAATAAAGAGAAATTTTTTTGATGGAATGATTTAATTTCCCTTAGATAATATCCAGTGGTAGGATTTCTAGATAATATGGTAACCCTGCTTTTAGTTTACTGAGAGTCCTCCACATTGTAATAATACCTCTACTTATTCAGCTTTCTCCCCACTGGTGAGATCATTCACATCTCCATCCAAATGCATAACTACCAGTTATTCTAACAGGAGGAAGGGTCATTTCTCTATAGTTTTGATTTCCATCCCCCTGGTAAATACTGAGCTTGAACCTATTTTATATACTTCAGTAGACCTGTAGTATAGTTTTAGGAATAGTATCCATTATAGGCACATAGTATATATAGCTATAGTGTCTATTTAAATTATTTGTGCATTTTAAATCAGATTACACGCTGTTTGAGTTTCTTCTACATCCTGAACAATGATATCTTACTGAATGGATAGTTGAAAATATTTCTGTCTGAATTTGTCATTTTTTACTTTGTTGTTTTCTCTGCTGTGCAGAAGATATTTAATTAACACAGTCCCTTTTGCCTAATTTTCTTTTTGTTGCCTATGCCTTTGGTGTTTTAGGCAAAAACTTCAAGCCTACCCCTGTGTCTTGAGAACATATGTTTTTGTCTAGTAGTTTCTCAGTGGCTTCAGGTCCTACATGTGGGTCTTTGATACATTTAGAGCTGGTTTTCGTACGTTCCAATTCTTCCTCCTGTACAGCTGCGTTCAGTCACCCCAGACTGCAAGTGTCTCTTCTCTTTAACATATATTATTGGTGGCCTTCGTCTAAATAAAGAACATAGACAAATTTTGGATTATCTGTTCTGTTCTAGTATTTTCTTGATCCAGGCTGAGGTCAGGATTCTTGCATGTATCTCCATGGTGTTTGCTTTTGTTTTGCTTGCCTTTTTCGAGATAACTTTTCATACAGTTTTTGTAAGGAGTTTTATAAGGAGTCCCATCTTTGGAGGGAGGATGGGCAAACCTTATAATGATGATATGGCATACAATAAACTGCCCTAATCTTACATAAACCATTTTAAGGAGTTTACAAAATGAGCGTGTCTGTTTAACCTCCACGCTGATCTTTACAATGGAATGCTATCTGGACTCAGAAGACTCACTGAATATTCTCCTACTCTCCTAACCAAGCAGACAGTCACTTCTTTTTCTGATTCCGTGCTGCACAGGACGTCTACTACAGCAGCAGCTGAGTGCTAAGGAAATCTCATCTACACACACTACCCAGACAGGCTACCACCAATTCTATGCCCTAATACAAACTTCTGGAAAAGCATCTTTAAGTTTATATGAACCAGTGAAGCTTTCAATCAAGTGAGTTTTCTACTTCTTTCAAGGTGTTCTTCCTTCCTTCCTTCCTTTCTTTCTTCCTTCCTTCCTTCCTTCTTTCCTTCCTTCCTTCCTTCCTTCCTTCCTTCCTTCCTTCCTTCCTTCCTTCCTTCCTGTCTTTTCTCTCTCTTTCATATCTCTAATACTGTTGAAGTTCAAATTTTGTTTCTAGGTTGGGTCATAACTATTGAGGGTATTGTATTTGTTGTACTTGACTCCTTGACAAATTAAGTTCTTTAAAATAAATAAATAAATCCTTGAGGCATAAACAATGTCTATTTCTCCTCCCAAGATTCCAACAACACACCAAAGCATGATTCTACCAAAGTTCCCTCTGGGCAAACCACTGAGTTTATTGGGATTTTTTTCAGGAGTGCAAGTGCTCCCTGCCCCTAAAAGCAACACCAGGAAGTCCTTACTCAGCAGGTATGATGCCTTTCACATAGCCACAGAGATGTAGCCCCATTTCCTAGTTCTTCTCCACTGGGGTAGAATTGTATACAACTGGTTAGGAGGGGTGTCCGGACACTTAGGTGAGAGTGACATGACTTTCCCCACCTCTCCTTCTATCAGTGACTATCAACAGTCAACAAGCCCAGCTATGATGATCGTGTGAAGAGGCCTAGCACAGATGACCGTGTGAACATGCCTAGCAGAACTTCTGGAGATCAAGACAGCATGTCTTGTAGCATAGTCCTATACAACAAGCCTAGGAGGACTTGTCAATAAACTCTGATGAACAAGGAATTAGTTTTCAAAGAAAAACATAGATTACTAAGAGATAAACATCAGTATATTACAAAATAAAAGCCTGTTACTTGGGACGAGTATGGACAGTGTTACTTAGAACAGGTGTGAGCAGTGTTACTCAGAACATGAGTAAGCAATGAACATCGTGGCCCCTGGCCATCATCTTCAGTTAAAGCCACACACTTTCTCTGAGAGTTCATTATTTATCAGGAATTGTAAGTAACTCTAAAAATTACTTTGACATTGGTTGTCATTGTTAAACCTCTCTGTTCGTAATGTGGCAAAATGGAGAAGGACATTTAACATTGAAGTGTAACATAAATATCAAACATTATTTTTAAGTTCATGTTACATATATGATCAACTTCTGACTGAATTTTAACACAAAAGAATGATACTTACACCTTCCCTGCGTCTCTTTAATACATAATAAGTATTATTAATGTCTTAACTCTGAATATAGCCCCATTTTAGAAGCCAAATTTGCAACATAAAGACAAAAATCTCTCAGCTGCCTCAGACTGACTCAGTATTAATTTGAATGCCCAAAAGTACCATATCTATGGACAGGACAGAAGTTCCACATCTATGAACTGGACAGCAGTCATTATTTTGATAAAAATGACAGCATGCCAAGTAACATTGAGGCAATTGTTACATAGAGAGCCACAGAAATTTGAAAGCATCGAGAGGTTAGGAAGCCAAGTAATGGCCTCTCCATTCATGTCAGGGAGTGCAAGCCTCATCAAATTCCCACACTCTCCACCTACCACATGTGCATTTGCTCCTGACATTTATAGAAATCTCAATGTAGCTAGAGTTTTATGAACAATTTCTCAACTCTTCATTTCCAAGTCACCACTATCTTTATCTGTATGAACCCAGGTGAAAGGAACAAACTCTAACCTTCCTTTCACCTTCTCTTCCAATAGAGTTTTCTGATTTAGTCTTGGCTTCATAACAATCACATTTGATTTTATTTTTGTATTTTAATACAATTAATTTTTGTTACCCAAGGAAAAAGATAGAAACCTAACCAAGCAAAAGACAAAATAAATGTTCAAAGGTTTGAACAAAAACCGAAGTGTTAAATACTGCTTATAAACATCATACATTTATGTATGACTGCCACAACAATCACACAGTACAGTATACACAACAGCTGCAGAAAAGTGTGATCTATAACTGTCTGTGCAGAGCTAAGCAGTAATGTCTCTATTGTGATTTACCATGAAATACCTTCTTGTTTATACACAATACATACATACATATATATAATAAACTTAAGTGTATATATAACTTATTTGTAGCATATATTTTATTTATTTATATTGAGAGGACAAACCTACACCATCTTGGGATTGGCCTCCATCTTAAGAGAAACTTTACCTATAGCTGAACCCAGGCTGCACCCAAGTACTAGGAAGGACCCCAGGACTTGTCCTTGGTACATACCCTAGAGTTTCTCCCTAGCTATTTCTTAGCAACAGTAAATCAAAGATTATTCTGATTGTCTCAGATGTGCTTTCAGACCTTAGCAATTGTTCACAGTCTTGCTTTAGAACACCCACCTGTCGGCCTACAACCGTCATTCAATTAGATGTTCCAGGCTAGATGCCGCCTTGCTTGCTTGCCTTCTCCTATAAAACCTATCCTACTGAGGGCTAGGGGCTATTCCACCTTCCCATCCTGCTGTGTCAGGGTTGGTGGAGAGTCCAAGCTAAGCTAGTAATAAAGAGACTCTAATTCGGTTGCATGGGAATTGCCTTTTTGGTGGTCTTTTGGGGTTCACAAACACTTCCTCGCACAACAATATATCTTGTTTGTAACAAATAACTCATGCCTTTCAAGGATATCAAATACAGTAGAGTTGACTATCTCTATTATCAAACATAGTATTTGTTACTTTTATAAATGTAATTAGTGTTAAAGTGTTGGTGCGTAACGATGCAGTGAGGAGAATTACAGACTAGGAAAATATGAAACACAGTCACGCACCAATAAAACTGGAGTTAAGAGTGCCTACGATTTATAATATCCATCATAATATGTATGCATTTGTCAACACAACACAGAGTGATTTCAGAAAAATGTCTGCTAACATAAAACTAACTAAAGTGATGTGATTTGTCCATTATAGGAAAATGATGAAAGTCTCCAGAGTCTATTCACTGAATAATTTCCTACATGTGTGCTGTGAGAGACACATTTGCTCCCCAATCCAAATCCACTGATTATCTTTTTGCCTCATCTCCCAAAATATTCTGTGTGTATATTATACAAGTGTAAAACCAGTTGGTCAAAAAAGTAAAAGCTAGATACTTTTTCCTCATGAGACTAGAATGACTCTAAAGGAAGGTTGGTTATTTTTGTCTCTATGTTTTGACTCCCATGTGTCCCATTTGACTACAAGTTGGCTACCAAAGAGTCCAACATTCTTTATCACCTATGCTATAGAAGGAAGAGATAATAATGGAGAATAAGATTGGGCTATAAGCCATTTCCTGACTCTGTGGGGTAGCCACAAAGGCTAAAGGTATGGGTGTAGAATAAAACTGTTAACCTTAAAAATCTAGATTGAAGTAATGTCATGTTGGCCATGTTGAGGTTTTCCTAATTTCTTTTGATGTCTATATTCTGTGTACAGTTTCTTTTAATTTTATATGTCCGAGGATTTTGTCTGCATGTATGTTTGTGTTCCACAGGAATGCTATGCTTATGGAGGCCTGAAGAAGACATAAGATTCTCAGCAACTGAAGGTACAGACCTGTTGTGAGCCACCATGTGGTGCCAGGAACCAACTTGGGTACTCCACAAGGGCCACAAGAACTCTTCCATGCTAAGTCATCTCTCCAGCTTCTGATGCTAACATTTTTAATGTGTGACTGGCTATAGTCCCTCCACCTCAGATTCCTACACTTAGTGTCAGAATGGAAACAAAAACTGAGATCGAAGGAGGCCTATGTGTGGTGCCAGGATGATGATGGACAGAAAGGTCTTACAAAAGAAAAAACATAGGAATAAGGTATCCTGTCAAACCAAGAGATAAAAAATATATATACCACTCAAATATGCCAAAGCCTTGGATCCTTTTAAATAGGTTCTTGCCAGAACATAATAAAACTTAATAAAAAGAATATGTGTATGTTTAGGTATAGGCATATGTGTGCCCATGCAGGTAGAGATTGACAGCCGGTGTCTTTGTTGATTGTTTTCCTCATTGTATATATCGAGACAGGTCCTCTCACGTGAAACCAGAGCTTGCTAATTCAACTTGTCCAATTAGCCAACTAGCTCTGGGGATCCCCTCATCATGTGGGGTTATAGGCAGCACTGCATGCTAGAATTTACTTGGGTACTGGAGCTAAGAACACCAATTGTCAGGCTTGTACAAACAAGCTGAGGAGACATTTTGCCACACCCGTAAGAAAGAGCTTCTGTGATAGGCTTCTGGGTGAATGTGCTTGATTCCCGTAGCTTCCTTTCTACTGAACTGTGCTCACAGGTGAAGTGAAGAGTCTCTTAAAAGCACGATGTGTTCACAAAATACTGAATTTTGACCAGTGATATTTCTCAGTTTTACATTTTAACATTTGGAGAGATTTTAAAATGTTGATATTCAAGCTCACCCTCAAAACACTCATTCCACATGTCTTTTGTAAGCTTTGACACCAGTCTTTTAAAATACTAAACGATTGCATAATTTGTGGTAAAATATTGTTTTGAAAGAAGAGGATCAACAAAAAGAGCTGTTTGGTTAGCACAGGTTTCATGCTTAAAGAAAGGAGATAATTTGAGAGACAGTTGGAGTGTCCACATGGCTTCTTCCAGGTGCTTCTTAGAACTGCAAACTGTAGTTCTGTGAAAAAGCTGTCTATTGAGATGCTAATGTGGAAGATTTTTTTTTGTTGTTGTTAAGCTTTGAGCACAGATAAAGAAAGAGGTGTGATAGCGGGTTAGGAAAGTTACAAGGAGAGAGGCTAAGTGGTCAGAATCATAGGACTGAAGTGGAGAGTTTTGGAGAGTTCAGGTGGCTATTATCACCATTACAGCTACCATAGTAGCTACCATAGTACCATAGTAGCATTCTGTCAGAAGCACCCATGGGTGGTCATGCTTGAATCACTATAATAAAGGAAGCTGAGGAGGAGATGGGAAAATGAAAGCCTGTGGAATGTGATGATAAGAAGATCGTTGGTGGTTTTTAAACAACAGTTCCAATTTTATGTTTGGTCAAATTGAGGAGGAATTAAATAATAAGAAGTTAAATAATGGGGGCACTGAAGTTGAATTATTATTTTTTAATCATCTTGAAATTAAAACACGCCAAAGCTTTAATCGTTCCTCAAAACTTCTGTTAGAGAAAGTGTTATACTAAGAAGTTGACGTTAGAAAACAAAATGAATCAAACAAGCAATTGAGTCACCAGAATCCCATGATGTAAATGACTACAACCGATGGATGTGGACATAGGGAGAAACTGGGATGATGACAATGGACAATGAAAATTATCCAAGTGGCATTCATGATAATTCCCATGGTCTCTATTCCTTACAAAGATTTTGCTGTTTTCAAATGTTTCCCCCTGTTGTGGATTTGATTTGTTGCTTATATTATGTTAATTGGGTTCCTCAAATACGTGGGAACACACATGTCTGAGTGAGAGACTCTAATGGTCCCTGTCTCCAGTTGGTTCTAATTGGTAAATAAAATTGCTGGTGGCTAATGGTTGGGCAGGAAGACAGAGGCAGGACTTTGAGGTTCCCTGGCAAGGAATGCCTTTGCTGGGGAGGAGAAGGTCTGGGCCTGAGAAGGTAGAGGAGAGAGAGAGAGAGAGAGAGAGAGAGAGAGAGAGAGAGAGAGAAGAGTTGGGGGTTGTGGCCCACAAGAGCTGCAGGCCTGGATCCGTGGTGGCCAAGATGAAAAATAGGTTTTAGTAAGTAATAATTCAGGAATATTGGAAAGGAGAGTGTGTTAGTTTCATGGAGGTTTGGAAGTGCCCAGCTGTTGAGCCGCTTAGGGCATATTAAAAATAAGGCTGTGTGTGTGTGTGTGTGTGTGTGTGTGTGTGTGTGTGTGTGTTTCATTCTTGAATCTCAAACATTTGGGCAGATAGCAAGGAGCACATGTGCACCCACCAGGGAGTTTAGAGCAGATTAATGTACTACTACGTCTCCTTTTCCTGGTTCTACATTAGCTCTTTTACAGAGTAGCAAAATCTAATAATGACCGATATAATTTTCAATTTTGTTCTTGATTGAGCAAGGTTTATTTTATATTCCCAGGAAATTTTCATTTTGATGAGAAAGCACACATACAAGTGAAAAGAAATAGAAAAATAGATAAATACCAAAACCAATAAGTACATAAAGAAACCAATAACTAAAAGCTCTTTTTGGAGTATTTTCGAATTCTCCTTCCCTTGAATCTCTTCCTTAGAAATTCTTATTTAATTGCTTGAATGATACCCTTGATCTACCATAACCAGTACTGTTGTAGACTTCTGCAAAACCCCACCATGCAAAACAAGTGTTCAGACCGGAAATGTGTCACTGTCACTCTGATTTTGTTTGTCTAACAGCACCTTGCATAGGTAGATGCTTTCTCAGTGTGCACACTAGCAGCTTCGATACCATAGGTGCTCCATATGTAGTCAATGGGTCAACAATGGTACCTAATTAGCATGAGGTTCTTCTGTTCATTGGGATGCTTCAAGGGTCTATCCTCCCTTGATGCCATTGATCCTCATACCTCTACGATGTTCTCCATGAAAATAAAACCAACCAGCCAAGATGTTTCTCCCGCCCCCTCCCTAAGGCTAATGCCACAGAATCAGGGCCTTCCAAACCTGTTCCACTTTATCCAAAACATAAGTTGGAAATTTCTCACTGTGAGAAAATCTTTAACTTTGTCACAGTGCCAAGGCTCTCTAAATTAATCACACTGTCCACAAATTGGAGTCATTCCACAGGTCTGCAGTTTGCAGTCACTTGAAGCTGAGCAGAGAAGAATTGCTCAGCTCTGGAGAGAGAGCTCACAGACTCTCTGAGGCATAATCAATCGGATTAGGACTTTGGCTGTCCTGAAACAGGTTTTGTAAGTTCTCTTCTGAACTTTTCTAGTCCCCAGTCACTAGACCTTATGAGCTCACTTAAAGAGACAGACTTCGTTCACATGACTCGGAGGGTAAAGATATTGATGCAATTAGCAGCAAGTTTAATTGACATAATTACTTTTCTGTGTCTATGTAGGCATTACATAGGAGACAGTCCACTCTGTTGGACTCCTCAGTGTTACCTGGCTTGTTTTCTGATAGCTCTGGGGCTTACTGTGAGAATGTTTTCATTAAGGTAGAAAGCAATAAAGAAGGAAATTTGAAAAAGTTTGGCCTGATTGTATTACCACGCTTGATCCTCCGGCAGCCCTTTTAATTAAGAAAGAGCAACCATTACACAAAATCAAAGTGGAAAAACCAGAATGAGGAAGTGTGTGCTATTTTTTAAGATTACCTAAAGAAAATATGACAGAGTGAATTAACATTTAATTACTCTGCGGCTGTTGGTTTCAGTCAGTTTTATCCCCTTACTAAAAGTTTTATAGTTTTTTTTTTTCTTCTTAAAACACTGAAAATAATGCAATCAAAATAACTTTGTCCAAGTTCAACACTGTGAGAACTAGGATTACTTACCATGTGCGAATACCAAAGGCTCACTGGGCTCACGGAGAGGTGCAAATCTATATGGGGAGCCTGTGTAGTAATTTATAGGTATGGAAATGATCCTATGACACTGCTTCTCTATTCTTGTGGGTGCCTAGGAGAATGTTTGCCTTCAGGACATATTAAGAGCAGTAACAGCAGTGAGTTCCCATGTGCTATACATTTATAGAAGCAAGTTATGCTTCTTTGATCTTGAGATTACATATTCATTTCATAAAAATCTATTGAATCCTGTCTACTACCTGGAGGAAAGAATGACAAAAAAAAAAGCCCTCAAAAGCTAATAGAGGAATAGAAAGGCATACACATGATCTGTTGAGAGGTAATTGCAGCAGCTTGAATAGGGTGCTATGAGATTACAGAAGAGGCAGGCCTGCATGCTTGTGAATCAGGGAAAGAAGATGAAGATAAAAAAAGAAAAACTATTGAAGCTGAGTTTTGAAGGGGTAAACAGGTATCTGTCTGCCCTGTATAGAAGTTGCTTTCCTCTGAGTTCCGTACTGCTTACATTGTAGGACCACCTATTATGTGCAGAAATCACAAGACCAAGGGCACTGCAAATCATTAATCATAGGCTCTGGAGATTCTGTAGAATGTCTTCGTTCATTTAAAATAGGAATGTGATATTATCGGTTATTTGTTGTAGATTATGTATTCATGTCCAGAATCGGTACTGCCTGGACTGCCAACATGCCTACTAATGTCAGAAGTTGACATTAGAAAAAAGAAAATCAAGCAGGGCAGTGGTGGCGCACGCCTTTAATCCCAGCACTTGGGAGGCAGAGGCAGGCAGATTTCTGAGTTCGAGGCCAGTCTGGTTTACAGAGTGAGTTCTGGGACAGCTAGGGCTACACAGAGAAACCCTGTCTCGAAAAGAACCAAAAACAAACAAACAAACAAAAAACACCCCCAAAACAAACAACAACCAAAAAAAAAACTGAAAGGAAGAGAAAGAAAAAGATCAATCAAGCATTTTAGAACTATGTAGGTATTATATCAACAATTCTTTGTCATAACATAAATATAATTGCAACTATTTCCTCCTAACATTGATTTTGTGAAGAGTAGATATTTTTGAATTTTGTAAATGGTAATTTATCAGCTTGCTCCTCTTGTGAATGATGCTCTTGACTTCATTTCTACTTTTTAAACCCAACCCACAGTCACCAAAAATTTCTTCTTATTTCCTTTTCTAGAAGTTTATAGGTTTAGGTTTTATATACATGATCCAGTTTTGGTTAACTTCCCCATTTGTACCATTCATGTGCTCACCAAACTTTATCTTTTCAGTTCCCCTGTGATTTCTCCTTTGAACCATTGGTTATACTATTATGTACTGCTTAATTTCTACATATTTTTGAATTTTCTGTTTGTTACTTATTTCTTCTCTTATTCTATTTTGGTTGCAGAAGATACTCGGTGTACTTTCATGTATGAAGCTCATTATTTTGCATGGACACATTTAATTGATATAGCTTGGTTACTTTAAATATCAGTCTTTCCCCACTTAATTACTTTTGCACCTTTGTGAAAATTGCCCTTCCACCTTAGCAGACATTCATAGACTTCTCCTAGCAACACATAAAGTACATTGTTCTCAAGAGTTAAATAAACATATTCCTGATAAACTACATGTCAGTCTCAATAATTTACAAAGATTGAAAGTATACCAAGTATCTTCTACAAACAACATAGAAACAAAAAGAAATAAGTAACAGACAAACAGATAGAAAACTCAAAAATATGTGGAAATTAACCAACACACAACAGGATAACCAGGATAACAGGATAATTTCAAAGGAAAAATCACAGGGGATGTGACATGCTGGAACTCGTAGGAGGTCATGGATCTAGTGACCTGTGGGGCACTGGCAGCTGTGAACAACTCCATTACAAATGCAGGGAGATATCAATTGGTAACTGATTTAAACCCTGAATAACCAGGAGAAGAGTAAACCAAATCTAAGGGTAGCAGAAAGCTGTCACCCACAAAACTCAAAGGACAGAGAACAAATCAGGCAGCCTGCTCTTAGACTCCAAGTTATATTATGCACCTAGTATTATCAAGAGGGAATTTTATTCTAGGGTCAAAAGAATAACAAATGTATAGCTGTTAGGTACAGAATAAAGTTGACATTGGTATGTCATTCATCATGGAATGAACTATAGCTTTGAAGAACATATGTTTAACACAATTTGACCTTAAAATTCTACATGTGGCATTTCTAGACATGGATGCTTACATGTGGTGTTTGTACACACAGATGCTCACTTTGAGATTATAGTTCATTATGCAACAAACTAATTGAGAAGTATCCATTTCAACAGTATGTGGCCAATGTTCCTCACCATAACATTTTGTCAGAACAACATGAAGTCCCTGAAATATTCTTCTTTGTACAATAAAATATAGACTTGAAGTTTTCAGAAGAATTCCAAGACTGGTTTGGGATAAACATTTTAAAGATAAAATAAGAATTGTCTTTTGACCTCAAGAGTTTTAGAAAACTTGATCTTACCTGAAAGATTTTTGCATTAACACAAAAAATAAAAAGTCCTGTCCATCTGTGGGATGTTTGGTTGAATCCAGTTTTATATGTGTAAGAAATTATTAGTTATCATTTAGCTTCTGAGGAAAAGAGGCAATTTTCTCTTGTAGCTGATGCACCAATAAAACTAAATAGAAATCACAGGATAATCATGACATTGCCATGTGCTAAAAACTGCAGGTAAATTCAAAACCCACAAAGACCCCAACCAAAGGATGATGGCACATAATAAAACTCATCTCTATTCATTTATGTCTGCTGTCTCTTTCACAGAACACACAAAGCTTAGTTATGAGCATAAATAGCTCACCTCTTTCCCCTCACCTTATTCAAATTATGAACCAAGCTGAACTACAGTGAGGTAGACCAAATGATGGTGCTCATCACATGATAGAAACAAACAAAACACAAAACTATTGCAAAAATCCAGACACTCAGGAAAAACCTACACTTAGTTAAATCTGCTACACCAACATCTCTGGGTGAAGGTGTTGCACTCATTCTTGAAATGTATTAGCCTTTAAGAGGACAGCAGTTGTTCAATGCAATTTACTACATCAGCCAAAAAGGTCAGGGCACTGGTCTTTTTTTTTTCCAGGAAGAATCTAGGTCTAGGTGTAGAAGTGGGCTTGATTTGCATTTCCCTAATAACTAAGGATGATGAACATCTCTTTAGGTGCTTCTCAGCCATTAGATATTCTTCAGGTGAGAACTCTTCCATCTCACACCAGTCAGGATGGCTAAGATCAAAAACACAGGAGACAGCAGTTGTTGGCGAGGATGTGGAGAAAGAGGAACACTCCTCCACTGCTGGTGGAATTGCAGGCTGGTACAACCACTCTGGAAAGCAGTCTGGCGGTTCCTCAGAAAACTGGGCATGACACTCCCGGAGGATCCGGCTATACCACTCCTGGGCATATACCCAGAGACTTTACCTGCATGCAATAAGGACACATGCTCCACTATATTCATAGCAGCCTTATTTATAATAGCCAGAAGCTGGAAAGAACCCAGATGTCCCTCATCGGAGGAATGGATTCAGAAGATGTGGTATATTTACACAATGGAATACTACTCTGCAATTAAAAACAATGAATTCACGAAATTCCTAGGCAAATGGTCAGAACTTGAAAATATCATCCTTAGTGAGGTAACTCAATCACAAAAGAACACACATGGTATGCAGTCACTGATAAGGGGATATTGACCCAGAATCTTGGAATACCCTAGACACAACCAGCATATCAATAGATTTGTAAAAAGATGGAAGGAGAGACCCCTGGTCCTGGAAAGACTGGATGTAGGGGAACGCCAGGACAGAGTAACGAGAGGGGGTTGAATGGAGAAAAGAGGGAGGGAAGGGGGCTTATGGGACTTTCGGGGAGGGAGGAAACGGGAAAGGGGAAGTGATTTGGAATGTAAATTAAAAAAATAAAATAAAATAAATAAATAAATAAAAAAGAAGTGGGCTTGAGTGTTGTCTGGTTGTGAGGCTCGAAGCATATCTACAGAGATGTATCATTTCAATAGAGATGCTCAAAACATTATTTGTTATTGGAAGATGAACAGGACAGGAAGAAACACCAAGAGTTAACAGTAACAGATTTACACAAGATTGTGGGTTCCATACCACCTAACATACAGAGACAGAACCAAAACAGATGATTTCAGGCTTTGCCCTGAAGAGGAAAAGCATCTTTGAAGCCATTAAGATAAGGTTGCCAGTGCAGTGAAACAGAAAACAGAAGTTTGAAATTCAGATCTCTCCAATTCTACTTTTCTATTTCTTTTATTTTCTTTTCTTTTCTACTTCCTACTTTATTGAGATCATAAATATCTTTTCTACTACCCCCTTATTCAAAACACAGTATTATTTTGGACAATAACTTTAGATATTTAATTTTCTAATTCTATCTCCTAACTTCATTGTTTTATAATCAGTGAGGTCGCAATGACTGAATATTTGGTGACTTCTAATTTAAATTCAATATGTAGCTACAGCATCAAATGTATCATTAAAGTATTCAGCTATAATGCAATTTCTGGCATGATTGCCAAGCAAGCGATCATAACTGCCAGTTGCCAAATATTAGCAATTGCTGCAGACTCCCGAGTTTCAGCCTGGGAGACTATGAATACCATTCTTTGCAGGTGTCCTTTGGTTTCCTCTCCTGCAATCTATTCTTCTGAAACCTGACCCTGCAATCAGTGCATAGACTGGGTTTTCCAAAAGCAGCACCCAGAATTAGCAGTGTCTAAGCTCTTTCTGGACAATAGAAGTCAGTGCAGGACTGAGTCCACTGGATATAGATTTGTGCAAGATTGTATGCTCACCAAAGGATTTTAAAATCTTTCTCTCTCATACATTAGAGAATTAGAAATATACTTTATGTGAATTTATAGCTATCAAACACTTCTGCTAGTAGTGAAAAGGCCACTGCTGTAATTCTCTCTCTCTCTCTCTCTCTCTCTCTCTCTCTCTGTGTGTGTGTGTGTGTGTGTGTGTGTGTGTGTGTCTCTGTATGTGTGTGGTTCTCTCTCTGTCTCTGTCTCTCTCTCCCTCTCTCCCTCCTTCCCTCCCTTTCTCCCTCCCTCCCTCCCTCCCTTCCTTTCTTCCTTCCTTCTGTTCTTCCTTTCCTTTCTTTCTTTTAAGATTTATGTATTTTTTTTAAATTTTATTTTCTAAGATTTTTTATTTACATTCCAAATCATTTCCCCTTTTCCGTTTCCTCCCTCCCCGAAAGTCCCATAAGCCCCCTTCCCTCCCTCTTTTCCCCATTCAACCCCCTCTCGTTTCTCTGTCCTGGCGTTCCCCTACATCCAGTCTTTCCAGGACCAGGGGTCTCTCCTTCCATCTTCTTAGAAATCTATTGATATGCGAAATGTGTCTAGGGTATTCTGAGATTCTGGGTTAATATCCCCTTATCAGTGACTACATACCATGTGTGTGTTCTTTTGTGATTGGGTTACCTCACTAAGGATGATATTTTCAAGTTCTGACCATTTGCCTAGGAATTTCGTGAATTCATTATTTTTAATTGCAGAGTAGTATTCCATTGTGTAAATATACCACATCTTCTGAATCCATTTTTCTGTTGAGGGACATCTGGGTTCCACATAAAACCAGACACACTGAAACTAATAGAAAGGAAACTAGGGAAGAACCTTGAACATATGGGCACAGGGGAGAATTTCCTGAACAGAACTCCAATAGCTTATGCTCTAAGATCAAGAATAGACAAATGGGACCTCATTAAATTACAAAGTTTTTGCAAGGCAAAAGACACTGTCAAAAAGATTTATGTCTTTTTATTTTATGAGTATTTGCATGCACATATGCATGTGCACCACATGTATGCCTTGTATCTGTGGAGGTCAGAAGAAGGTGTCACAGCTCCTGAAACTGGAATTACAAGTGACTGTGGGATGCTGTGTGAGTTCAGGATGTTTCACCCAGGTCCTCTTCAAAAGCTGCAAGTACTCTTAACTGCTGAGCCATCTCTCCAGCCCACAGTGAACCATCTTAGCACATTAACCACAGGGGTTTCCCAGCAGCACAACACTTCTATATAGAATTTCTGATTCTTATCAGGTAAAACAAAAACAACAACACAAACAACAACACAAACAACAACACAAACAACAACAAAACCCTCTCCTATCCCCCTGAAAGCGAAGCAAATGCAATTCACAACAGAAAGACGGTCTTCTTATTACCTCTAAATAAAAAGACTCAGCCCTATCCAAAAAGCCAAAGAGGTTCAATAATTTTGTTGTTGCTGTTACTTCTTTGTTTTTCTGGTTAGCTTGTAATGGAGGGATGCAAATGCTAAGTGTTCTAGACGAAAATTCTAAATTAACATGAACACAACATTTAACCATGTATGTCTTCATCAAATGCAGAGATAAAATGATAAATATTTAACACCAAACAGTCCATGGGGAGAAAGGTCTGTATTTGATGGTAGATATTAAAATATTTTGCTTCTGCTAATGTAGCTGGTGAAGGAACTATCTGATTTTATGTTTCAGTAATGACAACATTTGACACCTGTGTGGTGGGATTTTAAATATGTTTTGGCAACATATAAATATAGGAAAGCAGTGGATCTTTAAGTGGCATTACTATGCTGAGATATGTAAGACAGACTAAGGCAACCATGTGTGGCATATCCAGGACTGAATGAGAGCATAACGAATATTGTCACGACTCGAGATTTCAAGAATCCGAGGACACCAATGTTTATGCAGAATCAAGCATTTTCAGAAACACGAGCCTATAATAAGGCCACAATGAAAAAGCTTTCTTTTTTTTTCTCTAGGGAAATTATAGTAATTTTTCTTTATTGTCTGCTTGTGATATTTTGGTACTGTAAAACTATTATTACAGGCTTCAGAAGACCACCCTCTTGGATGACATTGGAATTGGTTACTAGGACAAATCAGGGGGCAGTTGTTTAACCTGAAACCTGGAGGGGTGTGTATGGGTTGGGTTCAGAGTATGTGCATGATGGGTCACCTGTCCAACCTTCATACTAGACATAAGAAATGCCTAACATGGAATTTGAAGAAAAGTGAAGACAGTTAAGTGGTGAAAGAAAGAAAGAAAGAAAGAAAGGAAGGAAGGAAGGAAGGAAGGAAGGAAGGAAGGAAGGAAGGAAGGAAGAGAGCAATGACATGTATAGACTTAGGAGGGCAGACCAAAGCTAGGTCTTATTTTAAGACTATGTGGGGCTGGACAGATGGCTCAGTGGCGTTTCCAGGGGACCTCAGTTTTGTTTCTAATACTCATTTCAGCACAACCCTATAAGTTCTTCTTCTGATTTCTAAGGACAATCTTACACATGTGGTACACATGTACATGCCTACAAACACACACACACACACACACACACACACACACACACACACACTCATACACACACACTCACATAAATAAACAATATTTTTAAACACTAAAGAAACCTATAAATAAACCGCCTGAAGATAGAAGCTATAACATCAGGAAATGAAGGTAAATCAGAAAAAAAATGGAAGAATCCAGAACATTACTGTAAAGGTAAAAGAACAAAGTCATTTATCAGGAATGTCTGCTTCTCCAGCAGGAAGTTGGGGGTTCCCAGAAGAAAGTTCTTGCCTCAGCTTACTGAATTTGTTATGCCATGTTCAGTTAACATCTCTGGAGGCCTGCTCTGTTTTGAAGGGAAATGGATTTAGGGAAGAGGGGAGAGGGGGCCCGTGAGGAGGGAGGGAGAAAAAACTACAGTTGGGATATAATGTATATAAAGCACAAAAATTAACATTAAAAATATATGAACGCAGATTAGTCATATGCTACAGAAAACAAAATAGTGCTATAAGGGATGCAGAATACAAAGGGATGGATCATAGAGTCAAAATTGGAAGAGAAGTTCTAGAACTTAGTTCCTGAATTATGAGCAACTACATTATTATCATTTAGCCTGTGTATCTGCCAACATAAAGCTGGGCAATTATTTACAAATGGGAACTTCCTCAGGCTGATGGAACAAATATTCTGCTAGAAGATTCTCTTGATCTTTAAGAGTATTCAAGATGACCAAGGCTCAACTTTGAGTATATGTCTTAAAATCCTACTTATGGGTGATTTTCAACAACCAAGCCTCCATATTCCTACTCAGAGGGACCAATAGTCTGCTTCAAACTACAGTATGGATGTTTCAAAAAGGTATAAATGAGTCTTTCAGTTGATGTTTGAGGCATTTTCTATGGGAGATTGTACTGTTCTCCCGGCCTTCCACGATATCAGTCCCTTCTCAGCTCAAGCAAAGCCGGTGAGGTAACTATCTCAATTAGAAGGACACTGTTAATAGTTTCTCCACACTTCAGTGAGGTGATATATATCTAGGATCCTGAACATCTCAGATTGGTTTTGAACTCACTGTACAGTCAAGGAGTCAAGGCTGATCTTGAACATTCTATCTTTCCATCTTTACCTACCAAGTTCTGGGATTATAGGCACATACCACCACACCCAGTCTGTGTACATCTGGGGACGAAATTCAGAGCTTTGTGTATGTTAGACAAGCACTCTACAGACTGAGCCACATTTCCCAATAGTAGTCCTTAATGTTAGCTATTTGATGTCTGTATATCTGGGACTCTATGAAGATGCTACAAAATTCCCCTTGTGTGACGAGAGTCTGTGGTGTTTGTCTTAAGAGTAATTTTCTTTATCCTTAGATGCCTCCAGAGAAATTTTGAAAATGTGCCAGAGATGATTAGTACATTCTTGCAATACCAGCCCTAGGGAGACTGAGATAGGACTGGACCAGACTATATAACTAGACATTATTCAGCAACAAACAACAATATCATACATAACATTCCCCTACCCCATAAAACTACATTTCTATAATCTAGGAAAATTTCTCAGTTGTTGGATTTAGATAATCTGAGTATTTGGCATATTATTGGTCAAAACTATTTTAGCATTTGTTTTAGAACAAATATCAAAAATACTCTCCTGCTTTGTAGAGTAAGAAAAACATCTGGGGAACTATGAAAAAAATTATAGTTTCCAAGGCCCATATCTAGAATTTGCTAAAGATATCAGACCAGTCCTGGATATTAACCACATTCAGCATTCTAGGACAAAGGCTGTATTATATTAGCAGTTATCTGATTGGGATGATGACGTATGGCAGGTTGGAAATCAAGGTGGTAAAGAGAGGTATGTTTCATAAGTGATTCACAAAAGCTTTTGAGAGATACAGTTACCAACAGAAGGAAAGCCTAGGCATCTATGGGATTTCCCGTGCATTGTTACATTTTTTCCCAGCATCCTTTGTACAAGGTGCAGGATTCAAACTGATTACTTTCAAGAAGGCAGAACTGATTTCCCCCAAAGTGCTTGCACATTATCTGAACTTTGATCTATCCGTTGTGTTGAAGTGTTTGCTGCTGATTTGTACACAATTTCACTCGCCCCATGCCTCTTAACCCATTATATCTGTATAGCCAAAGGTCTAGAGACAGACTCTAAGAATTAGACTCAGCCTTTGTTTTTTAGCCTCAAGTTGTCACAGGAACATTTCAAAGAGCAAAGAGTTGATCTGATGGTTCTCTGAGTTCTTATCTCTATTCCAACTTCAGAATTTCCACTTCACTTTTATATTGGGATGCATGCTAATGTTTTATTTGAAGAAAGATTCCCCCTGCTGAAAGTATTTTGAAAAAAATACTTACAATTTTCTGTAGGGAATCCACATTCATGAAAGTTTTCAAAACACAAACTATCTGTTAGAGCGAGGAAAACTGTCTCCCATTTTAATGCCTATAGTCACCTTATGGCAAATCAAAAATTCACAGCCACGTATTCTACCGACTCCATGCGTTGCTCAGAATTTTTTATTTTATTCAGTAAAAGATAATTTCTTTAGGCGAGGGGAAATACAACATCCAGAAGCTATATACCTGGAGCAGCTGTTGTGGCAAACGCCTATGATCCCAGCACTCTGGAATTCTAGGTCAACTTGGACTATATAGGGAGACCCTTTCTAAAATCAATTAACTAGCAAATTAAAAGCTAAAAGAAATCTCTTTACTTGGACTCAAAACATCTCATGGGGATGTCTGTGAAATACATATAACATCATTCGGCTTTTCTAACAGTACTGGTGGCACAACTGATTTATCTATCTATCTATCTATCTATCTATCTATCTATCTATCTATCTATCTATCTATCTATCTATCTATCTATCTATTTAAAGTAAGACTAGAGATCAGGCTAGTCATACTGCACAGTGTTGTTCAAATAGGACATCTTGGCAACAGTGGCTGTGTCTATACAGTGGATGGATCAGACAAGGCAGAGAAACCAGGAATTTCTCATGTGGAATTAACCAAGACTTAGAAGACATCTTAGAAGGGGATTTGCTACAGTTTCCTGCATTGACTCTAGAATAGCAATCCACACCATTATCTTCTGAAAATGATCTTTGGGAAATTAATCATGTATGGATTCTAATCATCTTCCCAGTTTTTCTGAGCTTTGGTAAGCCATCCTTAACATGCAAAACAGGAAAATAAATGAATCATATATTTAAAGCAGATTTGTGTTTCACTAAAAACTAAAATGATTAATTTTTGAACAAAAATCAAGTTGGACAAGAGCCTTTTTAATTTTGGAAATTTTTGTGGCAAGGCTTGGAAATAAAAAATGACAAGTGAATGAGCTGGAAATTGCTAGAATAACTATACAACTTTGAACTAAACATCATAAATTGTAGATACTTGTTAAAATGCATACTACAGTTTCGACAAAGCAATACTAATGGGCATAATAAATCTTACACTAGACCACTCAAGTATCTAAAACAAGCACAAGACCAACCAAAGAAAATATTTCAAATGAGCAATGCTAAATGAATCAAGCCCTTTTTTGGGTAGGCTGGGTCTCCTGGTTCTCATGGTTGGGAGTATTCCAGATGAGTTTTGCATGTGTTCAGATGTATTTGTGCCTGCTAGTAATGGAGCAAAAAGCAATAAAGTGATCGAACATTTAGGTTGTAACATTTAGGATATAATAGATGTTCTAAATCTTTTTGGCCCAATGATATAAGGCAGAAAATTAGTTGGATGTTTTAAAGTAGAACAGTAAACTAGTAAGGAATTGTTGAATGACTGAATTTTTACCCCAAATTTGTCCTTACACACACACACACACCTCTCCAGGTGTCCTGTTTTGCTTTCCTTAATCACCTGGTAGGAGAGGAGCCATGAGAGTCTTGTGAATACTAAGGTAAGATGCTCGGCCTAAATTGTGCATAGCTTCTCAGCAGCATTCCAAAGCTGTCAATAGTCGGGGGCATCTGCTTTATTTGCTATCTCGTGCTCCCTCATCACCAGCCCAAAGGAATGGCTGTTTCCATCCCGTTTCAGCTATTTCTTGCTATCACCCACCTCCCCATACAGGTGATGAGAAATCTGGCGCTGTTCACCCGAGAGGTGTATAGAGTTGGCAGGCTTGGATACTCTTTTTAAAGTGTGTGTGGGAGGGGTGGGGGTGTAGAACACATGGGTAGAATTCCTGATGCTGAAATCTTAGAAAAAGAGGGGAAATGCCTTTGCTAACTCAATCATTTTCTGCTGACGGTAGCCTGCCTTGGGGAACCGGAGTGTGTTTCTGTGATTCTTTTCACTATTAACCTTCAAGATGATTCAAATGTGGCTTTCCTTTTTTTACTAGACAGGGCTCAATGAGCCACATTTCCCCTTTCTCTCTCGAGGACCCTGGCTGTTTTCAGAGCTGACAGAAAAGCAAGGCCAGCAGCGGTCTATCCCAGAGACTTCCACACTGCCTCTTACATTCAAAAGCCAAAAGAGAAGTATTTGCACTGCATGCTTTCTTCCACCACAGGATAAACATTTGGACCAACCCTGAGATTCATATTCTCAGTATTTTTACCCAGCAGTCCACACTGAGGTGCATTTTAAAACATGAATGTCATCAAACTTCAAAGCTCCATGGCAATTTTTGCCTATTTCTTGAATCATTTGATCTCCAGCCCAACCCAATCTCTCTCTCTCTCTCTCTCTCTCTCTCTCTCTCTCTCTCTCTCTCTCTCTCTCACACACACACACACACACACACACACACACACAGACACACATTTCTCTCTCTCTCTCTCACACACACACACACATGATATATTTAGAGCTTTGTGTGTTCTAGTTCCCTAAATATTGGTTGCATCCATTCTCTTAAAGAATATTGAATGGCTCAGTTGATCAAATGACTGCTGTACAATCATGAGGATCTGAGTTCTAGGCCCAGTACCCATGCAGAAAAGACACAGGGGTACATGGAGTCCCAGGAAGGAAGAATCAGAGACAGGTTTAACCCTGGAGTTCACTGCTCAACAACCTAGCCTGTTTGGCAAATTCTAGGCAAGTGAGAAACCATGTCTTGACAAAATGACAGCCCAGTGGCCCTCTGACCTCTACACCACACACAAACACAACACATACACCTGTGCACATGTGAACACATACATGTGTGCAGGTATACACAAAAAGAATATAACTCCCAGGTTAATTCAGCAGAGATCCACTAGATAATTAAACTTCAGGAGTAGAACGTCTTAGAAGAAATGGATCTGAGCCTTTTCTCTAGCGCACGCATGTGCTCTGTAGGATTTTTTGCTCTGCTGTGCCCTCAGTGCAGAGAACTAAACACGCAGGGGCTTGGGGAGCACGGAGGAGGCCCTTCTCATGTACTTCCATGTGGCATCCCCTCTAACTCTTGTTAGTTCACTAATCATGATACAGAGAGTGCTCAGTAAATATTTGCTGTTGCTGTTGATTAATGACTCATTGATTCTAGAACACAGGCAAGGGTTTCTAAGATACTGTGTGCATATGCCATTATTCCCAACACTAAGTGTTCAAGAGAAAAAACAAAGTCACTGGTTCTCTATAAGGTAGATGATGACATCGATGAGTTCATAGAATTTTCCTAGTTCGCTGATGTTGTGTGCTGACCTGTCAAAAAGGGGGCTTGTGGGAAAGAACAGAAACAAAACCCCAGACTAATAAGTTGTCCGGTGAAGTTGAACTAGCCCTGCAAGATTTTCACTATGTGTCATCACTAAAACCCCCAGAGAATTTCATGCAAATGATTTTACAAGCCCATCTTGATTCAAATTTGCAACTGATTTTTTTTTTTACAAAGGTGCAATTCTGTAAAGTCAAACCTCTTTATGAAGCTAACTTTGATTGCCCTCTCTGCCCCACACACTTAGGAACATGCAAAACAGCAGCAAATGTTACTTGTTTTAGGAGAAATAGTGGATACTTCTTTAGGGCTTTAGGGTAAGAAAGGTGTTAAAAAGTTAGCGCCTTCATGTGGATGTCACAACACTTCATGCTTGGTTTTGTTAATGTACTAGATATTTCGTCTAAAAGAAAGCAGACATTTAAGGCTTTTATAATATGAAGGTCCTATCTGAAATGGCAAAAATTACATGACTTTCCATGTAATATAATCAGTGATATCATTTGTTGAGAAGTTATACAAGGAGGCATGAATGAATTCAGTGGTGCCTTACATTATCTTCATAATCAAAGTAAAAAAATTATATCTTTTAAAAAATGTATAAATGTTTCTCATTAATCTACAAAACAATGCATAAATTTATTGAAAAATCCTCTGTGGATCACCCATGTAATAACTTGCTGGCCCGGGGGCATTTGTGGCCTTCCAGGTGCCCATTAATCTAAATCCTTGATCAGCAGTATAAGAAAGATTTCACAGTGTTGTGGGGCAATGAAAATCTTGAAGGACAGCAGAGGTGGTAGGCTTCATGTGTGACTCTCCTTATGAACAACTCGTGCATACACAAGGAGACAGTGCATAGACCACACTGTGTGGGCATCTGCAGGCATCAGTCACAGACTTACCACCTCATCTGTCACAGATATTTTATTACAATTTCCAGAAAAAGCCACAAAACCCTCTGTCCATTTGCATCAATCTAAATCACTGTGGGATTCAATTTATATTTTAGACATGTTAATTGGAAACAGTTTGCACAATAGTCATTGAAATAATATATGTGTGTCAATACTTTTAATAAGGATTTGGGGAATTGGTCCTAGCCTGTAACTAAGAATTAAATTTTGCTTCATACTTTGCATGTATGGTACCAGTGTAATACAGGCAGGAGAAAATTAAGGAAACTACTGTAGTATACAACTGTGGTCAAGCTGCAGAAGCACTAAGGCCAATAGATAGCTTGAGCCCTAGAGTTCGAAGTCAGCCTTAACACAGCAAGACTTTGTCTTGAAAGTAAAAGACAAAAGGAAAGAAAGAAATGAAAAAGGAGAAAAGAAGACCAAGGAATCTATGACATTATCTCATAGATTTACAACAGACACCTGTCAAACTTATAAAATACAGAAGTAACTTTTCTTTCCTACTGACATGGATATAACATTAAAGGAAATGGAAAAGACAGAGAGTTCCTGATAACGCTAGAATTGTCCGGTGTCTAAGAATTTGTGTACTTCAAAGACAGAATAACTGAGCATCAAAACAATAAATGAGAGGCTTTAAATTTGAGATTCAATGAATTTGAAGTTTTATGTGTGCGGCTATCAATAGGAAATAATGTAGGTGACTAAAAAATTAATTTAACTTCAGGAATATGCTAGAATTCTAAACATATATGCTCAGTAGGCCTAAGACAGTTTTGAGTCTAGTTACATTAGCTAGATTATCATTGAAATGGAAGCACATATTGAATCACCAGCTTTACAATGAAGATTAAACATAAGTATATGATATTCATTTTCCAGTTTGTCTTAATTTATTGTAGTCACTGTCTTCAATGGCACATTTGATAATTTAAATCATGGCTTTGACCTCAATCATGAACTATTTGGCTACCTGTTTTGGCAGGAATGTCTAGGATCTCAGTTGTCCCAAAAGAAATAAAAAGGACTAATACGTACCTCAAAAGTATTCAACATCCTTAGATATCAGGAAAATGTAAATCAAAACTATAAGCCCCAGGTCAATGAGAGACTCTGCCTCAAATAAGTCATGACCCCTGAACCTGTCCCAGTCTCTACCTACAGGTACATACATACACGCTGACCACACACACAGACCTTGAAGTGTCTGAGGGGCTCGTACCATCCTTGAACTTGAAATTTCTTGCCTCTGCCTCATAAGCAGCTGAGATTACCAGCGAACATCACTAGGCTTATCTGTCTTTGTATTTATAAGCGGGAAGAATAATCGCTAACTGTAGAGTTGTGCCCAAACTGGCACTAGTCATTGTTCCTGGAAAGGGACTGAAATTTCAACTTTGGTTTTAGTGGCAAGAAGTACAAAATGTCTAAAGGAGATAAAGTGTGAACTGAGTAATAATATCCAAGTTTGCTTACTGGTCCTGACTTGTTTTGTTTGTTTATTTGTTTATTTATTGGATTATATTTTGATATGGGTTTCATGTGGCCAAGGCTGGCCTCCAAGTAGTAATATAGCTGAGACTTGACTTGACTGCCAGATCTTCCATCTTTCAACTTCCCAAGTGCTGGGATTACATACATGTGCTACCACACCTGACTTGTCTCCTTAGACAGAAAGGTGCTTCAGAGTTACTATGGAGGTATGGGATGTGCAATGTTGTGAGCACAGAAGTTTGAACAGTGAATGGGTTTGGTCTTCCTGGTCATAAGTCATGTATAATGAATTCCTATAGAGGAGCATAATATAAGTTATATTCCCAGGAGAACTAGGGACTGATCCACTTTATATGACCTTCATAAGATGAGATCTTTTATATTGTCACTTCCCAAGGTAGTAGGCCATTGCTGTTCCCTCCTGTTGTCCATCACTGTATCTTCAGACAGGTTAGCTGGCTCAGTGGCTACCTCTAGGCTCTGGTTTAAGATTTCATTCTGGAGTGCTAGCATACCAGTATCCACATACATTAGTCTTCTGTTTTGAATCTTTGGAAGATGACAAAATACCAAGATGCTACTGAGACGAAAATAAGCAAAAGGGTGGGTACATCTAAGAGGGAAGTCAGAAATTCAAAAGATATAGAATAGAAACATAAAGGAGGAAAAATTAAAATTACTCTACAGTAAAGTTATGACTAAGCATTGAATAAAATTACAGTACCAAAATTAATGTTCTTAAATATGCTTGTAGGAAAAGGGGTCAATCTGTAACTGTAGCTCAAAATATAAATTTAAAATTTTATAATTAAACAATATAAATTCATCCTAAATTTCTCAATATCCATCACTCTCTTTTATAGTTATAGGAAGAGAATAATTTAGAATGCTGCTATTATTATATGTTCATCAGTGAAAATCATTACTACTTAGTATTATAATATTTATGAACATGTAGAATTTATGAATATAAAATATTTTGTAAATATTTTAATATTAATGTTTAAAATCTCTAATCAGAATGTTTTATTTCCTGAAAATTTCAAGGAGCTGTACATGTCCCTACTGGAAACAAACTCAGAAGACTCCATTTTGACCTGTTTTTAAAAAATTATTTAGCAATGTGACTACTGTCACTACTGTTACACCTAAAACTTTTTATGTTTCAGCCAATTTTAATAGGCAAGTCAAGATGATGTTTATGGTTTTGGATTACAAAGAGTTTGGATTTTAAGAATCCAATTTACAAAAGGTTGTTCATATTATAAATGGTCTCTTTCATTCTGCAAATATTCATTGAGTATCAGCTGCCAGTCACTGTTCTGTGTTCTCCAGATATTTCAATGAACCCAGCACAGTAAGGTGTGTTCTCTCTGAGACTCAGATTCTAGTAGAGAAAGATAGACAATAAAATATAACAAGAAAATGACATGTATATAAGGCAATAGTAATGACTGTGGAGAAATAAAAATAATAATAAAAATACCAAATCTCCTTTCAGAAAGGGGATTTGGTAGACTGTTGTAGAGAAGATGAGGGAGAAGATGGTCTGGAGTTTTCCCTGGGATGGGCAGAATTGGCTCCATAGATCTTATAGTGTACAAAGACTTAAATAGTCCATGAGGGTATATATAAGTATAGCAGTCAACACAGAGGAAACAGGAAATTTATATAGGGTGTCTAGAGTATTCTCACATAGTGGGCCTTGGAATTAGTTCAGCTACCAAGAATCATAATATGAAACCTTCTTTGTCCACAGAGAAGAAAATCAAGGCAGACCAAGACCAAGTGATTCTCCAGGATTACATCCAAACTTAGAATTAAATATAGATCTGAAACTTGGGTTTCACAGCTCCATGCCTGGGTCTCCTACAAGTCCATCTTTAAAACTGCACCTAATTAGCTTTGATGACCATCAGTAGTGACTCTTTAGATGCTATGCAGCACTCTATATTTGATCCATATAATAAGTGATTTCAAACAACTACCAGACTCTTGCCTTGAGGTACCTAAACATAAAAGAAGGTTTAGCATTAAAGTGATATGTGAATTTCGATAGTGAAGAATTACATATTAGGATGCTTAATATTTAAGCCTGAATGAATTTGAGACTTTGCTATGATTTAATTTGAAGGTTCAGTGGTATTGATGGCCAACCATGAGATGAGAGAAAGTTTCAGTTAAGAATCACATGTGAGGTCCCACACGATGCATAGGGGCACAGAACTCTATCTCTACCCTCAAGAAACTTGCAAGCTCTGAAGCAGAGCTCACACCACAGCAGATGGGGGAACATGGCATTCTGAACACAGTGTGGAGCTTACCCTATGGAGACCTTAACATTTGGCCATGGGATTGCTGAGTTCCAATGTGTAAAGGCTTAGGAAAAATAGAGACATGGTTTTAGAAATAAAGAGGCAATTATAGAGGGGGGAAGAACAAAATACCCATGGGAGGAGACAAAGTGTGGCACAGAGACTGAAGGAAAGGCCATCCAGAGACTACCCCACCTGAGGATCCATCCTATATAGAGTTACCAAACACAGATACTATTAGGGATGCCAACAAGTGCTTGCTGACAGGAGCCGGATATAGTTGTCTCCTGAGAGGTTCTGCTAGTGCCTGACAAATACAGAGATAGAAGTTCCTAGCCAACTACTGGACTGAGCACAGGGTCCCCAATGGGGGAGCTAGAGAAAGGACCCAAGGAGCTGAAGAGGTTTGCAGCCTTGTATGAGGAACAACAATATGAACCAACCACTACCCCCAGAGCTCCCAGGGACTAAACTACCAACCAAAGAGTACACATGGTGTTACCCATGACTCCAGCTGCATATGTAACAAGGAATAGCCTTGTTGGACATCAATGGGAGGAGAGACCCTTGGTCCTGTGAAGACTCGATGCCCCAGTGTAGGGGAATGCCAGGACAGGTAAGCAGGAGTGGGTAGGTTAGTGAGCAGGAGGAGGGAGGATGGGATAAGGAGTTTTCGGAAGGGAAACAAGGAAAGGGGATAATATTTGAAATGTAAATAAGGAAAATATCTAATAAAAAAAAGAAAGAAGTGTTTCAATGACATAAAGTAGGAGCATGGCTACAATTCCAGGTAATGGACCACTGGTACTGAAACCTGCTATTTCTAAATCTCTACTGAAGCAGAGCCAAGTGTGGCGTTGTGAGAGCAGACAACACAAGGTAAGCCCTGGAACTGTGAGAAGCCATTGTAGTCTTGAGAGCATTGGCATGCAGACCGGCATTTCTGTTATGACAAATACCTCAAGGAAGCTGCCTAAGGAGAATGCTTTATTTGGGCTCAGGGTTTAAAATTTTTCAGTCTGTGGCCTTTGGCTCCCTCACTCTTAGGCCTGTGCTAAGGCATAAACAGCCTAGGAGAAAGAACTTCAGGACTAAAGCTGCTCACCTTGTGGGGGGCAGGAAGCAGAGATCAAGAGCGAGCTCACACTAATGAACCTCTCTCTCCCTCTGCCTCCATCCATCTGGGTCTTTAGTAGACTGAATTGGATCCAATTCTGGGTTGTTTTCTCCACTCAGGTGCTGTCCCACATGTCAGTCATATAAGGAAACGCCTTTCAAGGCCCACTCAGCAATGTGCTCTCCCAGGTCCCCTGGGCATGATGCAATCCAATCAAAGTAGTCAATATCAGTCATCACTATGGACAGTGACAAGAAAGGTGAGGAAGAATGGGAAAAAACAAAAACCAAAACAAAACAAAATTAGCCAAGCTAGCTTTATCATACTCTCAATCAAACATAATACTGTTAATTGCTCCTTCAATCACCTCAACATTGTCGCAAGAAAGAACCATGGTGACAAAAAACAACAAAGGCATGAATGTTCCTTTTGTACACTTGTCCAGGCTTGATATTGTGCCTTAGCTCAGAAAGGAATCTTTCTTCATTAACCAGACCCTCCTCTGGGAACTCCCAAGGGACAGCATGTCTAAGAATGCACGTAATTGCTTTTCTTTTCAATATATAAGTAGTATTATCCCTGGAAGGAGTTTCTCATAAGTTAATTTGGCACCTGTCTTTTTGGGCAGGCTGTGTAGAGAGGTTCTATTAAATATTGTCAGTTAAAGAAGAATCTAAAAGACAAAATATGAATTGTGTCCACAAGGTATTATGAAAGTATCATTAAATAGTTTCTGAATTAAAAAAAAAGTTGATCTAATGATGTGGACTGATTTCCTTTGGTCACTAGTTTGAATTATTAGTATTTTATCAGTTAGTGTTCCCTAGAGAAACATTGGTTCTGAAAGAAAGATGAGAGAGGTCAGAAAAAGACTGATAAATGATAGATATAGCTAAGTACAAAGATGATAGATAGATGATAAATAGATGGATAGACATATAGATTATAGGTGATAGATATATAGATATATAGAAACATAGATATATAGATAGATACATAGATGGTCAATATAGATATTTAAATAGAATATAAAGATCAGTTTACCTGTTTATAGACTGAGAAGTACCCGTATCTGCTCTCTGCAAGATTAAGATCCCAGAAAATAATGATTTAACTTAGTCTGACTTCAAAAGGCATGAAGAGATGGGATGCCCTATCTCAGTACAGGCAGTGGAGAGAGAGAGAGAGAGAGAGAGAGAGAGAGAGAGAGAGAGATTTCCTATTCCTCAGTCTTTCCCTGTCCCACATTGAGGAAAACAACCTACTCAGTGCACAGATTCAAATGTTAACATCACACAGAAATATCCTCACAGTGTACTCAGAAACAGGGTTCAACCTGAATACCTTATGGTAAAGTCAATCTGACACGTAGAAGTAACTTGTGTTGTTGACAGTGTCATCAAACTGCAGAAAGAACAGCCTTAGGCATATTTGTCATTAATATATGCTATTAGCTAGAATTTGATTCAAAATATAATTCTGCTAAGATTAAAGGGTAGCATCTTACGCATTTTATAGCTGTAATCTCCAGAGTCCATAAATTTTAGACACTGGATTAATACAAATTGTAGATTTATAATTAAATCTTCTGGATTCTTTATTTGGACAAACACCATCTTTTCTGCAGTAACAATGTCTGGAGAGGCACACCCTCCACACCCACCTTGAAGGGTCTGCTTCTTAGAATGACCTCCTTGAATTCTGAGGAAGCCATTAGAGTGTTGCTGTGCCCTGGGATAAAGTCCAGGAAATTTTCTTGGAATGCCCAACATGGCGGATAGTTCATACCCTGGAAGAAATACCATTGTGATCTAATGCTCTATGAGCATTGTGTTCATAGAAAGAACTATCTCAAGACCTATTGTTGCATTGTTTAAGGTTAGAATAAAAACACATGCCTATGAAAGAACAAGGCCATTTTCCAATGGAGTTTGAAGTCAGTGTGCTCTTGCAATCTCAGGCAATCCTTCTTCTGCCCTACAGGTTGATGCATCCCAGTACTTTTGAATAGCACCAACATTGCTTTTCCTGACAAATTACTGCCAACTCCTGTTTATATCGAAGGGGCCAACTCTGTATACTATTCATTTTCTTCTTTTCTTTTGAGATGTTCTTTTAACAAGTGTTAATAGTTAGGTATAGAATGATGTAGCAAATGTTTACTGCTTTTTTTTTGAGTTACTAGGAAAATTTTTAAATAAACATTCTTAAGTTGTAATTTTTACTGGGGTGGGTGATTAACTATTCCAAGGGATATGATTTCTCAATTTGTCGTTTAAACCTTTGTCGTCTCCCCTAGGCACTGATTTTTCTCATTGCTTTAGGAACACCATGGCTTCTAGCCACACTGTGTAAAAGAGGCTAAGTGTGTTGCAAAAGCTATTGTATGCTGTCATTTTTCTGCACCCTTTATTCCTATGCAAGTCGAGCCAAGGCGAAGCCATGAAGCATCGCAGGCGGAGACCCAAACCAGAGATTCACCTCCCGTGTCCGCTAATGTAGGACTCTGTCTTTCTCTCAGCATGAGTCATCCACATCAGTAACAAAAACCTACAATAGGCAACTCCTCTAGATGTTCATAATTACTATCTTTGATCCAGTCTAAACACAGGATCATCATTCTGTACTGCTTTTAAAAATCTGCCATGGACAAACTGTCACAAAAAAGAAAAAAAAAATACCCTGAAATGCAGCTAGGGACAATAAAGAACAAGTTATCATGTAAAGTAAAGATAAAGACATCAGTTCAATATAAGAAGGCTTTAACATGACCCAAATGTTTCTTGAAAAAACATGTAAAATAATACTAATGATTTAATTTGGAATTCAATATAACTAGGCTCTCTGTGTTTTTATTCGATGGACAAAATGTATGAAGGCTCCCCACCCTCGCCCCCACCTTCAGCTAAAACAAAATTAGGAACCGGCTTAGTTCTGATTTGGGAGATTAAAAATACAGCTCTGAGCAGAAGCTGTTTCCCATGCATGCCAGCTCCAACCACGTGGATGGCTTTGCAGCGGACCTCCTGCTACTGATCCCATCTGATGGCCTGTATAAGGCCCTTGTTAGTCAGCAGGTATGACTGAGTTCCAGCGTCTCCAGCATTGTCTGGAATAAAATCAGCTACTGTCTTCTCAGCTGAAAGGGGACCTTTTTCTTCATGATTACCCAATCTCTAGAAGCATCCAGTCGCTACTTCCTACTCTTTATGACAGTCAGCATACAGTACGTTTTGTTCTAACAGGTGTACAGGGCTGTATCTAATTACTTATTAATTATAGACACTTTATTTTCAGGACACTAACAGAATTCCCCCACAAAAGAGTCTGTTCCTGCCTTAATGTGAACTAAGACTCTTTTTTTAAGTCCATAAAATAAGTGATCTTGCTGCAAATGTTGGTTTACCACACCCAGCACATTCTCTTTCTCTTGACTATGTTAACAAAAAGAAAGTGTCATGCACTGAGGGCCGTTGTGTAAGTGTGAATGAAAGCAATCAGCTTTCTGTTTATTTGATTAGATGGCAAAATTGTACTTATTATATTCTATTGTGTGAAAGTGAAAACCAGTTACTTCATGAGATTATCCCCAGAATCAAAAATAACCCTCTCCATCAGAGTTTCAGAATGCCTATTTAAAATTTTTATCATGCAAACAGCTTACACATTCTCTATGTAGAATTTTAATGAAATAGATATCCACAGAATCATCATGTAAAATAGCATGTAAATGAGACTGTCTCAACATCTGTCTCCAGAGGTGGAAGCTGTATCCGACTAGAGGCTCTATAGTCAGAAAGTATTTGTCATGAGAATGCTGGCCTCATCCTCTCTCTCTGGTATCAACAATAAATGTGTGGTCCCATTAGAGCTTTTACAGAGTAGAGGAATGCACTGAGCACTAACAAATTACAAGTTGGATGAGTTCTATTCTTATAGAACTTTAAACATACATAAAATGAGATGGAATGTACTTTGTACTACGTCTTTAAGAAATTATTGACTTAACCCCTCTCCGTGTCCTTCCAACTTAGTAGTAAAATTTTATTTAATTTAGGAGATTACATGTGCCATCTTTTGTGAATCCCCAAATGCTCAGAAACTTTTTTTCTATATTATTTACATTGCAAATGATTTCCCCTTTCCCAGTTCCCCCATCCCCAAAAGTCCCATAAGCCCTCTTCCCTTCCCCATTCCCCATTTACCTAAGATTTCATGATTTCATTGTTTTTAATTGCTGAGTAGTATTCCATTGTATAAATATACATGAAAAATATCTCTGATAAAATTAGGAAATATATAGAAAAACACGTTAAGATTGACTATTTCATGGAAAAATTATACAGCTAAAATGGTAGGCATAAAAATATTCCTAAGTTGATTGAAAGTGGAATTATAAACATTTTCTGATAAAATTGAAGATTTACATGGAAAATATTTCTGATAAAATTGAAGAAATTTATACAGATAAATTGGTAGGAATGAAAATATTCCTAAGTTGATTGAAAGTAGAATTATAACCATTTTCTGATAAAATTGAAGATTGACATGGAAAATATTTCTGATAAAATTGAAAAAATATATGGAAAAACATTAAAATTGAAGATTATCATGAAAATTTGTTTTTTAAAAATGCATTAATAACAAAAGTTTACATGGGAGAATTGTGCACAGAATAGTTCATTCCCTGTGTACTCTGTTTTCTTGTGCTGCAGGAAAGTTTGATACTGTGAAGTCTTGTTCATTCTTTGAATAACATGGTTATTTTTCTAAATTTTCAAATGATGATTCTTATATGTTTCTTGAGAGCTTTGTCATGCCATCTATGTATTTGAGAGAAACTCCTGCTCATTATTGCCTTAAGTTTCATGTATTTATTGACATTTTCCATTGGAAACAATTTGATCGGTCTTCAGATTTTCTAACCATACCCAGTGCTGATAAGAACTTATCACCCCATCTGTTTTACATCCTTGTGTTGTAGGAGTGGAAACCACCACGGTAACCCTTAGAAAATGTCAAATGATTTTCTGAGGATTTGATATTTATATATTTATATTCCCATCAGTGGTTTTTGAGTTATGATTACTTCACATTCATATTATCCAATGATTTTGTCCGATATTTTCAATCTTTTCCCTACTCAGGTAGATGGGAAATTTTTATCTCAACTGGACCCCCCAAAAATTTGCATGCTATTCCTGTGTTTATTGATGGATGTTAATTTGTCAATGAAGAATCTCACCAAGTCTTTACCTTTATTTTGTAATTTTCTTGTTTAAAATTTATCTATGGTGATTCTTTATATATTTGCAGTACTAATCCTTTGGAAACTAATGACATTGCCAGCACCCCAGGTCTATTCTGCCACAGTCCACCAGTTCAATCTTATCAAAATAGAGAAGCTTTGTCTTTCTTTCAAAGTGTGTCTATGATCCACACTTATTGCATCAACTGGTATTTTTACTTACTTTTTATTAGCATGTGGACAAACAGTTGAACTCATGTTGTCTACTGAATTCTCTCCCTGTGCTCACTGTTGGTCACACAGGAAGCTCTTAGACACAAAGGAACCCAGTGAAGTGTCAGCCTCGAGGTGAGGATGTTCCCCCACATACCCACCTACTCCTGCTTCCCTGTCCTGGCATTCCCCTAAACTGGGGCATTGAGACTTCAAAGGACTAAGGTCTTCTCCTCCCATTGATGTCTGACAAGGCTATCCTGTGCTACATATGTGACTGGAGCCATGGGTCCCTACATGTGTACTCTCTGGTTGGTGGTTTAGTCCCTGGGAGCTCTGGGGGGTCTGCTTGGTTGATATTGTTGTTCTTCCTATGGGGTTGCAAACCCCTTCAGCTCCTTCAGACCTTTCTCTAGCTACCCCCTTGGGGACCCTGTCCTCAGTCCAATGGTTGGCTGGGAACTTCTGTCTCTGTATTTCTCAGTCTCTGGCAGAGACTCTCAGGGGACAGCTATATCCGGCTCCTGTAAGCAAGCATGTCTTGAGATCCACAAAGGTGTCTGGGTTTGGTAACTGTACATTGGATGGATCCCCAGGTGGGGCAGTCTCTGGATGGTCTTTCCTTCAGTCTCTGTTCCACACTTTGTCTCTCTATCTCCTCCCATGGGTATTTTGTTCTCCCTTCTAAGAAGGGCCAAAGTATCTACACTTTGGTCTTCCTTCTTCTTGAGCTTCATGTGGCCTATGAATTGTATCTTGGGGATTCCGAGCTTTTGGGCTAATATCCACTTATCAGTGAGTGTATACCTTGTGTGTTCTTTTGTGATTGGGTTACCTCACTCAGGATGATATCTTACATTTACCTAAGAATTTCATTAATTCATTGTTTATAATATCTGAGTAGTACTCCATTATGTAAATGAACCACATATTCTGTATCCATTCTTCTGTTGAGGGACATCTGGGTTCTTTCCAGCTTCTGGCTATTATAAATAAGGCTGCTATGAACATAGTGGAGCATGTGTCCTTATTACATGTTGGAGCATCTTTTGGGTATATGCCCAGGAGTGGTAGCTGGGCCCTTAGGTAATACTATGTCCAATTTTCTGAGAAACCTCCAGACTGATTTCCAGAGTAGTTGTACCAGCTTGCAGTCCCACCAGCAGTAGAGGAGTGTTTCTCTCTCTCCATATCCTCACCAGCATCTGCTGTCACCTAAGTTTTAATCTTAGCCATTCTGACTGGTAAGAGGTGGAATCTCAGGGTCGTTATGATTTGCATTTCCCTGATGACTAAGAATGTTGAACATTTCTTTAGGTGTTTCTTGACCATTCAAGTTTCCTCAGTTGAAAATTCTCTGTTTAGCTCTGTTCCTCATTTTTAATAAAGTTACTTGATTCTCTGGAGTCTAACTTCTTGAGTTCTTTGTATATATTGGTATTAGCCCACTATGTGGTGTAAGATTGGTAAAGACCTTTTCCCAATCTGTTGGTTTCTGTTTTGTCCTATTGACAGTGTCCTCTGCCTTACAGAAGCCTTGCAATTTTATGAGGTTCCATTTGTTGATTCTTTTTCTTTCTTCTTCTTCTTATTATTTTTATTTTCTATATTCTTTATTTACATTCCAAATGATTTCCCCTTTCTTGGTGCCCCCCCTCAAAAGTCCCATAAGCCCTCTTCCCTTCCCCTGTTCCCCATTTATCAAAGAATTTCATGAATTCATTGTTTTTAATTGCTGAGTAGTATTCCATTGTGTAAATATACATGGAAAATATCTCTGATAAAATTGAAGAAATATATAGAAAAACACATTAAGATTGACTATTTCATGGAAAAATTATACAGATAAAATGGTAGGCATAAAAATATTCCTAAGTTGACTGAAAATGGAATTATAAATATTTTCTGATAAAATCTAAAATCTCCAAGGAAAATATTTCTGATACAACTCAAGAAATATATAGAAAAACATGTTAAAACTGACTATTTCATGAAAAAATATACAGATAAGATGGTAGACATAAAAATATTCCTAAATTGGTTGAAAATAGAATTAAAAACATTTTCTGATAAAATTGATGATTTACATGGAAAATATCTCTGATAAAATAGAAGAAATTTATACAGAAAAATTGGTAGGAATTAAAATATTCCTAAGTTGTTTGAAAGTAGAATTATAAACATTTTCTGATAAAATTGAAGATTTACATGGAAAATATTTCTGATAAAATTGAAAAAATATATGGAAAAACATAAAAATTGAAGATTATCATGGAAAATTATACAGATAAAATGGTAGGCATAAAAATATTTCTAAGTTGATTGAAAGTGAAATTATAAATATTTTCTGATAAAATGGAAGATTTACAAGGAAAATATCTCTGATAAAATTGAAGAAATATATAAAAAATATGCTAAGATTGATTATTTCATGGAAAAATTATACAGATAAAATGGTAGGCATAAAAATATTCCTAAGTTTTTTGAAAGTGGAATTAAAAACACTTTCTGATAAAATTGAAGATCTACAAGGAAAATATTCCAGAAATATATAGAAAAACATGTTGAAACTGACTATTACATGGAAAATTATGCAGATAAAATGGAAGGTATAAAAATGTTCCTAAGTTGATTGAAAGTGAAATTATAGACATTGTCTGATAAAACTGAAGATCCAAATGGAAAATACTCCTGACAAAATTGAAGAAAAATACAGAAAAACATTAAAATTGAAGATTATCATGGACAATTATACCGACAAAATGGTAGGCACAAAAACATTCTGAAATTGATTGAAAGTAGAACTACAAACACCTTCCCCGGCCCCCCACGGAACCAAAGATCTACCTGAAAAACACCTCCAACAAAATCAAAGAAATACACAGAAAAAATGTTAAAATTAAAGATTATCATGGAAAATAATACAGTCAAAATGGTAGACACAAAAAACATTACTAAATTGAAAGAGGAGTCACAAACATTTTCTGATAAAATCGAAGATCCACATGAAAAACATTGCTGTTAGACTATGTTTTTTGTTGGGGAATTGAGTCTATTGACGTTATAAGATAGTAAGGAATAGTGATTGTTGCTTCCTGTTATTTTTGATGTTCTTTTTATGTTTGTGTGGTTACTTTCTTTTGGGTTTGTTGGAAAAATATTTCTTGCTTTTTCTAGGGGGTAGTTTCCCTCCACATGTTGGCGTTTTCCATCTATTATCCTTTGTAGGGCTGGATTTGTGGAAAGATATTGTGTAAATTTGGTTTTATCAAGGAATATCTTGATTTCTCCATCTATGGTAATTGAGAAGTTTTGCTGGGTATAGTAGTTTGGGCTGGCATTTGTGTTCTCTTAGGGTCTGTATGAGATCTGCCCAGGATCTTCTGGCTTTCATCGTCTCAGGTGAGAAGTCTGGTATAATTCTGATAGGCCTGCTTTTATAGGTTACTTGACCTTCTTCTCTTACTGCTTTTAATATTCTTTCTTTGTTTAGTGCATTTGGTGTTTTGATTATTATGTGCTGGGAGGACTTTCTGGTCTGGTCCAGTCTGTTTGAAGTTCTGTAGGCTTCTTGTATGTTCATGGACATCTCTTTCTTTAGGTTAGGGAAGTTTTCTTCTATAAGTTTGTTGAAGATATTTACTGGCCCTTCAAGTTGGAAATCTTCACTCTCTTCTAAACCTATAATTCTTAGGTTTGGTCTTCTCATTGTGTCCTGGGTTTCCTGGATATTTTGGTTCAAGAGCTTTTTGCATTTTGCATTTTCTTTAACTGTTCAGTCAATGTTTTCTATGGTATCTTCAGCCCCTGAGAGTCTTTCTTCTATCTCTTGTATTCTGTTGTTGATGATCTACGACTCCTGAATTCTTTCCAAGATTTTCTATCTCCAGAGATGTCTCACTTTGTGATTTCTTTATTGCTTCTACTACCATTTTTAGATCCTGGATGGTTTTGTTCAGTTCCTTCAATTGTTTGTTTGTGTTCTCCTGTAATTCTTTAAGGGATTTTTGTGTTTCCTCTTTAAGGACCTCTACATGTTCACCCATGCTCCCCTGTATTTCTTTCAGGGATTTTTGTGTTTCCTCTTTAAGGGCCTTTACCATTTGACCCATGTTCTCCTGTATTTCTTTAAGGGAGTTATTTATGTCCTTCATGATGTCCTCTTACAGCATCGTGAGAAGAGACTTTAAATCCAACTCTTGCTTTTCCAGTGTGTTGGGGTATCTGGGATTTGCTGTGATGGGAGAACTGGGCTCTGATGTTGCCAAGTAGCCTTGGTTTCTGTTGGTAGGGTTCTTGCGCTTGCCTTTCACCATCTGGTTATTTTTGGTGTTGGTTGGTCTTGTTGTCTCTGGCTGGAGCTTGCCCCTCCTATGGGCCTGTAAACCTGTGTCTGTACTCCTGGGAGACCAACTCTCTTCTGGCAGGGTCTGTGCACAGAAGGCTGTGGGCTGTCTGGTTTCCTGCTGCAAATGGCGGCTGGAAGGGAAGACTCCTGTCCCAGCTGCTCCAATGATCATATGCCTTGTGCGCTCCTAGCTGTACCCCTCCAGAGAAAAGCTGGAGATCTCACTTCCGCGCTGAGAAGTGAAATTGCTGCTGGGAGATCACTCTCTCCTGGTGGGCTAAGCACAGAAGGCTTTGGAGCTGCCTGATTCCCTGCTGCAGACGGCGGCTGGAAGGGAAGACTCCTGTCCCAGCTGCTCCACCGATCATATGCCCTGTGCCCTCCTAACTGTACACCTCCAGAGAATAGGTGTACACCTCCTCACTCAGAAGTGAAATCGCTGCTGGGAGATCATTCTCTTCTGGTGGGCTAAGCACAGAAGGCTGTGCAGCTGCCTGGTTCCCTGCTGCAAATGGCAGCTGGAGTGGGTTTGTTTTCATCTCGGTCTTCTTTGTCCATTTATTGATTCTTGATCTTAGAGCATAAGGTGTTGGGGTTCTGTTCAGGAAATTTGCTATGTCCATGTGATCGAGGCTCTTTTCTACTTTCTCTTCTATTAGTTTCATTGTATCTGGTTTTATGTGGAGGTCCTTGATCCACTTGGACTTGAGCTTTGTACAAGGAGATAAGAATGGATTGATTTGCTTTCTTCTACAAGTTGACTGCCAGTTGAACCAGCACCATTTGTTGAAAAGGCTATCTTTTTTCCACTGGATTATTTTTGCTCCTTTGTCAAAATCAAGTGACCATAGGTGTGTAGGTTCATTTCCGGGCCTTCAATTCTGTTCCATAGATATAGCTGCCTGTCTCTGTACTAGTACCATGCAGCTTTTATTACTATTACTCTGTAATACAGCTTGAGGTCACAGATAGTGATTTCCCAGAAGTTTTTTCATTGTTAAGAATAGTTTTCACTATCCTGGGTTTTTATAATTCCAGATGAATTTGCAAATTGTTCTTTTTAACTCTATGATGAATTGAGTTGGAATTTTGATGGGAATTTCATTGAATCTTGAGATTACTTTCGACAAGATGACCATTTTTACTGTATTAATCCTTCCAATCCATGAGCATGGGAGATCTTTCCATCTTCTGAGATCTTCTTCGATATCTTTCTCCAAAGACTTGAAGTTCTTGTCATACAGATCTTTCACTTGCTTGGTTAGAGTAACAATGTTTGTTTCTCACTTCTAAGATTTCCCTGGGTATTCTCTCTGCTGCTCATGAATCCAATTCTTGGGAGTTCTTCAGCTGTTGGTCAACCTCTTGGTTTGATTATGCAATACTGCACAGACCCTTTGGTGCAGTGCTGGGCTTAGCTCAGCACAGTAAGGCAAAATCTTACTGTGTATAAGCTACCAATCCTGTTTCTTCCATGATAAGTTGGCCTTTTCTTTTTACTTGAAATTCTATTAACTACAGCATATCTGAATGTAATTTATTGTCTTTTTTTATTATTTTCTAAGTTTTTTTAATTACATTCCAAATCATTTCCCCTTTCCCGTTCCCTCCCTCCCCAAAAGTCCCATAAGTCCTCAGTTTTCTGAGGAACTGCCAGACTGCTTTCCAGAATGGTTGTATCAGCTTGCAATCTCACCAGCAATGTTAGGAGTGTTCCTCTTTCTCCACATTCTCGGCAACAACTACAATCTCCTGTGTTTTTGACCTTAGCCATTCTGACTGCTGTGAGGTGGAATCTCAGGGATGTTTTGATTTGCATTTCCCTAATGACTAAGGATGTCGAACATTTATTTAGGTGCTTCACAGCCATTAGATATTCTTCAGGTGAGAACTCTTTGTTTAACTCTGTACCCCATTTTTTAATAGGGTTACTTGACTCTCTGGAGTCTAACTTCTTGAGTTCTTTGTATATATTGGATATTAGCCCTCTGTTGGATTTAGGGTTGGTAAAGATCATTTCCCAGGTTGTTGGTTGCCGCTTTGTCCTTTTGGCAGTGTCCTTTGCATTACAGAAACTTTGTAATTTTATGAGGTCCCATTTGTCAATTCTTGATCTTAGAGCATAAGCCATTGGAGTTCTGTTCAGGAAATTCTCCCCTGTGCCCATATGTTCAAGGTTCTTCCCTAGTTTCCTTTCTATTAGTTTCAATGTGTCTGGTTTTATGTGGAGGTCCTTGATCCACTTGGAATTGAGCTTAATGCAAAGAGATAAGAATGGATGAATTTGCATTCTTCTGCATGTTGACCTCAAGTTGAACCAGCACCATTTGTAGAAAAGGCTATCTTTTTTCCGCTGGATGGTTTTAGCTCCTTTGTCAAAGATCAAGTGACCATAGGAGTGTGGATTCATTTATGGGTCTTCAATTCTGTTCCATTGATCTACATGCCTGTCACTGTACCAATACCATGCAGTTTTTAACACTATTGCTCTGTAGTACAGCTTGAGGTCTGGGATACTGATTCCCCCAGAAGTTCTTTTACTCTTGAAAATTGTTTTAGCTATCCTGAGTTTTCTGTTATTCCAGATGAATTTTTGAATTGCTCTTTCTAACTCTATGAAGAATTGCATTGGGATTTTGATGGGGATTGCATTGAATCTGTATATTGCTTTTGGCAAGATGGTCATTTTTATTATATTAATCCTGCCAATCCATGAGCATGGCAGATTTTTCCATCTTCTGAGGTCTTCTTCAATTTCTTTCTTCAGAGACTTGAAGTTCTTGTCATACAGATCTTTCACTTGTTTGGTTAGAGTCACACCAAGATACTTTATATTGTTTGTGGCTATCGTGAAGGGTATCACTTCCTTTATTTCTTTCTCAGCCTGCTTATCCTTTGAGTATAGGAAGGCTACTGACTTGCTTGAGTTGATTTTATTTCTGGCCACTTTGCTGAAGTTGTTTATCAGCTGTAGGAGTTCTCTGGTGGAGTTCTTTGGGTCGCTTCAGTATACTATCATATTGTCTGCAAATAGTGATAGTTCGACTTCTTCCTTTCCAATTTGTATCCCTTTGACCTCCTTTTGTTGTCTAATTGCTCTAGCTAGAACTTCAAGTACTATATTGAAAAGATATGGAGAGAGAGGACAGCCTTGTCTAGTCCCTGGTTTTAGTAGGATTGCTTCAAGTTTCTCTCCATTTAGAATGATGTTGGCTACCGATTTGCTGTAAATTGCTTTTACTATGTTTGGATATGGGCCTCGAATTCCTGATCTTTCCAAGACCTTTAACATGAAAGGATGCTGAATTTTGTCAAATGCTATCTCCGCATCTAATGAAATGACCATGTGTTTTTTTTTCTTAGAGATTGTTTATGTAGTGGATTATATTGATGGACTTCCTTATATTGAACCATCCCTGCATCCCTATGATGAAGCCTACTTGATCGCAGTGAATGATCATTTTGATGTGTTCTTGGATTCGGTTGGCAAGAATTTTATTGAGTATTTTTGCATCGACATTCATAAGAGAGATTGGCCTGAGATTCTCTTTCTTTGTCGGATCTTTGTGTGATTTTTGTATTAGCGTAATTGTGGCTTCATAGAACGAGTTGGGTAGTGTTCCTTCTGTTTCTCTTTTGCGGAATAGTTTGAAGAGTATTGGTGTTAGGTCTTCTTTGAAGGTCTGATAGAATTCTGCACTAAAACCGTCTGGACCTGTGCTTTTTTTGGTTGGAAGACTTCCAATGACCACTTCTATTACTTCAGGGGTTATAGGATTGTTTAGATGTTCTATTTGATCCTGAATTAATTTTTGTATTTGGTATCTGTCTAGGAAATTGTCCATTTCCCCCAGATTTTCTAGTTGTGTTGGATACAGGCTTTTGTAGTAGGATCTGATGATTTTTTGAATTTCCTCAGTTTCTGTTGTTATATCTCCCTTTTTGTTTCTGATTTTGTTAATTTGCATACTGTCTCTGTGCCCTCTGTCTAGTCTGGCTAAGGGCTTATCTATGTTGTTGACTTTCTCAAACAACCAACTCCTAGTTTTGTTGATTCTTTGTATGGTTTTATTTGTTTCAACTTGATTGATTTCAGCCTTGAGTTTGACGATTTCCTACCTTCTACTCCTCTTGGGTGTATTTGCTTCTTTCTGTTCCAGGGCTTTCAGCTGTGCCATTAATCTGCTAGTGTATGCTCTCTCCTGTTTCTTTTTGGAGGCACTCAGGGCTATGAATTTTCAGCTTAGCACTGCTTCCATTGTGTTCCATAAATTAGGGTATGTTGTGCCTTCATTTTCATTGAATTTTAAAAAGCCTTTGATTTCTTTCTTTATTTCCTCCTTGATCAAGGTATCATTGAGTAGAGTATTGTTTAGCTTCCACATGTATGTGGGTTTCTGTTGTTTTTGTTGTTATTGAAGACCACCCTTATTCCATAGTGATCTGATAGGAGGCATGGGATTAGTTCGATCTTCTTATACCTGTTGAGGTCTGTTTTGTGACCAATTATATGGTTGATTTTGGAGAAGGTACCCTGAGGTGCTGAGAAGAAGGTATATTCTTTTGCTTTAGGATGAAATGTTCTATATATATCTGTTAGTTCCATTTGGTCCAAGGCTTCAATTAGATTCACTGTGTCCCTGTTTAGTTTCTGCTTTTCTGAACGATCCATTTCAGAGAGCGGGGTGTTGAAGTCACCCATTATTATTGTGTGAGGTTCGATGTGTGCTTTGATTTTTAGTAAAGTTTCTTTTACGAATGAGGGTGCCTTTGCATTTGAAGCATAGATATTCAGAATTGAGAGTTCTTCTTGGTGGATTTTTCCTTTGATCAGTATGTAGTGTCCTTCTGTGTCTTTTTTGATGACTTTAGGTTGGAAGTCAATTTTATCTGATATTAGGATGGCTACTCCGGCTCGTTTCCTGGGACCATTTGCTTGTAAAATTGTTTTCCAGCCTTTTACTCTGAGGTAGTGTTTGTCTTTGACACTGAGGTGCATTTTCTGCACGCAGCAAAATGCTGGGTCCTGTTTATGTATCCAGTCTGTTAGTCTATGTCTTTTAATTGGGGAATTGAGACCATTGATATTAAGAGAGTTTAAGGAATAGTGATTATTGCCACCTGCTATTCTTGACGCTATCTTTATATTTGAGTGATTATCTACTTTTGGGTTTGATGAAAGAAGGTTACTATCTCGTTTTTCCAGGGTTTAGTTTCTCTCTTTGTATTGGTGATTTCCACCTAATATCCTTTGCAGGGCTGGGTTTGTGGAAAGATATTTTGTAAATTTGGTTTTATCATGGAATATCTTGGTCTCTCCATCTATGGTGATTGAGAGTTTTGTTGGCTATAGTAGTCTAGGCTGGCATTTGTGTTCTCTTAGAGTCTGCATGAGATCTGCCCAGGATCTTCTGGCTTTCATAGTCTCTGGTGAGAAGTCTGATGTGATTCAGATAGGTCTTCCTTTATATGTTACTTGGCCTTTTTCTCTTACTGCTTTTAATATTCTTTCTTTGTTTAGTACATTTGGTGTTTTGATTATTATGTGACGGGAGGTATTTCTGTTCTGGTCCAGTCTGTTTGGAATTCTGTAGGCTTCTTGTACGTTCATCGGCATCTCTCTCTTTAGGTTAGGAACGTTTTCCTCCATAATTTTGTTGAAGATATTTACTGGCCCTTTAAGTTGCAATTCTTCACTCTCATCTATACCTATAATACTTAGGTTTGGTCTTCTCTTGTGTCCTGGATTTCCTGGATGTTTTGGGTTACTTGTTTTTTGCATTTTGCATTTTCTTTGACTGTTGAGTCCATGCTTTCTATGGAATCTTCAGCACCTGAGATTCTTTCTTCCATCTCTTGTATTCTATTCTTGATGTTTGCATCTATGACTCCTGACTTCTTCTCAAGGTTTTCTATCTCCAAAGTTGTCTCCCTTTGTGATTTCTTAGTTGTTTCTACTTCCTTTTTTAGATTCTGGATGGATTTGCTGAGATCCTTCACTTGTTTGTTTGTATTTTCCTGTATTTCTTTAAGATATTTTTGTGTTTCCTCTTTCAGGATTTCTGCCTGTTGACTCAAGTTCTCCTGTATTTCTCTAAGCAATTTTTGTGTTTCCTCCTCATGGGCTTCCATCTCTTGATCCATCGTCTCCTGCATTTCTTTAAGCAATTCTTGTGTTTCCTTTGTAAGGGCATCTACCCGTTGATTAATTTCTTTAAGCGATTTTTGTGTTGCCTCCTTATGGGCCTCCATCAGTTGACCCATATTCTCTTGCACTGTGCACCCTCTTGACCAGATCACTCTGCAGGGCAGATGGCCCACTGCAGAGCTGGCGCCCAGACGACCACAGAGTTGCCCCGCTCTTGGGCACAGATGGAAACCCAACAGGCTGTGACCCAAGCGATGTTATATTGGGGAGTCCCTGCCTACCTGGATGCTCAGCACAGTTGATCCCCGGAGCAGAGGTCACCAAGGGGAGGCTAGTGAGTTTCCTCCCTCTGCGGTGTGCTGAATGTAATTTTTTTAAAATCAGTCATTGATTTGTCTGACCCCTGAATGTTGTTTAAGGAAAGCTCTTTTCCTTATGTCTTCAAATGCCTCTGTTTTCATGGTTCCTCTACTCTTGATCTTGAACTCTATGCTGATCAGTGGGTCAGGCTCACTCTGTTTTACAGAGCTCTTAAGCACCTTTTCTTGTTTTGTGGCTTTATTTAAAATGTATCAAGTGTATGTATGGTATAAGTCTTGGTGTACTTTAGAATTCTTGGATTAAAACATCAGATTCATGACACTTTTCAAGGGAATAATTTTGGGTTAAATTTAACACACAGTTCTTCCACAGAAGATAAATGTTTGTTTCTGCCAGGTGGCACCACAGACACAAGCAACCTGAAATCAGTTTTGACTGAATTTTCAACTTTGGCTTTGGGGACCACACAAATAGAATGGATTCTGGCCCAGGCTTGTGGTTATACAGTTTTCAGGAAGTCTACCCTCCCCCCACCACCTGATTGGCGCCAAGTATTTTAGTTTTCTCTTTTGGTCGGTATGATTTCTAATTCATTCTTTAACAAATATGTTGTCTTTTGAAGGTTCAGGTATGAGTAGCATGTTTATAATTACATTCTCCACCTTGAGGGTCCATCTCCTTTATGCTTACATTAAGACACATATAGTCGCCCTACCTGGGGATCCACCCTATAAACAGTCACCAAAACCCCAACACTAATATGGATGACAAGAAACGCATATCAAAAGGTGCATGCCATGGTTGTCTTCGGAGGGGCCCTGCCAGAGCCTTATACATACAGAGGCAAATGCTAGTAGCCAACCATTGATCTGGGAGTGGGGTCCCCAATGGAGGAGATGGAGGGCAGTCCGGAGGAGCTGAAGGGGTTTACAGCCCCTCAGGAAGAACAACGCTGTTGACCACACTGATGCCCCAGGACTCCCAGGGCCTAAACCAGCAACCAAGGGGTACCCATTGTTCCAGCCAAAAATGTGGCAGAGGAAAGCCTTGTCGGGCACATGGGAGGAGTGGTCCTTGGTCAGGTGAAGGCTAAATAGATGCCCCAACAAGGGGAAATTGGTGGGATGGGGTGGGAGTGGGTCGGGTAAAGGGGCATATACTTGGAGGCAGGGAGTGGGAGGGGGGAAACTGGGAAAGGTTTTACCACTTGAAAGGTAAATGAATATTATATTCAATAAGAAAAAAAACAGATTCGCCAGAGCTTGGCAGAAAAGCATGCAGCAGCTGTTAACGTAGAGCCGAAGTGGATCTCTGGATTTATGCCTTCTTGTGTTTCCTCCCCTCCTCCTCTTCCTCTTCCTCCTCCTCATCGCCCCCTTTAAATCCACTTTTGTTTCTTGGCAAAATAATAATTGAGCATTTATAAAGATGTTTAAGACTTCGTGTCCATCATATTTTCGATTTTTGTGCTGGGGCAAGGTTTTTAACGTTTCTAGCCTACACACTGTCAGACATGGAAAGTCCAGAAACCTCCCATTCAAGTAATTTAATGCAAAATTTGTTTTTTTTTTCAAAAATTGAAAAGCCATTTTATTAATACCAGTGACAGCAAAGATAGGGGAGAGTTGCTAAGTCATGTTTTCACGACTATTATCTGTTGTTTAAATCCTAGTTATGAAGGTTTACTATTTGTGTGTCTGATGCTTGTGAGCTCCAAGTACTTTTGCTCATGTTCTCTTCTGAGTTTGCTCTTTCGGAAGCATTTCTGGAAGCAGATATCGCAGCAGTAACAACCCTCATTAACATAGAACCAGTCTTCTCTCCAACAGTGAGGATTTCCATCTTCCAGTTTGGACTTCTGTGTGTATTGGACAGTGTGGGTAGAGAATGCTAGTACCAGTGGTTCCCATGCCCCTTGACCTTCCAAATCACTAAAGATATTCCTCAATTTTTAAACAGGTACAATATGTTCATTTTTAAAAAAAATTATTAATTCTTTGTGAATTTCACATCATGTACCCCAAACTCATCCTTCTTCCTGTTTCTTTGTATTTGCCCTTTGCCCTTGTAACCTCTCGCAGAAAATAAAATAAAATAAAAATCTTGCCATGGAAGTTATAGTGTGTCACAGTGTGTCCCACAGTATACCCTTTTGATTGCACATCTTTACTTGCAAATGTTTATTGCAGTGAGTCATTGGTCTGTTTCAAGGCCTCTGGCTTCTGCTACACTATCTATAACAGATCCTCATCAGGACTCCTGGAATATCTTCTTGCCCTGTGTCATGGAAACCCTGCAGCAGTGGATCTGTAGGACTGGCCCTTTTACCTGCTCTAGCAGATCATACATGGAGTAGATGTTGGGGGTAGGAAATAGCTCAAAAGTGAAGGATAAGGAAGGCAATCTTTTCTGTCAGAGGCTTGTCTACCAATTGAATGGGTTTACTGTGAACAGACTCCATGCTATGTTACCGGCTGACAGATTACTATTTCTCTGGAACTATGGGAGCTCAGACAGCACTAACACAAAAGCATTTTAACACTCGAAAGATGGCAGTGTAATCTCATTTCTCATTTTTTTCCTTTTCAAGCAGTTAAATGAAAGTCTTCCTCTCATAGTCTAGGTATTCAGTCTCTAATTCAATCCATGACTAGTTTTATATCTAAGTTCTCAGATAAGAAGATATGCTTTGAAAGGAGCTAGTTTTCCTTATTTATTTATTTATTTATTTATTTATTTATTTATTTATTTTATTTCTGTGTGCATGTGCGTCTGTGCATCTACCTAGCGTGTGCAGGTGTGTACAAGTGTGTGCAGGTGCTTGCAGAGGCCAGAGAGGGAGCTAGATCCCACAGAGCTAGTGCTACAGATGGTTGTGTGCTGCCTGGCATGTGCTGGGACCTCAGTTTGGAGCCTTAGAAAGAGAACCAAGGGTTCTGAACATCTGAGACATCTCTCTGACCCTGTTCTCTTCTTTTAGAAGTCAATGCTTTAAGAAACATTGCTGATGATTCAGTTGACCATCTTGGTTTTCTAGATTTGAACTATACACATGAATATATATATGCATATATTAGACAATTCTTAATATTTAATTTGGATGATAATTGTATAACGCTAATACTGAAAATGTCAAGAATACCAACTCTTCTTGCTCTTATTAATTCTTTTTGAATTTCACATCATGCACCCCAATCTCATTCATCTTCCTGTCTCTTTGTATTTGCCCTGTTGCCCTCGCAACCCCCCACAGAAAATAAAATAAAAATCTTGCCATGGAAGTTATAGTGTGTCACAGTGTGTTCCACAGTATGCCCTTTTGATTACACATCTTTACTTGCAAATGTTTATTGCAGGGAGTCATTGGTCTGTTTCAAGGCCTCTGGCAATACCTTAATTTACTGCTAATTATATGTATATATATATATATATTCATTTAGTATATATGTATATATATATTCATTTAAAGATATCTTCTACATTCTAGTTCATCTAAATTTAATCATAAATGAATATAAGATGGTTTCTTATGCATTTTGAAAATATATCAGAGCTATAGTCGGTTGGTCTCTGTGTCTCTTACTATTATTAGTCTTTGGTTTTTCTGTTTGTTTTGTTTTGTTTTACTCTGAGAATGATAGATACAATTTACTGCCTGCTTAGAATATTTTCCACACTTTACTTCATTTAATTCCTACTTTGCTGATTGAATAGAACTACTCAAGTGTTCTCAATTCAGGAAATGAAGGTCAAAGTCACTACAAAGTTTGCTTGATGTCTACCTTCTCATGAGGAGGAACATGCAGAGCTAAGCCCTGGGTTCATTGCTGAACCCAGGATGGAGCCAGTGGGTGCTCAGATCCACTTTACAGGTTTCTTAGGAGAGTAATGAAGCTATGAACTCTGGTGGTTTACCTGTGGCCCAGCTTTCTTCATCTTGACTCTCTGAGAGCTTTTCACTAACACCTCTCCTCTCGGGGATACCCACAGCTACAGTTGTAAAACCATTACCATTGTCTGTTTGAGTATGTTAGCTGCTCTTGGAGACTAGATAACGGCTGGGAATTAAAGTGAGAATTTCTGGTTTCCTTGGAGACTCCGTTGTGTCACAAGATGCTTTTTTGGAAGCTCCCTTCTGAGAGGATGTTTGCTGAAGCTGACACAGGAGAGGATGTTTTGCTGACAACAGACATGTGGTGTTTTTTCTGGAAGTTTCCAGGTGAAAGGGCATGTGATGTTGTGCTGGAGTGGATGCTTTAGAGGCTTGTAATGCTTTGAAAAAGTGTAAGTATAACCTAACAGACATTGGACTATACTCTTGCATTGGTTCGCCTTGCTTTTTTTTGTTGTTGCTGCTGCTAATTGTCACTTGTCATGACTTCATAGGTAGAAATGTACCAAATTACTTCTGGTAGTGTTTCTGTTGCCTCCTTGCTGCTTCAGCTGACTCACACCAATGGGCAGAGCCTTGCAGTTTCTTCTGGATCGAGCCCCTGCTGCTGATTTGTGTTTGGTGTTTTGCTAGGGAACTGGACTACTGACAAGGAAGATTGGAATCACTCCGTAGAACTATTTCTAAACAGGTCCACAACCCTGTTTCCCATTAACCTTTCTTTTTCCTACCTCTGGTTGGTGGTGGCCTAGAAGGGAAGTTGAAATGTTAAAGAAGCATAATTAAAGTAGGCTTTGAAAAACTTAAGCCTACAGGGGGATGTACTAATTTATTTCCCATCACTTTGTTTCTTAACTCTTCATCCTTGTATCCTTGGCCTCTTGTTTCTGTTTCTTCCCAGTCACCAATCTGCGCCTTTTTAATTATGTAAGGGATGATTTATTTGTATCATATTGTAGTAAGTATCAATCCTGGGAAATGCAAATATATATATATATATATATATAATCAGTTCTTCTACTCCTATTTTGAAAATCCCATTGCAATGCTTTAATATCACATATTTTCATCGTTTTTTTTCTAAATTCCAAGAGGTCTAGGAACTCAGGTGTTGTAAACAATGGTTTGTTTACTGAAATGCAAAAATTTCAATAGCAGAAAACAAATTTTTTGGAATAAATACAGACAAAACACTTAAGTAAATATCAAACTAGCAGTGTCTCCCTTAGATTCATAGACACCAGAGACATATTTTATTACTTCTATTATATATTCAGTAAATTTGAAAATAATTATATACCTTTAAATTTTTTCTTTTTTTAATTTTCTATATTTTTTTATTTACATTCCAAATCATTTCCCCTTTCCTGTTTCCTACCTCCCTGAAAGTCCTATAAGCCCCCTTCCCTCCCTCTTTTCCCCATTCAACCCCCTCTAGCTTCTCTGTCCTGGCATTCCCCTACATCCAGTCTTTCCAGGACCAGGGGTCTCTCCTTCCATCTTCTTGGAAATCTATTGATATGTGAATTGTGTCTTGGGTATTCTGAGATTCTGGGTCAATATCCCCTTATCAGTGACTGCATACCATGTGTGTTCTTTTGTGATTGGGTTACCTCACTAAGGATGATATTTTCAAGTTCTGACCATTTGCCTAGGAATTTCGTGAATTCATTGTTTTTAATTGCAGAGTAGTATTCCATTGTATAAATATACCACATCTTCTGAATCCATTCCTCCATTGAGGGACACCTGGGTTTTTTCCAGCTTCTGGCTATTATAAATAAGGCAGCTATGAACATAGTGGAGCATGTGTCCTTATTGCATGCAGGTAAAGTCTCTGGGTATATGCCCAGGAGTGGTATAACAGGATCCTTCGGGAGTGTCATGCCCAGTTTTCTGAGGAACCGCTAGACTGCTTTCCAGAGTGGTTGTACCAGCTTGCAATCCCACCAGCAGTGGAGGAGTGTTCCTCTTTCTCAAAAAATATGGAACGCTTCACGAATTTGCGTGTCATCCTTGCGCAGGGGCCATGCTAATCTTCTCTGTATCGTTCCAATTTTAGTATATGTGCTGCTGAAGCGAGCACTAAATTTTTTCTTTATGTCTATGGAAGAATTAATCAAAAATACTCTAATCATTATTATTTAACTTTTAACAGGTAAAAAAAGCCAACCATTAGAATCCATATGTAATGCTTTGATTCCTGGTAGAGCCTATGCATCCCAGGAGGGTACTCTCCTACGAACCACACCCTTGGCACCAAGAGAACATCTAAGAATTCAATAGTATGATTCCAAAATTTGATAAAATGTTATACTTCCTGAATTAAGCTATTAAGAAGATTTTTTTTGTCTTATATGGTAATAAGGGGAAGGAACAAGTCAGATAGCATACAGGTGGAGCATCTCAAATACAGAGTCAATTCTAGAGAATGAATTTTGATGATCCAGGTCTCATGTTGGTTGCCTCCACATCTTCAACACACACAACTATGAAGAGTGTTGTAAAGAGATGAGGATCTTCAATCATTCTAGCCCTAAATTATTTAAGAGAGGAGAGCTCCTCATCGGGAATATCTTTATTCGTACTGCTTTGCGTGGTATTTGTCTCTGTGTGAACTTCTATAGTTAATTACAATAAAGGGAGAGGAAACAAGACAGAAGAAAGTAACTGGGCAACCTGTACAGCACCTCAGTCATTGAAACAATGTCCTGTAAAGTGTCGCCTTTGAGCTGAGGATTGGAAAACCACTCGGACTGGACCTCAGCTAGCAGAACCCTCACCCTTAAACAGAGTTCAGTAAAACATAACAGGCAAGGGCAAGTCCAGAGACGCCATTCAAAGTCCAAGTTCATTTTGTCTTCTATGTGAAAGAAAACTGTATAAAAATAAATGTATGAAACCTAAACCTGGTCTTCTAAAGGTTAGCAGTTTAATCATCATGCAAAGGCTTCTTCACCTATTTTCAAGTTCATGGCGAAAATTAACTCCTTGAAACTAATGAAACCAATAGCTCATGATGTATTATGCAAATGATGAAGCTAATATAAATACTGCCTGTGGAATCACTAATATTGGTACTGAAAAGCAATTCAGACAAATATGTTCCATGTTTTTAAATAATCTTTAATAATAAGAGTGGATTGACATTTTTGTCACTATGACAAGAGCTATCCTATAAAAGTTTTAATGGCTTGAGGCATGTAAAAAAATACAGAGGCCCTACTAAGATAAAGCTTTAGTTGATTTACAGAGAACACATCTTGCCAAAAAATGAATTTTTTGACTTACAGACCATGAATGTCTTCCAAAGTCAAAATTCAAAAGAGCAGAACAGTGTTTTTCATTGCAAAACAAAGAACGCATGGGTAGACTGTAAACAGCTGTAAGACAGAGCAAGGAGCTGGGCTTTTGCTAACTAAATGGTTCCTGGGTGTTAGTAAGAGGTCACCTGACCTATACAAGGCTTTAAGCTCAGCAAGTTAGAAATTAACCAAGAAGCCCATGGTTTCTTCTAGATTACATAACCAGCTGGGTGTCAGGCCCCAAAGCTAAAGCAGAGAAAATAGGATTTAGAAACAAACTCTGGGGTCCATTTCCAGCTATCCTATGGCTTTTGTCCATGGCAATAACTGTCATCAGACATATTTCTGTAAGTCCAAGTTGAAGTCCCTAACATTTTATATTGATTATGAATATTTGGGGGTATATTTCAGGGTATATTATGCATTCCTGTGAGTCAATAGGGGGAGCTCTCACATTGCTTTTATATGTATCTCATGAATAATAGAATTTATGTTACTTTATAATTGAAAAGATCAAGGGACTGTCTCATTTCAGCCGGACACTCATAAGCAAGAGGCATCTCCATGCCCACTGGAGAGACACTGGGGAAGGCCATATTCTCAGTCTGATACTCGTCCAGCAAAGCCTGGGCTGCTTTGTATGAGTTATTTCAGGTCATTTTTGTCTCCTGTTTTGAGGTGAAGTCAAGGAGCAGTTTGATTTGTGTCCTAGTCTATGAGTTAAAAACATCAGGAAAGGTTCTTAGTGTTTAATGCAAGAAACCGCTTCATTAGTCCAGCACTCCTGGGTATTGAACTTGCAACACAGCTATAACCTGGTATGTGCTGTTGTTGTTGTTATTATTATTATCATTATTATTATTATTTTAGGTTATGTGTTTCAGAGGGCTGGCGTGCCGTGGCATATCTTTGTGTATTAGATATAATGCATCGTCATTTGTGGAGTATAAAAACAGTTATCATTGACTCTCTATTGCTTTCCCCCATTTAACAGGTCTCTCTTAATGCTAGTTAGCATAAAACATGGCTTGGTAACTTAGCTTTCAAAGGAAACCTATACATTAATGTTCACGTAAAATGAAAATGAGATACAATTTTAATAGACCTTTTATTTTTATTTTTTTCAATAAAGCTGTGGCTTATACTTTGGGATTTTATTACTTGCTGTGATTTATGCCTGCTTTATCTAGGGGTTCATGGTAGCCAACACATAATTGTTCATACTTTTTTGGACCATTCCCCTCCCAAACACAACCATAGTTTAAAATATGGAAAAGTAATTTATAAGGGAAATGAAAAAAATTTTACATGGAAGAGTACATAAAATACACCTGTCTTTCCAAGCCATTGAAATATATAAACAACTCGTTAAAACCTTAAAAAGCCAAGAGGAAGGACAAAAGATTCTTTTATTACAATAAGCTTTTGAAAAGAAGTTTTTTTCCCTCAAAGAAGTGTGATTTCCCTTTACATCTAAATAAAAATTTTGATTAACTATGTGCATATTTTTAAATAATGTCATTCAAATGTTTTTCCTCAGAAGAATCAGTAATGAGGCAAAAATCTAGAAAAATAAACATGTTTAGCAGCCAGGAAGCCCTTTTTTCTTCAATGAAAGTAGAGTCTTTTGTTTTTCACTGGAAGGTTTTTCTTTTTATGTCAAATGAAATTTTTAAGATCACCTATGAGTTTGGAACTAAATCCTTCCCTGCCAAATCTGATTCCAGTTCTTAAAATCTGTTTTTGTAATCCGGCCAGCAGCACACTAACTTTAAATAGGTAGCCAGACATATTGGCAAAAATATATGTGGCTAATCAAATAAAACTATGTAGCAGTTTGGAAGCAATCAATCATCTTTCAGAATCTTTTAAATATGAATTTGCTATGAAGACATCCGACGGGCACTGAAATATCGCAATCAAGCAGCGTATGCAACTGGTTATAAGTTCATATTCTTTGTTTTCAAGTTTTCATAGGCTTGCTTCTTAACTATGAATTTTATGAGATTTTTTTTTGAAGGACAAAAACCCTGGCAACGTACAATTAACAGACATAAAAACTGGAGAATCGGTGAGTACTCTGCTGAACACTCCTTTACACTGCTAACCCAAATTTGGCTAGCTTTAGAGGAGATGCTTTATGCTGACTGACATTATTTCCTTCTAAAGGGAAGTATATGTAGGGAAACTTAAACATTTTCTTTTGTATTGTTGTTTTAACTCGACTACATTTGATTCCAGATGAAGGAGTGTTGTTCTAAAATAAATCCTGATATCAGGACACAAACATACTTCAATCTTTACAGCCTTACATCTTAAATGGTTTACATGAGAAAACTTATTTTCCTTTTTAATCAGGAACCAAAAATAGTGTTTTGTAAATGAAGGATGTGTAAAATAACACGATCTTTAAAGTTAAACTATAATGTTTGAAAACTTTTTGGTGGTTGTTCTTTTAGAACAATGATACTCATAAATATAATTAATTTGTAATTTAAAGGCTTACAATTTAAGTGAGCAGTCTAATGTCATCAAAACAAAGTGACATAACCAAATAACAGAGCTCGGATGTTGAACAAAGAACTCCTTTCCAGCATCTGAGGTTAATTTTTCTGAATCTGACTAATACAGATCTGCATAAGATCACTACTGAGTTAGGCTCTGCCTAATGACATTAACTCCTGCCAAATTGGGCCTCTTCTTCTGGTTCCTTTATACACATATGCTCATGAGTATACACATACACATGGGCATGGTATTCACATGGTAGATTTTTATTATACTATAGTCCAGTTTGGATTTTTTTTTCCCTCACATGTTTTGTCAAATATTCTCAGATTTGGTTTGGGGTGAAAATCTAAGGCTTATTTCTGAAGTAGAGATACATAGGCATTTGGGAAATGCCTTGTTGGCAGTGACAATTATTTTTAACTCCTCTGAAAGTGTCATAGATGTATACAATGTATCTTGACTGTATCCAGCTCCCATTCAGTTCTTTAATTCCCACAACACCCTTGGCTCTCTCCCAATACATCTCCCTTCAAATTTCATGTCTAGGAAAGTCTCTCACTACAGGCTAGCTAGCTTTTACAGTACATGGAGGTGCCATGAGGAAGAAAGGACTTCACTGGTCTTTTCCAACCCTGGAGCCTTCATACTGCAACACCAACCTGCCAGACAACTATGCCTGTTGCTCCAATAGTGACAAGACTGCTTATAGACAGTTCTCTTAATTGGAACTGAGGACCTCTGCACTTGAAGAAATGCATGCCTTGTACTGCACACTGAGTCAAAACACATAGTCACAGGCACAAGGATAGAACCTATTGATCTTTACTTGTGCCTTGTGATGCTCATGTGGTCAAACTGACTTCTAAATATATATGCCTATAGATTTGTGCTACCCTCAACCTTAACCATGGAGGTGTCTAACTGAATGGGGTAATGGTTAATGCAGAGGCTCAGAATTGCTCAAATCACTGAGAAAATGAGTAATAGAGAATGCTCAGCCTTCGAGGGGGACGTATATCTTATGTACCACCCCACAAAGATTAAGGAAACCTTGGGAGAGGTGGGGAGACAAGAATGTAAGAGCCAGGGATGAGGAAAGGTGATATAAAATCTTGTTTTCTGGGTGTGAAATGGCACCAGTGCAGGTGACCCAACAGTGACTGTGGTACCTACGTAAAACCTGCACAGGGTCAAGACAGCTAAAGATTCGAGCATAGAGAAAAAAGGAGTTCTACGGGGACAATCCCAGGTGGAGGAAGATATTGGCAGTACATGGTTGCTGGACATGCTGGGTGGGTGGGAGTGTCCCATTTCTTTGGGGGGTGTAGTCACCGGTAGGTTGCCCATGCTCTAAGGGATGACCATATACCCATATGTATATGGGCAGCAGTAACTGGACTCAGTAAAAAATATATATATATATATATCACACACACACACACAGAAAGGCTGTGTTAGGCATGATGCTAAAGAATTTACAGCTAGAAGAAAACCACCAGGTGAATCAGCTCCTGTGTTGTGTAAATACAAATGTGCTTGAATAGTTAATGTGCTTTTGATTCCTGTGATAAAAGCACTGATCAGCTGATTATCATAAATAAATTTTGGACAAAAGAAGATGGAGAAGCTGACCCTACCCTACCCCAACCTAACCTTTGGCTGCCCTGAGAAGACTGTTAAGAGTTGAATAAATTCTCTCTCCTCTCAACCTGCCTCACCTTCTAGTGCCTTCCATTTCTGACCTAGACCATGTCGCCCTCTTCTATATTCTCCAACATCCCTACCCCGGTGTATTCACCACAGCCTTTGAATGTTTTGTTTATGTGTTTAATATATATATCTCTCCGTTTTAGACCTCTCGAATGTAAGAACACCGTCATTTCATGCACAGTTGTTCCCACAATGCCTACCTGAAGGGTAAGTGTGGAAAGAATGCACATATGACTTAGACTCTCCACCGAGGCTCCTGTACCCATGAGAGCAGCCACAGAAGCAGCTTAACTGAGCTGGACCAGTGACAAGCAACTGCCCATGAGAGGGGAGCTGACAGGGAATGATAACTTCCATAATCCAGGAATACACATCCAATGTTCTGCTCTGAAAGGAAACTATCTGTGAGTCACAAAGCTTTGAGACTACAGCCCAGTTCGAGAGAGGGCCGTTCTTGATGGACTCCCTTTATGAGGAGGTGGTATAGATGGAGAGTTTTTGACTAGAAGTTAGACCAGTAATAGAGGGATTTAGACTTTCTAAAGTTTTAAATAATCGATGTGTGATTTAGTTTTCTGATGAGTTTATTTCCAATATTTTTCATGGGCAGGTCCATGTGAGTTTAAACACATGAGTCCAGTATCTACAAAACCTAGAAGATGGTGTCTGAGCCCCTGAAGCTGGAGTGACAGATAGTTCTGAACCACCCAATGTGGTGCTGGGAAGTGAACTCAGGTCATCTATAGGAGCAGCCTGGGTTGTTGACCACTGAGCCCCACTTTTCTGTTATTTTTGTGTTTTTCAAGACAGGGTTTCTCTGTGTAGCCTTGACTGTCCTACAGCTAGCTTTGTGAACCAGGCAGGCCTCGAACTCACAGATTCACCTATCTCTGTCCAGCGTCCTTTTGAAAACTTACACAGAAACACACACCCAAAGACACACACACACACACACACACACACGCGCGCGCCACACGCTGGAAGCCAAGAAAACATGTAAATAAGCCATAAACAATACACAGATCATCCGTGTGGCCTCTAACCGGGAACTTTCCTCGGCGCGTCTACACTTTATACATTACACTTTACACACTACAAATTTATGCTCAGGCTTGCACTTGAATGTAACGCTTGCCACTCTATTCATAGTTAAGTGTATATGTTTAAGGCTGGCTTCTGCAGGTCCCGAGTAGGACCTGTTCAGACCTGATGGCAATAAGAAGGTCTCACCTGTGAAAACTCAGCCTGATTACTGGGGTTTGAATCTGCAGTTTTCAGGAGCTTGTGTTCTGACCTTTAGAACTGCCTTTGAGTCTCTGATAAACACAGAACTAAGCCGAGAAGAAAAGATATTTACAACAGCCCCTCTGGATAACTGCAAAGCTGCTAAAGTATTTTTGCAGTGACTCGGTGGGGTGGGTACTGCTGGGAAAATAACAGCATTGGACAAAGCAGGCTGGGTTTATCTCAACTTTTTATATTCAGCTAAAGCGCAGTTCACCTGTGAATAGTGATTATTAAGTTTCTTTCAAGGTAATGGGGCTCAGCACTCACGAATGCTGCAGGTGTGAGCTCCTAGGAGCCTTTTCTTTGAGGGAAAGAACGTTAATCATTACTCATGGGTGAGATAGTCTATTTATTCCACAGCGAGAGAAAGAATTCTTGTTTTATCTTCTTAAAACATGAGACCTTCAATTTGGTAAGCCTCACAACAAATGAAATATTCTCTCTTAGAATTATGTTTATGAAAGAGTTGTTTTTAATCTCACACTTATTTTTAAAATACTTGAATTTTGTTGAGTCACTAAAATGTCAGTAAAAATGTATGGTTAGATGGTCATTAATTATTAATGATTCAAAAACTCTCCATAGACATCTGGTCATTCTCGACTTGACCTTAGTATCTTGGAACACAGGTCCACTCCCATCAGTATAAGCACAAAGTGGTAGTCAAATGGAATGTTGTTAGAGTAAACAAGTCACTGGGTGCAGTCTATACTAGAGTTGTCTCCAGATTTTAATTTCTTTGAAAATTAATTGGCAAAAACACATTCAATTGTCTTTTAATCATTTGTCAATTAAGCATTAATTGACAAAAAGACATTCATAAACATTATATTCCTTGACAAGCTTTTACACAATATAATTATATTATCTCATACTTTTTCCTTTTAATTTCTCAGACATTGAAAATATGTTCAAGATATGCGAACATTTCAGGTTGCTTTTTCTGTTTTTGTTTTAGGTTTTTATTACATTAATTAATTGAGAGAGAGAGAGAGAGAAGAGGGGAGGGGAGGAGAGGAGAGGAGAGGAGAGGAGAGGAGAGGAGAGGAGAGGAGAGGAGAGGAGAGGAGAGGAGAGGAGAGGAGAGGAGAGGAGAGAGAAAATGTATGTGTGTACCAGTGAGCACATGCCACAGCATGTCATACTGGGGGATGATTTGTGGAAATTCTCTCCTTCCACCAAGAGGATCCCAGGATGGAGCTCAGGTCATCAGACTTGGTGGCAATCATCTTTTCCTGATGAGTCTTCTTGCCAGCGCCCCCTCTTTTTCCTTTGGGCATAGAATCTTTCCATAGAGGAGAGGAAGGTCTCAGTCTCATGGCAGCCCACCTACCTCAGTATCCTTAGTGCTGGGATTGCAGGCATGAATCACCATAGCCATTCTCTTCCTTTGTCCCAAGCAACACAATAAACGTAGCATACATTCTTGAAGTCCATCGTGCAGTTGCAATACGTGAAGACCATTCACCAACAAAACAATAAAATTTTTATTAATTTTTTAAATTTACCTTTGTTGTTGTTGTTGCTGTTATCATTGCGGATGAAAAAAAAAAGAAAATGAAAAGAAGCAGAACCTTTCCTTCTCCAACCAGCTTACATTCAGAACACATGCAGTGAAGTTAGACTAATTGTTCTCCACAGTGGGGTGAGCTACAGAACTGAAATGTTTAGGTCGAACAACCAATAGTTAGGAAAGTTACAATGTCTATTAGAAGAGGAACTGTGCCTACTAAATTAACAGCAGTGACAAGGAAATGGATGCTTACCCAACTTAGCCTAGCGGCTATTTAGGTAGCAAACGCCAAATTTAAGGCACAAATTAGCCCCATATCCACCTCACTAGCTGAACTCTAAAAAATAAAGCTGCACCTTTAATTTTGAGTAAACAGAAGAGACAGCGAGGTACTGGTTCATAAAACTGTTAAAATTTATTCCACAACTGAGGTCTATAGAAATTTGATATTAGAAAAATTTCAAAATCTAAACTAAATAAAATGAGCATACAAATTTGTTCGGAAAAAAAAATCCCAATATAGTCAATAAGCAATTAAGAATTTAGTCAAGCCAGTGAAAATGTCAACTCTTTTATTTGGAGGACTGGAACATTTACCCACCAAGACTCCAGAAGTCATGCATTTCTCTTCCACTGGTAAGCCCTTTCACCATGGACTGGTTGAGACATCAACTTACTATCTCAGGGGATAATGTGTTCCCATATTTTGTCAATCATCTGTCTAGAGAATGACAGAGAACTTGTAAGGCTCTGCCAAGCCACAGGATGGAAAGCCAGATAGAACTCATAAGTTACAAACTACTAGCCAACCACTCTAGCGCATTTCTATCTGCTATGAAAACATGCCCATCCAAATATGGAGAGCTGAAGCACTGTATCCAAGGCCTAAGTGACGCCAGTCCACCAGGTCACAGACACACAGAATGCAGCTTCCAGATCCGGCTAGCTTCCACCAACTTATCTCCAGTGGCTTCTTGTTGCCCTTACTGTATTGAGGTGGCTTTGTTTTCCTGTGCTGATCGACTGCTCCACTCTACCCTTGGCAAGATATTTACTCCCTCTCTCTAGCCCATTCTCTTTGGCAATGAGAGCTGAGTCTATTTTTAGGTCTTGCCTATTCTCTTGACTGTCTCAGACTCGGTGCTCAGAGAGGCTTGAGGGCTTCCCAACATTCCCGAACCGTTCTTGAGTCTGTCTTTCCTACTCCCTGAGATTGTACTTCTTCCATTCAACACCGAATCTTGATGGAAAGGTTTCCACTGTCACATCTCTCCAAGCTTCATTAGGATCCCAGCCCAAAACAGGACTGTAAAACACTTGATGTGTATTTCTCTAGACTTAGAAGGAAACGTACCCAGCAGCTTCTCCAACAACTTTCTCAAAGTGAAGTAGAAATTGCTCTCAAATGCTAGTTATAAACGTGTAATCTGAACTCCAGCCACTCCGCAGGGCTGCAGAAGAATTTATGATGTGCTAAATATTTCCTTTGTTCTTCCTAGTGGTAGCCTGCTGCAGCAATTAGAGAGCAGTCCATTTCACGTGCAAACACTGTGTTTTCTAAAGAATTGCTGATAACTGCTCCACAGGCCCACAGAACAAGATTTTCTTGCGGTGCAGGATTAAGAATTTTTAATTTCCTTTCAGGGTCCTAGTTTCTGAAACATTTTCTAAACCGTTCTTCCTTCAACCCTGGTGCCTTTTCATTGCCCTTTATAAGGCAGGAGAAGAGGTCAAGGTGACTTCTAGAAGCTTGGTTTCCCAGGCCACAAACACTGCCATCCTTTCCCTAACTGTATAAAGGTCCTTTGTGCTGCTATCAAAAACACCTCTGACCTCCTCTTTCTTATTTCTATAGAAACTGACAGCTGAGCCCCATCCTTCATAAAACAGCAAGAAAATCTGCCAATATCATCCTTCTTTAGAAGCCAGGCACGATTAATCAGCAGCAGGAGGCAGCATGGCTTCAATTAGGTCCATAGTATACAATAAATCCTCAGTCATTCGCTCTGTGTGCTGGCTTTAGTGCCAGGCACTATTGTAAATGCTGTATTAATTCTATGAGGATGTTACTATTTTGTCCCCATTCAGAACTGAAGAGTTGAAGAACAGAAAAATCTATATAGCTTGCCCCAGACCATCTCTACCCATTTAATAGGAGAACTGGAAATGGTTCCAAAATAATGGACTCTGCCTAACAGACAAAGGCATGCCACGAACATCCTGCGCAATCTCAGCAAAGTTGCTAGGCTTCTCAGTGCCACAAATTCACCATCTATAAAATGGGATTATCATTGTACTCACATTACAGGGGCTGCAAGAAGGTTAAATGAATAATACATTAGCACTTAGAACAATTCAAGGCAGATGTACCTGTTAATAATCTACACTAAGGGGTCTAGAGAGGTGCCTGGGCAGTTGAGAGGGTATATGGCTCTTGCAGAGGACCCTAGTTCTGTTTCCAACCCCAGGTAAGGTGGCTCACCACCACCTATAAATCCAAATCTGGAGGATCCTGCATTTCTTGATTTCCTGGGCACCTACATTCATGATATGTTACCACCACATAAGCATACATGCAATGAAAATTTTAAAATAAAATAGTTCATACCAGTTTTCTCCCAAACAAGCCTTAAGGGAAAAAGCCATTAAACCTCCATTGCACTAATCTCTATTTAATAGACATCAGACAGTTCAATTGTGTGGTGATAATATTGAAGGGACCAGAGAGGGCTTCAGCATCCATCCTGACGTGTGTTACAGTTTTCACAGAGAAGGAAGCAGCACACAGACAAGAAGGCAGTATAATGCCTGAAATAATACAAATGTAATGTTTTTCCTCAAAAGTTGCGAATGTAATGCAAAGGGTGTAGATGTTACCTTTCAGTGGGCAAGTATTGTGTTTGTGAGAAGGCTTCTAAAACACAGACACAATCCCACACACTGAGTGTGATTCAGACACCTGAGCAGCAGATGAAGCTTTCCAGACGTTGACTATTCTCTGTTACCAGATTATTCTTGTAGGTCTTACAGCAGAGGTTATAACCAGAAACAGAGTGTAGGGCTCTGAGGACTACAGAACATGGCACTTCTACCCAATTTCTCCCCCTGCCTGGTAAATGAGCCCCAAAGACACCTGAGAAGGAAGAACAGCTCAGAACTGTTCTTCAAAATGGACCCTCATCTATCAAAAGACCCCAGTACTTTCCACTGTTTTGTTTGAATTGCGTCCTCTCTAAAATTAATTTGCTGAAATTCCAGAGCCCAATACTTCAGAAAAGGAACTTCTTAAAAAACAAAAAACAAACAAGCAAACAAAACAAAAAAATATTACTCAAAACAATTAACTTTAAACATATTCTGATCATATTCTTCCTGTCTCCCAAGTCCTTCCAGATCCCCACTACACCCAACTCTAAGTTCTTTACCCAAAGCAAACAAAACCCAATACAACAATGAACCCTCCCCACAAACCAAGGAAACAAAATGAAGCATCCCCCCCCCAAACAAAGCAAGAAAACAAACAAAACACCAAATTGTAACCAAATAACAACACACCCATAAAAACCTGTGGAATCCATTATATGTTAGACAGCTACTCCTGAACACAAGGCCTGCCCTGGAGTGATCGAGATAAACCTAGCGTCATTCCGCTGGAGATAAATAAATGGTTTTTCATTTCTGAGTAAGTATAAATGACAGTTCAGTTGTTAACCTTTGCCCTAGTGGCTAGGTATTCATTCATTCATTCATTCATTTAAAAAATATAATCCAGAAAAGCATAAAATAAAACAAAATCTATTATATAGAAATTGGACAAGACAAACTAACCGAAAGAAAGAACCTAAGAGAAGGCACAAGAATCAGAGATCCACTCACTTATACACTCATGAGTCTCACAGAAACAATAAATGGAAGCCATAGGATAAGAACAGAGGACCTGGCGTAGACTGGTGCAGGCCCTGTGCATTCTGCATTGGTCTCTGTGAGTTCATGTGAGCTTTGCTCATGTTTATTTAGAGGCCCTTGTTGTCTTGGTGTCCTCCATTCCCTGTGGCTTTTACAGTCTTTATACCTCCCCTTCCATGGGGTTCCCTGAGCTCCGATGGGAGGGAGTTTATGGAGACATTCCATTGATGGCTGAGGGTTCCAAGGTCTCTCACTCTTTGCTTTACATCTGGGTGTGTATTCCCATGTACTAAAGGAGGAATCTTCCCATTAGAAAGAATTTCAATGTATGAATTTTAGAGGGGACCCAATTCAAGCCAAATTAGTGCATCAGAAGGCTGAACAAGATACAAATCTATGAACATAGCAGAATATCATTAGGAGTCATTTTTTTCTCTATATCCCCCCTTTTCAGACCAGTATTATTGAGTTTTACCCTAGGTCCCTGGGATATCTAGTCTCAGGATCTTGGTTGCCCAGACAGTGTTGGATATGAGTTCCATCTGCCTTATGTCAAATCAATAATCAACTTGTTACACTTATAGGCTTTATCCCACCCTTGTCCTAGCAATATCTTGCAGGTAATACACCATGTGGATAAAGGGTTTGAGGCTGCCTTAGTGTTGTTTTCTTCTGTTAGCATGCAGAGTACCTTTTTGTACAAAGACACTGGAACACAGGGGTAAAGGCTCTCTATAGGCATCAGCTCAACATCTCCATGTTCAAGGAGTTGTATAGAGGTTGTTGGAAGGGGGTCTTCTTTAGAAAGACAGGTGTCCTAGACATCATTAGACATGTTAGGATGAGGTCACACTGGAGCAGGGTAGGTCCCTTGCTCAGTATGACTGAAGTTTGCATACTTTGGATACACAGACACACAAGGAGAATGATCAGTGATGCTGAAAGCAGATGTTGCTATGAGGCAGCAAGGAGCCAAGGGATGTCAAGGTCTTCCAGCAGCAGGGATAACCCAGGAGAGAATCCATTCAGGATCCCCTTCTTTCTCCAAACCGTCATAAAGAACCGCCCCTCCCCCCCCATAAAAACCGGATCCTCTACCTCCCACCGCTAGAAAAGCAATGATACATTTCTGCTCAGTCACTTCCTTTTTGGCAATTCTGAGAGATTATCAATCAGCATAACACACAGTGTGTTTCTGTTATTTTCCCTTATTGGCCTAGATGGAAAATTCCCAAGAGATGCATAGCAGTGAGGGAAGTAGGGGATTATTAAGGAGATAAACTCTCCTTTTGATGTTATGAACTGCTGTGCAGTGAAGCTATAGAGTGTTCCCTTCGCTCAGCTCACACACCCTGCTCTTAATTGTCCCTTATATAAAGAACATACTTTCCATGTTCCATGGCTATTATAAAGATTTATTCTACCCATGCTCCCATACCCAGCTGGAGCCTCCCTCTCCCATACTAGTTTCACACACACACACACACACACCCTTTTATGATGCTTTAAATCTTCTGCCTTGTACCAAACCAATCAGTAATTTCTACTGCCAACTATTTCTGACAACAATGTGAACTCTTTATATCAGGAATCATAGGTACTGTGATCTTAGTTTGCACACAGATGATTGTGGCATTTGGGCATTCGACATATGGTAAGTAACAGTCATTCCATCCTCATTGTGTTCCATATGACATCCTGACAGAGCTCACAGACATAGATCAGTATGCTTGCAGTTGGACTCTAGCTGGACAAATGCTACTTCATGTAACACAGCCACTCACTCATTAGAAAGTGCGTTGTGATAGAAGAGCTGGCTAACATTCATATGCACTGATTCTTTCTACTTTTTGTATATAATATATTTGGTCATATTCTTTCCCTTCTCTCAATATTCTCAGTTCCACTCACTCACTCACTCACTCACTCACTCACTTATTGTCTTTCTATTTAAGAAAACCAAAACCAACTGACCAAACAAACAAAGAAAAACAAACTGAAATCACGGACTGTGTTTTTTGTTGGCCAACTATTCCTGATCATGTGGAGTGGTGTATCACTCCGTTGAGGAAAATTTTTCTTTCTCCCAGGGGATATCAGCTGCAAAAAACTTCTTAATTTGGGGTGGGACTTTATGCCCACTTCCCCTTCTCCATGCTGGGATTTTGTCTGGTTTGACATTGTATAAGCCTTGTATATGCTATCATATCCTCTCTGAGTTTATATGTGCATCAGCCTCATTGTGCCTGGAAACTATTGTTCCCGTGTAGTCATCCACCACCTCAGGCTCTGACAATCTTTCTCCCTCCTTCCTGTTCTGCATAGACTCCTGAACTGGAGGGGAAGAATGTGATACAGACATCTTATTTAAGACTGAATGCTCTGAAGTATCTTACTCGCTGTTTCTTGTCCAGTTGTAGATTTCTGTGTTAATTGCTATCTACTGAAAGAAGACATTTCTCTAGTGAGAGTTCAGTGATGCACTCACTAATCTGTGGGTATATTGATAGGCCATTGGGAGTTATTTAGTGGAATAATTATAGTAAGTTTTCCCCTGTGGCCTGTGGCCTGCATATATAGTCTCAGGTTCTTGGCCTCACTAATTGTATAGGTATGGGGGGCAACCTTATGGCTTGGACCTTAAATCCAACCAAAGGAGTTGGTTACTCCTATCTACATGTGTCACTATTGTACCATTGGGTATGTCTTACAGGCAAGTCACTGCTGTAGCTTATAGGATTTGTAGCTAGGTGATATCAATAACTACTTTCCTCCTATAGTGGCTTCCAGCATTATAACTGCCAGTCAGCCAGAATGAAGCTTGTAGTTGGGTGAAAACTTAATTTCTCTATGTTCCATGAAATAAGTATGTGGTGCCTTTGGCAACAGGTTCTTACTGTCAGGTTGTGGGGGGCAAAAAAAATAGCATTGGTGATAGCCTGTAATCTCTGGAGAGAATGTGGGACCTTTTTGGACAATGACTCGAAACCATGCAACACAATCCTGGTACTAAGGATTTTTATTTCGTACTATAGAATGTCTAGTTGGGACATTGTCCCCCATTCAATGGTAACTCCGCTTACATTTCAATTGGGGTACAGAGCTAAACAAAGTGTTTTCAAACGATAAAACACAAATGGCTGAAGAACATGTTTTAAAATGTCCAATATCATTTGTGGTAAGAGATATGAAAACCAAAACTACATCTTTCCTTAGTTAAATGACCAACATTAATAAAACAAATAACATCTCATACTGCTCAAGATGTGGTGAAAGGGGAAAACTTATTTGTTGATGATAGGAGCACAAACTGATACAACCATTATCTATCAAAATTAGTGTGGATGTTCCTCAAAAAAAGAACCCAGTTATAATACTCTTGGGTATAGACCCAACAAATTCTGTATCTTACAATGGTGATTCCTATTCATCCACAATCCACATTCACTCTTGCACTATTCCTGACAGTCAGAAATTGAGAATAGCCTAGATATCCAGTAGAATATGAATTAGCCATTAAAACCAATGAAATTTGTAGGTCAATGAATGGATCTAGAAACAATCATCCTGTGTGAGGTAACCAATATCCCAAAACAAAAACATTGTACATTGTTTTATGCATAGATGTTAGTTTTTAAGTTACGTATGTTTCATTCAGAATATTGATAGCTGGGAAGATACCAAGAAGGAGGAGGGTATTTTCAAAGGAAGGGGAAGTAAAGGGGGAATAAGACTAGGATATTAAATAAGGAGGGAACAGAAGGACAGGACAGGGTAGAGGAAGGGACATGGGAGGAAGAGATTATGCTAATGACCCTTCAAAAAGCCATAAGGAAACCCACCACTGTGGAAGCATCTTAAAACACACATGCTAGTTCCAGAATCTATCAGTGCCAGGCCTGTTTCTGTTGAATGATAGAACTTTCTCATCACTATGAGAAGTGTAGCCTGCAGCTTTGACCATTTGGTAAGTTTTGTGTGAATGTCAAACATTTGTGAATTTTATGATTTTGCTTCTAAAATTCTCATTATTCTCTTAAATAATCTTAGTTTCGGTTCTGACGTGCAGATATCCTTTAAAGAATCACTTTGGGGATTTATTTTGGAGATTTTCTACTGCGGGTCCTGAAAAGCTTTCAGGATAAGGGTGATTTATCTTCGCTTTTGACACAATGTCTCCCGAGGATGTTAAATCCCATGTACTAGATCTTTGAACTCTCATTGCAAAACCTCTCATTCCTTGACCTATGGGAACTTAGAACATTCTTCTAGACATTTCCTACTATTATTTCATTTTTTGGATGTAGATATTTTTCTCTTATTATTTAAAGGAGAGTTTCTATGGATAACTTAAATTTTCTTTCTGACAAGATTTCTCTGCTGCGATTCTGTCCTTGAATTCTAGCTACCTTGACCCACTCAGACTACCAATTCTATCCAACTTAGCTGGACAGTCCAGTTGTCTCTCGGTTTACCCTCTCTATCCTGTGACTAGACTCTCTCTAGCAGTGCACACGCAGCTTACCTCAGTCATTTCCTTTCTCAGAACTCACTGCCTGTGTTGCCTGCTTCCTATTGCTGAACTTATTTTTTATATACATTTCCCTACATTTATAGCTATTTAAGCTAGAAAGTTGACTTCAATCTAAGTTACAAGGGCCTGTAAAGTACTTACAATGCGCCTTACTTAAAATTATTTAACTTAACAATTTTCAACTCCAAGACAGAACAAAAAAAAAAGTTATACATCTACCAAAAGCCTGAATTTGAAATCTGAATTTTGGAGCTTGGTCCTTTTTAAATTAACACTCACCAATAAAGCCCACTTTCACGAGGCTAGACAGTAGCACAGAGACAAAGGACTCAGTGAGTCACTGGACCGTGGAGAGAAACAGCCTCTTCTCTTTATACTGGACTGTGTTTCAGAGCTATAGTTCTGGCCAATTTTATATGTGGGATTTATAATTGATTTTTTTGTTTAAAATAGATATATTAAGAAGTAGCCCCATTGTAGGGCAAGGTGCATATGTAATTGTGAAGATCAATTAGAAAGAACTACAGAAAGTGTAGTGCCTGGACTAAATAAATACCTCTTCTGAACAAATATCTTGTATTACTTATTACCTCAGATCAATAATATTTTACATTTATAATTTTTCCTCATGGAAGAGTTACTTAAAAATAATATTGAGTGAATATTCTGCAAGCAGTGGGTAGAAACAAGGCTTTGGAGTCATGTAAACCTATATTCCAACCCTATTCTTTTCCTTCCAGTGACATACTCTATGACTATCTTCTTAATACAACTAACCGTCACTTCTTTGAGTATAAAATGGAAGCTTAATTCTCCATGGCTATTGTGAGGATATATCTCGTTCATTCCTCTAAATATATAAGAATCATCCATCCCACAGTTCATGTGAGAGGATGGCTCAAGAATTACTGGTGCATTCTTATGATGCGCACCAAGTAAGTTCCATAACACCCTTCCTTCTCCAAACATCAGGCAATTTACTGTATTGTGTGATGGTTTGAATGAGAATGGCCCCATAAGCTCAATGTTTGGGAAGCATTAAAAGGTGTGGCCTTGTTGCAGGAGGTGTGTCATTGGGAGGTGGATTTCGAGGTTTCAAAAGCCCATATCATTCCATTCCCCTCATTCTCTTGCTCTCTCTCTCTCTCTCTCTCTCTCTCTCTCCTTCCCCATTTCTTTCTCCCTCCTCTCTCTTTCACTCTTTTTTCACCTCCCTCTCTCCCCGGTTCTCACGCTCCCGTTTCTTTCTGTCTCTCTCTCTGTCTCTGTCTCTCTGTTTCTCTCTCTCTCTCTCTCTCTCTCTCTCTCTCTCTCTCTCTGTTTCTCTCTGTCTGTCTGTCTGTCTGTCTGTCTGTCTGTCTGTCTGTGTGTTTCTCTCTCTCTCCGGTTCTCTCTCTCTCTCCGGTTCTCTCTCTCTCCGGTTCTCTCTCTCTCTCCGGTTCTCTCTCTCTCTGGTTCTCTCTCTCTCCGGCTCTGGCTCTCTCTCTCTCTCTCTCTCTCTCTCTCTCTCTCTCTCTCTCTCTCTCTCTCTCTCTCTCTCTCTCTCTCGTCTGTCTGACTCTCTCTCTCTCCTTTGTGGTTGTCTCATCACGTAAGGTCTTAGTACCATGCTTTCCTATTCCCATGTTGCCCATCGTGGTGGTCAGGAGTCACCCTCTGAAACTGTACACCAGCCCCAAATAAATGTTTTCTAAGTTGCCTTGGTCATGGTATCTCCTCACAGCAATAGAGAAGTAGCTAAGACATATTGGAAATGCCTGCCAACCTTTCAAATCTCAGGTGATTTTCGCAGGGAAATTTGTACGGGGAATGGATAGAGTAACTCACTTTAATGAGGTAACCTCTTTATGTCTTGAATATGAGAGTCCAAACATGTAATGATAAATTGGTTCATTTTTCATTTTGACAGATTTTCTTCATATTCTTGTTAAACTTTTCTCAGAAGCAACTGCATGTGGTTTTGCTTATCTTGAACTCAGAAATTCTCATTCTTTAATTATGTTTGACTAGACCCTCTCGGGTGGTATCTTTCCTTGGACTTCCCCCAAGATTCATTTGCAATACTCACTAGTATGGTATTAATTCTGAAATATTCTCTTTAAACCTACATTTCAAATTCCTACTAAGCCATCCAGACCCTCTTTATCGGATCAAGCCATTACATATCTCATTTTCTTCAACAATAATGTTCCATTCATGACAAGATAACTCTCTGGCAACTGAAAGTAGAGTTATATGCCTTTCCTCCCTCTTGTCCTACAGGAAGAAGGAATATCTTTTTTTGTGTAGATTCATTGGATTTCAGCAAACATTTCTTCTCATCTAATTATCCACTATGAGATTGTCTTTTTCCTGGAGAAACTACAGAGGCATGGTGATACACTCCTATCATCAGGAGCTTCTTCCATTTTCAGGGCTCATGAGGCTATGAGCATTGTTTCAAACAAACAAACAAACAGCTAGGATCAAGTTACTCTTTTCCAGGTTGTACATCCTGGGAAAAGAGGAAAATTGCTGCTATTCAGGGAAAGAAAGAAAGAATGGATGGAAGGATAAAATATATACCAGTAACCAGGTTAATGGTTACCGTCTGTGATGGCTTCAATTTGATAGACTCTAGAATCATCTAGGAGAAAAACCTCTGGGCTTTCCTGTGATGGATTATCTGGATTATATTCATTGAAGTGGGAAGACTCATTTTAACTATGACTGGCATGAATCTATGTCCAGGAAATAAAGAACAGAGACTGAGCTTTGGTCCCCACTCCCATTCCTGACTGCAGACACAAAACAACTAGTCCAAGCTTCCACCACCATGACTTCGGCATCAGGGTAGATAGTACCCACAATATAAGGAGTCAGATAAGCCCCTCCTCACTTAAATTTGCTTCTGACATTTATTATAGCACCAAGGCAAGTAATTAATACATTGTGTCGGAAGAAGTGTTGGGCTTGTTGGTTCTGCTTTGCTCATGAATAAATTTTACTTCTAGAATAGTTACTGTCATATAGAGGTGCGTGTGTGTGTGTGTGTGTGTGTGTGTGTGTGTGTGTGTGCTGGATGATTGTTGATAGTGGTCAAATTTATATTTCTTTGAACTATATTGTTCTGTGAGTCAAATAGGATAAATGATTGTTGATAGTGGTTAAATTTATATTTCTTTGAACTATATTGTTCTGTGAGTCAAATAGGATAAATGATTGTTGAAAGAATTAACCATCTAATTTCTTCCTTGTGTTTGTACTGATAGACACACTCTTTTCCTTCATAATAAAGTTCTTGTAGCCATCTTGTCCTAAGATTGACTCAGTTTGACTGAGATCCGGGATCTTTCAAATTTTCTGCTTTTGTACGTTTTCAAACTTGGAATGACTTCTTTTCCTTACAAAAATATATCTCCCTTGAAAGCTTCTAAATACCAAACACTATTATCTCTGGTCCTGAGACTGATCAAGAACCTCAGGATCCTTCCCTTTTCCTTTATCTGCAGATATTGTTCATTTTCTCTTTTATTCAATGAATGAAAGTCCCTCAGACAGACATCTATTGTATCCAATGTATGCTCATGCATTTTCCCTGTACAGTAATTGTTGGTAGGATATTAATATTCTGGAAGTTCAATGATTATTGAGGCATTAAGGCAAAATTCTGTTGTTTTAATGTCAGTTAAAGACGATGTTAAAGCTCTGAGATAGATCAGATAGATGTGATTTCCCCCATTTAACATTCAGATTCTGATACTCTATTCCCACTAATTCTGACAAAGACCTGAGGTAGTTTAAAAAAAACTTTATCAAACATCACATGTGATTTTAATGAGAATTGGATAGATGGCATTAGGCCAAACATGTATGATCTCACCAACTTCTTATCTTTTTACCAACATAAGAATGAAGAAGAAAAGCTCAAGCCAGCGCTAAAAGAATAGGAAAATGAATGTCCCAGTTTCAGGAGGGTCAATGAACCATCAAGATACATTTTTCTTTTAAATTAGCAGAATGGATAGGTAAGGTTAGACTATTCCGAGGTCCACAAATAATCATGGCTTGTGTGTGATCAAGAAGAACACAATGTCATTCTCAACTTTATCTGCCTGTGATGGCTTGAACAGAATAGAAAACTGGAGACACAAAGGAGTAGCACATGTTACCAAAGCCCACACATTCTTTCTTCATGACAAGGGGAAGGCAGTCTTATTTTGATAATAATGGAAATTCTAATAAATGAAAAGAAACAATGAATATTTTTCATTAACAAAATTAGTGTGTGTAGATATGTGCATGTGTGTTGTATATGTGTGGTGTGTGTGTAGTGTGTTCTTGTGCATGTGTGTATGTTGTCTGTGTTCATGTGTATGTGTGTTCATGTGTATGTGTGTAGTATGTGTTGTGAATGCATGTGTTATATGTGTGAGTTCATGTGTATGCTTGTGTGACTGTATTTGTGCCTGTGTGTGTGTGTGTGTGTATGTGTGTGTGTGCGTGTATGTGAAGTGTAGTGTCCATATGTGTGCATGTGTGTGGTGGGGTATCTGTGTGCATACAGGTGCATTTTTAAATGTATGCTTGTGCATGTGTGTGTGTTATCTGTGTGTATTCATGTGTGTGTGTATGTGTGTGTGTGTGTATAGTATGTGTATGTGTACATGTGCATTAGTTTGTCCTATGTGCATAAGTGTGCTATGTATTTGTGATGTATGTGTGGTATACGTTTGTGTGTGTGTATATAGTGTCTGTATCTGTGTGTGCGTGTGTGGTAGGGTGTCTATGTGTGTTTGTGCGGTATGTGTGTGGTGTGTGCTTGCTCATGTTGTATTGTCTGTGTATGTTCATGTGTATATGTGTGCTTATGTGTATATGTGTATCCATGTGTATGTGGGGGAGAATGTGTGTATAGTGTCTGTATATGTGCATATATGGTAGGTGCCCATGTGCATGCAGGTGCACATTCAAATGTGTGCTTGTGCTTTCGGGGGCTAAGGATCATATCAAGTGTTTTCATCAGGTGTCTTCCAACTTGTCTTTGAGACAGGAACTCCTGTTGGAACAGCTTTCAGATTAAGCTAAATTGGCTGGCTTGTGCACCCCAGGGATATCCCTGCCTCTGGCTCCACAGTGCTGGGATTACAAATGTACATCACTATGCCTGCACTTTTTGCAAGAGTGCTGGAGATTAAGTCAGATCATCATGCATATGTGACAAGCACTTTAGTAACTGACTCATCTTGCCAGCCCCCATTATCATAATATTGAATGAAAGCAAAAGCAGTATAGTGAGGGAATGCATAAGACATGTCATTCCAATGTCTAAGTCAATCCATGTGCAGACTCAGTACACTGGAGCTGACCAGGCGGGAGCCAGGTGTGAGGAAAGCCCTGTTCTATACTTAGCATGGTAGAAACAGATCATCAAGGGTGGCCAGTGACACAGGCTTTCCCCTCAGATGGAAAGTTTCTCTGCCCTTGCCACACATCTCTATTGAGGTTTCTCTTTCATCACTTGCTGGACCACAAGCGAGACAGTAAGCAGGAGCCAATAGAGCTCTTTCTTTCCTTTGGAGAGGGACCAAGGAGTGAGAGAGAAACTTGACTCTTTGCCCGGAGAGAAGTCAGCCTGAAGAGCCAAAAGTTATCAGGAAGACAGAAGCTAGTAAATGGGAAATGAACTCCATCTTCTGCTGTTGGATGCTGAAAACCATGTTTTAAACTCTGTGTAACTCTGGTATCAGCTCCTCCCTGTTCCTTCTCAAAGCATCTCTTGGGTCCAAGGTCCCCCCAACTCCATCTCTATCTCGAGCCTCAACCTTCCTTTTGTACCCAAGTTGACTTCCACCAATACATCAACAACAAATTGAAGATGTTAAGAGAATGGTGTGTGTGTGGGGGGGGGGGGAATTTCAATGTAAACCAGCAACACAGCATTCTTTGACCCTCTCCACCCTTATCTCTACTGAAAATCAGTGTCTCCTTCCCCATTATACAGCCTCTCACATTTCTTCCCCCCCTTTCCCTTATTCCGTCTTCACTCCCCCCCCAGGAGAAAAAAACAGTTCTCCCCAAGACCCACCTTACACATCCAGTTGCTCAAGATTCCTATCTGAACAGATGGCCCTAAATAGAAACGGAGAGGGGTTTTTCCTCTTCTATTTTGGTTAGCTTCATTAATTTACCTACTTTTATTTTTGCCTTCAGTTGGGGTAGGGGAGAAGCTAGTAAATAGAGAGGGGTTCATTTTCATAGTTATACCATCCACAAATGGTGAGCCTTAGGGAACCCAGGATCTCCTTCTCAAGTGTTTTACAATGTGTTTTCTCTTAGTTCCCATATTAATGTGCTGTGTTAGAGTCGGGCCTCTCAAGTGCCTGCATCCACACAGTTCACATTCTGAATGCTGATATTTTTGTTGTTGTTGTTGATGTTGTTTCATAGGGAATCCTCCGGGAGCTTTTCCCATGGTCCTAACAACTGTCAAGTGAATGTGAATATATTACCTTTCTAAATTGTTGAAATGATGATAAATTGGGAGAATTTTTCCCGTGGTTGAACCACGCTCTCACTTCCAAATTACAAAAGAGAAGAGACCCTTTGTCTGGAAAATAGAAAAAGGTGTTAAGGGAGATAATTTTTTTAAAGCCATTTCTTTCTTTTAGAGTCTGTCAGTAAACTTGTGAGGGCATTTATTTGCAATTTGGTCTTCCACAGAAAGTTAAAAAATTAAATTATTAGCATGGACTGTGCTTCAATGGTGCAGTGCAAGCCTTTAAAAAAGGACAAATATAAAAAGTATTTGATGTACATACACTAATGAAATAATAAAGGGCAGTTTGTATTTAATAGTTTTCACATGCCAAGGTATTTAATTCTTACTGAGACAGTGACAACACACACACACATGCACACACACGTAGGCATACATATGTGCACACATATACACACATGTGCATACACGCACATACATGTTGTTATTTTACTTGCTAATGTACATATTCTTACTGACACTATCTTAAGTTTACCATGGAGAAGGAAGCACTGAGATGAACATCTCTTACAGCTTTCTTTTGGCTCTAGTAATCAGTTACAACAGGAAGCACCACAAGTAGGAAAGAGAGGGAGTCTTTTTTCTCTGTGTTTCTTAGGACTCTATTTTCTTCCTTCTGCATATAAAGCATGTTCTGAATCTCAGGGAATGTATGATCCCCTGGCTCTGCTCTCCCTATGGCTTGGACAAAGCCTGTGTTCCTTTACTCAGAGTCCCTCTAGATTCCTATCCTTAGTGAGTTCATGGGAATTATTGCCCATGGGGTGGCAATTGCTATGAGTGTGGCATGTGTTAGGCATTAGTTCCCCGTTCTCCTGTGCATGTTAATTTCTCTCATTACACCAGTCGATTTGAGACACAAGTTCTCAAAATTATCAAAAATTTCAGGTTGGCGATAAGGGACTTTCCCATCAGAAACTGAAAGTTTGACCCTTCTGTGTGTGAGGTGCTATGCAAACGCTCAGAACATTTACCTAGGAAGCTGCCTGCCATGTGGCCACCCTGGCAAGTACCTCTGTCCCACACCTCCCCTTCACACCTACCTACCATGCTCTTTCCTTAAAATTGTCCCAAACATCTCACCTTGCCTCCCATCCCCATGTAAATCTGACTTAATCTGTTTAGCTTGTTTGGTTGTTGTTTTTTGTGGTTTTGGCTTGGTTTGGACATTTGGGTTTTGGGTGGTTGTGTTCCTCTCATCACTGACAGCTTCAGAGTTTGTTTTTGTTTTTTTGTTTTGTTTGTTTCTTCCTATAATGACTCAGGGAATTGAAGTGGGACTCTTGGAAAAGTTATGCATATTTGGCTTCTGAAATTCCTTTTTATTGAATTAAAACCACATGAGAGTTTGAGGGTACTTTTGAGCCTTGATGCCATACATTTGGGTTTTGAGAAGTTTTAGGTAATTTGTCTTCAAGATAAATTGAAAATAAATCTGTGAGAGCTTATATTAGCTCTCATGTCAATCATATCATTGTTCTCATGTCAATCACTTTTACTCTAGTGCAGTGCAAAGGCTGTTAGTGGATATGAAATGCCTTTCGAAATCCATAGAAGTGAATTTCAACCTAGTGATTTTAAATTAATAAATACAAGGAAATCACACTCCAAAAGGTTTGTTTCTTAATCTTACAAAGGCATTAGGAATTCAATGTCTTCATAACTAGTTGATCAAGAGACACCAAAATATCATAATTAACAATGAATTTAGAGAGACAGAAATTCCCTTTGTTCCAGAGATGTATATTTTAAAATCTATAAGAAACTGTCACACTTAATCAAATGAAAGTTGTTGTTGTTGTTGTTGCTGCTGTTGTTATTAATCCTATGGAATAAAAAAACCTTAATACATGCATTTTTGCAGAAGTTTCCCAAACTGTATCCAAAAAATACTCTACCTCAAGATTGTCATAAGGCTGGGATTCTACTTTTGATCATTCCACATCCAATACAACTCAAATTTCCAAAGTCATTTGGGGATAGTGATTTGAAGAGACTAACATTGACATATTTATAGTTTTGTGCATAGCTTTTTGATAAACATGACAATCAGAGGCACATCAAGTCATCTCAATTTATCACCTACATGTTGGTAACTCAGGACACCAGACATCAAATATTATTTTTCATTGACAAAAAAGACTACATCTCTCCTATCTCCTCATCTTCTCTATCCCAGTCCCTGTAAACTTGTCTCCATATGGCCTTTTTGAGGAAAAAAAATGGTTAAAATTGAAATCAGTTTTTGCTAATTAGAGGAAAATTGTATGTAATCAATTGAACGGTTTCTTTGTACATATGCCTGACATTTCTATAGAGGCCTTAATTGCCTGCCTGACCTAAAGGATTACATGCTTTGATAAAGCTCTATGACTCCCTGTCAGACACTCACTGGGACATGCTGTATTGTTTCAGATAACCAGAGGTTCTTGGTATTTTGGTGTTTGAAGTTGGAATTAATTTCTATGATCCAAACCCCACAATTATGACAGAAGTGATATTTGACAAGAATAACTTACATTTAACCTTACCAAGAAACTCATGGCACATTTAGCAAAGGAGCTAAAACAGCCTACCCAGTGAACAAACGTCTCACCGAAGCAGATCACAGAACCCTTGGCAGAGCTTAGCGGGTGCTTGTAAATACTTTATTGGCTCTGACAGATGTACTGAATCAACTGTTCTGCACTGGAATTATATTTTCAGTCAGTAACACTGTACAATACATTCACCTTTTGTTTTTCTTACCGAATTCAAAGAGAGTGCATGAACAGCAGTTTTGGGCAAAGGTTATTTTAATTCCTACTCATGTAACTGATTCAGGTATCAACAGGGCATGCCAGTTCATTTTTGTTCCTCAATAATCAGAATATAAACAAACTGATGCATTATTTAGACTTTTCCTTCTGATCCTCCCTTAAGTGGGCTTTGCTTGTAACAAACAGCTGGAGAGTAACCTAACATCTTTAACCTCATATTCAAAAAGAAGAAAGAAACAAACAAAGAAGCACACAGAGTTAGAGAGAGATCTGCAGTTAAGAGTTCTTGCTGCTCTTACAGAGGAGCTCAGCCGACTGCACCAAGTTACACAGAAACGTAGCCTGTGCAGTTCAGCCCTGGTGAGAGCCCTCAAAACTGCTGCTTCATCCCTAATGCAGTCAGATAGTGTTTCTGTTTATCAACTTTTCTACAATAGGTGTTAAAACTAGTAATGAAAAAAAAACATTAAGGAAGAAAAGAAAGAGCAAAACAAAACATAACAAAACTCCAAGTGGATTTATAAGGGCCTCACCCTGAGCTTATTTAGTTACATCCTACCAGATCTTTGAAGGAAAAAGCATCTTTCATAGAACACCAGTTCTTCATTATTTTAAAAACTGGATGTACATGTGCTACCCTGTTTTTATTCCAACTATGCAGAATGAGTTGCTATTTTGATTATCTCCATATTATAGATTAGGAGCCTTAAGATTATAAATATAAACTATCAAAATTCAAACTGTCAGTACAGACAGCAGTCAGCAACTCAAACATTCTGACTAAAGTGTACTTCTTTTGCTTTCCTCTACAGCTATGATTCTAATGACTTTGAATGCATGGTTTTCCATATAATAATTGATTGTAAATATAGCTTAGCTGAAAGTGGTGTTATGAATAGGAATGGTTTCCATAAGCTCATGTCTTTGAATGCTTGGTCCTCATTGATATTTTTGAGAAGGATTGGGAGGTGTGGCCTTGTTGGAATAGGTGTGGCTTTGTTTTAGGAAGAAGGTCACTGGTTTAGGAAGAAGGCTTTTTGTTGCTGTTTCAGTTTTGGAGAGTGTTTCATACATGATATCTTGAATGTTTCAATATAAAAAAGTTAAAGAACTCCTGCTTTTAAAAATACTTCCAAAACAATTTCCAATTATTTCTTTTAAGATCACTGTGTCCACAGCTCGAGTTTCTTCTTTCTCCAGGTTCCTTTCTCATTTCCTTCCATTGTTCTGTGCATGTTCTCTAAAGTTGACCTACAGTAGGGCCATCTGTTGTACAAAGAGTCGTTCCCTCATGAGTAACACCATTGAAATGCTGAGGTTATTTATGAATGTCCAGCTAATTGACAGTCTGACTAGATGGATCCTTGTAAGTATTTTGTAATGTCTTTTGGAACTTCAGAACCATCACCCATTTAAATACCACAAACCCAGAGCAAGTGGGGAAAGTTACTCATGTAGATTCTTGCTGATAAAATGAAAAACATGTTTATGAGTTTGCAGTTCTACTTTTTGATTGTAATTTTTGATCTGGGTCTATATTAAGTGAAGGCAAATGGTTGCTAAGTGGGAAAGAGCCAACCAGCCAACCATTTTGGAAACTCTCTCTGTATTATATATACATCTGATCAATCCAGCTTGGGTTTTACTTCCTGATTTGATAGGCATTTTCCAGCATTTTATACTGGAATTTCCTAAGGCAGGGGTTGGGCTCTTTTTTTCCTCTGCCCTCTATACTTTTCTCTTTCTTGTATGGATGAAATACTGTAAATGTATTCACAAATAGCAGATACTTACATAGCTTAATGTTAGTGACTCTTTAATAAGTGTGTTACAGTTTTCCTCTTGCTCAGCTAGCACATAAATAATTGAGATTGAACTATTATGCTTATTTTACAGCTTAAAGTCACAATAACTGAGCAGTTATTATTCTACTTTAATCTTCTATGCTAATTTGGCTACCTCCCTGGAAAATCCCCAAGATACTTGCATTTTATGGCTTCCTCTGCTTGAGCTAATTTCCATGGTTTCTCCTGGACTCTTTTCCTGAGGCTAATCCCCACTTCCTCTCTCACTCTCTCCCCTTTCCCTGTCTGGGAGGAAGTCTTGCCCTATTCTCTTCCCTGCTCAGCCATTGGCTGGTCAGCTAGCTTTGTTGACTAATCAGGGAATAATTGGGGAACAATGTTTGCATAAAGTTGAGAGAGAAGAATCTTAGAATAAGTATTTCAACCATATGTGAGGGCACAGAAATCAGCACTTGAATAAGGTTAGTCTTTACACGGGGCACAATAATGTTTACAGTAAAATGCCCACAGTTTACTAAACAGCTCAACCCAACCCTCCCATATTTTCCGGAAAGTTCCATACATTCCTAGAGGATTTCTATTCCATGATTCTCTGGTTTCAAGCTTCTGATTCCAGGATTCTAAATCTCTTATCAGTTCCATCTTCTCTGCCCAGATCAGTTCAAACATGAAGCACAGACCCTATTTACATCTCTCAGAAAATTAAATCTAATCACAAAGCCATATCTTTAATTATAGCTAATCTCATTGGAAGCATCATGAAGCTAAAGCAGTTTACAGACCAGTAACACACGGTTGAATATAAAACATTTCTCTAAGCATGGAGCTTAGGTGGCCATATGAACTAAACTCATTATTTACAAGATAATTCCACTTTCTCTAACCAATCCTAAATTTGGTTCCGGTTTTCAAGGAACCAATCTCCGTTCCAGTAGATGGTAAGAAATTATTAAGAATGGGGAAGGGACAAATGACTAGAGACTAAAAGAAGGCTACACAGAATCAATAAAACAAACAAACAAACAAACAAAAACGATCTACTTTTTTCGAGGCCCTAACCAGATTGACAAATCCCGAGCTAAACAAACAAAAAGAGAGAACAAATTAGTAAAAATCAGTAAGTTTTTATGTTATAGAATTTTCAAATAGGCTAAAGAAATTAAAAATTTAAACTGTGATATCTTTGTGTTTAGAGAGCATTTTGTTACAAGGTTTATGTTTATACAAGTGTTAGGGGCAAAAACATAATCATTTATTGTGTATATGGATAAAATGACCTGTTCTATTGCAAAATGATCTTTGAAGAAATCCACAAATTTTAGTTTATGTTGGTTTAACTAGGGGAAAACAAATGAAAATTTTAGTCAGGAAGCAATTCAAGGGAAAAGTGTTGGGCAAATAGCCTGAAGTATATTTCAGAAGAAAACAAACTGAAATTTCTTGTTTTTTCTTTTACTGGATATCTTCTTTATTTACATTTCAAATGTCATCCCCTTTCCAGGTGTCCCCACCAGAAATTCCCTATCCCAACACCACTCCCCCTGCCTCTATAAGAGTGCTCCCCCACCCACCCACCCACTCCCTTCTTCCCAACCTAGCATTCCCCTACACTGGAGCATCAAACCCCTTCTGGCCCAAGGGTTGCTCCTCTCACTGGTGTCCAACAAGGTCATCCTCTGTCACAAATGAGAACAGAGCTATAGATCCCTCCATGTGTATACTTTAGTTGGTGGTTCAGTCCCTGGGAGCCCCATGGGGGTCTGGCCAGTTGACATTGTTGCTCCCCCACCATAGGGCTGAAAACCCCCTCAGCTCCTTCAGTCCTTTCTCCAACTCCTCCTTCAGGGAACCCCCTCACTCAGTCCAGTGGTTGGCTTCGAGCATCCACCTCTGCGTTTTTCAGGCTCTGGTAAAGCCTCTCAGGAGACAGCCATATTAGGCTTCCATCAGCAAGCACTTCCAGACATCTTTGTTGGGTCTTTGTGTGGTTTTGGTGTCGACATAATTGAAGCTTCATAGAATGAATTGGGTAGTGTTCCTTCTTTTTCTATTTTGTTGAATAGTTTGAAGAGTATTGGTATTAGATCTTCTTTGAAGATCTGATAGAATTCTGCACTAAACCCATTTGGTCCTGGGCTTTTTGTGGTTGGGAGACTTTTAATGACTGCTTCTATTACTTAGGGGTTATGGGACTGTTTAGATGGTTTATCTGATCCTGATTTAACTTTGGTATTTGTCTAGAAAATTGTTCATTTCATCCAGATTTTCCAGTTTTGTTGAGTATAGGCTTTTGTAGTAGGATCTGATGATTTTTTTAATTTCCTCAGTTTCTGTTGTTATGTCTCCCTTTTCATTTCTGATTTTATTAATTTGGATACTGTCTCTGTGCCCTCTGGTTAGTATGGCTAAAGTTTTATCTATCTTGTTGATTTTCTCAAAGAACCAGCTCCTGATTTGGTTGATTCTTTATATAGTTCTTTTTTGTTTCTACTTGGTTGATTTCAGTCCTGAGTCTGACTATTTCTTGCTGTCTATTCCTCTTGGGTGTACTCGTTTCTGTTTGTTCTAGAGCTTTCAGGTGTGCTCTCAAGGTGCTAGTGTAAGCTCTCTCCAGGTGTTTTTTGTTTTTTTCTTTTTGAGGCACTCAGAGCTATGAGTTTTTCTCTTAGCACTGCTTTCATTGTGTCCCATAAGTTTGGGTGTGTTGTGCCTTCATTTTCATTAACTTCTAAAACATCTTTAATTTCTTCCTTTATTTCTTCCTTGACCAAGTTATCATTGGGTAGGGCTTTGTTCAGCTTCCATGTTTATGTGGGCTTTCTGTTGTTTTGTTCCTACCAGCCTTAGTCTGTGTTGTTCTGATAGGATGCATGTGATTATTTCAATCCTCTTGGGTCTGGTGAAGCCTGTTTTGTGACTGAGTATGTGGTCAATTTTGGAGAAAGTACCATGAGGTGCTGAGAAGAAGGTATATTCTTTAGGATATATGTTTTAGGATAAAATGTTCTCTAGATATCTGTTAAATCCATTTGGTCCATAACTTCTGTTAGTTTCAATGTGTCTCTGTTCAATTCCTTCACCAGTTTGGTTGTGCTTTCCTGTAATTCTTTAAGGGATTTTTGTGTTCTCTCTTTAAGGGCTTCTAGCTGTTTACCTGTGTTCTCCTATATTTCTTTAAGGGAGTTATTTATGTCCTTTTTAAAGTCCTCTTATCATTATCATGAGATGTGATTTTAAGTCAGAGTCTTGCTTTTCTGGTGTGTTGGGGTATCCAGGGCTTGCTGTGGTAGGAGAACTGGGTTCTGATGATGCCAAGTAGCATTGGTTTCTGTTGCTTATGTTCTTGCTCTTGCCTCTTGCCATCTGGTTATCTCTGGTGTTAGCTGGTCTTGTTGTCTCTGACTGTGGCGTGTACCTCCTGCAAGCCTGTCTGTTAGTACTCTTGGGAAACCAGGAACCAAGTTCCTCTCCTAGAAGAACTTGAGAATAGAAAGCTGTGGCACAGGGTCAGCTACAGGTGCAGAGGAAAACTGGAAAGATCTTGTCCCAGGCTGCTCCTTGGTTCCTGTGTCCTGAGGGCTTCAAGCAGGTCTCTTGGAGTAGAAGTTGTGGTCTTACCTGTGCTCACAGGTGTGTCAGCATTTCTGGGAGACCAACTCTCTCCCAGCGTATTTGTGTATGGAGAGCTGTGGTGCAGGATCAGCTCCGGGCACAGACAGAAACCGGAAGCCAAATTTCTTATCCCTATGTGATAAACCCAGTGATGGCTAGTTTTAGGGTCAACTTCATATAAGCTATAGCCATTTTGAAAAAGGAAGCTTTGATTGGGAAAATGTCCACACCATATTGGCTAGCATACCAGCCTATGATTGATGAGTAATGTCATTCAGGACTGGTGGTCCTAGATGTTACAAAATGGCAGACTGAACAAGTAAGCAGCAACACCCTACAGCTCTTGCATTAGTTCCTATCTCAGGTGCCTGCCCTGACTTCCCTGAATGAAGGACTACAAGCTGTAAGATGAAACCCTTTCCTTCTCAAATCACATTTGGCTGTGATGTTTTCTCAAAACAATTGAAATTATGTTGTTGAGGAATATTAGAACTTGGTGAAGTTCACTGAAATATTCATAAAGAGTCCATACAGTCTCAGAGATATTTTTTGCATATGTATTTATATGTGTAATCATATATGTGTGGTTGCATGTGGGTGTGGAGGTTCAAGTGAAGATGTGCATACGTTGGTAAGCGTTAAGAGTCTGTATGGACCTGAGATTCACGTTTGATATCTTCTTCAACCACCCTCCACTTTATATATTGGGGCACAGTCTGTTGCCAATCTCCAGTTCTCTGAGTGTCTCTGATCCACTGCTGTGATTTCAGGGCCTCCACACCCACCTGGCCCTTACATCAGTTTTAGAGATCTGAACTTATGATTATTTGGCAACTGTTTTAACCTGCTGAGTCATCTCCCTATAATCAAATGTGGAAATTTGATAAAAATTGTTAACTGTGAATTTTGGGAGAACTTAAAATGAAATCTGTAATTTTCAATATATCTATAAAGGATATTTATGACCCCCTCAAAGGATAAGAACATATGATATATGAACAGGATATTCATGATTAAGAATCATAGGGATAGAAAGCAGTTAATGTTAATATCTTTCCATTTCCAGACTTTGATTTTATTTAACATTTTCCATCTGAAACTTGAAATTCATGTCAAAATTAGAGCTGAACAGCTGAGGTAGATAATCCACTGAGGATTCATAGAAGAGTTCTTGAGACGAGGAAAAGGAAAGAAATTAAGAATTATTGCATATGATAACAAAAATGAGGTTCAGCTAAATGGTGAGATAATAATGATTTTACATGTAGGAAATGTCATATACTGATAAAAAAAACTGCTATTCACCCTCTATTGAATTTTATTTTTATCATTAAAATTGACACTTGTGTTAGATCTTGCTAAGCATCACCTATCATCTTTTTACCTTGAGTTCCATGACAAACCAATGGAGAAAGGAAAATTTTCTCTCCATGATTCAGACAAGGAAATAGTAAGTCATCTTGGTAGATCAGGAAGGACACCCAAAAAGAAACATGCCAGGAGCCACTCTCACTTTGATCTTCAGCCCCCTTTCATTGTTACTGGTGGGCTCAGTTATTCAGGCTCATTTAAGTTGAAAAGATACTAGCTCTTGATTTAGACAAATTAGCTAACCAAACCTGCACCCACCTTCCCTTGATTTTAGCTAATCAATATCCTGCAGCTGCGGCCAACTTCCCTCTAAGGTCCTGAGAACAAGTCAAAGCAAGTCTCCTGAGATAAAGTCTACATCCTGCTTGCTCCCTTCGACATTGCAATGTGTCTGCTGAGATAATGCCCACCCCCCTCCCCTACATCCTGCTTGCTCCCCTTTATATTGCAGTGTGAGAAAAATAAAAATTACAGCTTGATCAGAATTCCTGTCTTGCTGTCAGTTCTTTGCGTCTCTTGTCTCCTAGGTGCCCCTGAGGATTCCCCCCCCATCAACTGTCCTGCGGGTTGGGGCAGAGACAGAGTAAGTTTTCTTTTTCTTTTTTTTTAAATTAAATTATTGTGTGTGCATGTGACACACACAGACAAGGAGACAGACAGATAGACAGACACACACACACACACACACACACACACACACAGAGAGAGAGAGAGAGAGAGAGAGAGAGAGAGAGAGAGAGAGAGATCTGAATGTGTGAATGTGGGCATATACATGACCTGCCATGCATGTGAAGGTCAGAGGAGGACAACGTTGGGGAGTTGGTTTTGTCCTTCCACCTCCTTCTACTGAGGGTTCTAGGGATAAAACTCAAGTCATGAGGCTTGAGTAGGAAACACCATTATCATCTGAACCATCTCACCACCCTGAGACACTGGATTTTCAAAGATGTGTATATTTTGATACAATGTAGAAGAAGAATATACTGAGACTGCTAACCATAGGAAAATATAGTTGGCATACGAATGGTGTGCTGAAATCATTGCTATTGTTTTCCAGAACATTCTTCTATTGGCCTAGACCAACACATACTGAACATGATGCCTTGAGTTCATCTTTGCTGTCCCATTTCTTAGAATGCCATTAAACAATTCACTTAAAATGGTTATCATGCAAGAACAATGATAAATAGTGTTAGATACTGTATACATAATATGCTTGTATATTATATAATGATTATGTGGTATATAATACATATTAAATATGCAATGTGTATTTTTAAAGAGAACACAACAAAAATAAGTTGACACTTTTATTATTCCTATAAAACAGGTTTCTATTCCTAGTCTTTAAACACATTATATGCAATTGAAATCCATTTGGTAGAAAGTTGTGTTCAAAGTTAAACATTTGCTGAACATATTTGCTAACAGGTTTATGTATATGTTGTAAGAGGAGGTTCTGATACAAATGTCCTGTTCCCAATTGGTTCTTGATTTGTCAGCAAAGAAGACTGGGGGACCTATTGCTGGGTCGAAGGTACAGGTGGGACTTCCGGGTCCCAGGGTGTTGCATGTAATAATTAAAAGTCAACCCAGGCTATCACTAGCTACTCTCCAGCTGCAGTGGTCTCCATGGCTATCCCCATGCGGTAGTCAACTCAACTTCCTGTGGTTTGCTTGCCATGGAACTGCTGTTTTCCCAGTCATCCAACCCTGCTGCCAAACCCACTCGACACTCCCAAATTTCTGCAGATAGGTGGGAGCACACACTAGCCAACTCAGGCTCTGTCTCAGTTACCTTCCCATTGGAGCTCAGTTGAGTCCCTGCGAAATGGAAAATACCAGACAATCTTAGTTTAGAATCAACAGATAACAACTCCTGGAAGAGGAATCTATTGTCCTAAATGCATCAACTATTCTCTGTTAGAAAGCTTCCAGTGGAGGATTTTGCTGGATTCTGCCACCAGATCTAACAGTCCCCAGTCTACATTTTTTTTTTTGCCTGCTATCCTCCTGCCTCACCGTCCAAAAAGATGTGCCCTCTTCCTGAGTTCCCTCTTGCTCTCTCAAACACGGAATGCCCTCCTCCTCACCCAATGATTGACTTCTTGTCATCTTTATTATCCAATCAATTAATTAGGGAAAAATTCTCCTACACCAGGAGAAAAGGAGATGCAAGGAAAAAGAGAGGCTTTTTCTGCCATGTTTTGGAGGAAGAAAAGCGCAGCAATCATGTAAGATCTCAGGGAGAGCTTGGAACTGTTTTCTCCACTACAGGCAGATAGCCAAAGAGGTTTGGAAGGGGCTAGGTGGTACTAGCCACTGAGTTTAGGGCAGGTGGATAGACAGAGATAATAAATTGGTAAGGTTACACTCCTCCAGGCGGGAGATATCTGTGCACAGCAATTGTACCAAGAAGGCAAATTATAAAGGTATTAACTATGTGCATGTCTTTTATCCATGGATTCAAGGGTCTTGGGAGGGGACTGGTGGAGCAGCCACCTCCAGGAGCTAAAAGCAGGTAGAAAGGGAAACTGGGAGGGACTGGGAGCCCAATCCTTCCTGGGCAAAGGCAGCAGCGATTTTAAAGCTACACGCAACAATATATGGTTGTCAGAATATTTTACCTAGGTTCCCAAATGTTTCATGGCTTGAAATAATATATGATTGACTCTTAGTATTTATTGAACACAGTCAGGTTAGAGTTTCATTATCTACACTGAAACACTGTTGGCTACTGCTGATGAGAGACAGCTTATGTGCAGGAAAACATTTTACAGGTACTCTTAAGTTGTGGGAAGGCCAATAAGCTGCATTATCAATACCTTACAATGGTAGTCTATTCACAAAGGGCACAATCTAAGAATCTGACAAATACATTTTAAAAAAAATTAAATAGACTGGAATGTCTCTATAATGTTTTCCAGGGATCTGGGTTAGTTTTTAGTGACAGATGATCCTCTTTGGGCTCTTAGCCAGCCCTTTAAAAAAAAATAAGCTGTAGAAAAATGTTAAAGGGAGGCATATTGTGAGGAATTTCACTGCCTGATATTTATTTTAAAGGGTTTAACTTAATATACAATACAGAGAAACTTTGCTTTCTCATGCATAATGAATTTAAAAATCCACTCTCTTTGAAAACATTACCAAGGAGCTATAGTGAATGACAAAGCCATGCCCACTTAGAAATACAAGCCTTTGTTTTCGGGATAGTTTATTTTTTCATAGCTCTCCTGAATGGATATTTTAAACTGAAATGGGCTCCATTTCTCCTCAAATAAAGCATCTTTAAAAGAGAAATTTGAAGGGAACAGATGAAATTTCATTAAGAGGCATGTGGTCACATCTTGTCAGAACTTGGGTCCCAAGGTTCACTGTAACCCTGCTATCCACACACATTTAAAATGGCAGTCTTTGTCAATAGAACAAACACCTACTTTGACTTAGCATGGCGCATGGCAGTGACTAACCACCTACTAGAAGGTTGAACAATTTAAAAAAAAAAAAAAAAAACTTGTTAATGTGATAAGACCAGGCTCATGTTTTTTCTAATTCCAGTTTTTCAATTCCAGTTGCTTTTTTCATTTAGTCAGCAGGTGAGGAAGTCTTTGCAACTGTCAGCTATAGCCTTACTTTCAACGCAAAAAGCAATAGACTGAAAACCACGCTGGGCATCACTGACTTCTGTCTTTGTGACCATCAATATTTTCTTCTTTTTATATATTGAGTTGGGCCTTTTAACACAATGACATAGTTTGACTCTAGACCCAGAATTCTATCTATGTGAATAGAATCATTGGATTAACTTTGCAAAATATATTTTCCTGGAAGAATTTTGTTCTAGAGAAAAATTGCAGTGTAAAATTATGAAAGAGCTTTTCTCTGTTCTACCTATTACTTTCTTTCTTGGCCCTTCACGGAGAAATCTGCCAAGCTCAATAAATCCACCAGATGCTTAGACTTAACATTTACTACTCTCAGTGTCCCTAAGTGTGCTCAAAGTTAATGAAATCTTTTTGGTAGGATATTTAGTAGAAATTCAATGGTTCCACTTAGACTTTCCAAAAAAAAAATGGTACAGATTGGTTTTGTTGATATTTCCTAACAATTATTTAAAACAATTTTAGATTTGACTGACTACCTAGAAATCTCATTTATAACAGTGTGGATTCCATTGGTTTGGAACACAATAAGTTGTATCATCTCCGTTTCTTTCTTTTTTTTTTTTAATTTTCTAAATTTTGTTATTTACATTCGAAATGATTTCCCCTTTACTGTTTCCTACCTCCCCAAAAGTCCCATAAGCCCCTTTCCCTCCCTCTGTTCCCCATTCAACCCCCTCTCACTCCTCTGTCTCGGCATTTCCCTACATCCAGTCTTTCCAGGACCAGGGGTCTCTCCTTCCATCTACTTGGAAATCTATTGATATGTGAATTGTGTCTAGGGTATTCCAAGATTCTGGGTTAATATCCGCTTATCAGTGACTGCATACTATGTGGGTTCTTTTGTGATTGAGTTACCTCACTAAGGATGATATTTTCCAGTTCTGACCATTTGCCTAGGAATTTCATGAATTCATTGTTTTTAATTGCAGAGTAGTATTCCATTGTGTAGATATACCACATCTTCTGAATCCATTCCTCCGTTGAGGGACATCTGGGTTCTTTCCAGCTTCTGGCTATTATAAATAAGGCTGCTATGAACATAGTGGAGCATGTGTCCTTATTGCATGCAGGGGAAGCCTCTGGGTATATGCCCAGGAGTGGTATAGCAGGATCCTCCGGGAACGTCATGCCCAGTTTTCTGAGGAACCGCAAGACTGCTTTCCAGAGTGGTTGAACCACCTTGCAATCCCACCAGCAGTGGAGGAGTGTTCCTCTTTCTCCACATCCTTGCCAACAACTGCTGTCTCCTGTTTTTGATCTTAGTCATTCTGACAGGTGGGAGATGGAATCTCAGGGTTGTTTTGACTTGCATTTCCCTAATGACTAAGGATGTTGAACATCTCTTTAGGTGCTTCTCAGCCATTAGATATTCTTCAGGTGAGAACTCTTTGTTTACCTCTGTACCCCATTTTTTAATAGGGTTACTTGGCTCTCTGGAGTCTAACTTCTTGAGTTCTTTGTATATATTGAATATTAGCCCTCTGTCAGATGTAAGGTTGGTAAAGATCATTTCCCAGTTAGTTGGTTGCCGCTTTGTCCTTTTGACAGTGTCCTTTGCCTTACAGAAACTTTGTAATTTTATGAGGTCCCATAGGACAATTTCCTAGACAGATGCCAAATACCAAAATTAAATCAGGATCAAATAGACCATCTAAACTGTCCTATAACCCTTGAAGAAATAGAAGCCATCATTGGAAGTCTTCCAACCAAAATAAGCACAGGTCCAGATGGTTTTAGTGCAGAATTCTATCAGACCTTCAAAGAAGACCTAACACCAATACTCTTCAAACTATTCCACAAAATAAAAACAGAAGGAACACTACCCAACTCATTCTATGAAGCCACAATTACGCTAATACCAAAAGCACACAAAGATCCAACAAAGAAAGAGAATCTCAGGCCAATCTCTCTTATGAATATCGATGCAAAAATACTCAATAAAATTCTTGCCAACTGAATGCACATCAAAACAATCATTCACCACGATCAAGTAGGCTTCATCCCAGGGATGCAGGGATGGTTCAATATAAGGAAGTCCATCAATGTAATCCACTACATAAACAATCTCAATGAAAAGAACCACATGGTCATTTCATTAGATGCGGAGAAAGCATTTGACAAAATTCAGCATCCTTTCATGTTAAAGGTCTTGGAAAGATCAGGAATTCGAGGCCCATATCTAAACATAGTAAAAGCAATTTACAGCAAACCGGTAGCCAACATCATTCTAAATGGAGAGAAACTTGAAGCAATCTCACTAAAATCAGGGACTAGACAAGGCTGCCCTCTCTCTCCATATCTTTTCAATATAGTACTTGAAGTTCTAGCTAGAGGAATTAGACAACAAAAGGAGGTCAAAGGGATACAAATTGGAAAGGAAGAAGTCAAACTATCACTATTTGCAGACAATATGATAGTATATTAAGCGACCCAAAGAACTCCACCAGAGAACTCCTACAGCTGATAAACAACTTCAGCAAAGTGGCCGGATATAAAATCAACACAAGCAAGTCAGTAGCCTTCCTATACTCAAAGGATAAGCAGGCTGAGAAAGAAATAAGAGAAATGATACCCTTCATGATAGCCACAAACAATATAAAGTATCTTGGTGTGACTCTAACCAAACAAGTGAAAGATCTGTATGACAAGAACATCTCCGTTTCTTATGGTTTCTTGCTCTCTTTTAACATCTCATGAATAGGAAAGTGCTGAAGTCTTTATTCTCCTCACAGCATCACTGGAGCTACTGTTCCTGAACCTCATGAAACCTTGCCCCATTTGTGCAGAATCCAGATTATGGTGAAGGAATGGATAGATCATGGGCCTATATGAAAACATAATTATTTATCTCATACGAATAACAACTTCAATACAGCATACCTGATTTTGAGACTTCACACAGTGATTAATGGTATGAAGGTATTTACTTCAGAAATAACTACATATAATCATCTTTATAAGTCATATATGATTGTTTTTGTTTTTTAAAGTATAATTTAAACATTAACATTCTCCCTACTAATGTATACAGCTAGCTGTTTTACAGTATTCCCACAAAGTCATACACCCACTGTTACCACCTAAGTCTCATGTATATTTAGCATGTCCACTCCCTTAGTCACCTAAGAAGAAAGCTTCAGCTGAATAACCATTTGTATCATGTTGATCTGTGTGTACATATACAGAGGATTGCTTTATTGTTAATTAATGTAGGTAGACCCAGCCATCATAGGCCGTGCCTTTCCTTAGGCAAAGTGTGCAGAACTATGTAGAAGAGGAGAAAGCCAGATGAACCATAAGCAAGATGCTTAGTTACATTTGTTTATTACTGCTTTTGACTGAGAATATGGTGGGACTAGCAGCTTTGAATTCCCAACTTAACATTCTTTAATGAGAGGCTGCAACCTGTAATAGCAAGACAAGTAAACCTTTACTTCCCCTAAGGTGTTTCAAGTTAGGATGTTTGTAACAGCAACATAAATATGAATCTAGAACAGAAACATAGTCATCATGCTTTTTCTATATTGATCATGTATCTTACATATTGGTGAAACTATTAGTTCTAGTAGTTTTGGGTTAAGTTCCATTAGATTACATATATATATATATATATCTCCCTCAAGTAGAAATGAATCTCCTACTTACATTTCAATCTAAACATACTCAATTTTATTTTCTGGCCTAATGACTTTGATTAGAATATCCAGCATGATGTTTTCTTAGTTAGAGTTATTATTTCTGTGATAAAACATCATGACCAAAAGTAACTTGTAGAGAAAGAGGTTTATTTGGAAAGCTTCCACATGACTGTTCATCACCTAAGGAAGTCAGGACATAAACAGAACAGAAACTTGGAGGCAGTAGCTAATGTAGATTCAATGGAAGAATGTTTTTACTGGCTTGCCCCTCATAGATTTCTTGGCCTGTTTTCTTATAGAATCCAACACAGCAGTTCTGGAGTGATCTAACCCATAGGAGACTGGGCCCTCCTACATCAATCACGAATTAATAAAATGTTCTACTTGCTTACCTACAACTTGATTTTATGGAAGCATTTTCTCTATTGATGTTTCCTCCTCTCAGATGACACTAGTCTGTGCTCAGCTGGCATAAAACTAGCCAGCACAATTGACCCTTGTGAACTTGATACACAAATACATCACTGAGAAGTCATAACATTTGCTTTCTTATTTATCCCCAAAATCTCATGTTAATTATTATCACAATATAAAACATCACATACTTAAAAGTCCTATGGACTTTACAAATTCAAACACTTTAAAATTTAGTTTCTCTCTCTCTCTCTCTCTTTCTTCTTCTTCTTCTTCTTCTTCTTCTTCTTCTTCTTCTTCTTCTTCTTCTTCTTTTAGTACAAAATCTTCTTTAAAAGTCAAAGTGTCTCAACTGTGGACTCCTATAAAATCAAAGTAAGTTAAATACTTTCTTCCTAGGGGGAGACCTGCCCCAGGTACCAACTTGCCTTGACATATCAGAACTAAGAACTAAGCACTTCCTCTCCCTCTGAGGCCAGACAAGGCAGCCCAGCTAGGGGAAAAGGATCCAAAAGTAGGCAACAGAGTCGGAGTTAGAGATAGCCAGTCTCCATTTCAATGGTTAGAAGACCCACATGAAGACCAAGCTGCACATCTGCTACATATATGCAGAGGCTCTAGGTCCAGTCCATGCATGTTCTTTGGTTGGACACATATTTATTAAAAGAAGTTAAATCACTTGGGCAAACAACACATGACAACCACAGACTAACAAAATCCCAGCACCAGATATGAGAAATCTCCTCCCCAGTTATTGTGCAGGGCAGTCCTATTGACTTCCGAAGCAGTGTGGATTAGGGATGTAGCCACTGGCTGCTTCCTGAGGGCTGAAGGTGAGCCACTGTAGCTGAAGACACCACACATTTAGCATACAGTACTTGAATTACTTGAGCTGTTTCTGACCTAAAAGACTCCTTCCTGTTGTGTACCTTTCATGGTTCTGGGAGATACTTTGCAAGCTTCCAAGGGAGGAAAGCAATTGAACAATCCTACCCACCTGCAACATCCATGAACTACCATTCCCAGCATGGTAGACTATGCATCAAGGTGTAAGAAGTATCATTTGCATGTCAGTCATAAGCAACAGCCATTTCATTGAACTTTAGGTCATCTCAACAGGAAGAAAACCTAGCTTGCTTCCTCAGGCCCACGAGGTCAGAGACCATAGAAAATTCATCTTACTTTCACAGTCTTTAATCACCTAACCCATTTCAGCTGAGAGTAACCATGATCACATTCTGTATTCTTATATCATTTTGCTTATATGAACAAGTGTCCCTTGAATGGTCTAGTTAGTATGACTTCTGGCCATCTTGTGTGTGTGTGTGTGTGTGTGTGTGTGTGTGTGTGTGTGTGTGTGTGTAGTCGTTTTGGGGAGGAGTGCTTTGCTAACTGAACACACACCACTTGTGCAGCTGAAATGCTACCTAATGTCCTATACATTTAATGTACATATGGAGACCATAGAGGTGAGCTAGTCTTCACTTAGAGGGAGTTACAGGACCGTAGGCTCGATATTAATAAACTACCTACATGTTAAATAAGACTTTAAATAGAAACATGCCTCCAACAAAGTTACATGCAGCTCAACTGCTGAAAATATTACTTCCCAAAACTTACAGGATTCTAAGCCTGTATTTTCCCTAGGAGTAATAAGTCAGCATTTACTGATTCAGTGTTTAGACAGATTTCCTACAGTGTATCTAGGTGAAAAACAAGATTTCTCAGTAATTAAACAAGAATGACAATATAAAATGAATATTGCATTAACTGTGAGCTAGGCACAGCACCCACTATTACCCAGTCTTGTGCTACAGTCACTGTGTGGGGCTGGGAGGACAGTGAGGGAGGCTTCTATGCTGCCCTAACATATAAGCACCCATATCCCCTGGTACACAGAGGATAAAAGGATCCTAGCAAACTAGTAAACCTCAGACCGGGCCTGGAATAGGGCAGTGGCTGCTTTCTCCAACTTCTGGAAGTCCCTTCAAGGGCTGGCATCCTGGAATCTCTGACAGTGACAGTGTCAGTGACACTAGTGACAGTGAGATAATTGACTATTCCATAGTTCATGCCAATTCCCCATTGGTCGAAAGACTGTATAAAAAAAATGGTTGCTGCTCTGCAATACAGTAAATCTACACCCGGATACTGGTCTCCAGAGTCTGTTTTCCCAGTTGGTGACTCTGCCTCCCACACCCCTTCCTAGATGCTGGTTCCAGGGATCCATAACAATGCTAAAATACATTGCATAAATTGTGAGCCAGGTACTGCATACACAATTGCCAGGTCCTACCTCATTTAGGTCCCATTATTTTGTTTAATTCATGAGGTGGGTATTACGAATGACTTCATGGTTTAGATGAGTAACTGAATATAAACAAACCGTACCGTGAATCTGGGATTCTCCCACAACCCTGGAAGACTGAATTCTGAGTCTGGGTTATTAGCCTTATTACCTCAAGAACAAAAGAATTTTTCATGATGCCTTCTATACTGGATTAATTTGTAATTATAATTATCAACATTACTTTTGCTTTTGTTTTTTTATATGATAACTATTTATAATTTACTATTACTATTTCTGATCCATTCTAAGCATGAACATATTAGCACTTTCTTTGTACATTTTGTGTCATTTTGCACATCTTGAGGTTTTCTTATTCCTAGGTACATGAACAATAGCCATTTTGAGGAGCAGCGATTATTGACTGCCTGATACTAACAGTGCCGATCAAATCATACAAAAAAGGAAAGCAGGAGTCAGTGTCCATTCTAGAGATCATGTGATTTTTTTTCTGTCAAAAGTTAAGCCTTGGGTTTTGGGAGGAACCAAGGTTTTAGACAGGGGAGATCCCTGGTTATCTTGATTTTACAGGTCTTTGAGGTCTTCACTATATCCCACTGATACTGTAAAGTACTGTGAGATTCAAAAGAGTTAACAGGTCCCAGAAAAAAAAATGAGAGGGAAACAAATGTGTCTTTTACTTTATTTTCTTAAGAATGACATATGAGAACTGGTAAACAGCAGGAGCCTGGTACAGAGACAGAGCACTGATGTGGCGAAACCCTTTAACACAAAGGACAAAGTCAACACGTTTAGCATTAGAAACATACAAAATGGCATTCAAAACCCAAGACACTTTGTATTTTTAAAATTTATTTCTCAGATCTCTGCCATAATTTAGGGCTCATCAGAATTCCTAAAGAACATATTCTATTTTGAGGACACATTGGGTTTTGGTTTCAAATTTGTATTTAGGTTAATCATGATCATGTTACATAGGTGAATGTATACCCAAGACTGGAATTGATGAACCATGGTGGATACATTTGCTTAGCTTTAGTAAATAGAAACAATGTTTCAAACTAATTAACCAATTAGTGTGTCCTGTGACAAAGCCCTGGCCTTCTGATTTTCCCAGGTTATCTCAACACTGATTATTGTTCACCCTTGCATTTTTGCTATTTGTGTGCATAAATGAAACATCTTATCATAATGTTGATTTGATCGTTTGTCCTATTGACAACAAGAGATTTGAATGTTTCATGCACGTATTGGTTTTCTCTACACCTTTCCTTGTCAAGAAAACAAACTTTTGTTTATTTTTCTGGATTTATTTTTTCTGACTTATCTATAATTACATTTAACAAGGGATCTTTAATCACAGAAAGAATACTGTAGACAAGGTATGTGAAGGCTGGTAAAGGAGCATAGACCTTGTGTTGTTTTGTATTTAGATAATTCCCTGCATTGCAGTCCTATAATATATGACTAGGTAACATGGGAACACAGCTACCGTCTATGCTTCTTAAATGAATACCCTCTTGAACTAGTGTGTAACCTCCAAACTGCATATTTATGTTACATTTTTTATCCTAAATTGGAGTTGAGAAAAATCCAGCTCAAAGTTCAAGTTCTGTGGAATTGACACCAAATATTAAAACCCAAGTAGAAAACCAAACCAAACAAAAAAAAACACAAAAAACAAAACAACACAACAACAAAAACAGCAAGCCAACCAACCAAACAAAAGAGCTTGCAAAGATTGTATCATGTGGGGACAGAATGGCTTAAAATTCTGCTCTTCCCGGTCATGACTGTTGGCTGTGGGTGCCACAGCGAAGTGGCCTCTTGGATGGGTAGTCACAGTAACTGTAGTCACAGCCTTCCTGAAAGACAGCCAGAGAAGTAGAGAAATCGAGTAGTCCGTGGTATTTGAACCAGTGAAAGGAATGTTCCCATCAGTATCCCTCCCCTGAAAGGGAACCAGCAATACAGGGAATGCCAATACCCAATTACCAATACCGTCTGCTCTATTTTCCATTTTTTTTCCCTGAAAATTCGTATTTAGTCACAGGCCTACTGTAAGTTTGTAGTTTGCTAACCATCCTCTAATTCAATTTGTAGGCGGTTAGCCTATTGTCTGCTTAGAAAGCTGCTACAGAAATGCTGATTGGGTATAATTTCAGTGCACTCCTGATTCAATTTAAGCTACCAGCCGACACGCCTCTGTGTGCCTTTGTGTGTCTCCGTGTGCTTCTACGTGTTTTCACATGGTTTCATACATTGCACAGTAAATAATTATCTTTGGTTTTGGTTTTTGCCTGTTTGTTTACTTTTTTCCCCCCTAAATGGTGTGAGCCAACTTTGGTGAATCACCTCCCAAAGTCAACAGTCTCTCTCCAGAGCCTCGCCCGTCTGGTTTTGGGTTTTTACTATGCTTCCTCCTCAGCAGAATGGACTTGACCAAGAGATTTGACCTGCACCAACCTTTGTTTTTCCATCTGTGAGCTGGAGTAAAAACCATATTCACGTCTTAGAGTTTCCATCATTGGAGAAGATCTGTGGGTCAGCACAGGGTCGGTGCTCAGTGAAAACAGCCAGACTCACACACTGGGATAAAACCACTGCAGATTTCTTGAAGACATTTATCAGTGGGATTTTTACAATTTTTTTGTTTTTGAGTTTTTGGTGCTGATTCTCTTTCACATACTGAGCCTTTAGTCAATGAACTTCTCCAGAATCAGAAAATATGACAAGAGACCTTTTATGCTTATAACAGGTTTAGAGAAATTAACAAGTTGACCTAATTTATAAGTGAACAGAATTAGTAAAATTATAGGGCTATATTCAGGTTTCCAAGTGGCAGATATATAAATAAATGGCTTATGTTCTCAGAAAATGAAACCAAAGCAATATTTTATTTATTTATTTATTTATTTTTAATACCCAACATTGGAGCTGGAGAGATGGCTCAAATGTTAAGTGCACTTGCTGCTCTTATAGAAGACCCAGGTCCAGTTCTCGGCACTCATGGTGGCTCTGAGGGTCTCCTCTGAACTCTGTAGGACCCTGCACTCACACACACACACACACACACACACACACACACACACACACACACTCACACACACACACACACGCAAACGCATGCACACATGCAAATGCATACACACATGCACATATGGAATGCATGCACGCATGTGGGTTCACACACTCAGGAGTACTCGTGCACACACACACAATCAATATGATAAATATAAACCTTTTTAAAAAGGACCCAAGCATGTATGCATACGGCAGCAACAGTCTGAAAATCCAAGCATGCTAATTGAATCTCCTGTCACCGTCAGGTCTCCCTTTGGCTCTCATTCCTCTCTTGGGTCTTATTGTTCACTGGTTGTGGATTGTTTTTGTTCCCTCCTGGGATGCTATTGCTTCCAAGACACTCAAATACTGTTCTTTCCTGACCTATATATATCACACATGGGGATGTGTGACACTGTCTTAAAGGGTGTCCCATGCTGAGAGAGCACACAAGGAGGTAAAATTGGCCCTAATTGGCTTGGAAGATTTGTGGGACCATGGGTTCAAAGATTTGTCCTTGTGAATAGATAAATCTAAACTTAACCTAAAGAAATAAATTTTAATTGTGAGATATTGAGAGTCCTTTTTGATAACAGTGGGAGAAACCTTTGGGAGAAATGAGTTTTCTTAGAAAATGAGAGCAAGCAGCCTGTCACTGCCTATGCTGCCCTGTGGTGGCATTGCTGTTCCTGTCTCTATCTGACAGACACACTTTAAATAACTGAATTTTAAGTGCACTTCCTTAAGCTGCCTTACTGCTTCCTTCCTGACGGGTTGTCATGTCTGCCGAAAGAGCTCACATCTCTTCCCGTAAGTACTTAAAACTTGCTAAAAGACATCAGTGTAATAGCCATAGCCACACACTCATGTGTGAACAGCAGTCAGCGTGGATGGGCAAAGGTCTTCCGACAGTAATTCAGTGTCCAGACCCACGCACTTAGGCACACTCTGATCCTCGGTTGCTCCTCATAGAAAGTCTGCCAACATCTGAGTAGAACAGTCGTGATGCTCTTAGCCAAACTCACTTACTGTTTATAGACCTGGCTGCAGCTGGGAAACAGATTTATTTAGGCACTAAGAAATGTAGCCAATCTGCGTACATACTAGACAACTTAAGTGTACATCCATTGACTGGGAAAGAAGCAAGTCCTCTAAGAAGAGTAAGGGATGACACATTAATATTAATGCCAGAGCATGCATCAGGGATAATAATCAGGGCCAGATTCTGCTTTCCTGAATGCTAGGAAACTGAGCTCAGTAATATTTTTACTTATTTTGGAGTATTGGAGATTGAATTCAGAACCCCTTAGTGTGAGGCAAGTGCCTTATCACGGAAGAATATTCCTGGACATTTGTACATATGTATTTTTTTTTCAGTTTGGAGACAGTCTCTCATTAAATTGCCCAGGATAGCCTTAAACTTAGTTTATGGGTGAAACAAGTCTTGAACTCAGCATTTTTGGGGTTTTTTTTTCACCAGATTCTCAGTACTGGACTTACAGGCTTGTGCCACTAGGTCTGTCTTGGGCACAGAAGTCATAAATGGCAATAAATGATAGCAGAAACAGATTGACATCCTGAGCTCTGGGCTCTTAATATAGTGAATCTTCCATTACCATTTCTGGACCATGAATCAAGTGGAAAACACTGGGGGCAGAAAACACAGTTTGATACTCAAGGTACAAAGTGACATCACTGGGCTGGACAGATGGCTCAGTGGGTAAGAGCACTGACTACTCTTCCAAAGGACATGCGTTCAAATCCCAGCACCACATGGTGGCTCACAAAGTTACATCACTCTCATCAAGACTGCCATGAGGTCCTGCTGATTGACTACAGCTTACGATATAATCCATGGTAACCTTTAGATAGGTAATGTTCATAAAGAGTGATAATCACTCCTTCAGTTTCCACCTGTACATTTTAATCTTTGTAGCTCCAATTCTACAAAGAGTTGCAAATGTGTTTGCTGTGCACTTGGCTCATGGACTGTGACGATGACAATGATGTGCCGTGGTGGTAGATAGTCTACAGCCATCCCCACCCCACAACCACCAGGCTGCTTGTACACATTGATTAGCACAAGTAAGGAGATATTTGGACCTAGCATGTCTGTTTGATTTACATAAGTAAGAAAGGACACTGCCTTGAAGTGGAGGAGGGAATTTTCCAGGAGAGAGCTCTGAGAGGGTATGTGTGTGTATGTGGACTCAATACAAGGCCATCCGTTTCATACTCAGAGTTAAACAAAGATTGGAAAACTTGAACCACAGTGAAGAAGAACTTTGAATAAGACAATTAAATGTGACTAATGTATATACCACCTACTGCCTATTTGATTTCATGCTGTTATTTTGTAAGTAACAATCCACTGCCTGGTGTTAGTATACAGCACTCAGTCTAGTGAGGTTGGCTCTGTTTAGACTGACTGCTTTGGAACCATGTACTTTCTATTTGGAACCTATGCTACTTTCGATTTCAATTCAAGGGTGTTGAAATTCTTTTAAAAACCACTGTTCAACCAAAGACGGGTTTCTGGAAACAAACTTGGGGCATTCTAGGCAGTCTTACAACTAGCCAGGTTGTCCTCTTCTACCCTCTGGAGTGGACATATCCCTCTGCAGGTATTTCCTGAACAAGCCACACAACTCAGAGGAATAGGAAATGTTGTTCTTGGTTTGGATGCTTATAGCTTTCACTCAGCACAGGTGATCAATCACGGCCAGGCACAAATCAGAAGGATCCTAAACATGTATGTGCTCCTCACTGTATCTAAAACCACGCCATCTACCTTCACCCTGTGTGGGCTCCCATTCTTGAAACTCCCCAGAAGAACTATTTCAAAACTAAATATACGCTGAAACAACGCGGTAGGAGGTATAATGGGCACGATCCAAACCAGAGAAAGCCACAGCATGGAAATGACGGGTTTGGGAAAATGTTCCCTTGGTTTCCTTGATTAACATGCTGTCACTGAGGAGGATTTTCCTTTGAGGTCCCCTTTCCTAGAGTCTGTCATGTAATTGGTTTAAAGTGATGCTTTACTGAAATATATACTAAAGAGAATTCTGCCACTAACTGTAAAATTTGCACGTTCATTCCAATCGACTTCAAAGTCACCCAAAATGCTCATTCCCAAGTGATATCCATCAGTATCCAGCTGGGTTCCTGATTGTGATTGACATCTGAAATTAACATACTAAGGGATGCCAGTATCCTGAAGACTAAAGCTAACACCTATCAAAGGGACTCAGAATCCCCTTCTGCTATTGCTATTGGGAATGTGCTAGGGAAATTAATCCTGTAACATTCATTTAGTGTTAGAATAATAATTTTCTAAGCGAAAATATCAATCTCTGCCATGTCAGCACATTCACAATGGCGTGTCTTAATAGAAAATTGACCATGGCAATGATTTTAAAAATTTCTTGGTCTTTTATAACCATCCTAGCTTCTCTGCTTATCAGTTGTCATCAATAAAGGCTACGTCATCCTGACTGACACTGAGATAACAGAAAAGTCAAGAAATTTGTGAGTGACGTTTGCATTATGCATATACATATAGAAAGGGGGGAGAGAGAGAGAGAGAGAGAGAGAGAGAGAGAGAGAGAGAGAGAGAGAGAGAGAACTTTTCTCCTCCAGTTTATACAAGTATTAGACTGAGATATATCAAAGCAAGTTTATTGTTGTTTTTTATAAGGCTGGTCTTGAACTCTCTATGTAATCACGGATATCCTTGAACTCCTGATTCTCTGAACCAAGCCTGGTTTATGTACTCCTGGGGTAGAGGTGGGAATCCCATTCTAGGGCTTTTGCATACTAAGCAACTGTCCTACCAACTAAGCTACATTATCAGCCCCAGAGGAATATCTTTATTTTGTGATATATATAACTTTCAAAACACCCTCAGCAAGGATGGTCACGAATCCCAGGGGAAGTGGTTTCAAGGAAACATGCAAAACTATAATTAATACTAAACTCTAAGTTTGAATTTGGGTTAAATATTTTATGTGACAAACATTTATTGCGTATCTGCTATGGAAGACTTTATTCAAATAGGTAGGAGTCACTGAATCTGGTAAAAAAAAATCCTTGCAGAGACCATAGCATGGGCACCCTTAGTTGTGATCAGTAAGTAGACTCAGTGTACACAGCTCCTTTATCTTACCACCCCCTCCCAGCCCCCCATCTGACAGATGAGGTAGTATTTCTCCAACTCTTCTTTTCCTTGATGGGGCTACATACAAGGATAAATTTCCAGGACAATACAGAATTACCTAGATTTGCTGAAACTTATTAATAATCTTTGTGCATCATGAATTATCTGTCATTACTATTAGTGAGGGCACTGAGTGTTTGAAGATTTCTAATATACTTTTAAATTTCTCATAATTTTTAGACAGTATCTCCACGTTTGCAACACAATGATACATCTTACTTCTGTCTTATAGAAGCCAAAACAAAATAGATGATCAATACAAAATGACTGGTAAGGTTACTAAATGTTGCAGTAATATTTTAGAGGGGAAATATTGAATTTTTGCTATTGCTTTGGCTTCCTATTTGTTTCAAATACTAAATTATTTGTCATTCCTCATATCCTAAATAATAAAATTGAAGGTTTTAAAATAATGATGTTAGCTGACATTCACTTGGAAACAGAGAAATAGTAAAGTACTGGAAAGCAGGATAGTCTAAATAGCAGTGTGTAGTTTCATGTCAGAATAATGGATAGAAGAGACACAGTTAATACCACTGAAGATAGTAGATAGGGAGAAATGTTTAATATCTGATCTTCCAGATGGCAAACCGTTCTGTTTTGTATAATGTCAAACATCCAGAAAGATGCTTGATGCTAGGTGCATGCACGGCTCTATGGAACTGAATTTCAAGACATAAATACAAGCCACAGAATGGAAAGTACCACAGATAGTTCCATAGATCTCTAAACAGTATTGCTGGCAGTGATTCCCCACAACTTGATGGTGACAACCTGTTGCTGAAGATACTGTGTATGTGAGTCACAGACTATGGAGAAATTAAGTTGGCATTGCCCCGGAAGTTTCATCACTACCAGTCGGCTTCCATAGCGCTCAAGGTGCTATGCAGCTACCATAGGAGAAAGAAATCATCCCTCTCACCCAGCTAGGAACGCTGGGCTCAGCTAAATCACGACCACTTACGTCTGGTTCAATAGTGCTACAAACTAGGGATAACTTTCACTTCCTGTTTGGTTTTAAATCCTGCTTCACAAGGTGAAACTCACACCTGACAACATCATCAGTTGAAGAACTCACAGCTAGACTGCTCATATAGGTCCTAGCAGAGGGCCAACTACTTTCTTTCTTTCTTTCTTTCTTTTTTTTTTTTTTTTTTTTTTGAGACAGGGTTTCTCTGTATAGCTCTGGCTGCCCTGGAACTCACTCCGTAGACTAGGCTGGCCTCGAACTCAGAAATCCGCCTGCCTCTGCCTCCCAAGTGCTGGGATTAAAGGCATGCGCCACCACTGCCCGGCATGGCCAACTACTTTCATTTGGCTACGTGGATATGGTATTAATCTGACTTGTAATGGTTTGTCATTATACTTACAGTTTAATGGACGTCTCACAATTCATCAAAGAAGTTTCTATTTGCAGTAGATGTCAATTAGCTCTAGACCCATAGCTGGGCCTTTCCTAGTCCCTTCCCTCTCTGCCTCCTGTTTGTGGACCAGCTCTCAGCTACTGCTTCAGCCGCCTGCCTGCCTGCCCGCCCGCCCGCCCGCCCGCCCACTCCTGCCGTGCTCCCCACTGTAGTAGTCATGTCTCTAACCCACGGGAATCATGAGCCCCAAATTAGTATTTTTTATGTTGCCTTGATCACGGTGCTTTGTTATGGCAATAGGAAAGTAAGTGTGATGATACTAAAATTGGAACTATAAACTCAAGTGGTGATTTACTCTAAAATAGTCATTAAAGGTTGTTAAACGTCCCAGGTGCAGACAATTCTGGGTCTTTGTTATTTGACTGCTGTAACCTACTGCCAAACAGCAGACTGTTCTGTATATAATACTGTCGAAGAGTAGGGGAGGGTCTCTAGATTTCCGAAAATTGATAACCAGTCTAAATAGACCTTTAATCTAGACTTCGTGATAATAATTTTAATTACATGCAGCAAGAAATTTATGCTGAAGAATATCCTGCACTGATGAGAAAAATATGAGATGCTGCAAAACATCCATCTGAAACACACACACACACACACACACACACACACACACACACACAGAGAGAGAGAGAGAGAGAGAGAGAGAGAGAGAGAGAGAGAGAGAGAAACGGACACAGAGAGAGAGACACAGAAACAGAAGCACACACAGAGAAATACACACAAAGAGACACAGACACATAGGCAGACACACAGAAACAGATGCACGCACAGACACAAGAGAGAAACAGACACACAGAGACACACAGAGAGAAACAGACACACACAGAAATAGACATACACAGAAACAGACACAGACACACAGAGAGAGAAGCACACACACACACACACACACCACAGTAACATACACACACACATACATAGACACATATAAGCATAAGCATACATACAACACAGAGAGGGAAGGGCGGGGGGAGGGACCAGGTGAGGTACGAGAACGGGTAGGTCTTAGCCTGTTTATATACTACTTATAATTATTTACACATCTTTTTTTATAACAAATATTATTTTCTGAGTGTTCCTATTAAAGACTTGTCATTACCAAGCACTATACTAGTATATGTCTCAGTAGCTTCAGACACTGCAATGAGTTGAGAAACCTTCCATTTCCTCCACAACTAATGAGCAATCATCTCTCTGCAAATGGATTTTTGTAGCTAGAAAAGAAAAAGTTTGAGCCTAATTATATCCAAGGCTCTTTGTTGGTTTGTAAACATTGGTATTTACCATTGTTTAGTGAAGAAAAGAAACCAATTACCTGGGGCCTGTTTGAGGGTTTCTGACAAATGTAAAATAAGCAGGCTAGAGAAGGAACAGAAGCAACCACCTTCTACAAATCAATGGTACATCTTAAAATACTAAGCATGGTTCCTACAATCCTTGTTCTTAGTTGACTTGAGTGAATTTTGCCCTCATTTTTGTTACATAATGAAAATACTATAGATACTTTGAAAAGCTATTTGTTTATTGGAAGCTTACATGGGTAAACTATGGCTAGATGACAGGAAAAAGAGAGCAGGAAAGAAGGAGATCAGGATCTTAATAGAGCAGGAATGAGCATAAGAAAACATCATAGTGGTCAGTAGATGCCCTTTCTGGAAGCAGATGCCCAACATATCCTTTCAATATGGACAAAAGAAACGTGAGTTGTGTTCTGATTTTTAGTGCCTTAAGAGACAAGTAAAGTAGATATCTGAGGTGAGTGGAGGAAGAGAACTAAGTGGGAAAGAGGATGGGGAGGGGAACCAGGTGTGGTGGTTTGTATATGTTCGTCCCAGGGAGTGGCACTATTAGAAGGTGTGGCCTTGTTGGAGGAAGTGTGTCACTGTAGGGTTGGGCTTAGAGATCTTCTTCTTAGATGTCTGAAGATGCCCAGTCTATTCCTGGTTTCCTCTGGATAAAGTCATAGAACCCTCAGCTCCTCCTGCACCATGACTGCCTGGATGCTGTCATGCTTCTGCCTTGATGTCAATGGACTAAACCTCAGAACCTGTAAGCCAGCCCCAAGTAAATGTCTTTTTATAAAACTTGCATTGGTCATTGGTGTCTGTTCACAGCAGTAAAACCCAAACTAATACATCAGGCTGGGGACAGGATCATGGGTAGGAAGAGTTGGGGAGAGAGAACAGAAATCAGTGGCCTGAAGGGAGCATCTCTAGGATGTGGTGGAAAGATCTGGGGCAGTGTGGAGGATGGGGAGGTCACAGGGAGTTTATGGGGGTTGACTGTAGCTGAGACTCCTAGCAAAGGGGGGATATGGAGCCTGGAGTGACCACCTCCTACAGTCAGGCAGGACTCCCAGTGGAGAGATGAAGTCAACAAGTCACACACAAAAACCTTTGACCCAAAAAATGTCATGCCTATAAGATGTGCAGGGACACAGATAGAGCAGAAACAGAGGGAATGACCAAGCAATGACTGGTCCAACTTGAGGCCCATCCCATGGGTGAGAACCAGTCCCTGACACCAATAATGATACTCTGTTATGCTTGCAGACTGGAGCCTAACATATCTGTCCTCTGAAAGGCTCCACCCAGTAGCTGAATGAAAAAGATGCAGAGACCCACAGCTAAACATTAGGTAGAGCTTAGGGAGTCTAATGGCTTAGTTGGGAGCAATATTGAGGAACCTGGGAAGGATATGAACTCCACAACAAGACCAACAGAATCAACTAACCTGGACCCTTGAGGTCTCCCAGAGACTGAACCACCAACCAAAGAACATACAAGGGCTGGACCCCCAAGGGGTCTACTTCATTGACTGCCATGGAGACATAAGACCTACCCTTATTATTTAGACTATGCTGATTTAGTTGGTTCCATGAGAAGACTGCTACAGCTTTTTACCCATTCACATTTTCAGATGAGGAGGAAGTGAGGGGCAATACCACAAATTACCCCAGGTCTCACCTCATAGGAGAGCATAGCCCCACAGAGACCACCAATTTTTCCTACACTGAGTCTTATTGCATTTTAAAATGCAAATTTATAGAATTAGCCTCTCATTTTAGACTGGGCAAGTAGGACCCAATTTATTTTAGGAACACATTAACAGGGACTTTGCAGTTGTCAGGTCCCTGAGCTCCATGCTGAGCCAAGAATGAAGTGTTCCCAGCCCTGTGATGTGAGACACTACCAGAACAGGCAAAGTAACAAGAGGCAGCCATCCTGAGTTCTCTATGCCTGCTTTTGTCTACCCTCACCCTGCCTGCCCTGTGGATGCCCGGTTTCCTGTGTCAGGAGTCTGTCCTCACCCAACTGTGCATCCCAACAGATTGCTTTCCAAGTTATCTTGGAGAGGTAGATGCTCAGCACATGTTCTAACTTGTAGGATATGTGCAGAACTCTTTATTTCTGGTAATATACAGTAGTCGGTTTATTTATCTGTTTTTTTTCCCAAGGTGGAATACGAAAAAGAGAAGTTGTTTGAATTTCGAGGCCATATCAAATTACCCAAAAGGCTATATAAACTGGAATTCCCCAAATCAATAAAATACCCAAGATGAAGCTCCTCAAGATCCTTTTGCTGTCCTACTGTAATCAGGTTATAAAGTAGACAATACTTAAGAAGTATATTCTGGATCCAAGGCATCATGCAAGACAAAGAAAGGTCAGGTTTTAGTTTGCTGCACAGGTTCTGAGTAGTTGCCGGAGCCTTAGAGGATACCTGCCGGAACAGTCTTAAATAGATTCTTGGAGCCTACGGGGAACTTTTAATGCAGAGAAGAGCCAAGCTTCATTTATAGAAGGGGAAAACTCACAACTCTTAAAAGATTGGTCATCAAAGGAGATAAACAGTAAGAAAGGAAGAACACATTGCAGATGACCTTACCTGGCCAGAGGTAATTTCCCACATTAAGGAGAAATGGGAATTAGATGATCTACATTCTGTCTTCTTTCTCTCTCTCTTCTTTCTTTCTTTCTTTCTTTCTTTCTTTCTTTCTTTCTTTCTTTCTTTCTTTCTTTCTTTCTTTCTTTCCTTCCTTCCTTCCTTCCTTCCTTCCTTCCTTCTGTCTCTCCCTTCCCATGCCCTTTCTTCTGTTCTTTCCTCTCCTCTTCTCTCCCCCCTTTTCTCCCCACTCTGTACCACTCACCACCTTCTCAGAAGGTTGTGGCAGAATAAAAGTTTGAAGAGAAGAGGTAAAGTCATTTCAGGTGTCTTGGGGAAGTTGCTGAGAATGTATACGATTTAAAAATGTTGAGGAGAGAAAATATCTATAGTTTTGCCATTAAATTTAGTGGAAGGAACATTACAAAACATTTTTTTACAGTTTTTAATGATATTGTATCATAATAGTTTTATTTTAAAGAATTCAGAGTTATTATGTGGTTAAAATTAACAGTGTTCCAAATGTTGATTTTATGGATACTTTATGTGACTACTGCAGTCTTCTACTCACTATTTTAAATATTATTAAAATCAATTTTATATTCTTCCTAACATTGAATTCCTCTTCCAATAGGAATTGGATTGTATATTCAAAGGTTTCTGGGTGTAATCATTGGATATTTTCCATAAGCAGATAAAGGAAAGATTAAAAAGAGTTGTGTAGACAGATTGTAAGTGGTGCCTATTTGTAATTAGCTTGTTGAAAGTGAAGGCAGAGTTAGAAGCTCAAGGCCAGTTTGGGCTATGTAATACAGCCTGGGCTACTTAACACAGTCTGGGCTACAATAACACCCTGTCTCAAAAAGAGGAAGAAGAAGATGTAGGAGGGATTTAATTAGTTCTTGTTTTGAAATGTAGGTGATTTATGAAGCAATGATATTAAAGGGACAATGAAGAATCACTGTTCATATTCTATTTTCAATTTCACATATGTCAGTGAAAGAGTAGAGAAATCAGGTTTGGCACAATGTGCCAAGAAAAGCACCATGTGACATGAAAACAGAGAAACAAATTCTGTGTGTGTGTGTGTGTGTGTGTGTGTGTGTGTGTGTGTGTATGGGCATGTGACAAGTTAAAAGGATCAAGAGTTGATGGGCAACCAAAGCAAACCCATAATGCAGTGCCACAGGAGAAAGAAAAGCAGAAGTCCTTCTGGAGCACTAGTGAGGTCACCCCCTAGGATACAACATAGGGGACCTCCAAAAAGAAGGATCATCTGAGAAATTGGAAACAGGGCAGAGACAATCAATAGGAACGCTTATGGGTTTGAGGAAGTTGAACTACAGTAAGATTAAAAAAAAAAAGCCTGCTATTTGTTTAGCGCAGTTAACAAAGAAGTAGGCATGCGGCCTGTTTATAAACATTTGAAGGCTGGCTGGAAACATGGAAGCTAGAGCAGGATTGCACACTGTGATGCTAAAAGGATTAAGCTTGAGCAAAGGATTCAAAGGAGAATTGAACAGTAAATATGATGGAGTTCTCTCTCCCAGAAATCCCTTCCCTTTAGAAGCTGCCAGGAAGGAGAGGGTTTCAAGAGGGAGAGCCCCAGAGAGTATAGCTCCGCCCACCTCATTTCTTCAATTTAATGAACTAGTAGAAACATTAAAGTCTGATCGGTCTGCACAAAATTACTCAGGTTGTTTATTTATAGATTTTCGGGCAACCAGCAGCACAGAACTTCAGATTTCTGTTTATCCTCATTTGTTCTAATAGTCTGTCATTCGTAGACAGTGGTCAACCTTGTTCCTGTTGAGGCTGGCCTTTAAAACTTCATTCTTCCAAAGCTCAAAGGATTTGGCTCAGGAGCGAAGGAGAAACAATTGACTGACTGTAGTTTTCAAGACCTGAGTGTGCTTCCAGCTGCAGTTCAAAGGTACACTACCAGTGCTCAAGAGGTTTGCTGTGGAATTATTTCTCCAAACGCCCAGCCCTCTTTTCTTTTCTTTTGGGGTGTACTGGTAGGATGTAGCATGTGATTTTGCTTTTGCCTCTAAGGAAAAAAGAATCTGTTCTTACTAAAATGATGGTATTATTTACCTCTTAAAGTTGCTTTCCAATGAAATTAAGATAAAAATTGTGTTTGGGATTCTGTTCTCCGAGAGTGTTTTGTTTGTCTAATTTGACTTATACAAAAGTGCAGGCCAAAAAGAATGCCATACACAACTGTAAAATAAACACTGAACGCTAACTGTGGCGGTGTCCAACCCCCCCAGGCGCAGAGTGTAGGGAACCGCCTGTAAGGGAATCTTACATTCCCACTGGTTTTTCCAAACCTCACCCCACCCCTACCCTGGTATCTTTTTCTGGACATTTTATAGATATTCTCACTCTGTGACTTGCGTTGTGGAGGACTTGCTAGTTTCTAGAACTCTTCCTGAATTCTGTGGCAGGTGTCTGACTTTGGGAGTTCTCCGAGTTTTCTTTCTGGTTTTTTGGGTATCTCCTCTCTTCTGTTCTTCCTGCCTTGTTCCCTGTCATCTAGAACTTGGTGGCACCAACCTGCTAGGTCAGTCAGTATAGCTGCCATTGTATTACAAGACACCAGAGGGAGAGAGAACGGGCAGAAAGGAAAACAGGAGATTTAAGTAACTAGAAACTGGTACAGTCTTTTAGGAGGTCTTTCTTTTTAACTACGTATTTATAAATTGTATTTCCCCCACCCAAGTAAAATATCTATAAAACCCTGGAGCAATACTAGACTAAGGAGCAATGAGTGAAGTAACTTGCAGAGCTGGTGAGAGGGCTGGTAAATGTTCTTACTGCTAACCCCAGAACACCTGGGTTCAACCCTCGGGTCTGACTGGGTGGACAAGAGAACTGACTCCCACATGTTACCCACCCCCAACACCCTCACACACACGTACTTACACAATAAACACATAAAGTTTCAAAATAAAAAGTTCTGAAGTGAACTAGGCCTACTTCAACATTTCTCTAGAGTAGCAGAAAAAGAATGCCTAAAACTATATTTTGGGAAATCTGGGATTGGGAGCTTTAAATCATTGTTTCTTAAGTCACTGTGAGACGATTATAGATGATATAGGAAAAAATACTATTTCTATATCATGAATTTGTTTATAGGACAGTCGTCTCTTCTTTGGCTTCCATTTACAGTGGCAATAAAAAGGTTTCCTTCTCAAATAAACTTACACAATAAAAGTACATTTAAAAATGACATATACCTACAACCATGTTGTGTTTAAATATATATTTACTACCAAAATGTAGGCGATATGTCAATAAGTATAAGGTAGTTTAACAGATAGTAGACATAGCTTTGTTGAATGAACAAAATTCAATGTTTGCCTTGGCAACAGTAACCTTAAAACTTAGGATTATTGTTCAACCTATCAATTGTAAACTGAACACAGGTCAATTTATTTCACTCCTTAATGGTAACTATGCAGTATATGTATAGTGACGTGCTATTATTAGAAGATCAAATAAGAAGCTGAATAATTAGTATTTTAATAATAATTTAAATAATAATTTAATAATAATAATAATAACAATAATAATAATAATTCTGAGGTTTCTGGGAGATAACTGCAAATATATTCTCAGGAATATATTTGTATATATGTATAAGAAGTTATGAGGGAGAAAAATAACCTTGACTGCAAGGTCAGTGTGCTGAAAAGTTTATTTTGGAGGACAGCAAGGATGAGCAGGTTGGTCTTCATGTGGGTGCCCCACACAAGTGGAGCAGGGACTGTGCCTGAGACTGATGCCTATGTGCTTGCCTAAAGATTCTGCACCCCTAAATGGACAGCTTTGTCTGACCTCAGTGGGAGAGGATGTGCCTGGCAATTTTGTTTGGGGAGGAGATGTATGTGTGTGTGTGTGTGGGGGGGAGTGCTGACACCCAAATCCAGGCTTCCCCTTGTAAGAGAAATGGGAGAGGACTTATGTGAGGGGTTTACTGAGAAGAGAGGAAAAGCTGATATTGGGTTGTTAAGTGAACAAATAAATAAATTTAATAATAATTTAAAAGGAAGAAAGCTAGGAAACACACCACCTATTTTCCCCCAATAACTTATTAAAACATCAAATTTTATTTAAATATGAATCCTTCTATCCCTTTAAGAGATAAAACCAACATATGAAGTCTTGTACCAAAAAGAAATGGATGCTTCCTAGCTTCTGAGGAGAATGCTACTCTAGTCTTAGTTAGTTGCTGTATTCATGGAGGAGTCTGACACCAACGGACTGTTACAGTCTCTTATTTGAGCCACTGGCATGTGTGCTATATCAGAGAATGACTGCTTTTCTAATAGCCACAGCTACTGAAAGCATCCCAGAGGTTAAAAGTGTAGATTGGGATGCATACAGACTCATTTGAATCTCAGCTTTGTCAAGTAGAGCCAAGTTACCAAAAACAACCAACCAACCACCACCAGCAAAACACTTGGAGCTATGAATTGGAGACAATAAAATGAATGAGGTTTTCTTGTTGCTGTTTTCCCCTGAGTATAGACTAACTGGTGCTTTCCTCTAACCTGGGAATGTGCTCTGGGTGATGCTTCCAAAGCCTCCAACCCACCATCAGAAACCATTCCACCCAGAGAACCAGAAAAGTGGGAAGTTATGCCCTGCTCAAGCTCCCTGAAACTGATCTGTGGAGGAATAACCCATAAGCAAGCAGAGGGAAGAGACTACCTTTAAATTTAAAGCCCCAGCATTTTTTCCATTTCCTCCTAATCATTGTAGACAATGATCTGCTCATTAAAAACAAGTATTCAGTATAGATTTTCCTTTTGAACTCTAACAGGGCTCCTAATAGTAACATAAAACCAAGCTCAAGTGAAGGATGAAATTTGTTTCTGAAAAAAAATTCAGAATATAATTTAGTTGATAAAAATATTAAAACTCAATTTTCTTCGAAGGGGAGTGATTTTTTTTTTCATTCCCAAGGCAGCTTTGTGGCTAGATATGAATTGATTTTCTTTGGGGAAAATTATTTCAATTTCCTTGGGTCTTGGTTATCTTTTATACAGTCATATTAATTATTAGGAAATTAATTAACAAACACACGTGAACCACAATTGTCCAGTACAGCGACTGACAAATTCAAAATGAGTTGATACACATTATCAAAGTTGCATCACAGATGTTACTGACATAGGCAATGGGTTTTAGGAAAAGGTGGTGTTATATGGGGGTAATATTTGGGGATTATCTTTGCTTTGGTTCAAGAGTGTGATATTTATATTTGTGAAAAATGAAATCCTGTGTAGGTATAAAAGACAAGCACGGAAGGCATGAGCTCAAAATGCCATTTCAGCAGTGTGCCCTGAGCAGTTCTGACTGGCGTTTGGAAGTCAAGTCACTGGTGTCTGACCTTTGGGCGCCTGGGAGGGGTGCCTATAGCTGCACCCGGTCTGGAAGGGGCCCAGGCACTTCCCAGCGCTGCCCATCTGCAAACTGCTAACTCCTTCATCGTTTCCATCTCCAGGAAATCGCTCTTTCCTAAGTCCAGAGCAAGCTTCGGGCTGGTGTCTGTTGGTGTTTAACTTTGTTGCAAGTAGACAAGAGTCCCTTCTGCCTCCTCTCTTGGTAAGTGGCAAGGAGTCGGGGCTGAGGGCCTGTAGCTCGCCCAGGGTAGGTAGCAGGGGAGCTATAGCTAAGTCAGGGGACCGCCGCCCAGAAGCAGGTGGGGGACCGAGGAGCGCGGTGGCAGGCTGGTCCCTTCAGTCTAAAGGCCTCGGGTGGGGGCGGGGTGGGGCGGCGCAGAGGGCGCGGAGATTACCGCGGCGCCACCAGAGGCGCGCAGAGCCGGGGAGCTCCGGAGGTCCCGCACGGGAGACCGCAAAAAAAGAAAAAAAAAAGCCGATGATAACAAGCAGTTTCCCCGAGATCGAATAAAAAGAAAGGGCTTCTGCGCCCGCTAAGATCCCCTGCTCTTCAGGCGGCCTGCCGCGAGGCCCCCAGCGGCCACCCTAGCCCCAGGGCGCAGGCGGCGACGTTCCTCCCCCACCCCCACCCTCCTCCTGCCTCTAGGCTCCGGCTCTGGGCGCAAGGGAGAGGCTGCCCGCGGCGCGGCGCACGCTCCGGCGGCTCCCGGCTGGCGCGCAAACCTTTCCCGGGATCGGCGCCCTAGAGAGGGGACCGAGCGGCGGGGACCTGCGGAGGGACGCCCGGCCACCCGGCGCGCGCGCTTTCTCTTTTCTTCTGCCTTCTCCCGCCGCTTGGCTGCTTGGACTTTGGCTCGGCTCCTTTCGTCCTCCCCCCTCGCAGCCGGCTCCCCCACCCCGCCCTGTTTCTCCCCCACTTGTGTAAGCTATTTGTTGGGGGTGGCCGAAAGGGATGTCCTGTTTTCACCAGAGACACAGCGCGAAGAGAAAACTTGGACATTGGAAGGAAAGCGAGTAAATACACAGATCGGACCCGCAGATCACTGGCTGGGACAGACAATTGAACTTCGGGAGTCCAAGGCGGTCCGGGCCGCCAGAGGTGAGTGTCCTCTCTTCATCCGACCCGGTGCCTGAAGTCCAATGGAGGGGGGTTTACAGATTGGATGATCCCACTTCCCCAAACTGTCCCCTAGAAAGTGCTAGCCAGACACTTTGTAGTGTGTAGCGCGTGAAGGGGATACGGAGATGAAAGACGCGCTTAAGGAGAGCGTGTGAGCCTTGAAGTTCTCCTCAGTGACCCAACACCAGTGTCCCATGACCAGGGTCGCTAGGACTTCAGTGGTGTGCTTGCCCAGGAAGACTCTCAACGACCCGGTCCCCAATAACCCCTCTTGTCCAGTACTTGGCGCAGAGGACGCGGGACCTGAGTGAGTCTCACCGCGTCCCGGGTGCTGATCCAACCTGCCTGCACCCTGTCCCCTGTCGCCCCGGGGAGCTTGCACCAGACTCTTCCCACTCCCACCCGGTGACATTTAATACTTTGTGATGACCCGCTACGTGGAGTAAGGGTGCTGCCTCAGTGTCCCCTGGAGAGTCGTGGACGCCTGGGTTTGCGTGAGACCGGCGCGCGTGTACCCAGAGGCCGAGTCCTGGCCTCCAGGTACCAGTCGCAGTCTAAACAGAGGGTACCTTACTTTAATGGTTTTTACGTGGCGTGGATGAATGTCTCCTGTAGTGTGCCAGGGTTTGTGAAATTAGAGGCGCCTTGTCAGAGGAGTCGCGTTCATTGGCTCCAGACGCGGATGCTGGAGAAGCTATTCTAACTTTTCCAAAGCCGAGGACCAGGTTGGGGAGAGCAGGTTTCCCTCAGAGCTCACTGGGTCTGGGAGGCCGTGGCACTCTAAACACTTGTAAATCCTAGTCAACTGTGACTCGGAGACAGACCAAGCGAGCCCTGTTTCGTTTTGCATGCCACAGTAACCCAAATTTTTCATTTTACTTTTCTATTAGTACATAATTTTTTTTCCTCTTTGTATTGGAGATTCACAATCTCTCTGAAAGAGACTGGGGAGGTTTTGACCGAGTCCGGTGGCAGAGCGGAGGCAAAATTAAGGGAGTGCAGTTTGCTTTTTGTCACTGTCCTCTTGTTTGGGATGTTAGCACCTTAGCTCACATCATTCAAGTTCCCGGGAGTTTGTGGGCTGGGTGGGATGGACGTGGCCTTCTCCTTTTCTCTGGACAACTCAGGGATCATTCAGGCAACCTCCTGAACTCGAGCCCCCCCCCCCCCCCCCACGAGGAAGGAGCGCATCCCCGTGCAGGGACAACCTAGGTGGCGGCTCACCAAGCGCGTGGCGTGTGTGTTTTGGTTTCTGCGCAGCTCCACGTGGGGCACCTCCGTGTGCGTGTGTGTTGTGTACTTGATCTGTGAGGAGGTAACTGGAGTCTCGTGTTCAAACCCAGTGGGCCCTTGGCCATTAATTTGCTTTCCTGGCTGTCATTACAGCCACTTCCAAAATCTGATACCTAAAGAGATCCAACAGGTTGGGTTTCACATTAAGAGCCCACACTTAACAGTTTTCTTTCTCCCTCACCCCCTTTGGCTCGGCACTCTGGGATCAACGTAATTGTTGGAGCGAAATACATCTTCTCAAATATGGTATTTTGTTGCTCTTCTCTTAGTAGCCGCCTTTTTGCACCTTCAAGCGTTTGTCAGTTTCAGCGCAGGCTCCTGGGGGACTTAGGTGGGAGTCTTTAGGCGTGTTTAGCAACCGGGGCTCCCATCAACAACTTCTGAAGTTTCATTTCCCCGTGGGTGACTGACAGCGCTGATGTGGACAGTGGCTTTTTTGTTTGCGGAGTGCTTCTCTTTTAATTTAATTTAAATTTTTTTTTAAGTTTTAAGGCTTCTCCAGGACAAAAATTATATTTGATACAACTCCCCAATAAAGTTTGATATTTAAGTAGAAACGGTACCTACTTTAAAAAAATTTTTTTTAAAACACCTATTTTGTCAGACTTATACCTGAGAAACTAAACCTAGTGGGGGGAGGGTGAAGGGAGAGAATTCTAAAACAAAATAATTTGATACACTTTATGGCACGTTTTAAGACATTTGCATTGAAGACATTTGTACTTTAAAAAATATTATCCCAAGAAATTAAAAAAACAAAAACAAAAAAACAATCAAGCAGTAGCAATGTGAGACAGACTGTTTTGTGTGGAAGAACTGCCGGAGTCTGAGTTTTGCGGCAATAATACCCACACAGACAAAAGTTCCCCACTTTTACAAACCGTAAAAATAGTTACTTCCACCTGATTAAAGACTGTAAGTAATTCAAAGGTAAACATTTTTGTACTGTCTGCATGTGAATGTTAAAAAACAAACAAACCAATATTCAAACCTTCAGTGTTAACATCTTTGGCCATGACATAGCCGAACTGGCTTAAAACCTCATATTCTAGTGATTAATTCCTTGTCCTTCCTAGTAAGGGTATGTCTGAAAAAAAAAAATCTGGTTTTCCAAAGTCTGTTCCCTGCCTTCATGAAGTAGATGTACATAAACACAGCACGCTGCTTTCCTGTTTTAAGACCACCTCATCCAAGGGAATTTCACAGTTGTAAGTGGAAGGGGGTATTCAGTTCTTCCCCTTTTATTCATGTTTATTTCGTTGAACACTACAAATTTCTCATTTCCAAAAGCTGTATATGTGTATTCATAGGTAGCATAGTGTTAGCTAACACATTCTGATTTTTAAAAAGCTTCAAAATGCTACAGCTTGTGTAAAAAATAAATTGATTTAAGGACAGTTTTGTTCTTATGGAGAGATACAAACTTGGACATTTAGGCATTATCTAGAAACTGGAAGGAAAAAAATGTCTGTTTCTTTTGGAAGATTTGTAGATATTTCTGGGTTAAAAAGAAAGCATATTCTCTACTTCTGAATTTTCTTTAATATACCTTGTGATTTATGGTGTAAATAAATTTTACATACCCATAGGAAATACAGTGTCTAGTTTCCTGTTTTTCGTCACGGATGCAAGTTCTGTGTGGCTGATGCCATGTCTAAAAATACACTTATGTGACTTGGTCCTTCATTTATTAAATGTAACAAACCCGAGTTAAATTAGGTGGAAACTTTGGAAGGGTAAGATGATAGAAAATCCAATGGCTGTTGATAGAAGAGTTAGAGTTTTGGGAAAATGCAGTCGAACTTTTAGATAACAAATTTAAGCTTTGTTCACTTTTGTGCAGTGGAAGCCCACAGGTTTCATGCAGAATTCAAGAAGAAAGATAATCCCTTTTGAGCTTCAGTGAAGTGCTAAGTAATCTAAGAATGCGAGCGTTTATGATGTTTTCACATTATCTTCTGTATTTTTTTCTCCTATTGGGTAAACTTAAGAACACTCGGCATTCAGTAAGAACAGGCCCCTGTCACAGAGGCTTATTCACCATAGTTCTGTACTGCAGCTGCTGGTCATATTTCACGGAGCTGTTAAAGCACTTAAAACCTAAAATTAGGTACTGTCTGGTTGTAAATATTTCAGATCACTCATTTGAGAAACAAACAGAAAAGTCTGTTATCAAAAGTATGGAATCCTGTCATGGAGGAGCTGGGCAAACCTTTACAAATAACCTTGTTATCGTCTTAGTGGGAATATAACCCTGACAGTTTCTTTTTCGGATGGATATTATCCTTCCATACTCTCAACTCTTACACTGTGTGTCTCAGTAGAGTATCTTAAACTAATTGTATTCAGAAGTACAGTCGGGGGATTTTATTACAACGGTTACCGGGTGAAAGAAATCAACACCACCCAGAATGGGTGGCGTGGGGTGGTGCGTACCTGCTCCTCTCATGGAATTTTCCTGGTGAACTTAGAAAGGACATGGTCTCTCAGGCATTCGTCCCCCGGATGCGTTAGGTGCAAGAGTGTCTTTAACTGTTCCTGTGTTCAATGCTCCTCTTCACAGCTCGATGTGTCTGAGTGCAAGGGACTGAATATTCATTAAATTGTGCATGGAGCCAAGCCTGGCGTCATTTAGCCTGAACTTGAGTGGAAGAAAATAAACAAGAGCCACATATTCAAAAGTGTCACAAGCCACTTTTCTGGCTTTAAGAAGTCTGGAGACTTTGTAAACACTACTGTCACTTAATAGTGCTGTGGCACACACAGTGCATTGGCTCCAGGGATACCTCACTTTCCTCTGAACTTCCTGGCCACTCTTCTTGCTCTACCCATGTGTTTTCTGTAAAAGGATCCAAAAAATTTTTTGAACACACCACTATCCTTAGAGATGAAACTGATAAAAAGCCAAACAAACAAAAAAAAACCAAACCAAAACAGAAAAAATAAACAGAAACTCTTCAGGGTCATGAAGCTCACATTCATAGGGAAGTTTAAGACAGTTTCAGAGTCACTTCTAAGTCTCAGGGAACCTTTTCTGTCATTGAAAGGTGCTAATTGATCTTAGCTCTGACCTAATAGTCTAGTTTGATATTTGAAACCTTTCAGTATTGGTTTGGCCTGTTTCTCGCCCTTTCAGTACATGGTTGATAAAGAAAGACACCTTGTGGTAATATCAGAAATGTTTTCCCACGTCAAGCATTTAAATAAAACACGTTCATAATTTAAAACAGTTTACATGTAGTAAGCTATTTTATTTTAATAATCTTTTGGACCATGGGAGGAAGAACCATATTGTCTTATTAGTACCTCAGGCTGTTATTTAACAAGTAGTTTTGTTAGGTTGTGAGACAATGTCTACAATCACATTTGAGTATTTTCAAACCAAAGTCTTATTGTACTAGAATAAAATACATATCATGAAAATTTACATCTGAGATTTTATGTTCTTAAGTATCTTTATATCTTAAAGTATGCTTTTAAATAAAAGAAGTCATCTCAGGATGGTTGCCAGATAACTCTTAGTTCAACCCAACATCCTATGGGCTCAACATGACCTTTCTGACAGGCTAGCTAGCAGCGATTTAGGATTTAGTTCCTGCAAAGCACTGCTGGGCAAAGTTTATGGGGTTAGCTAATCTTAATACTTTCAGTTATGCTGTGAACAAATGCAGCGGACACTTTCATTAGTCCCATTTTACTGGTGAAAATGTTGAGATCAGTTTTATGGCAGCAGAGTGGAGCCAAGGTCTTAACTTCTCAATCCCACCCCTGTCTCTTCAAGCATCATGCTAGGCTGTTGATCCCACCAGGTTAGCATGGGAATTTTGTGTGAAGGATCATGATGGCATTCATTAAGAGAAACTAGATGCTAGGAAAGAAGCTTAATTGTTCATGGCATTTGCAATTCTCAGATAATATTAAGACAGGCCACAAAATGTACTGAAGTGAAACAAATTTAAATGTCCTTGTGTTATATTTTTATTTGGTGTGTGTGAGTGTGTGTGTGTGTGTGTGTGTGTGTGTGTGTGATCTCTCCTTTAGCTAACCCTTCCCCCCAGTTTTTGTACCCGAATGCAAATATCTATTCATATGTGGGTATTTCTCAGGAAATTTTAGACAAATTTAACCACAACGTGGGTAAGTCACATTCAAATTTCCTTCTGTGAATCTGCCTATAAGCTCAAACTGTTTCTGGTAGGTAACTAAGAATGCTCATCTTGGACTGGGGAGATATCTCAGGAGAGGACCTGAGTTCAGATCATCCCTAGAATTCACATGACAAAATGCAGTGGGAGTGGTGGTGTGCTCCTGTGATCTCAGGACTTGCTGTAATCTCTCTCTCTCTCTCTCTCTCTCTCTCTCTCTCTCTCTCTCTCTCTCTCTCTCTCTCTCTCGCTCACACACACACACACACACACACACACACACACACACACACACACAGGTCTAAGTCAGAAGACAAATTGTAGGAAATGGTTATCTCTGCATTAGGCAGGTTCCAGGATGGATTATGGGTCTTCAGTCTTGGTAGCGAGTCTTTACTCACTGAACAATTTCACTAGGCCCTAAAGCACCTATGTAAGGAAGGGAAAGGAAGGGAAGGGATGGGAAGAGAAGGGAAGGGAAGGGAAGGAAAGGGAAGGGAAGGGAAGGGAAGGGAAGGGAAGGGAAGGGAAGGGAAGGGAAGGGACTGTAAATAACAGTCAGCAAGTGCTTTGTCCAAATGAGGAAGGTTGCTAGTAAACCTTGATCCTGTGAAAACACTTTGGATATTCTGCAAGCATCAAGAGTCCAGTACCATCTTTGTGGGGCATTTAATTTATGCCTAAAAATTTTTTACCTTCCAGGTTTTAGCCTTTAGTTTGATGTTACCAGTTTTGTTTGTTTTGATTTGTTGTTTCAAGCTTGGAAGCTGACTGAGAATTAACCTATAGCTTATATAAGAAACAAACTGCCTAACAGTGTGAACAATCAGTTTCCAGAGGAAGCCTTCAGTTATAAGCAGCCTGGTCCTATTTCAGAAATACTTCAAATTTATGTGGTTATTATGCTTTGCATGTATAAATTTTCTTTCTAGGTGAACTTTTTTCCCTATAAATACCTCTTTTAAAACTTTAATGTATTTTTTTGTAGGAAGTCAGTGGCTCCCGCTGTTAGGTGTTTATCTATTTAGCTATAAGTCTCTTTTATTCAAATGAGTGCTGGCCAGAGAGTTGTCAAGGCTCTGTGTGACTTAGGAGTGCATACCCTAACAATCACTCACCACATTTCTGTTATTATCAGTGCCCCCAGAATTCTTTGCAGGAATCTTTGGGTGTATAAAAAAATAATTGTAAAAATGACAAACCTTTTAATGACAATTCAGAGTACCTGCTCTAGTATCTATACAGTGTATCATCATTCAAAATCAGTGGTGTGAAGCTCTATTCACCACTACTGGAGAGGCTGAGGCAAGAGGATCACATGAACTAGGGTTCAGCCTCATGAATTGAAGGTTGGCCTGGGTCACATTAGGAGACTCCATGTCACAACAAATGACCAAGCAAACAAGCTCTCGAGCACTACACAACATCCATTGTAGTACTTCGGCAAAGGGTCTGTTCATTGACTCAACTAGAATATTCTATTCTTCTGTCTTTGACTCCATTTCAACACTGAGAACATAAAAACCAGTGCAAATGTTTTTTTCACGTGTAGTTTCTTGTCTTGCTGAGGCAGGACATGAACCTAGGTACCTCTGTGTGGGCTCTCTTGGCACGTCTCTTCTGTAAAGGCTGTAGGAAGAAATACCAGCACTGACCTAAATCGATTTTCATGTAAATTATTGCCACTGTTTCTGTTCTTCTTTCCCCGTTTATTTATAAAACAAAAGAAGCATTTCTTCCAAAAGACTCCAATTAAATCATAAAAACTTACATTCATATGGTCTTAAGTTTAATTCTGTTCACAAAAGCAACAACAGCATTAAGGTTGAAATTCTATCTTTAATCAACTAGGTGTAACTCTTACTGAGGAGGAATATTTGATATTCCTAATCTGCACAAGGTCATATATACAATCTGCAAAATTCAGTGTAATTCCCCCAGGAGTGATCTGCTCATCGTGCTTCACCTCTGGCTTTGAGCTCTCCAATGTTCCAAGATTTGAAAAGACCCAAATGTTATGATAAAGAGGTTGGGTATTTCTAATATAATGAACGTTTCCAGTGTGCTGAAAATCAGGGATGACGTGGAGAGTTTACAGATCTCTCCTCTAGCTAACCCTTCCCCCCAGTTTTTGTACCCGAATGCAAATATCTATTCATATGTGGGTATTTCTCAGGAAATTTTAGACAAATTTAACCACACCGTGAGTAAGTCACATTCAAATTTCCTTCTGTGAGTCTGCCTGTAAGCTCAAACTGTTTCTGGTAGGTAACTAAGAATGCACATCTTGGACTGGGGAGATATCTCAGGAGAGGACCTGAGTTCAGATCATCCCCAGAATCCACATGACAAAAGGCAGGAGGAGTGGTGGTCTGCTCCTGTGATCTCAGGACTTGCTGTAATCTCACCTGTCTGAGCCCCAAGCACGGAGACATGTGGGTCCACAGACAGGTGAATCCCTGGAGGCCTGATGGCCAACCAGCTGAGATTATTTGGCAGGCTCCAGGCCAGTGAGAGACCATGACTCAAAAGGAAGGTAAATAGTACCTGAGGAATGGCTGTTGTTTGGCTTCCTTATACATGCATGAACATGTACCTGTATATACTGGAACATACACATACATGTACAATAACAACTTCAGTAAATTTATTGAGAGTTGTTTGTTTTTTTTTTTACATGAACATTATGGGTTAAGATGATGGTAGTGTTTCATCTTGATTGAACCAAAAGGATTTTGACTTAGCCATATTTTATACTGTCAACCATTGCCTTTAATTATTAAAGACTTTCTTCAAAGAAGATGAGAAAATGCTATCCTGGAAGATGCTTACTCAGTGCTTTTAATTATTAGTCCTACCAAAGACATGCAAATTTTAATGTGAGATGAAGAGGTTTTAACTCCTCTACTCCAAATAGTTTTGAAGATGTTGGGGCATTTGATGTCTTATATACTTATTTTCACAGCTACCTCTGAAAATGTTTAACACAGGGGATTAGTCACTGTAAAAGCAAACTCAACAGGCTTAAACCTCAGTCATTCTGTTAGTCCCCCACAGACCCTTGTTCTCCATAGACATGGGCACAGTACTCATTGTCACAATAAGAATAATTGCGATGTCTTAGTGCTTCTCTTGAAGGACTGTCTGGACTATGCATCATTTTAATCCTCAAATATTCATGTAGGTTTACAATTATTATCAAGTCCTGTCTATACTTTCTGTAGAAAGTTCTGTTGCCTACAAGGCAGATTCCAGAGTCTCCAACAGGGCCTGCGGTGTCCTTCACTCTTAGAACCTTGACTTGAACCAGATTGCCATTTTCCTCTCTCAGTGAGCACACATGAGCCATCTCCTCTCCTACCACAGGGAAAGTTGTACTTCTCACATACACTTTTGCCATTCCCACTTTGTTCCTTTATGCTATTGTCTTAATGCCACACCATCTTCTCTCTGCCTCCGCAACTTCCATTTCTACTACTTTTCTGAGATTTGAAATGCAAAGCACTAACTCTCTCCTTAGAGTCTAAATGGGATATTTCTTTTTCTTTCCTCCCAAAGCACACAGTTTCCACCTTTAGCAAAGACCTCAGCACATTGGCTGGACAAACATTGCTGTCTAAATCCTACTTGAGATGAGAACAGGCTGGAGGGCTCAGCAGTGTTTGTCATCTCTCCATCTCCAGCCTACCATGCACTGTTTGACAAATAAGTCTGTGCGACAAACCTTCCATTGGATGAATGACTAAAGAAGCAATGGCCTGAGAGCAGACATCCATCCCTGCTCTCACACTGGCAGCAGTGGAGAAACAGAACAGAACAACAAAAAAAAAAGACCATTGAATGGTTGGAAAACTTCAGGGCAACTTCAGGAATTTAAGATATTGACCCAGTAGGAGTAGGACCCTGAATAAGCACTAGTGAATATGTATACATGTGTATGCACATGTGTGGGTGGGGGGTTGTTCACATGTATGTGTAAGTGTGTGTGTGTGTGTGTGTGTGTGTGTGTTTACCAAAGTGTTGGTAACTCAATGTTTTAGTAAGAGAAAGACTCTGAAAATCTCTGGAGACATGGGTGTTTCATAGAACGTGAAATGGGAGGGACCCAATTTCTAAGCAGAAAGGGAACTAGGTCTATGGCTGCCTGGGTTCAAACATCAGCTTTTTTTTTTTTTTCACAGTTCTTGTGATTTTGTCTGTTTTCTTCTGTGTAATAGAAATACTGCATGAATTTTCTTTTTAAACATTTTTTATGAGAATTCCATAGTTACACATATAAGGATTCCACATATACATATGGATAATATCTTCTCTGAGGAGTGTGATTTCTGTTATAGCATTCAGCAGAATACCCTCAAAGGATCCAGAAAATTATAGTTGAAAGAGTTTTTTATTTTAACCTTAAATTGTAAAACAGACTGTCTCTAATTATAAAACTTGGGTATTCCTGGGCCATCTTGGTAAATCTGAGGCTTTATTTAGAGCTCCATGTACAGACATTGTACTCAAAATTCAGCTTTGATTAGTTGCAATATTTCTTTTATCAATTATTTACATTCCAATTAACTAGTTATATTTGGGCTTGAATTAATGTGTTTCTTAAACTAAGCTGAGCAATTATAAACACACTCTACAGTGATACTTTATGTCTAACACATGTGTCCCCACTTGCTTTTTGAAGCATGGAGGTATTGATTGGAAGTAAAGACATACATTTTCAATAATGTACTGACATGATGAATTCCACGTAAAATTAAGAAAAAGTTTAGATATTGAGATGATTCTTACCTCACCATCAAGAGTTGGAAAATATTAACACCTCTGTTTCTAGAATTGACCATTCAGTTCTTGGATTGAGTTATAATGGAAAGCAAGAAGTGTAAGTGGGAAGCTAAATAGCTGACTGTCAAGGTGCAGCAGGGACCTGTAGCTGGTGCATCTGTATAAACATGGTACAGTGGATGCATTCCCTGACTCCCTCCCTTTAGCATATTTAGATCTTAGTTTCCCAGTCTTTGATTATCTGGGTCTGGGACTGGAGCATTTGTTCAGGGAGTGTCATTTTGTGCATAGCATAATGTTCAGTGTCATCCTGGATTTACTTAGTAGATTCCAGGAGACCCTTTCTTCGGCATAATGACAGTCTCCAGACGCTATCAGGTAGACTCGGTTAGAAAAAAATATTACATGCAGATGAGAGCACACAGCCCACGCAGTTCTTCATATCTCTTGATATGGTGAAAAGATGCCAGGGCTCTACTTAAGAGGATTGTTCTACTCCCAGTCAAGTGTGGAGAATCCTAATTCCTTCCTCCTGAGTTAAACACAAAGGCAAACAATTCTCATTGGTCTGTGTTGATAGATGAATTTCACACACGGAGGATTTACAGATAAGCTTAGGCAGATTGACCATCTTCAGCGCATTTTCCTTTTACGTATTTGTGTGGGAGAGGCAGACTTCCTGGGAGGATATTCAAGGAGTAAATATTTATTTGAACTACGTCTGCTAATTCTTCTTCTTCATTATTCTTCAGACATACCTTTTATTCAGTTTTTGATAATAACAATATCTAACTACCTGTCCCTTTTGATGAATAAAAGTATTCAGTAATAAGAAAATTTTGCTCTCTTTACTATATATTATCATAAATGTTTTATCCCAACAGAACTGTCTGAAATCTGAGTACTTGATGAATTGGACCATTCATTTATTTGTAATGAGAAACTTTCAAATGGAGGTAGCATGCAGCTCAACAGCACATGATTTCAAAGGCAGAGTTTCATACTAATGGGAGGCGGGCAGAGACAGACAGGGAAAGACACACAAAGAGAGACCCAGAAAGGGGGGAGAGAAGGAGGGAGAGACTGTGAGGAGAAAACCACCGGGGTGACGAACATACACATCACTACAATGAACAGAAAATTTGTTTGGACAAATTACCTCTTAGCTTTCAGTTTGTACAGGTTTGGAAATTTTAATTTAGTAACAATTAAACAACCCTGAAGAAAGTAGTAACTAAGAATATTACATGGAAAAAAACACCCTGCTTATTGATATGCTATTGAATCTAAGCTTTTACTGTCTAATTCTGTTGGGTTTGTGTTTAACACAAACTGATTGCAATTGAGGCATTGCAACTGAGGCTGATGTGCATTGACTGGAAGCTGGGCTATAGTCCTGGCATTTCCCATGAACTGTTCAGGTGCAGAGGAATGATGTTCTAGAAATCACTTGAAAAAACAAACAAACAAACAAACAAAAAACAAAAAACCAGAACCTGCAATATCAAATACAACAAGAGAGGGATGATTGGCTCTGCAGCTCTGAGCTGAGTGGAAACATTATTTTTAACTGTAAAGTTTACTGTTACAAACACAGGACCACACTCATATCCTTCTGAGCAGATGATTTCTTTTTTACCTTGGAAATTAGTGACCAGAAAAATTCCTGAAATCCATTGTTATATCTTGTCTAAGAAGATTTACTCTCATTGTATAGACTCTATGAATCATGTCACATGGACAGTACCACACTGACCTAGAGATTTCAAGATGTTCACTAATCGATACTCATGTAGAAGGTTCATGGAGAAACTTGAACTTGACCACACAGAGAGAAAGGAGGAAGGGGTAGGAGGAAAAGAAAAAGAGAGAGGAGGGGAAGGAGAGAGAGGGAGGAAGAGAGAGAGAGAGAGAGAGAGAGAGAGAGAGAGAGAGAGAGAGAGAGAGAGAGAGAGAGAGAGAGAGAGAGAGAACATGACATACATTCTATAATTTAAGTTGTAATTTTTTAATATAGTTGAAATGGAGAAAGTAACTGCAAATTGAGTTCACCTTATATGATCAAAGCATCTTTGTAAGAGAACCAGGATCCTGCATAAGTCAGTACCTGTCAGTAGGGAGGTGCAGTCCTTGCTAACATACCCAGTGAAGATGGTACAGGGTCATGCTGGAGGTGTTGGACTGGGAGTGATTTAAGTTAGGGGCTTAAATGATAGGGCTCAGCCCGGGAGAGGAGTTCTCCTTACACACTGAAGACACAGCGAGCCTCATGACCATCCAGGCACTTTATGCCAGAAATTGAACAGGAAACCTGGTAGCCACTTAGGCACTGGAGAACAGCCAAAAACCCAGAGGTTCTGTTTTTCCAAATGAGCACTTCCCTGGTTAATAAATCAGAGAATGCCCCAGAGTATTCAAGTCCTGTATCTACTTTCTTGGGTTGGTTCTGTGCACTGTAGGTCTGAACGTGGTGAGACTTACTGATTTTTATTTTTTATTTTTATTTTTTTGTATTTTTGGCATATAATACAAGCAGTCACTTCCTTTTCTTTCCCTGGAATATTTTTTTCTTACTCCCCTGCCCTCCACTACCCAAACTCCCTTAGCCCACCTACCTCTTTCTTCTTTGCTTCCTATCTGAACAAAAACATATATATCATCTGTCAATATTTAGCTCAAATGCCACCTCCTCTGGGAAGCCTTCCTTAATGCTTGGGAAGAATTAATTCCTTTCCGTGTAATATCATATTATTCTAGTTGGGCTATTAATATTTCAGCACATTGTGTTGGACTAAACTGCATTTGAATTTGTCTGCTAGAGAAATTATGAGCTCAATGACATGAGACCACATGTTTGTACCTCTATACTCACAACAGTGGAAAAACTGATGATAGTTGAGTAGCTGGACTATTGTATGCATGCCTTCTAAGAACATATGCTAAGCTAGAAATCCACAAGGAATTAATCCTATTTATGATTTAGAAAATTAATTTTCTGTTGCTTATATTTATAGAAACTATTTATTGCATATTATCTATTTTAAATTATTCAAAGTTTCTTTTGTGTTAAAATGAGGTTGTTTTTCTAGTGGAGAAAAGAAGCACCCAGCATGAGAGGTTTCTGGTTCGGGGACCATGGTGCTCATAGTTCTAGTTTGCTCTAGAATCAAATGCTGGCCTCTTCCCTTGCTTTCTGATGAAATACACTTTATGCTATTTTAAAGAGCAAAATGCTTATCCTGTGGAATTAAGGTTTTGATCTGGGAGGACGTATGTGTTTTGATCAGTGTTTCAGACCAGAGCTCAGAGCTCCTTGGTGTATGAGAGGAACACAGAGCCTAGGGAGTCAGGTCTTTGTTCAGTTACGTTGAGGAAGGAGCTGGTTCTGTTCAAGTTTTTAGTGGTTTGTTTTTAGGCATTTTCCACACAGAGATGAGCAAGACCCTTCAAAACCACAAACTTGCTTATGTAGGGGGAAAAATTCCCTCCCCATGTCCAAAAATAACATCAAATTAAGACTATTGTTTCCAACGGCCTCAAAAATTGTGGTTTGATTTTCTTGTCTGAATCATCTTGGTTGAGGCACACACTTGCACTGCATCACAATGACGCATAGATGCTCGCTGCATCCGGCAGAAGAATGGGCAGCGCTCAACTCTTCCATTTTTCTTAAGATGCTTCAGTCAGTGACAGTAAAGAAGTTGGTCCAAATGAGGCTAGAATAAATAAATATATAACCTGATGCCTTAGACGTTCTGCATCACGCTTTGCTTGTGTCTGACATGGAGTCACAGACTGAAGTCAAAACAAGTGTATGCATTTCCATGACTCTACAACTCACGAGCCACAGTTGTAGTAGCAATAAGTAGTGATAGGAGCTGCCTCATAGGACTGAGGGAATGGATGGCTGGGGTCACACAAGGCAGTCCGTTGATATGATACCTGGACCAGAGTCATTTTTTTGAATTGATTCCTTTGAATAAAATAATGAGTGTATTTAATATCTCACCACCTCCCCAAGCAGGTAATCAAAGCACAATCTACATTACTAAAGCAAGTTCCTTTAATGTAATAAAAATATTAATTATAATTGATGTAACATTTAAATGAAGACCTGGGAAGGGTTACCTGTGAGAAGTATCTGGAAGGAACCAAGTGATAGAGTCCTGCTGTCTTAGTCAGTGTTCTATTGCTGGGAAGAGACACTGTCACTCCAGCAACTGTTATAAAAGAAAGCATTTGACCAAGGCTCACTTACACTTTCAGAGGGTTAACTTATTATCACGGTGAGAGCACGGCAGCACTCAGGTAGATATGGTGCTGGAGAAGTAGCCAAAAGTTCTATGTCCAGATCCTCTGTCAGAAGGGAGAGAGAGCCACTGGGTCTAGTGGTTAAGCATTCAAATCTAAGTCTGTGGGAACCGTTCTCATTCAACCTAGCACACCAACAATGCTCCTGTTCTTATTCTTAGCTGGTGAGATAGATGTGTCTATTAAAAGAAATTCAGCAGCTGCCGCCTTTATGTATTTTGTGAATGTGTACATGCATTCTTTTGGGGTGTGTGTGTGTGTGTGTGTGTGTGTGTGTGTGTGTGTGTATGTATGTATGTATCCACACATGGGGAGGACTCAGGTCAACCTTGTGCATCATTCTTTTGTAGCTGTCCTCCCTGTTTCTTCGAGGCAGGGTCTCTTATTGGGACATGTTGTGAGTTTGTCTCTGTCTCTCAGAGCTGAGATTGTGTGTGTTACCGTAATATCTGTCTTTTTATAAAGATGCCATGATCAAACGAAAACTACCTAAAATACTTAGGTAGTAATAAGCATTTTACTTTTGAGTTATCTCCGTGACACTTGCTTTGTGTATTTTAGTGTATATATTCGATATATATGTAATATATAATACATATACTTTGTTAAACTGTTAAAAGTGAGGATATATTAATAAAAAGTGAATTTTACACTCCGTTTTTCAATCAAGATAAGTTACTCCTTGGTTTGCTTCATTTTTTACATTTGCTTTAATAAAATATATGATAAAAATAAATGCAGATAGAGCTTGTTTACCCTTTCATTGTCAGAGGTACTCATTCTCTTACAACTTGCTTTTTGCTACACTGAATCTTGAGCATGCCCTATGCTACCCTACATCACTATGTATAGTTTTGAATAATTCTATTTATTGTATACATGGATTTCAGAACTTAACTGCCCCTCTCTCATATGTAGTTAGATTTACATCCAGATTTTGTTATTAAAAACAATATCAACACTGTATTTCTCAGAATGTTTAGAGTTGTCTCTAACTGATATGGATGAAGAAAACTTAGGAGGAATTATATGTTATTGTTCTATGTAGAACCTGCTGTGTGTCAGATGCACTCCAAAGCATTATATATTATAATTTTATGTTTTAACTTATAAATATGTAATAATGTGACATTTCCTCATTCTGAGTATGTTAATAATATTAGTTTTTATGAAATCATCAACCATTTTACACCATTTTGCATTGATTAATTTGTAAATCTGAAAATTCAATTCTATCCATATTATAATTAAATTGATACATCTAAATATGAAAAATTACTACTTACTCTTGGCTATAAGAATCCAATCAGTATACAAAGTTAAAAATGATATATATCAATGCATTCTTTGTGGCCACACTCTTATGTTAGATTCTTTATATGCTGATAATTCATTTTCCACAGGTCTGATTATGATTATAGTTGAATTTCAATGGTTATCTAGTGCCTTTAAAGATTCATCCAACTCAAAATAGCTAACATATTCTTCCAGCATTGGAAAAATATGGCTATCAATTTTTGTTTTTTTTTCCTGCAGAATTTCCTGTTATTCTAAGGGATTCACTAGGACTTATGCACATAGAAGTGAAAGTTATATTACTGTAGGGAGACCGCTGTGAGCCCCTGAGAAGAAATGTGCTTGCTGTCTTAAGTACTGTATGTATATAGAGTGGCTAACATTTTCCTCCCAAGAAATTTCATGTATGCAGTTAAAACACTCTTAAATTGATTAAGGATTTGTTATATATTTCCAGAAGCACTCAGGAGGACTTTTAGGGTTCTAAAAGGAGAGTGCGTTAGCATGCCAGAAACCAGTGAATACGCTGGAGGCCCTCAAAACCATGCCCGACATTCTTGACTTTACCATATAAACATGTTGGGTAGCCTGGAAAAACAAAACAATTCTCTTTGCTCCGAGGTAGGAGCAGCCTATGAAGATAACACCTTCAGTCACTTGAATATTAATTTGATACTTTCTCTGTCAGAAGTAATTTTTATTACTTAGCAAATGGAATGGAAGGGCAATAAATATGACTGGTATTTGTTTCTCAAGTAAAGTATTATCTTACATTGGTCCAAGCTGTTACCTTTATACTTCTTGGAAAGCATATTGTAACAACTATTACAGTATTTTGCCTATTAATCAGAGAACCTAAAAAGCATTTTATAAATGTTGAATCAAAACTCTCCCCACCGTGAGAGAATTAAATTTCAAGCAATATACCCCTTTTATAGGGTGAGAAACTGAAGTATGGAGAAATTACAAGATTTTCCTAAAGCCGTACATTGACTCATAGCAAACAGAAATCTTGGTTCTGTTTGCCTGATTCAGTCTGAATCTCCTTAAAATGATCCATTTCCTGGCCTTGAGAAGTTTCTCCTTATGTAGTAATCTATCCATCTATTCATTCATACAGACATTTAAAAAGAATCATTGTTTTTGTAAGATACAGCTTTTGGTTCCAAACCCCAGCATAATATTTAAACTTTATGTATCTTATGAATCGTTTTTGAAAAGGATTGTAGGATATAGCAATGGCCATAGGCCCAAGCCCCTCTCTGTTTCAACTATAGACTGCTCAAGCACTTGAACTACAGTTTAACAGAGGCATCCACGGGTAGAGGGATATAACAGAAAGAGTCAGCGCGCATGCAGAGCACAGAAGGCCTGGCACCCCCTTCTCTAAGGCCAGGTGCCTTTTTAGGGTTAATTTAATGAACAGCAGCACAATTACCTCAATCCCCACTCTAGCTTGCGGAGTTACTCTTTTAAGTTAGAATATAAAAGTATCCGGCTATACCACTCCTGGGCATATACCCAGAGACTTTACCTGCATGCAATAAGGACACATGCTCCACTATATTCATAGCAGCCTTATTTATAATAGCCAGAAGCTGGAAAGAACCCAGATGTCCCTCAACGGAGGAATGGATTCAGAAGATGTGGTATATTTACACAATGGAATACTACTCTGCAATTAAAAACAATGAATTCACGAAATTCCTAGGCAAATGGTCAGAACTTGAAAATATCATCCTTAGTGAGGTAACCCAATCACAAAAGATCACACATGGTATGAAGTCACTGATAAGGGGATATTGACCCAGAATCTCAGAATACCCTAGACACAATCAGCATATCAATAGATTTCTAAAAAGATGGAAGGAGAGACCCCTGGTCCTGGAAAGACTGGATGTAGGGGAACGCCAGGACAGAGTAATGAGAGGGGGTTGAACGGAGAAAAGAGGGAGGGAAGGGGGCTTATGGGACTTTCGGGGAGGGAGGAAACGGGAAAGGGGAAGTGATTTGGAATGTAAATTAAAAAAATAAAATAAAATTAAATTAAAAAAAAAAAAAAAAAAAAAAAAAGGAAAAAAAAAAAAAAAAGAATATAAAAGTATCCTTGATTATGACATCGTTAAGTACGCATACCATCACATCTTGCTTTGGTTTGTTCTCTAACTGTCCTCCGTTTCTTCTCCTGTTTTTTTTCTTTCTTTATGGTCTCCTCACTTTCTCCAAATAATCTCCTTACACTTTTTTTTTGGTCTCCTCTATCTCTCTGTCTCATTCTCTGTGTGCACCCATGTACATATGTTTTACATATAAAAATAAAATGTGATTTTGATTTTTCCGATTTTTAGTTTTCACAGTAAAAATGTTTTTACTTAGAGTGAACTTTTTGTTACCCCGGTAACCTATATTCTCCCTTTTGTTCACACAAGTCGGTAGCTCATGTTAAAGCAAGTGCTGTTTCTGTGGATTGTCACATCTCCACTTTTCTGTTTCCCAATGGTGTCTGCCATCAAGGAACTCAAATAACTTTCCTGAAAGACAGTAAGTGGCACTGTGCTTGGCATAGCACCCTCTCATAGATGCCTCTCACAGATGCCGTCATCATCTCTGCAAGGAGGTAGGGTGAAGCATTTCCTGTTTGTTCTCTCCTTCTTTTAGTGGCACCTGCTTAAGGACCCCCACAGCTCTTGCCTTGGAAAACTCTTCTTCCAGGAGCACTTGGGCTGCTATCTGTGTCTCTGGAAAGCCAGTCCATAGATTGCACAAAACCCACTGAGGCTTAGCCAGTGTGAGGCAAAACAAACCTTCCTTTAGTTTAGACATGAATACCTTTTTCTCTTTATGTTTCCTAAGGAATAATTTAATTTTAAGTGAACTAACTAATAACTAACTAACCAATCAACCAGCCAACTAACAAAAACCTAGAATCTCTCCCACAGAAGCCTTCTTACTGCTTTGAAAATTTATTGTTAGTCCAACCAATTGGCTTCCTTTCACATACTTAAGTGCTAACGTGATACTTGGGCATACATTTCTGTTGACCTGTATCAGTACAATGTCAGCTTATAATTGCATGATCTAAAAATAATGATGTACTATGGCCTAGTTCATATCTAGGTTTTATTTAATGCATTTCCTAGACCATTATGTTTTCGTGGTTGACTGAATTCACCATCATTTCTGTTGGGAACCAAATATTAAAAGAAATTCATTAATGATGTGGTCTGCTAAACTAGGGGTATGTAAGGAAAACATTGATTTAGGGGACAGCACGGATGAGAGTGTGCTTTTAATATCTCGCAGCCTGCCAAGCATGTGAAGGCAGTTTGGTTTATGATTTGTGACTCTGGTGAACAAACCAGACAGTGGAAGCTCTGACATGTGTGCTTTACACTAAAACATAAAGAAACACTGAAATGCAGAAAAAAAGATGGCTTTGTTCCCTGAAGCTAGGATGTTTCATATATTGTATCTACAGAACCATATGATTATCCTGTAAACAAGTACTGCTTATTTCTATTTTACTTTTAATCCCAAGACATAGAGCTAGGGGTGAAACAATTCCATTCTAATCCTTACAGTACCTTCTTGTTTTGTCAGAGTTACTATTGCTGTGATAAAACATCATGACCAAAAGCAACTTGAGGTAGAGAAGGTTTGTTTGGCTCATGTTTCCATATCATTTTCACCTTAGAAGAAAGTCAGGATAGAAACTCAAACAAGGCAGGAACCTGGAGGCAGGAACTGATAGATGCAGAGGCCATGAAGGTGCTGCTGACTGGCTTGCTCCCCATGGCTTGCTCAGCCTACTTTCTTATACAACCCAGGACAGGACCATCAGACCAGAGATGGCACCACCCACATCAATCATTAATTAATCATAGTCCTAATACACTTTATTAAGCTTCCTCTACAGTTTGAATTCTTGGTTGGCTACTACTTTACTGCTGCATAGGGTGTTTCTGGGATGATTTGTTTCCTCAAGTGGTTTATGATTTTTAACAAAGGGTTTTCTTCTAAAATCCTTTCTGTCCTGTAGTCTAATTTTGCTCTTGTTTCTCTATCTTGAGGTCTTAGAGCTCTATGTAGGTCAGTATTGATTTTTTTTTTTCTGTCATGAGGTCTTCATGACATGAAGCAAGACTTTAGAATTTACATTTGTGTAAGGCCAAACTTTTGATTGATCTCATGTGATCATTTTCTTTTATCCCCTCCCCAAAGGTTCTGTTATCAGATCAGATTCTGCCAGGCTGAATTGGAGGGTGCTCCGCGTTTTCTAGCCTCTTTTTAATTAAAACGTTTTCACACACTCATTTCATAGCTCCTCTCTAGTCTTAGCTGCATGCTCATCTCCATCAGTGAAGATAATGCGGTGACAAGATGCAAATATAAACACAGCATGTCCTCTTGGCCCTTCAGTGTGAACAGTTCATTATGATTCATGGAACTCTTGATTGTAATATCTGACTTTCACAACATTCAAGGGTGTTCTGCGTCCTATCAATTTCTCTCTCATGCTTTCTCTCCTGTCTTTTTCATATCCAGTCTACTTTCAGCTAAGACATCATTCTGGGCTCTCGTGGCTTCGCACCTGCAACATCACAAATCAAAATGTAATGATAAATAATGTTTTTCTTCCTCTTGTTACCCATTCTATTTCCATATCTTTCACAATCCCGGCATCAAAGAAATTCATAACATCTTGAATTTACATAAAATGACACAGTTAAAAGCAGTGGGCATTAATGACTTTCCAATGTCATTATTCAATTTTACAAATTCATTTAAGTTCAGAGAATTGTAGGGATTGATAACTGTTGACCTATCTGAGTATATTTGATTGATAACTGTACACTATCTGAGCATATTTGTGTAAGGTTGGTACAGTGCCTGGGAATAATTGTTTATAAGGATCTTTAGTTTGACAGAATCAAATTCACTTCATTTTATATAATAAGGTGCATAGATATTGCTCTACTATAAAGAATGGTAAGGTGCTTTTATTTAGTATATGAACAGAAAAATACAAGTAGAGAGTTTCTTCTGCCCCTAGTGATCAAAGTGGCTATGATTTTGAAATAAAATTTCCACACAGTCCCCAAATGTAATAGAAGTAATATTTCTGTCTTTACTTTGAGGATGGTGACTGTGACATTCGGAGATAATGAACTTTCCCCGTGTTCCACAGCTGTCTGATGGAAAAGCCAAGACTTATCAACTTTGTTCCAATCTTCTAAAAATTCTACATCTATACTCTTGGCAAAATTACAATTTTTCTAAGGTTCCAAGAGATAACTTTTGGAGATTTGTTCTTGAATTCTCTTGGAGCATAACACAGTTTCCTGAGATGTGTGGAGTGATGTACACAGTCAGTCCTCATTGGAAAGATTCCTAGGTTACAACAAGGAGAGATTTGGATCTGAGGAAAAACCAAAACTGATTCTAAGAAAAGATTCAAATATTTTCTCCTTTGCCAGCTGCATCAATGCAGTATAAATAAAATGCTTATCAGTGTGGTTGTCAATTATATTTGGGGGAGGTGTTCAGAATGAGGGAAGATGGCAAGATGGTGCACCGAGTGTGCTCAAAGCAGCACATGCTGTCTAGACCAAGATTCTTTTAGATGTCTATTTGGAACAGTTCACCATCATTACCCTGGGTTTTTCAGCCCAACCACTAAACCATTAACAATTAGTTACTTAGAATACGCAGAAAACCTTCCTCTAAGTTAGATCTGCTTCTTAAAGTTCAAGAGATCATAATTTATGATGGCAGAACTTCTTATCTTCAGGTGAATGAACACACAAGACCTACATAATTTTTAGCATTAAGAATACTAATATATCACCACCATCAACCACTCCACCTCTATCACCTCCAACCTTAACTCCACCACTCCCACCTCCACCCCACAACCACCCCTACTTCAATCATCACCACCACAACCTCTACCACCACCTTCATACCTACCTCCACCACCACCACCACACCCCTATCTCCACCACCACCACCACTACACCCCTATCTCCACCACTACCATCACCACCACTACACCCCTATCTCCACCACTACCATCACCACCACTACACCCCTATCTCCACCACTACCATCACCACCACTACACCCCTATCTCCACCATCATCATTTAGTGGTTCTGGGAGTCCAACCCAGCACCCCTGTACATGCTAGGCAAGTTTTTTAACTTGATGCACTGAGCTGTACATCCAGCCCTAACCCCATCACCCCAAGTTACTAAACATTTTGTGTTACTAGGATGATTCTGCAAAGTTCATGTGCTTTCTTTATAAACAGTTCAGAAATCAGCCCAGCTTGTAGTTTGTAGGCTTGGCTCCATTTAAGGAGCTTGAAGTCAAGGTACTCGTTACTATTCACCTAGACTTGTTTCTTGGACACCCCTACTATTTCCCGTTTTTAAGGGCAGAGAAGAGGATCATGTGCACAGACCAAGTACACTCATCTTCACCTTTCTGAACATGTGGCCATGGAACTGGAGCTAGATGTTCTTTGTGCTGTTGGCTTCCCTCTCTGGCATGCTGCCTGGGCAGCAGGAGCCAGCCAGTGGCTGACCCAGCTTTACAGCCCCATTACTGAAAGGTAGAGGATATGTGTACAGAAGCTAAGAATCATTTTTTTTTCTGGACAACTGCTCAGAGCTACAATTCTCAATGATGGGATGAAAATGTAAATTCTTAGACTCCCTATGTAGTTGTTGTTTGATCCCAAGCAACTTGGACAATAAAGAATATTGAATTGAAGACTGTGAGGATAGCCAATGAAACCCCAGGAAGAGTGAGATTCAGGTCCAGCAACCACACCCAGATGGTCAAGGTGCCAGGACCTTCTCTCTAGCATCGCTCCCATTCTCTCTAAGTGAATGCTTTCTGTCTCACCCTTCAGATTGGTGCTTCCCACATAGCTCTCAAAAGCTCCCAAGTTCTACGTTTTACCACTGAAGGAGGACTACCTTGCTGTTTTCAAAGGTCCATGTCCTAAGCGAGATGTATTATTAGCTACAACTCATCTGGTGCTACAGGATAAACCCTCGGGACACTCCTCTAAGCTTAAGCTGACTATAGGGTCATGTAAAACACATACAGTGTAAGTATATAATATACTCCCACGTGAGCAGGTCCAAATTATTCTTTTGTTTTGTTCATTTGAGAAAAAGTCCCTGGTCTCAAATTTGAAATCCCCCACCTCAGATTCCTCAATGATGATATTGCAGGTATGTATCACCATGTCTGGCTACAAACTTGAAAAATCTTTCCCCCAAAATATGCCTCTGAACATTTGCATATGGTTTGAAAATCTCAGTGTCAAACCACAGATGAAGTGTTATGGATGTCATAATGTCACTTAGGGGTATCTTCTTTTGACCCAGGCAACTGTATAAGTCAAAGACTCTTCAACATGCTACTCACATCTAAGGGTCTGTGTCAAAGATGATACATCTAACTCCCCATAAAAGATGCAGCAAAAGTTTGGGTATCCTGTAGTCTAAATCTTCCTAAAGCTGGAGTAGGAGTGAAACACAGATAAGAAAGTTGAGACTCCTTCTTTGTCCTATTTTTTTCAAAGTGAGAGGTACATAGAGTCTCATCTGTGTTCACATTGTCCTAGATACCCTAGCTATAGTTCCAGACTTTGGTTTCAGGACAGACACCCAGGAGAGCAAATGCTCAGACCCTGGTAACCCTTAGAAGGACTTTTTGGCAGAGTGATCTTTCAAGATGGATACAGGCACAGATGCAAATAGGACCAAAGAAGCAATCCTGGTTTGTATGGAGGATAGACTCAAGTGCTAAAGAGATTTTAGAGAATAAAAGCAGACAGATATTGTAAAACCATCACAGTGGCCATGTGTGATCTGTGGTGTTCAGAAAACAAGAGTCAGGACAGAGTTGCCACTCCTAAACAGGCAAATAGCTATGATGCTCTCTTCCCTTGACACTGTGGAGAGACGGCAATAGAGGGATTAGAGCAAACTCTGGGATGGACATTGAGGTCTTGGAGATTCCTTGAATGTGAAAAGGACTATGCAGGGCCATGACAAAGCCCCAGTGTCTGGCTTCATTACTGGTGAAAGGTGTTGCCACCTGTCTGCACATTCTAGAAGTGTGGGGTTCCCCATGTGCAGTCCATGTTCTTGGCCCATGTCATCCCCTGAAGAGTTGAAGCCCATCATCTTCACATCCATGTTCCTTCCAGCTGGACCATCTAGTTTTTGTTGAAGGTTTATTGGAGAGACATGTAAGGGGAATCCTCCTCATTCATTGGAGTTGAAGTCACCTTGATCTCTCTGTGTGGATCAGCCTGCATTGACTAGAATGCTTCTAAATATTCATAACATTACATACATATACAAGCTTATATCAAACTATGTGTTTGAATTAGGATTACTGAGTTTTACTCTAATTTTTAAGACCTAAGAATGCATATGTCACTTCTACGAGAAGCTAAGGAACAGGATTTGATGATTTCTCTACATGTTGAAAACTTAACTACAGGAGAAATAACATCACACAGAATAGGTGAGGTTGGTATTATTCCTGCTTAAAACTCACCTTTCTGGAGGAGTAGTCTTTGATAGAGCAGGCTTCTAGATTCTCACCTCATAAAACAGCATGAGGTTACTGTTAGTCCTTAATTTAATATCTTTATTATAGGTAATTCTTTTCCTGCTTGATTCGAGGAATGTTCTCGTCTTTTTCTCCTATGTTTGTGAAAACGAAATGTTAAAGGATTTAGCATAACAACCATTGGCAAATTATGATGTAAAATAATACTCTGCCTGCAATTAGCCAAGGGAGTTTAGCATGGTTCAATAATATAAAGTCATTGGGCTCATAATATTTTAGGACCTGAGTGAGTTTGGCAAAGAAAAAAAATTATGTTAGCATTAAAACTCAAGCAAAGTAACAATTAATTTAAGTTTCAAGGAAATATAAAACAAAGCATTGGCTGTAACATGGAACATTGACACAAATAACTCCCTAGTTGAATATTAAGTAGATTCTAAACTGGTGGTTAGCCAGAAAATGGACAGTTTTGGTTTAATTCTCTTATGCACCAGTCTCTGTCCTGAAGTATTAGCCATAATTTTGCTCAAGGTGGTAACAGCACCTGAGATAGTGTTCCTCTGGAAGATGGTTGCTTCCTTTCCGATGATACCACCCTCAGTTTATTCTGCACATTGCCTTTCTGGGTATATAACTTTTAAGCATTGTGAGCACATACTTAAAGTAATTTCATATGCTGACTGAACATATGTTATGGTGAATTTTTGTGCCTACATCCCAAACGTGAAACCTGTGAATGTTACATTCCTTAGAGTTAGAGTCTTTGTAGATTTAGTCAAGTAGAGTTGTACTCTTACTGTATTTGGGTGGGCCCTGATCCTATGACTGGTATATGTGTAGAGGAGAATTTGGATATACAGATAAACACACATGAACACGAGCATGCACACACACACACACACACACACACACACACACACACAAATACATACAATTGGAAGAAAGAGGCAAGGATGATATTATGTGGTGATGAGGTAGACACAGGATTGATGCATCTGTAAACCATAAAATTCTAGGAAACATTGAAACTATCAGAAACTGTGGCAGGGGAGCATGCGTGTGTGTGTGTGGGGGGGAGGTTCTTTTTCTACAGTCTCCAGAGGGACCATGGATCTGCCAGTGTCTTGGTTTAGGACGTTTGGTTCATAGAATATTTCAGAATTATTTATGGCTCTAAGTTACCCAACTCTTAGAAATCTGACACAATAGACTTATTTGGAAGTAAATGCAATTAACTGTCATCAATGATAATTTTCCTGGGAGTAATTCTTATGAATGGCTCAGATGAGTAGGGAATTATCTGCTATTTTTCAGCACTGAGTTTTATGAATAATTAAAACATTCCACTTAGTAAATAATGTTTCGTTTTACATTTCTGTTCCATTGTCCTATCACAAAGCAGATCCCAGGTGAAACAGAGTCTTCCCCGAAGATTCACTGTGTGAGACTGAATGCTCAGCACCAGCTGTTTCCTCCTGTTAGTTCTTTCATGGCATCATCAGGGACCTCCTGAGGGCTGCATTTGTCATTGATCTAGTCGACACATGAAACACAGAGCTAGACAAGCTAGACGCTGTGGATAACTCACGGGAAGACAGACCTCATCTTCCCTTATAGAAATTACTCTGGCGTCAAAAGTTAATGTTAGAATAAGCCAGAGAGACCTTGGAGAGTCTATTTATAAAATTCAGTATTCACTCTCTGCTGTAGTTAAAATCACTCTTATAAAACCATTAATTTTTTTAAGCATTACTCGGTCTTGCATACTCATTCAAGAGAAGAAAGATGAGAATTTGAGGAGGAAATTTCTTCTATCACAAAATCTTCCTGTATTTGAGATCTAAAGGTATATTTCTGCTTGGCCAGGATAAAAGCATCGTATGGTGTGAAAATTAATTTTATCTTTTGAGTAATTAGCGGATTGTGTCACTGTAGTTTATCAAATACTTCTCTTATTTATCTGTCTTAAAATAATTATTTTCCCCATCTTTTAAAAAAGCTGTATTTTAAAACATAATATTGTTTTGTGGTTTTCAGGATCAACCCTAGGGCCTCATGCATATGACATCCAAGCTTCATCTCCAGCCTCAATACTATACTCTTTAGAAAAGATAGTTTAGACACTTTTTTTAAAAAACCTAAAAGTGTCACTAATTAAACATACTGTATTTTCCCAGTTTATATTATGATTAATGTGGTTCTCATTATTTTTGTCTAAGCAGAATGGTGTATTGTTTATTGTCTTCAAGTTGTCCTTAGATGCTTTTCTTTAACTGAAAGATTCCTGAGAGGCTATTCACATATACAGACTCTGCCATGATATGTTCTTTTACAAGATTATTGTTTATGAAAGACATGGAAATATAATTAATGACTCATTCTATGCTTCAGAAAGTTCACCTACATCCTACACACTGCCAACTATTTTGCTAAATCTTTATGTGTTTAGATGAATCTGAAAAATAAATTAAGAAAATCCTTTGTTTTTTTTTTCTATTTCCACTCCTTTTGTTTTAGATAGTCAATTTTGAATCCAAGGAAGCTGCTTCTGCGTGGGAGTGGCAGGAGAAGTTAGAGAACCACATGGAAGACACCCAGGACCTAAATGAGCAATCCGTAAGTCTTAATTTAAGCTCAGTTCTGCTTTAAAAAGAGATGGGAAGACTACTCGAAACTTTCTTAGCAAGGAACCTATTGTCAGCAGTAAAGGTTTGGGTTAAATATATTTTGTTGATTTTCAAATATTCTTGAAAGGCCATAAAATGAAACTTTGGCAATGTGTGTTGTTCCTGCTTAATGATGATGTCACACTTTGATGTCTCCCTTGATGCTCCACTTGGAGAGTCTAAGGTTGGAAGACTAGGGTGTTGAAATCATGCTGTGTGTTTAGACAGTCTGAGCAATTTTATGCACTTCCTTTGTTATGCTTCGTTCCAAAAATGCTGGATGGTTTATGTATTGCTGGCAATTGGGAGTATAATGAGAGAGAGGATATTATTAGCATGTCAATTGCTCATCTCATGGATGAAAACCACAGTACTCAAGGGCTTTCCTCGTTTTACTGGATTTATCCCGGGACCAAGAATGTGGCAGCTTGGTAACAATCCTATTAAGATTCTGTCTTCCTGTAGGGAGAGGCTTGATGGCTTCTCCTCTTGCCTCATTAGTAGGGTCTCAAAGACATTAATTCTTTATTGTGTGCCACTAGGGGCACAAATTGCTGGAGACAGTCACTGTACTTGTTCTTCACATAGGCAACTAGTGCAGTCACGGTGAAAGATGTGCATGTCACCAGGAATGTGTTCCACAGGCTATTCTTCCTTAGCTTGTACAATCATGATTGACCTTAAAGTCTAAGGTTTCTCAGGGACAACTGAGGACAAGATGCTCACATATAACAATGTAACTACAGAATTGATGTACAAAGTGAATTTAATTTTAAAATAAAATATGTTTGTTTTGGTGAAAAGCAGCTATTCTAAACTGATTCAATTTGTTTTCCAGCAGATAATTAAAAGGCATACATCAAAGTTTTAAATTTTGTATCTAGAGGTCACCTTAGTACAATTTCACTAAATAATTATAGCACTACTCATTTCCAACACCAACACAGCAATGACATGGTGAGCAATTGCAAGGGTTTGAAGCTTGTGGTCAATCAGTAGAAGGTTGGAAATTGTCTTAATTCCATAGACAAGCTCTCAGTGATCGGCAAGGGCTTTGAACGGCCTCCAAACGTGCTGGTTAATGAATCTGAATACTCGCGGCAAGAACTTTGACAAGTGGGGTCTAGTCATCATGAGGCTCTGTCTGTCTCACATGTCTTTTTATGTTTGTGATTCTTGCTGGAATCAGATTTCTGTGAGTGTGACCCCATGGCTGAAGGTTAACCATGAATGATTATGTCACTTGAGTGTTCTTTTTTTTTTTCCGAGACAGGGTTTCTCTGTGTAGCCCTGGTTGTCCTGGAACTCACTTTGTAGACCAGGCTGGCCTCAAACTCAGAAATCCGCCTGCCTCTGCCTCCCAAGTGCTGGGATTAAAGGCGTGCGCCACCACCGCCCGGCTACTTGAGTGTTCTAATGTGTACTTTAGCTTAATATCCCAAGAAGCACTTTAAATTGTGTGCGTGGGACTATCTGCGCGTGCACGTGTCTGTCTACGGAGTGCATCTGTCTGCGTGTGTGAGTGACTGTGTGCGTGTGTGTGTGTGTGTGTGTGTGTGTGTGTGTGTGTGTGTGTGTGTGTGTGTATGTTTTAGGTGACCCAAGGTCCACATGTTTTCAGATGCTGAGAAGTTGGAGTTTGGGAAGTATAGAATAGTGTTAAAGAGGGAAGAGCCCTGTAAAGCATGGAAATTGATTCATCAGTTACTTTAGGTAACGTATGCACATGAGAAAGATTATCTACTTTATTTTCTATTACATCTTTTTTTTTTAAAGATTTATTTGCTTATATGTAAATACACTGTAGTTGTTTTCAGAAACACCAGAAGAAGGCATCAGATCTCTTTATGGATGGTTGTGAGCCACCATGTGGGTGCTGGGATTTGAACTCAGGACCTTTGGAAGAGCAGTCAGTGCTCTTATCCACTGAGGCATCTCTCCAGCCTCCCTTCTATTACATCTTAAATTAAAAATTATAATATATCATTTTCCGTATCCCTTTTCATCCTCCAACCTCTCCCATGTACCTCCTTACCCTTTTTAAAATTCAAGGCATTTTTCTTTAATTGTTCATATGTATGCAATATATGTAATATTATATATATATTCCTAAATATATAAATACAACAGAATATCTGCTTTAATGCTTTAATGCAGTTGAAGTTAAGAAAACATATATTTACCCTAATCATAAGGCTGTTACTGAAGGTTTAGATCATCTTTGACGAAACAATGCCCAGAATTTGCGAATTTTGTCTATACTATCATTGGTTTTTGTGCAGAGATATTTCAGAGTTGATACATTTTTAAAAGTTCTCAGTGATACTACTGTGTAGCCAAATATAAGAACGGAATATCTAGAATGACCTCTGAATCTTGGCATGAGTCTGAGTTTAAATTCTGCACACATAGACCAGCCTATTCATCTCAAAGGCACAGGCAGACAAAGAGGAATGTTATGGACTTCTCTTGTTGCTGTCTTTGGATGATGTAAACTTGAAATTTCTGGGTTATCTTTCTGCAAGTTCATGGATTTCCTCTTCACCCCACTATGTCTGACAATGAGACAGCTTATACTGAGTCAGCCATCATTATGGACAAGTCAAAAAAAAACAAAACTTAAGACTCAGCCTCTTTACAATAAAATAATTTATATTTGAATTAAATCATTAAATAACTTTAAGTCTTATGGGATATGTTAATTTCCCAGTACCTTTTGAAAAGTATAGCAATTAAAAATATAGAATAAATAGGGTGCAGGATGGAATTCCAGTTCATAAGGTGAAAATATCAGGGCATGGATACCATAGTGAGTGTCATTTATGATGCATGAGTGCTTCGTTCAGCACTCTGCAGACATGTCCATGCAATACAAATCTACACTCTACCATTATGCAGATGAAGGCATTGAATAGACGATGTTAAGGTCAAATAGCAGTTAAGAACCCAAATTTAGAATTGTGCATTCTTCCATCTTGTTCAAAAATATTTAATCAATTTTTTTTAATGATGCAACATATTGATAGTTAAAGGCTTGTGCTGTGGGGTCAATTACTGGCCAGTACTTCATAAACACTGAGCAATCCCTTAGACTCATTCTCATCTGTAGAGTGGGAAGGATGATAAAAACATGTTACATGATGTGTTGGTGTGTGTTCCTTTGAGTATTCATTAAGGTTATTGTCTGTTCTAAACAACTTGAGGGACTTAGAAGATGGTTCAGTCGGTGAGTTCAGATTCCGAGCACACAAACAAAATTCATCCAGTGTTGAGGATGCAGACTCAGTCCGACCCATGGAGCACACTGGCCAGCCAGTCTAGTCAATCAGTGAGCTCTATACACTCTGAGAGTCTGTCTTAAAGGATGATGGAGAATAAGAGGGCAAGACAACCATTGACACCTTCTGGTCACAGGAACATGCACACATACACACAAACAAACACACACACACACACACACACACACCCATACACAGACATCCACACATCCACATCCACACACACACACACACACACACACACAGAGAGAGAGAGAGAGGGAGGGAGGGAGGGAGGGAGGGAGGGAGGGAGGGAGAGAGGGAGGGAGAGGGAGAGAAGGGAGAGCCCTTCTATTGAGCTACTCCAATGTTTTTGTGGACTCACTTGGAGCTCACTACTTCTGAGGACTCCTTCCAAGCTCCTTCCTTTCTCTCTACCCCACCAGCAACAGAGGGTTAGCCATGCTGAAAAGGCCATGTTGGATCAGCCACAGTTATATCAGGTGCTCCTGCAGTGTGTTGTGGTGACCCTTCAGCGTTATCTCTAGCCTAGCATTCACCACTGAGAACTGAAACCTAATCTGTTTGTTTACTTTCATGTACAACTTCTGGATTATAAACTACTAAAGATGGCAGGTTTTGGCTGTCCTGAAGTCTTCCTATCTGTCACAATCTTTGCTGATATTCATTAACTATTTTCTCTAAAAACGCTTATATGTTTTTGATGAAGTACACCAGCAAACAGCCCAAAAAGATTTAGAAAGCAAGATTTTTGTTTCAGAAGACACAATCTCAGAAATGTGAGCTTGAGTCACATATCCATGGAGAATCTCACCACAGTTTACCTACATATTATCAAAACATACTTTGTCCTTAAACCTCCTTCTATATTTGTTTGCCCTGTATCTGACTCACAGTTTGCAGTTTGGCTAACAGCATCTAGAAAGATTTAGGGCCACTAGAAATAAGACTCAAATCTCCTAAAACTCTATCATAAGTTTCTCTTCTAGAGTTGCTAGTGAAGAAGCTTAAGTGACTTTAGCTTGCCATCATTTTTTTTTAATTTAAAAATGTTACTCTTTTTGTATGACTTGTCTGTTTTAAATTTTTTAAGCAAAATTTCCCATGTGTGTATGTTTTGCTTACTTGTACGTCTGTGCATACCCTGAGAGAAGCCAGAAGAGGGCTTTGGAACTGGACAGACACTTGTGAGCTGCCATGTGGGTGCTGGGAATTTAATTTGGGTCCTCTGTAAGAGCAGCCAGTGTTCTCAACTACTGAGTCATCTCTCCAGCTTCAAAAAACATTATTCTTGATAACTGAGAAAGCTATGGGGTTTTTATTGCTAAGTTGATACTTAGCAATGTGTCTTTGGATAGTGTGAACTATATTATATTCCTGGACTTCAAATTAAGAATGAGCAGTTTGTGGTATTTTTCTTTTTTTTTTTTTATTTTTTTTTTTTTTTTTTTAATTTAATTTTATTTTATTTTTTTAATTTACATTCCAAATCACTTCCCCTTTCCCGTTTCCTCCCTCCCCGAAAGTCCCATAAGCCCCCTTCCCTCCCTCTTTTCTCCGTTCAACCCCCTCTCATTACTCTGTCCTGGCGTTCCCCTACATCCAGTCTTTCCAGGACCAGGGGTCTCTCCTTCCATCTTTTTAGAAATCTATTGATATGCTGATTGTGTCTAGGGTATTCTGAGATTCTGGGTCAATATCCCCTTATCAGTGACTTCATACCATGTGTGATCTTTTGTGATTGGGTTACCTCACTAAGGATGATATTTTCAAGTTCTGACCATTTGCCTAGGAATTTCGTGAATTCATTGTTTTTAATTGCAGAGTAGTATTCCATTGTGTAAATATACCACATCTTCTGAATCCATTCCTCCGTTGAGGGACATCTGGGTTCTTTCCAGCTTCTGGCTATTATAAATAAGGCTGCTATGAATATAGTGGAGCATGTGTCCTTATTGCATGCAGGTAAAGTCTCTGGGTATATGCCCAGGAGTGGTATAGCCGGATCCTCCGGAAGTGTCATGCCCAGTTTTCTGAGGAGCCGCCAGACTGCTTTCCAGAGTGGTTGTACCAGCCTGCAATTCCACCAGCAGTGGAGGAGTGTTCCTCTTTCTCCACATCCTCGCCAACAACTGCTGTCTCCTGTGTTTTTGATCTTAGCCATCCTGACTGGTGTGAGATGGAATCTCAGGGTTGTTTTGATTTGCATTTCCCTAATGACTAAGGATGATGAACATCTCTTTAGGTGCTTCTCAGCCATTAGATATTCTTCAGGTGAGAACTCTTTGTGTAGCTCTGTACCCCATTTTTTAATAGGGTTACTTGCCTCTCTGGAGTTTAACTTCTTGAGTTCTTTGTATATCTTGGATATTAGCCCTCTGTCGGATGTAAGGTTGGTAAAGATCATTTCCCAGTTAGTTGGTTGCCGCTTTGTCTTTTTGACGGTGTCTTTTGCCTTGCAAAAACTTTGTAATTTAATGAGGTCCCATTTGTCTATTCTTGATCTTAGAGCATAAGCTATTGGAGTTCTGTTCAGGAAATTCTCCCCTGTGCCCATATGTTCAAGGTTCTTCCCTAGTTTCCCTTCTATTAGTTTCAGTGTGTCTGGTTTTATGTGGAGATCTTTGATCCACTTAGAATTGAGCTTAGTGCAAGGAGATAAGGATGGGTCAATTTGCATTCTTCTGCATGTTGACCTCCAGCTGAGCCAGCACCATTTGTTGAAAAGGCTATCTTTTTTCCACTGGATGGTTTTAGCTCCTTTGTCAAAGATCAAGTGACCATAGGAGTGTGGATTCATTTCTGGGTCTTCAATTCTGTTCCATTGATCTACATGTCTGTTACTGTACCAATACCATGCAGTTTTTAACACTATTGCTCTGTAGTACAGCTTGAGGTCCGGGATACTGATTCCCCCAGAGGTTCTTTTACTCTTGAGAATAGTTTTAGCTATTCTGGGTTTTCTGTTGTTCCAGATGAATTTTTGAATTGCTCTTTCTAACTCTATGAAGAATTGAGTTGGGATTTTGATGGGGATTGCATTGAATCTGTGTATTACTTTTGGTAAGATGCTCATTTTTACTATATTAATCCTGCCAATCCATGAGCATGGCAGATTTTTCCATCTTCCGAGGTCTTCTTCAATTTCTTTCTTCAGAGACTTGAAGTTCTTGTCATACAGATCTTTCACTTGTTTGGTTAGCGTCACGCCAAGATACTTAATATGGTTTGTGGCTATCGTAAAGGGTATTATTTCTCTTACTTCTTTCTCAGCCTGCTTATCCTTTGAGTATAGGAAGGCTTCTGACTTGCTTGAGTTGATTTTATATCCGGCCACTTTGCTGAAGTCGTTTATCAGCTGTAGGAGTTCTCTGGTGGAGTTCTTTGGGTCGCTTATGTATACTATCATATCGTCTGCAAATAGTGATAGTTTGACTTCTTCCTTTCCAATTTGTATCCCTTTGACCTCTTTTTCTTGTCTAATTGCTCTAGCTAGAACTTCAAGTACTATATTGAAAAGATATGGAGAGAGAGGGCAGCCTTGTCTAGTCCCTGATTTTAGTGGGATTGCTTCAAGTTTCTCTCCGTTTAGATTGATGCTGGCTACTGGTTTGCTGTAAATTGCTTTTACTATGTTTAGATATGGGCCTTGAATTCCTGATCTTTCCAAGACCTTTAGCATGAAAGGATGCTGAATTTTGTCAAATGCTTTCTCAGCATCTAATGAGATGACCATGTGGTTTTTTTCTTTGAGATTGTTTATGTAGTGGATTACATTGATGGATTTCCTTATATTGAACCATCCCTGCATCCCTGGGATGAAGCCTACTTGATCGTGGTGAATGATCGTTTTGATGTGTTCTTGGATTCGGTTGGCAAGAATTTTATTGAGTATTTTTGCATCGATATTCATAAGAGAGATTGGCCTGAGATTCTCTTTCTTTGTCGGATCTTTGTGTGCTTTTGGTATTAGTGTAATTGTGGCTTCATAGAACGAGTTGGGTAGTGTTCCTTCTGTTTCTATTTTGTGGAACAGTTTGAAGAGTATTGGTGTTAGGTCTTCTTTGAAGGTCTGATAGAATTCTGCACTAAAACCATCTGGACCTGTGCTTTTTTTGGTTGGAAGACTTCCAATGACAACTTCTATTTCTTCAGGGGTTATAGGACGGTTTAGATGGTCTATTTGATCCTGATTTAATTTTGGTACTTGGTATCTGTCAAGGAAATTGTCCATTTCCTCAAGATTTTCTAGTTGTGTTGAATACAGGTTTTTGTAGTAGGATCTGATGATTTTTTGAATTTCCTCAGTTTCTGTTGTTATCTCTCCCTTTTCGTTTCTGATTTTATTAATTTGGATACTATCTCTGTGCCCTCTGGTTAGTCTGGCTAAGGGCTTATCTATCTTGTTGATTTTCTCAAAGAACCAACTCCTCGTTTTGTTGATTCTTTGTATGGTTTTATTTGTTTCTACTTGATTGATTTCAGCCCTGAGTTTGATGATTTCCTGCCTTCTACTCCTCTTTGGTGTATTTGCTTCTTTTTGTTCCAGGGCTTTCAGGTGTGCCATTAAGCTGTTAGTGTATGCTGTCTCCCGTTTCTTTTTGGCGGCACTCAGGGCTATGAATTTTCCTCTTAGCACTGCTTTCATTGTGTCCCATAAGTTAGGGTATGTTGTGCCTTCATTTTCATTAACTTTCAAAAAGTCTTTGATTTCTTTCTTTATTTCCACCTTGACCAAGTTATCATTGAGTAGAGCATTGTTCAGCCTCCATGTGTACGTGGGTTTTCTTTTGTTTTTGTTGCCATTGAAGACCACCCTTATTCCATAGTGATCTGATAAGAGGCATGGGATTATTTCTATCTTCTTGTATCTGTTGAGGTCTGATTTGTGACCAATTATATGGTCAATTTTGGAGAAGGTACCATGAGGAGCTGAGAAGAAGGTGTATTCTTTAGCTCTAGGATGAAATGTTCTATATATATCAGTTAGTTCCATTTGGTCCAAGGCTTCAATTAGATTCACTGTGTCCCTGTTTAGTTTCTGCTTTCCTGAACGATCCATTTCAGAGAGCGGGGTGTTGAAGTCACCCACTATTATTGTGTGCGGTGCGATGTGTGCTTTGAGTTTTAGTAAAGTTTCTTTTACGAATGAGGGTGCCCTTGCATTTGGAGCATAGATATTCAGGATTGAGAGTTCTTGATGGTGGATTTTTCCCTTGATCAGTATGTAGTGTCCTTCTGTGTCTTTTTTGATGACTTTGGGTTGAAAATCAATTTTATCCGATATTAGGATGGCTACTCCACCTCGTTTCTTGGGGCCATTTGCTTGTAAAATTGTTTTCCAGCCTTTTACTCTGAGGTAGTGTTTGTCTTTGACACTGAGGTGCGTTTCCTGCATGCAGCAAAATGCTGGGTCCTGTTTACGTATCCAGTCTGCTAGTCTATGTCTTTTAATTGGGGAATTGAGACCATTGATATTAAGAGAGATTAAGGCATAGTGATTATTGCCATCTGCCATTCTTGACGCTATCTTTATGTTTGAGTGGTTATCTACTTTTGGGTTTGATTCAAGAAGGTTATTATCTCATTTTTTCCAGGGTGTTGTTTCTCTCCCTGTATTGGAGGTTTCCACCTATTATCCGTTGCAGGGCTGGATTTGTGGAAAGATATTGTGAAAATTTGGTTTTATCATGGAATATCTTGGTCTCTCCATCTATGGTGATTGAGAGTTTTGCTGGGTATAGTAGTCTAGGCTGGCATTTGTGCTGTCTTAGTGTCTGCATGAGATCTGCCCAGGATCTTCTGGCTTTCATAGTCTCTGGTGAGAAGTCTGATGTGATTCGGATAGGTCTTCCTTTGTATGTTACTTGGCCCTTTTCTCTTACTGCATTTAGTATTCTTTCTTTGTTTAGAACATTCGGTGTTTTGATTATTATGTGACGGGAGGTATTTCTGTTCTGGTCGAGTCTGTTTGGAGTTCTGTAGGCTTCTTGTATGTTCATCGGCATCTCTCTCTTTAAGTTAGGGAAGTTTTCCTCCATAATTTTGTTGAAGATGTTTACTGGCCCTTTAAGTTGCAAATCTTCACTCTCATCTATACCTATAATCCTTAGGTTTGGTCTTCTCATTGTGTCCTGGATTTCCTGGATGTTTTGGGTTACGCGTTTTTTGCATTTTGCATTTTCTTTGACTGTTGAGTCGATGCTTTCTATGGAATCTTCAGCACCTGAGATTCTTTCTTCCATCTCTTGTATTCTATTGTTGATGTTTGCATCTATGACTCCTGATTTCTTCCCAAGGTTTTCTATCTCCAAAGTTGTCTCCCTTTGTGATTTCTTAGTTGTTTCTACTTCCTTTTTTAGTTCCTGGATGGATTTGCTGAGATCCTTCACTTGTTTGTTTGTATTTTCCTGTGTTTCTTTAAGGTATTTTTGCATTACCTCTTTCAGGATTTCTTCCTGATGACCCACGTTCTCCTGCATTTCTCTGAGCGATTTTTGTGTTTCCTCCTCATGGGATTCCATCTGTTGATCCATCGTCTCCTGCATTTCTTTAAGCAGTTCTCGTGTTTCCTTTGTAAGGGCATCTAACCGTTGATTCATTTCTTTAAGCAATTTTTGTGTTGCCTCCTTATGGGCATCCGTCTGTTGACCCATATTCTTCTGCATTTCTTTATGCAAATTTTGTGATTCCTTTGTGAGTGCATCTACCCGTTGATTCATCTCGTTAAGCGATTTTTGTGTTGTCTCCTTGTGCGCCTCCATCTTTTGATCCATGTTCTCCCGCATTTCTCTAAGCGATTTTTGTGTTTCCTTTGTAAGGGCTTCTAACCGTTGATTCATGGTCTCCTGTAACTCTTTATGAGATTTATTTGTGTCCTTCTTGTGATCCTCTAATAGCATCATGAGAAGTGATTTTAAATCCAGATCTTGTCTTTCGGGTGTGGTGGGGTATCCAGGACTTGCTGCTGTTGGAGAGTTGGGTTCGGATGGTCCCACATTACTTTGATTACTGTTAGTAACATTCCTACGTTTGCCTTTTGCCATCTGGATACCTCTGGTGTTAGTTGGTCCTGCTGCCACTGGCTGTTGGTTGGACCTCCTGTGAGCCTGCAAAGCTATTTCTGCCCCCCCTGGATTACCAGGATTCCCCTGGCACCGATTTCTGGGGCCTGCCTGCTCCTGAGTGACTTTGGAGCCCTAATGTGCTTTGCCCCAAGTGATCTTATATTGGGGAGGCCTTGCACATCTAAAGGCTCAGCCTAGTGGATTCCTGGAGCAGAGGTCGCCAAAGGGAGGCTGGCAGGCTCCTGCCCTGTGCAGGGGTGTGTGATCTCTCCTGGGGGGGGGAGGGGGCGTCCCTCTGCCAGGCAGAAGTCCCACAGCAGATCTGGCGCGCTGGTCACTGCAGATCAGCCCAGCACCTGGGAGCAGGTTACACACAAGCTGCCTGAACCCGAAGCGATATTATGCCTGTCTGTCTCTGAGCCTGGTGGTCCCAACTACCTGGTCACTGGAGCAAAGATGGCGGAGGGCACTCTCCGTGGCGCTGCTCACCCTGTGGTCACGATGGCCCGCCGATCTGGCACCCAGACGACCACAGCGCCAACCCGCCCTCGGGCACAGAAGGAAGCCCCAACAGGCCGTGTCCCAAGTGATGTTATATCGGGGGGAGAGCCTGGGTACCGGTCTCTCCAGCGCAGTCCGCGGGAACAGAGGTCGCGGAAGGGAAGCTGGCAGGCTCCCTCCCTGCGCGGGGTCCCTCCACCAGGCAGAAGGTCCCACCGCGGCACTGGCGCGCTGGTTACTACAGATCAGCCCAGCACCTGGGAGCAGGTTACACACAAGCTGCCTGAAACCGAAGCGATATTATGCCTGTCTGTCTCTGAGCCTGGCGGTCCCAACTACCTGGTCACTGGAGCAAAGATGGCGGAGGGCAGTCTCCGTGGCGCCGCACACCCTGTGGTCACGATGGCCCGCCGATCTGGCACCCAGACGACCACAGCGCCGACCCGCCCTCGGGCACAGACGGAAGCCCCAACCGGCCGTGTCCCAAGTGATGTTATATCGGGGGGAGAGCCTGGGTACCGGTCTCTCCAGCGCAGTCCGCGGGAACAGAGGTCGCGGAAGGGAAGCTGGCAGGCTCCCTCCCTGCGCGGGGTCTGTGGTATTTTTCTAATGCCTGTAAAATCCCTTATACACTAAGACGTATCAAAGTTCTATTTTGATGGAATGGGATATTATTGCTGATTTTTTTTGTCTTTGTCTCATTCATTCAAACTAATGTGATGAAGTCTGGCCTAAATTTATGATCAAGCTAGAAGGCTCAAAAACAAAAGGTGTACTTTTTAAACTCTTACATGTTATATTATAATTTTAAGTATTATAGGTTATACAATAAAATTAGTAAATACTAGTTAAATAAAATGAATCTTATAGTTCCTTATAAAATTGCCTACTTTAAATGTTATATATCAAGGCTCTGAGCATTCTTATTTGAATACTGTCACTAAATCAGTACAATATTTTATTAATTATTATACTTGCTACTATTTAGAAGTATAATTTGTCAAACCTTTTTTCACAAATATCAATCTGGACATCATATGGAGATTTTAACCGTGTGTCATCCCCCCCCAGATGTGGAGAGCTGTCATTAGGCTTAACTACTGATGATATAGAGTTTGGACAGGACTTACAAAAGAGTGACACCAATTATTTACTTTCAGAGCAAGAAGGGTGTGTCAGACCTTCTGGTGTGGTGGCTCTGTGTTGGGTAGTTGCCAGGCCTCCAGAGACATTCTCTTCTCTAAGGCAGAGGTTAATAAGAGCTAGGCTATCTCAGAACACCCAGAGTCTTCTACCTGGACACACAGTTTACCATGGTCACCCAGATATTCTGCCTTATGAATGAAATGAAGATAATTATTAATCTGGAAATATCGTGGGTTGCTTCTGTGGTTTGCCAGCCGGAGATGTGGGAAAGTGAACGCAATGTAATTTCAGCAAGTGGAAAACTTCATTCATGAACAGTGTGGCCACTGATGGGGGCCATCCTGATTGTGTTATGTGTATCCTCATTAAGCCTCAGTGATGGTCCCTATGGTAAGCTCTGTCGTAACCCCAATCTGAAGACTCATTGAGACTGAGCTTATGTACTTACTGGAGGATGATGATGGATGGAAAGCTATTGTAACAGACTGTCAACTGATAACCTTACGCCCAAATCTAGACTGTTTTGATCAATTTAAATAGTGTTCAGACTTTGATGTATGTATCAAAAATCAGTTTGATTGCAGTTTATTTAAATGCCAATCAAATGTATTAAACATGGGTATTGGAAAGAAGTGTAAATTATTTTACCATAATTACAAACTGTTGAAGCCTTAGTCTTCATTAGTAAACACCTTAATGAGCAGGTCTAAGTTGGAAGAATGTATGAAATTAAAAAGATGTTTCCATACATAAGTACTCAGAGATTAGGTGCTAATGTCCAGAAAACATGCTCAGCTATAAATCCAAAGATAACACCACAGAATGTCTCTGCTGCCATACAGTTTAGTTGATCATGTGTTTGTATGACACTGTATCATGTTTTAAAGTAGATTTGGAAACCTTACTGTTTATCTATTAAGTGATTATTTGTGGGGCATTGCTGCATTTAAAGCATGGTTTAAAGGGTCAACATACTTGGGAAACAAATTCAGAATAAATAAATATAAATTTTGCAATTTATACTCTAATGTAGGAGAAGGCATTAAACAAAGTATGCAGAAAGTAATAATGTAAGGGAAAAACCCCCAAATAGGTCAGAAAAGAGGGTAGGAAGCACTTACGGGGCAGGCTGAGTAGGTGAAGGACTGCTGTGGTTTGGGGAAAGAACAGAAAGGCCTCACAGAGATGAACACAAAGACCTGAAGGAAATGAAGGAGGTAGTCATGTGGACATCTGGGGCAGGGGTGTGGCTTAGAGGAATCAGCAATAGAAAATCCTCAGGTTGGTTGATGCTTGGTACTTGGGAGAAAGGTGAAGGAAACCAAGGCCAGGTTTGGTGGAGGGTAGTCAAGAGTGTGATGAGCATAGAGAGCAGCTCCATGGGAATGTGGAGGTGCTTCCCATCATCCCGAGAAGTTGAGCATTTGCTAACTTTAGTAGCATCTAAAGTATTGGGACGATCTTGCAGTCAAGGGCTTTTAGTAGTTATGGAAAAATGGGAAAGATGAATGTAATGTAGCTTGTTGAAAAAATATGGGGGAGCGTTCTCACAGAGGCAGAGGAGGGGGTATGGGATAGAGGGTTTCTGAAGGGGTGACCTGGAAAGGGGAAAACATTTGAAATGTAAATAAAGAAAATAACCAATCCAAAAATAAAATAAAACCTATTTGGAACATAAAAATAATATAACTCAAAGAGAATAATTCACTGATAAAGCAAGCTAACATTCTTTGACCAACACCATGCTATGTACTTTTTAGGCCATGATATGACATGAAAATTTCAAAGATGAACCTGGCTTTTAGGATAAAATGGATAAATAAGAAGAGTATTATTTGATCAACTAGCAGTAGCTGTGGTGAGAAGTCCTAGACTCAGAAACTGTTTTGAAAGCAAAAATAAGAAGACTTCTCAATGGTGCATTGGACACGAGCTGTTAGAAAAAGAATGGAGTCCCAGATGCTTTCTGTTCTTTGTTCTGAGCACTGGGTGGGATATGATTGACATTGACTGAGATGGGATACCTTGAAAGGATGACTGGGATGGAGACCAGGAGCTGCATTTCAGACACGGTGCTGTGTTCACTCTTCCTTGTTCTACACTCCTCTCTCCTCGAGTTTTGTACTGTATGTCCCAGTCCCTAGAACATGTTCTAGTCTGAAATACAAGGGAACGGGATATAGGTATCATTTTCAGTCTTAGACCGTGAAAGCTCCTGCATATCCCTGTGGTTCATCTGTTCACCTGGGGCAGTAGTTCTCCAAGTAAGGTCTCAGGCCCTTTGGTGGTTATATATCAAATATTTGCATTGTGATTTATAACAGTAGCAAAATTACAGTTATTAAGTAGCAATGAAATAACTCTATGATTGGGGGTGACCACAACACAAGGAGCTATATTAAAAGATATTAGGAAAGTTGAGGAGCAGTGCCCTAGGGTGATGAATAAGGAAAAACAGGGATTGCCGAGTGCTGCATGGAGGACAGATTCTCAAGAAACTAATAGGGGCATGAGAAATTCTTCTTTCTGATAGCCTTCAAGAAGAAATATTGATGAGTCAGATATCACCATCTGGGACTAAAATAAGGAGAATCGACAGTACACACAGAATTGAGGAATTCAGGATATCATGGACAATTAGAGAAAGGAGGTTGATGGAAACTACCAAGAGAGCTAAGTTTAGAGAGCGAAAAACTAAGTGGATGAAGTCATTGGCTACTTCAAATGTAGGGATCACGACCATGACAGTCTGTGTAAGATATAAGAAAACTGCTCGGACCTACTGCACAAACTTATAAGACTGAATTGTTCCAAGAGTCTGTTTCTACATGTAGCCAATTTTTGTTTTTTGTGTTCCCTCCCAATATTTCTAGTAGTCATGTATCCAACTGTTGGTTACTGGGTTCATCTATATTGCTGAGTAGAAATCATCATACATTTATGAACAGGTACTGGTATATCATTCAGTTCAAGATTTCCACCAAAGTAATAAAACCCAGAAAATATTTAGGTTGAAATATTTCTTAGCAAAGAGTTATCATTTCTCATTGCTTCAGCTTTAGATAGGATAGATATTTTGGCAGAGAATTGGCTACAGCTGCATGTGTCTTGTCCTTGATATTACTCGTCTTGGGTTGGCTAACTCTGTTGTGGGGTGGCCGTGAAGGGACTGTCTTGGACAGGGTACAATGCTTGGCAACATCTCTAATATACACCCACAAGATGCCAGTAACAACCCCTCACTTTTTTGTGACAATAAAAAAATTCTCCTTTCTGTCAGCCTTCAAGAAAGTGATGTCTTGAGATGTCACCAAATGTCTTCTGCAAAGGGATCAAGGACCATGATCTATAGCATTCCTGACTTCCAGGAGTTACTTATTTATAATCTTGAATACAATATTAAAATACTTGAGTTAGACTCCTTGAATTTTTATATAAATTGTAAAACATTATTGAGGTACCTAGGATAGAGAGGAAAAAATATATATAATACAGAGTTTAAGAGAGAAAACAAGGGCTGGAGAGATAGCTCAGTGCTTAAGAGCACTGACTGCTCTTCCTGAAGTCCAGAGTTCAATTCCCAGCAACCACATGATGGCTCCTAATCATCTGTAATGGGAAACGATGCCCTCTTCTGGTGTGTTTGAAGATAGCAACAATGTACTCACATACATAAAATAAATAAAAACAAAAGAAAGAAACAAAGAAAACAAAATAATATTGCAACCATAGTAGGTTAGAGTCCATAGCAGCAAGAAAAGCCTCCCCAAGAACAGATCATATCTAGGATTCAGTCATACTGAATGGCTAGTCAATGGCTCTTCAAATGGTGGAATATGTTATCTTAGACACAATACATCCTACCCTGGGAAACATGGGCAATAAATATAACTTAGAGGTACAGATCAAAAAGGGGTAAGATTTGCTTATGAGACAAGGATGGAATGGGTTTTCAAAATTAGAAGTGCTAAGAGTATGAAGAAATAGGCAATGGGAATTACAATTGAGAAGCTAAGAACATACTAAAAAGAACTTTAAAGACAAACTGATGTAGTCCTGGTCCTGGGCAGTCATGACGGCATTACTATAAAACAGAGAGAAAGATGTTAGATGATGTTACCCTCTGTCTCTGAACTTGTAACTCTGATATGATTGTCACAGCTTTGAGTAAGAAAGCAATAAATGGGGTTAAAATAGTTGGAAAAATTAACTTGTTGGTAGGATGTTAACGAAGAATGGGGGGGGGGTTCATTTCAGGGATGCTTCTATGAAGAAATAAAGTCTAGGAAAATGGCAGGAGGTGGAGCTAAACCTAGAAGGCTACCAGATTTAGGAAGTGGGAAAAGGAGGTTAATTTAGGGGAACTTGATTCTGGTTGTGCATGAACTCAAAGGATCTGAACTAGAGGGGTCACTGATAATCATTTTTTATAATGGAAAAGTTCACATGTAGTAGCTTTGATAGTCTAGCCACAGTCTCTGCATGAACTAATCAGCACGCTGAAACCATGATCTGGTAGTCTGTGGTCTTCAAGTAATGATTTGACAACAGAAAATGACAAAGATTAGCGGAAAGAGCTTGAAGAGGAAGCCTTGCTGAATTTGGTAACTAACTGGATTGGGATAGTAAGAGGAAGGATTGGTGTTGAAGTAGAGACAGAAAAAAAATTATTGTGGAGTTTAAGTCATAGGAGATGCGGAAAACAGCTCAGGAGTGCAAGTCAGTGATATAAGGAAAGAGAAAGGTGTGTTTGAATCTGAGGTTTTACAGAAGATGTCAAACTATTATTTTGTGAAACTCTGGGCCATGACTAGTTTAGGGTGTTCATAGGGAGCAAAACAGTACTTTCTTTCAGGAATGCTACTGAGAGGAAGCAATATCTAAGACAAAGACAAAAGAATGAACACAGACATAGGAGAGTAGCACATTTATGAAGTACTAAAAGAGATGAACTGTGAGAGTCTGCGAAGAGCTCATAGAAAGCTAGTGGAACAAAAGTTCCAAGAGCCATGGACCAAGGGAACCTACTGCAAGCTTGGCTCCCACCATATATGTTGAATTGGTGAAGCAGACAGGGACCAGGAAAGGGGCTTTCTCACTATTTGGTTAAAAGGTCATGGGTAGCATTTCAGAATGAAGTCCCATTAGAGATGTGGCAAGAAAAGGCACATGGACAAATAATATGGAAGTCAGAGAGACTTTGGAAGTTTGAAAAGACACAGTTGGTGATTTAGAGGAGACCTATGTACAACTGATGACAAGGCTTAAGAAGGGATCCAACCACTGACAATATGCTCAGGTTATTGCCTAAGGGGCATGGGAATTGATGGAGAACAGAAAGAAAATAATTTGATGGTGGAGGGTTATGCTACTCTGACTGTAGGGATGTTAAACCATGCATCCTCAAGTACTCCAAGGCACTTTCCCATATGGGACTAGGTTTTTCAGTAATGATAAAGCCAAGTACATCTGTTCATGCAAGGTCAGGAAATACATGGGAGCAGGGAAGGATCAAGGGCTTAAGTAGTATAAAGAAGATTTGCAATAGCTATTGTTAAAAAAAGGTACATGACTTGAAACCCAGCACATAAATAATACAGGTGTTTTCAGTCTTACCAAAATACATGTCATAGAATAAGACTTAAGGACCATGTGTTGGCATTGAAGGTTAATGTATTTTTCATTGAAGTCATAAGAAAAGAGGAAAACAACTACTGAATAAGGAAATTTTTTTTTGCCCGAAGGAACTGCTTGTGTGATATTTAGCAGTTATCAGCATCAATAACACAGGTATCTATTTTTATTGGTGTAACTACATCATGTTTGATGAGACAATTTATGTGACATAGATGTGAAAAGTGCTTTTCTCACAGTAGTTAAAATGGATTCACTGTTCAGGTTTCCTCAGGATGCAGAAAGGCCTTGTAAGGGTTAACGCCTTGGGATGCTCATGCTGAGTCTCTTGGCAGGAGCTAGGATAGCAGAGTGGAAGAAGATTGCCAAAGGAAAACAAACAAACTGAGTTTAAAAAGTGAGCAAGCATCACTGCTCACTCTGCTTCGCCTTAATTTAACCTCAGCCTCAGTGCACACACTGCACATACAGTCACAGATACGGAGGGTCTGAGCCCCAGATGCCCATCCTGACCTTATGGTGGATGTACTACTGGCTGTCACGGTCTTTATCAATGTTATAAATAAATGGAAACGTAATGCACGTTAGCATATAAGTGTACTTACTGTGGTGGTTTGAATAAGCTAGACCCATGGGAAATGACACTATTAGGAGGTGTGGCCTTAAGTGTGTTACTGTGTAGGCCAGCTTTGTGGGCCTGTGATCAGTCTCTGCCCACTGCAGAAAGCACCCTCCTCCTAGCTACCTGGAATTGAGTCTTCTTCTGATTCTCTTTGGAATAAGATGTAGAAATCTCAGCTCCTTCTCCAGCAACATGCCTGCCTGGACACTGACATGCTTCCTGCCTTGATGATAATGAACTGAACCTTTTGTAAGCCAGACCCAGTTAATGTCCTTTATAAGAGTTGCCTTGGTCATGTGGTCTCTTTACAGCAATGCAACCCTAACTAAGATATTACTTATCACAACCATTTGTTTAGGTGGATATTATTGTTGTCTCTTAGATTAAAAATCTTATTCCAGAAGGCCATCTTTCTAGTAGGCAAAAGAGTAGAATTTGAACCCAAAAAGTCTAGCCCAAAAGATGGCAATCTCCAAGTGCTGAACAAATGTGTATAGAAGATGGCTTATTATTTTTAATTCCTGAAACCCAATTCTGTCTTTAACAGAAAGCTTTCAGAAATGTTTTAAATGTGTAAATATAAGATGGAAAATATTAGATGCGTGTTCATATTTCTTATTAACCTTTTCAACCTCGAAACCATGTGAAAGGGTAAACAGGACAGTGTGAGATTGATTTAATGATTAAATAAAAAGACATTCAGCAGAATATGGAGTATTTAAGGTTTTTTTTCTACCAGATGGAAGGTTCAAACATGTCCTCTCATTTCTTTTACGATAAATTTCTTGCCTGGTTTATCTCCTTCTCATCTGGCCATACTTTATGTGAGGGATAGAGGGCTTGTTACATAGGTGAAAGGGAGAGATAACCCTTTGCAAATTCTTTGATGGAAGAGAGTTGGACTGACAGGGTCTCTATCATAGCAAGAGCAGCAGGATTTCTTGATTGACTTCACCACCCATGCTAAAGTCTGAAAGCATGGTTTTGCTTACAGTTTCTTGACATTTGGATGAGGCCCTGCAAAAAACATATAAAAGAATTTTTGCTTCATATCAAGGTTTATTAAATTATTAAGCTCCAACTGTAATTGACAGTTTGGAGTCATTTTAAAACACTCAAAAATGTGTGAAGCATCTGACTTCATGTGTTTGTTTTCCTCTGAGTTATTATTTACTGCTCAATCAGCATTAGCAGTAGACAAATAATTTGGCTGCTAAGTTACACTAGTATAGGGTTTCAAAGGACCTTATTAGAGAGAGATGTAATTTCATCCTCTGGGCCTTTTATATAACAGAGTGCGTATTTGGGTTACTTCATCTTGACCCGGAATTAAACAATGGATTTAAATTACGAACAGGAAGTTAAAATATTTACTCAACAAAAATTTGAAAAGATGGTGTGATTGCTTTTGAAATTGCTAAGGATGTCTTTGTAGTTCATGGTCTGACCTTCTCATTTTAGACAACTGTCCCCTGAAAAGACCCAACAATTTTGATTCAGAAAGTCTATTTTAAAAGTTATGCAAAATATATACATTTGATAAGTATATATTTAACTAATATTTAACAAAAATATCTTTGTAAAGTTGGTATGTATCATATGATTTTGTATATTGTCTAACTATAATGCTGCAGTTGATAGATAATGTCCATGAGAGAAAATGTGGAGTAGATGTCATGTGGTAACGATGCTTCAAGTATTAATATTAAAGAAAATAAGAATGGGCATCCATACACTCAAGAAAAGGAGTCTTTAAGGTTCTGTTTTGGGAAGATGAAAGACCCATGCTGGAATGCTTCCCCCATGGCTTACTGGAAGTGTGCTTACTGTCCATCGGACCCTACTACAGTCGTGTTCCTCACTCCAGTGCTGACTGCTTTGACTTTCTTAGTGATCCGTGATTTGCAAAATATCGCCCACACCAACTCATGTTTGGATGTTTCTATCCTCCCTGTGAGATTGTGAACTTCTTATTTTCTTTCCATGAAGAAGTCTTGTTTTCCTTGGTCAGGACCCCAGTTATACTGTTTTGGTTTCCCCTCATTTTGTTTGTTTGCTTTTATGTCTTAGATTTTCAGGGTCATTCAAAATAAAAGAACTTGCATCTTGCCCCAGGAGTATAGTTCTGTGAGTGTCTTTGGGAAGAATCACAAGTGCTGTTTAAATGGTGGGGCAAATAACTTGTTATGGGAAGCCAACAGGACTTTCTAGGGTTCTCTTCTGTTAGGTGTTTATAGTAGACTTTGTTAGCAATGGTGTTGTTTTCCAAGGTTTCAGGTACCTGAAGTTCAGCAATGCAGTTCAAAGTACTAAATGGAAAGTCTGACATAAACAGTTTATGTTTTCAATTGGGAACCCTTCTAAGTTCATTGATAAAATCTCATGTCCCCCTATTTGTTTCTCCTGGGATGTAAGTCATCCCTCTGTCTGGAAGATCCATGCTTCACCTACTACCTGCCTTTTAGTCACCTAGTAGCAGTCTGTGTTCCCTCTGGACCAGACTCTTGGGCAATGGGTATGGGTTACATTGTGATTGTGTTGAAGCATGTTATAAACCAGCCTACCATTTTGTCATAATGTCTTTCATGTCACTTCAGCTAATGGATGCACCATAGCATCTCCTGTTGTCACATAGAAGGGTAGTCAGAGTCCAATAAGTTTAGGTCTTCTTCTGCTGTCCAAGTTGGTCTTAGATTCTGATTTGAAGGCATATTCATGCATTAGCTTCCAAAAGAGCGTGGACTGCAGGCATGTTCTCTTATACCTGATTCAATAAGGGTTTTTTTTTTGGGTTTTGTTTTTTTTTTGAGGAGAAACTTGACACAAATAATTATCACGGCCCAGTTTTATAAATGACAGTTCAGTTATTAGTTATGCTAATCCCTACTGTGTCTATTGTATAAATTAAATTATGCCATAAGGATGTGTATATATCAGAAAACATAGTATTTATAGCATGTCGATCCACTTGTGGTTTGTAAAAGGAATTCAGCATTTTAGGTTGTCTATACAAAAGACACACAATCGAGTGAGTATTTTACTCACATACCCTAAAGCTAGATTGGGCAGCTTTGGGGCTATTTTAACTTATTTCCCAGTCATATGTCCCTTGTTGCTTGCTGTTTTTCTTGGCCATGTATTCATGATCCATCTCCTCTCATGGTGGCCTCTTCCTCTCCCTGTCTTCTCTCTCTACCTGCAGCCCCCAGCCAGGTAACTGAACACCTGTTGCCTCTATCTACTGCCTATTCATGGGCTTTAGCCTTTTATTAACCAATTAACTTGGGGAGGAAGGTTCTGTGGCATCATTTAGTATATGTGAGGATCTCCTAGCTGTGAGGTTCTCCTCCAGATCTTGGGGGCCAGTCGTTATTGTTTGCATACAAGCAGCATCAGACTAATCTCCTACAGTGGTTTCAGGCATCTTGGGAAATTGAAGGTATTTCCTGTAAATAAAGGAAAGAGGTTGTTGTAGATGGGACTTACTGTAATGGTACCTGCCCTGCCTTCTGCTGCTTTAGATACATTCCTTGGTATGTAGATTAGTTTTCAGTAGTAATCAGAAATAACTAATGATAATTTCTGATTATGTTTACATGCTTTAGAATGTTGAATCAATTTACTAATCTTTAGGGGATTAAACTTTATGTTAAACATTTGAGTTCATTTAACATGTTCATTTAACAAGTATGTATATATATATATATATATATATATATATATATATATATATATATATATATATATATAATTTCATTATTAAGCACTTAATATCAGTTTATGCATTAAGGTATATTAGTAGAGTGCCTTCAGATGTTCAGCTCTGCTCTATGAACATGTATTGAAAGTTCATGTTAGGACCTTAAAGTATATTTTGCTTTGCTGTGAGAGTCTATCAGATTGAAAATATCAACATTTGCATTGGGAGGGAGAGAAAGTATACACTCCATGCTTAGTCTTTTTGTCTTTTGTAATTAGCTTTAAAAGGGACAATTCTGTATCACCTTGTTCAAACTTTAAGTATTATTGGACAGCATCCTTGGATTCCAGTATAGGTAGATGAAGAACCCCTAGAATTTTAACCTCAACAAACTGGGAAAGCCTTTGCATATTTAAATATAAAGAAAGAGCAGAGACCTCACTGCTCAGCTCTCATTTCGTAGCTGTGATTAGGTTCCAGGAGGACCAGTGTGAATAATGAGGTACAGGAAGAAGTTTGAAACTCACAGGCACACACCACAGGTTATAGAAATTACCCATATTTACACAATGGAATACTACTCTGCAATTAAAAACAATGAATTCACGAAATTCCTAGGCAAATGGTCAGAACTTGAAAATATCATCCTTAGTGAGGTAACCCAATCACAAAAGATCACACATGGTATGAAGTCACTGATAAGGGGATATTGACCCAGAATCTCAGAATACCCTAGACACAATCAGCATATCAATAGATTTCTAAAAAGATGGAAGGAGAGACCCCTGGTCCTGGAAAGACTGGATGTAGGGGAACGCCAGGACAGAGTAATGAGAGGGGGTTGAACGGAGAAAAGAGGGAGGGAAGGGGGCTTATGGGACTTTCGGGGAGGGAGGAAACGGGAAAGGGGAAGTGATTTGGAATGTAAATTAAAAAAATAAAATTAAATTAAATTAAAAAAAAAAAGAAATTACCCAATTCCTCACTCATCATTCCAAATCTCCACTGCATTACATTCCTGGGTATTTTTTTCTGCCTTCTTTTGTATTGTGCATTTCTCCTCTGAGTACCCTCAATTTTTCTTGTTCATTCTTAACTTACTCTGTCTCATTTATTATACGTTGCAAACATTCAGATCTATTTTGTCATGGTGCCATCAAAACACAACCCTTGACATCCCATCTAGAATGTATTCTCTAAAAATCCATGAAAAGACCTCACTTGTATGACTGATGCACAAATATGTGAATTTACTTAAAGAATATAATTTATATACTCATATTTAATGTATACATTTATTTTCCATATTTTATATGCAGAAATACTTGAGGAATGTACTTTTTTTCTGTTACAAATAGCCTCTTAGAAATGCTTGAGTAGTGACTAGTTATATATGGAACAGAATGGAAAAGACAACCGTCTTTTAGCAGGGACACCCTGCTTAGGGTCATATCTTCAGTTCCCTTGGTATGTCTCTTATCACCTTAACTTCCCTGAGTATCCTTACCCATAACCATTACCCTGGCGGGTCCCCTGGGTCACAGTGAAACACACTTTATAAAGTACAAACATCTTCATAGATAGGCTGCTCTAGCACAGGGGTTATGACTAACATTGTGATTCTGTCCTGTGGCCTACAGAGACCATCTTTCCATGACACATTCTTTACAGACACAAAAAGTTGCCAACAGCTAAGAGAGACATGCTGAGTCCACTGAATAACGTTCTTGTCACATACCTTTATATTTCCATTCAATATTGCAATAAACTGCCTCTTAGGGAAAAAAAAGACCAATCATGCCATTTGAAAACAATTAAATAACATTGCACTGTTGAAACATTTCTTGGTGTTGGTGTTCTTTTTCTAGATTATTTAGAATATTGTATTTTTTACTGGTGTCATTATATTCTCAAAAATATGAATGTTTATTCTTAATCAAATCCTAAGTGATATTCTAAATGCATTCAAATGTTATGGCCTCAAAGTTAATATGATAATATTTTGAGTTCTAATATGCTATATTCATATGTAGTATGTTTGTCACCAATAATTTTTTTCCAAATTATTCCACATCAGCGTTTCAAAGAGTATCTGAATTTCAAATGGATTCTTTAACTGATTAGCTCCAGAGTCTGTCCTTCTCTGATTACCAAGTGTTGTCCCAGTGTGGTCATAGGTGGAATCACTAATTAATGCCAGGAATTTGAAGTGACCTAGAAAACACATTTGAAGCAGTACTCCAGGAATCTTATTAAGCATGATGGGAACAACTTCCTATCCATGTGACATGAAGATGGGCTTGAAATAATTCACTGCAGCTTCTCAGAGAGTGTAGAAGAGGAGTGTGTCATTGAAAAGTGACCTCCAGACTCTATTATTTACTGTACTAATTATAAACTTATGTGCTTTGCATACAGATGAAATATTTACACTCATGTGATATTTATTCTTTCAAAATCATAGCTACATATTAGATATTCTCATTTTATTTCCTCATGTCCTTTTTATAAATTCTGATACTTTAACTACAGTTTTGAAAAGTTCAGCTATGTTTATGTTGTATCTTGATCATGTTCACCCTGCATTATGCTCTCGCATCCTGAAGACCATTTCTTCTTTCCACCTTGTTCCTTTCTTACTTTCATGTCTTTGTGCATGTGTGTTTGTACATGTATGCACATTTGTGTGTGTGCATGTGTGTACACTAGGGACTGTGTATATTTCTTGTGGAGGTGGCCGTAACTTCTGTGTGTTGATCACACCAGTCTCATCTTATTCAGTTGGCTTTCATAGCTTTCCTCTCATCCTCCAGTTCTTATGATCTTTCTACACTCTTCCCCTTTTCTGATAGTTCCGTGGGTCTTGGAGGGGGTTATAAAGATGTTCCACTTAGAGCTGGGCACTCAACAGTTGTTTGTTTTTTAAAAGAAGAAACAATAGGTTGCAGGTGATGTTAATCTTTTGTTTAAATTTACATAGGATTGACAAATTTCTAACTTAGTCTTATTTTCAAGTTGTATACTCTGCTATCTCATATTTAACATTTATTGATGCATTTGCTAAATGAAGATCAACAAAGCCTTCATCATGTACAATGCACTGTTTCAGGAGCTCAGTGTTATGGGGAAGGAACACCCCAATATATCAGCATAGGGAAGAATGGAATGTGAGTGTTAGTGGCATTTTTTCTTGTAATTTGATGGCCAGTCAAGCCCCTTCTAGAAAGCTGACATTGAGCAAATCTTGGACCATGCCTTACTCAGGGTTATTATTGCTATGATGGAACACCATGACTGAAGTTATGCTTTTATTTGGCCTGTGCTTCCACACTCCATGGTCCATCAGTGAACGAAGTCAGGACAAGAACTCAAAAAAGGGTGGGAACCTGGAGGCAGGAGCTAATACAGAGCTCTTGGTGGAGTGCTACTTACTGGCTTGTTCCTCATAGCTTGCTCAGTCTGCTTTCTTATAGAACCCAGGACCACCAGCCCAGGAGTGTCCTCACTCACAATGGACTGGGTCCTTGCCCATCAAGAAAATTAATTAAGAAAATTATTAAGAAAATGCCCTATAGACTTGCCTACAGCCCAGTCTTATGAAGACATTTTCTTAATTAAGATTCTCTCCTCTTAAATGACTCTAGTCTGTGTCAAGTTGATATAAAATTAGACAGCACAGACTGTATTTCTCAGGGAATGGACCTGCAATGGCCCATGGGTGAAGGCAAAAATGAAGACAGTATCTCTGAGCAGGACAAGTATGTGAGAGAAGGAAGAACAGGAGAGAGGAAGTGAGCCAAAATCTGTATGCCTGGGTTAGGACAGAAGCATCTCCTCTGAGAGATATGAGAAGCTATTGACATGTTTTATTTTTATTTAGTATCTTACTCAATAATGTAAATGAAGCATAGATGTAAGGAAGGTTCTGGAAGACCAGACAGAAAACGTTGCAGTAGTTCAGGTATGAAAGGGTCGTGGTGAGATTCTAGATGGACTTCAGAAGTAGAGGCAACATTAAGCTGATGGATGAGATTAAGGTCTGAACAGGAGTGAAGGTCACTTGTTTTACTGGGCACATGCATATCTAGAATTGTACAGGCTTGACCCTGGGTTCCATGATGGGCAAGAGTTCAGGAAGAACGAACAGAAAGGGGCTCATGATTCTGAGAAGTGAGAAATATTTTTTCTTTACCACATTTTCCTACCATGTTGATTGACCTGTCTTCTTTTTCAGTTATTATTTATCTGATGTTTGTTTATGCCCATGAGTGTAGGTTGAGCAACCGTACTGTTTAGATCTTTCCTTGTCCTCATTTCAGCCTCTTAACCTATAAATAATTTGTTGTTACTAAACCTTCCACTTGGGAAGATGTATTTATGAGATATTCTCAATGGGATGGGATCTTAGAGGAGCTACACCTCCAATTATAAGGAAAAAAACTCTAAGTGTGACTGTGCATTTTTTTTATACCATCTAATTCTTCTGTGTAGATTTTATATGTAGATTGGCATGTATAACAAGACCCTGGTGACTTAACCCCTTTTTTATATCTAGTGATGCTATTAAAATTTTTTCCCTGAAAGTCTACTTTGTATTTTTATAAGTCTGGCTACCTGTCATTCTTTTTGTTACCATCTATGCCTTTCTTTGAGCTTATGTTTGTGAGACTAATGCCAGGAATATGTAAGAAATGTTTCATTCTAAGAATATTCTGTTCTGAATAAGGATAATTATTCACAGTTTTGAGGATATAATGGCACTGGAAGAACATTAAGAAATGTTTGAACATTGTAACTAAAAGTTGCTATTTTTAAATGGCAATTCTCTAAATTATCTATGACACTAAAGGGCAATAAACACCTATTTCTAAATCCTACTGTTGCTTCTATTTTTATGAGTGGCTGGGTTTGTGTGTTTGTTTGTGATTTTTGTTTTGTTTCTTTTTCTGGGAAGAAAAGCTTTCTCCTCAGTATCTTCATATTGGTTTCTCGAATTCTGTTCTCATGGACTATTATCCAGGGTGTTCTAATCTTTCCCTGTACTAGGCATTCTTATAATCAATCAAATTGTTCTGACTTTTTTCAGTGGGGGTGCCCCCCTCACTCACCATCTTAATCCTTTTATGTCACATTTAAGACTCCAAATCTGTCTTCAGTTCTGATTATAATGTAATATTCCAGATTTGGTTGATGTTTTCCTCACTTTGGACTTGGGATCGCTCATCCTCCTCAAACTCAGATGCTCTGCTTCTTTCAATGTAAATCACATTAATACACCGAGATCAGGTTCTAGATCACACACTGCTACTGATAATGTGTGTAGTTGCCATTTCAATAGAAAAAGCTAAAACTTTATATCCCCCAAATAGCGTGTCAAAATTGACTAATTTACCACTAGAGTAGTGTTTCTCAACCTTCCCAATGCTGCGAACTTTTAATAGAGTTCATCATGTTGTAGTGACCCCCAACCATAAAATTATTCCATAGCTGCTTCGTAACTGCAACTTTGTTACTGTTACAGATCTTAATGTAAATATATGATATGCAGGTTGTGTGACATGTGACCCCTGTGAAAGGGTCATTTGATGTTCAAAGGGCTCGTGACCTATAGGTTGAGAGCTACTGCACTAGAATTTATTTGTGCTTTACAAAATTCAGTGCCCAGAATAATGACACATTGGAAGTTTGACCTTGGATAATTTATTTGACATTACTGTGTGTCTTTCTTAGTTTCTATGCCTTCAGAGTCAAAATAATGAGAATATTTGTGTTTGGGATCCTAGTTCAAAATAAGTGTTTGTATAAACACTCTCTCTCTCTCTCTCTCTCTCTCTCTCTCTCTCTAACCCCTCTCTCGTAGTTCATCATTTATGCGGTGTAATTATTACTAAGCCAATACAAACACTTAACCTATAACTCTAACCCCTTTTGACCTGTAAAAATGAAATCTCATGTGGTTCAAACTAAGAAATATGCAGCCACCTTGAGAGCGCGCAGCTCTGCTGCAGACCCCCTGGTGCACTCTGCAGTGGATCTGTGTCCATAAAGGGACAGAGCTGTAAATCAGATTTCACAGCAGCTCTTTCTGCTTGGTGGATGAGTCCTTCGGGATCTCAGGTTATCAGCAGCCAAGAGAACAAGAGACAAAGTCTGGTGTTATGGTGAATGAAAAGGAGTGGAAATTTAGATCACAGAGCACAGAATTCTTCAGACTCTTAAAGAACAGCATTAGGGTGAATCAGAGAAACAGATCACACATGTGCTATAGAGTGTGCACCTGATGGGTGGCTTTGTTGTAAACCAAAAGTTCTAAGAACCATGAACTGATCTCTGAAACAGTAAGAAAATTAACAAATATATTATAATTCCTCTTTTTCTTTATTAAGTTTTGTTTTGGTATCAGTGTTTCATATGTAAAAGAAAGCCAATCCTGTCACATTTTAAAAACTACTAAAATGATACACAAACATTTGAAATACAGCTAACATGATCACTTCTCAAAAGCATAATTTTGTGACATGATTATTTTGACACTTTAATTCATAATTCCATCATCTTGAAATGTTTTAGACTGAGCATGATTATGTGACTGAAGAAGGCTTATTTCCCTTTCCCAGTTGTTTTTTTTTTTAATTGAGCAGTGTTTAGCTTGTCTCTACATTAATTACAGATATCGGTGCAGAATATATTGCCTTTTCTCTTCCTTTGATGTTTCTGGCTTCCCATGTTGGTGCAGTTGATGCCAGGGGGCCTCAGCAGATGAAGTGTCAGAACAGAAGGACATTAGTGTTGCCTTCTCCTGACACAATCTTTTGTGTTTGCCTTCTATAGTCTGTATGTTTAATTATTTTTGCAGTGTTTATAAAATTATGTGAAGGTTTAGTGACATCCTGAGACTTCTTACTGATGGCCAACTCCACCAAAGCCTTGTCCTTTCATGCCAGCTTCTTGATTCTACATATTTTCATTATAATAAGACTATAGCTACACTTTCTTATCAAAAAGGTCTATGATTATAATAAGCACACATTTTCTAAACCTTCCTCTATAGCATAAATAAAACATATCATACTCATCACCTTTGCTCTGATGAACTTACTATAGTCAAATGAATATTAATCTTTTCAATATCATTTGTGTTGTTGACACATGATAAAAAAAGCTAGCCTCCTTTGACTAATGAGTTTGGTTCTTCGTATTCACTCATTGACTTTAGAGTTTCCCTTGATGCACAAGTAAGAATTTTGTGATTATCAAAATGCTGATGGGTCCTTGAAAGACTTTTGGGTTGTACATGTATGAGTGTACATATGTGCATGCACGTGTGTGTGTATGTGTATACATGTACATGTGTGTGCTAAAAGTTATATTCTAGTGCAGGGTGAATGACCATAGTTGCACATATACAAAGCTATCAATTAAACAATTACTGCATGCCAGTCACTGACTTTTATCTTCATATTTAATTTAAAGTTCACAGTCATGTGAAATAGTTGCTATATATTATCTCTGTTTAGAGCTGAGAACAACTGGAATGTGGAAATGCTTAGTAGGTGTGGAAATAGGCTTCGATCTGTCTTTAGACCCTAAATATGCATTCTATTCATTTATTTTGTTGGTTATTATTGATATAGTCATTCATCCAATAGGGTTCTGATCTGTCTGCCCTTTGGCTGAGGATGTATACTGGATTAATATGGCATGCCAGCTCGAAGAAAACTCTAGATTGAGTTATTAGTACTGGAGAGGAAGGATCAGGTGACACCTCAGAAGTGAAAGAAAGGTAATCTTAGGTGGACTAGAGGGGGTCGTGCTAAGATGTGTGTAATCCCGGAAAGGAGGACCATGTTTGCAGAATGGTGATCCTGCAGATGACTCAAGCTGGACTTTGAAGAGACTTAAACACCAGATGGAAGACGTTTTGCCCTATACTATGTGGACATGGGCAAATCACTAAAAGACTATACACTGAAACAGAATCAGATCTGCTTTTATACCCTTCCCCACTTTTTCTGGAAATGGTATGAAGGTTTATTGGAGAGGAAAGATTCTATTAAGATGGATGAGCTGGAGGATTCCAGAACTCCTTGACCAAAGTCTTCATGGGACACAGAAAAAAAAAGTTCTAATACTCAGATTTTAAACTTAATACTAAACAGTTCATTGAGTTGTTTTGGAGTTTATGTGCCCTTGTATTACATTTTTTGTCCTTAAAATGTAGCCATTAAATAGTTATTTTATAGTCAAATGAGTTTGGAACTCATTCAGATTATTCTTTTCAAATGAAAAAAATTATAAAATTCTACAATCAAAATACAATTACACAATTTCCCCTTTCCTTTCCCCTTCATTCCATGAACCCCCTGCTCTCACTCAAATTTATAGCCTCTTTTGTAAATTATTGTGAAACATATATGTGTATATTTGCTTTCCTAAATATGTAAATACAATCTGATCAGTCCATATAATATTACTTGTATGTATATGGTTTCAGAGCTACCCATTTGGTATTGGATAGCCAACTTGGAAGCTCTTCCCTAGGGAAGATTGTTTTCTCCTCCCCTCTCAACATTCTTCAGTTGCCTGTATTCTTTTGTATAGAATTGGAACCGTGTGAGATTTCCGTTTTTTATGTGAGCAGTTAATGATATTATCCTTGTTCAGGACTTGCTTATGCAGTAGTTGTTCAAACTTCACAAGGGCAGCTTCCCTAACAGGGGTCATATTATAGATGTATCAGTTCTGGCCGGGCACCACATGATCACTTTTTTTTCTACATTTTGATTTGTTATGGGTTTCTGCAATGGCCTCCATCAGTTGCAAACAGAAGGTATTTGTTTGTTTGGTAAGGGGTAAGGCCTACACTTAAATGTAGGGAAAATATTTAGAATGCAATTAGGAATTGTGCTGGTTTAGTAAAGTGGCAGTTGTAGGATCTTCTCCAAGATCTATGATCTCATGAGCCTCGGGGAGCTGGCTAGGTTTCCAGCACCAGACATAATTTCCTTCTTGTTGATTAGAACTAAATCCAAATAGAGAACAGTTGGTTACTGCCAGGATGTGTACCCCTAGGGTACATGTTGGCCATTGTAATTCATAGGTGTCCTAGCTATTTAATTTCATACATTAGGAGTTTACATGACACTTTTCTGGTACCATGAAAGCTAGTTCTCAGAGAGAAGTCAGCCAAAATATTTGATGGACAAGGAACAAAATTGTCGATAGCTAATAGCTTGTCATCGTTATTTCAAATGTTCTCATTTTGCTATTTAACTGCTACCACAAAGTTAAGACTTTCACCAAGACATACATGATACACTTAAATGTATATTTATACAATAGCTTAATCTTTATCAACTTTGTTATTACAAATACTTATTAAATCTTTAACTTAGAATCTTATGTCTTCACAAACGTAATTGTGTTGATATAAACTGATGATGGATTTGTGTTTATTAAACAAAATTTTGGCAAAGTTTGTAAAATTTAAAGTTAGCTCTAGTCAAGAAATCTTAGATTATCAAGAAAGGTGACAGAGAAAAACTTTATACTATTAGCTGATTCCTGAGGGTTTACAGACTTTATGTAACAAAAAAGAAACTATTTCAGATTTTAGTTAGCTGTACTGTCTCTTATGAAGCCATTCATCTCTGCCACAGGGTATAACAGCTGCAGCCTGTCTATAAAAGAATGACTATGCATGTGTTCTAATAAAGCTTTATTTAAATCTACAATGAATGAATTTTTGGTGTATGAGCCGTACTTTGCTTCTTCATTTGCTTTTTTATCTTTATGGGTTTTTTTATTTTGATGCAAGCTTATTCTACAAAATACTGTTTGAGTCTAGTAGATAGCGAATGAATAGAAGTATATTAATATTTAATGTATTCTTAGTGATTTTCTCCTTAGTGAAATACATTAATTTTTATATTTAGTACAATTACATATATTAACTTGTTTTGGCTTCCATATGCTTTCCTAATTTGTCCTGCATAGGGACTTGATTATGGCTTTCCTTCTGCAATGATTTTGGATTTCCACTTTCCGAGAGGGACAACCATTTCTATTAAAAGGCCATGTAGAAACTCACACTAGTGATTGCTCAGCCTTTGGTAAATAGTGTTGGAAGACTCCAGAGACCAGCGCTAACTGCCTCCTTCCTCATCTCTCACATAGACTGTGACTGTGTGCCCCCTCCCTTTCTTGCCTGTCTTACCTTCTACCTATCCGTCACACAGCACATAGTAGCAGTTTAGATGTGCTAAGTTCTCTGACTCCACATAATAGGATTGAAGGTAGAATATTTTATTTCATGCTTTAATAGTTGAAGATTTTTCTCACCATAATTTATTTTACAGATGCAGCAATATAAGAAGCTTCAGTTTCCGTTAACTATTTCCATAGTGTCATTTTCTTCCTTGTATCCAACCAGAAATGATACCTCACATGTCTCAGCTCTGGATGAACTTTGTTCACATTCCTTGGGTGAAATTTCCATGGTGTTGAATTTAATGTGAGACTATTAACACCTAGTTGGAGGTGGGTGTAATGTAAAGGTGGCATTAGGTGGAGGAGACTCATCGTCCTTATCTGTCTTTGTCCTCACTCACGCGGAGTGACACCATTCTTCCCACACAGAGAGCTCAAAGGAGCGCATGGCCACTAGCAGGAACATGATCAGTGAATACAGGTTTGTTGGCTCTAGAGATTGTTCTCCTAAAGTTTCTAATGGATTTCTGAATTTATCATTCAGAGCGAACTTTATTGCCATTTTGATGTTGATTATTATTTTAGAATCTGGCAATATACATAATTAATTTTGTTATTTACCTACCCAGTGAGGAATATAAATTTTAATACAATAAAACATGCAACTCTGGGTCACGTCCAGGGTTCTGTAGAGCCAGAGGAGACACCCAACTCAAGACTCTGCTTTAGGAAGAGCAAAGTCATTTCCTCCTAATTTCCCAGTCATATCTATAAATGCGAGTGTCGGGGTAGGGGGAGGAGAAGATGGAAAAAGAACAGAAGACCCTTCAGGCTGAAGGACGAGCTTCAGCATAAATGAATGACAGTGTATGGTACACTAGGAGTCACAAGCAGGACGATGCATGGAGAAGCTGGCTGGGTAAGATACACAAGGGCAGTGTGTGCTGTGTTAAAGAAATGTTGTAAGACACCATAACACAGTAGCCAAGTGCATGTTCCAGAGGGTAAGTTTTGCTCTTGACTTTCCATGTCCAGGAAGCGCAACCACCTTCTACATTTCTCTTATATTAAGTGGAAATACACTTTCTCTTGACGAGCATGGTGAATGGAAGACTTATCTGAGAAAGAAAATATATTCAATTTCCTGCTAGCACATTACTCCAAACAGCTTTTAGAAGGAAAGATAATGATCAAGACCTTTCAGCAGGTGCATTTCTGCATAGCCTCCTTGAAATTCTCAGCAGTACAATGTACTGGCTACTGTCATACCAGTCTTCATGCTACATGTGAAACCACCAGAGACGGTGAACACATCCAAGATTACAACATCAATTGATGGAATCCAGGGCTACAGTTATTAACATTACTCTTCACTTTATATGTATTCAACTAGGCTACTCCAAACAATATACATGCAAGGAAATAAACATATAGAGGACATAACTATACTAAATATGTCTATCATCACTTGGAACCTTTTAAGGGCTAGTAACTTTTCCCACAATTATGAGATATATATATATATATATATATATATATATATATATATATATAGAGAGAGAGAGAGAGAGAGAGAGAATGAGTGTATGCGTGTGTTGTGCGTGGGTGTGGGTGGGTGTGTGGGTGTATGTGTGTGTGTGTGTGTGTGTGTGTGTGTGTGTGTGTGTGTGTGAGTATGGGTGTATGGGTGCTTGTGTGATATCTATTCTACACTGTATTAACATTTCTATAAGATTCTGTTATACTTCTTGGTTCCTTTCTTTGTTATGTAGAAAGTGCATTTATATTAAACAATTATTGTCACAAACTACAAGAAGGGGAATTGGAGCAAATATATGTCAAATGACTAGCTAAAGGATTATCTTTTTAACTGGCAGTTTAAGTGGGAACAAGATGGCTCTGGAGTTCTTATGGAGTGGAGTAGACAAGATAGTTACAGAAAGTTGATGATGGTGGTGGTGGTGGGGATGAAGATGATGATAATTGATTATGTTGATGATGATGATAATGATGATAATTGATGATCAGTAATGATGATGAAGATGATGATTGGTGATGATGAGGATGATAATGATGCTTAATGGCGATTAATAATGGTGATTGATGAGGATGATGATGATAGAGTATGATGATAAATAACGATGAAGATGATGATTAATGATGAAGATGATGATGATAATGATGATTTATGATGAGGATGATGAGGATTGATGATGATGATAATTGATGATTGATGATGAGAATGATGATTAGTTGATGATGAAGAGGAGGAGGAGAAGAAAGAGGATGAAGATAATGATGATGAAAGGGCTTCAGAGATCCAGCTCCTCACTTTGCATGTGAAGGAAGTGGTAAGCGAAATAGGTTTCTGTAGCCAGTAATGGGTAGAGCCAGTACTACAATCAATTCCCTTCATGCCCATCACCCTGTACAGCCTTAACTTGATGATCTCTTTCTCCCATTGAAAAGTGTATTCCCCAAGCAGAAAAACTAATATTTCTTTTATTCTCTCCCAGTTTCTGAGCAACTGGATATATTAATGTGATGACTTGTGTACTACTCCCTTTACATTAAATGATCATATTCAGATTCTGAATTATACCCTTATTCTTTGCTCTCAAAATGTTCTATTTCTTTTTAGTAATGGCAGGGTTGTGGCCATTGACACATCTTATAATGTTTAACACATAGACTAATGTATTTATTCAAAGTTATTTATATTTAAATAGTTATTTCAATATAGTAAATACAAAGGATAAAATATATTTCATTTATAACTCACTTGAATTTGTCATAAAAGAACTGAACTTGACAGGGATTCTCAGTAGAGTCTTAAGGAAGAAAATAAGCTTCGTGTGTAGTTAATCCATGCTTTGCAATCACTGTAACAAAGCAGTGAATGATTTATGTACAAAGAAAGCATTTTATTATTTTCATAGTAGGGCATTTATTGAATACACAGTAAGTGCTATAACCCAAACAAATATACAGTTGGGACATTGTGTTTAAATTATCTTCTGTCATGTACTGTATATATATATATATAAGCCAACAATAGTTTGAAATATATTTAAGGCACCATCTGGGACAAAGCAAAAGCTGTTCCAAGATTGAGCACATGATGAATGTGAGCTGAGTTTCATTAGGAGCCTCCAGCACGGCTCTCCATCCTGAATCACTTCTTCCACGCTTGGAAAGAATTCCAACATCCGTCCGAGCTCCCTGAGGTTTTGAGTGTTTTTAATAGATCATGACATTTATGCTGGCCGCACAAAGAACTAAACCGGTGAAGTTGAACAGCGTTGTGTGCAGGCTTGCTCTCAGTCTCTAGAGATGAAGTTGAGGGTTCTTCCTGACAAGCAGCACCAAGTGTCATCTGCTCAGCCAGTTCTGAGTGGGAGTCCGAGGCAAAGCGCAGCCCTCTCCTTTGGAACTGACTCACCTCTACTCGGAACCTACTGTGAAATGTCACCTAGGTTTTTTAGTCTAGTGCCCCCTAACTGCTAGGTTGGAGGCACATCAGACCTTTAAAAGGCCTAGCTGGAGAGATGGCTCAGTAGGTAAAGGTCTTGTCTTACAAACACAAGAGCCTGAGTTTGATTATCAGCATTGATCAGAAGCACTGGCAATGGTGGATGTGTGCTGCTGGAGAACTAGTCCCAGGTTCCACCAAGAGACCCTGTTTTAAACCTCAGGATGGAAGGCTCCTGAAGAATGGCACCCAAGGCTGACTTTGAGCTCCCCCAACCCCACCCACGCACGTATGTTGAAAAAAATCAAGCCAGTCTTGAATCTTTATGTGGGCCCGCTTGATTTCAGAGTTTTGCCAGTTTCCTCCTTTTAGGTCACTGTCGTTCTTATATAATGACAATAACACGGTTAGCGGTAGGTTTATGTCAGGCATGGCTCCAAGCACTTAGCATAAATTATCCCACCCATTTACATTTATAGCAACCATCTTATGAGGCAGATGTCCCCACAGTCATCCCTCAGACACCGACTGGAAACAGAGTAGTGCATATGTGTCAGTCTTCTGTATCCACAATTATGAAGACAAGGCTTTATCTCCTTTAATAGGATATGATTCTAATAGGATATCAAACTAGTGTCAAAGAGATGAAGTGAGCCACTCACGGATATACATGACATGGGAAAGCATAAGTTGAAACTATGATTTCTGACTCTAAATTCAACATGTTAAATGAATGCTTCCTGCTTTATCCTCAATGACTCTGTGTCTCCATACAAGCTTCAATTTTGCTATGTAAAATACTCAAAAATAATTAATATATAATTCAAAAGATCTTTTATTGAGTTTGGCTATAAAATATTTTACTTAAATTGAATCAGAGAAGATCTAAGATTGTAGTTATGAATATAGCTTTTGTAGATAGAATTGTTTATAGTAGGACTAGAATATTATGTCTACTCCTTAAGATAAAACATATAAAACATGTGCAAAACTATTTTAAAATATTGTCTTTGAAGAGACTTAGGTATGGTTTGGACTCTATGATAATAGCTTTAGCATTTACTTTTGCTTGATTGGAATGATACATTGTTTTATGAGATATAATAATCCTCAACTTGTAGAAGTTAAAAGCTAATTTGAGATTTCATGAAAATACTACCATAACTTCAGAAGAGAAAAAACATTATCTTAGGATTTAAACAGAATACGATAATGAACTTATAGCAATTCCATAATGCTCACCTATTAGTTCCGCAAAAACTTCAAAAGATAATGAAATATTTTAAACTACTTAGTGAACAACATATACTTGTTCACTGAAAATATTTAAAAATTTAACTTATGTCCTTATAACTTCTTACATTCATTGTTTAATATGATGAAAACACAGACTTTTTTCCCTAGCAGAAAAGTTTGTTGTAAAGCCTTCTTAACATTTTCCAACAAACCTTTGATTCATGTTTTGATTGGTAATACTATTTCCAAAAATGCTCAGGAGTACTTCTTAATAATTTTTATAAATCTACATTCTGGACTTTTTTCCTCAGTAGGCAACCATTTAAAACCATTTATGACAGACAATGTACTAATGCCAATGTTTATTTTGGTGCCAGGTCTTTTCTGTTTTGAGACTTACCAATCTTGGGGGTTGTCTACAAAGAAGGGAAGTAAGGTTAGCTCCTGGAGTAGTTGAGCTTAGATATACCCACTGTGGTAGGTGTACTGTCTGCCTGAAATATGGGGCAGTATTCTTTTAGGTTCTGAGACCATGTGGGCTACAGGTGAAGAGAGAGGCAGAGGGAAGGATCTGTGGACAGTGTGAGTGGAGATCAGAAAGGCATCTAGGACTGACTAATTAGCCTTAAACAATCTTCTCTCAGTGTGAAATTTCTGTGATGACCAAAGAGTGTTATATTTACATCATTTCTTCTGGAATCATAGAACCTACCAGCTTAATGTAAAAAGCCTATGTGGAGGCCCTGTGCTGAGTTTGAATTAAACATTGCTTTATAAGGGGCTAAAAAGATGGTGCAGAAGTTAAGCGCATGTAATGCTCTTATAAAGGACCTGTGTTTGGTTCCCTGTACACACATGTTGGCTCACAATCTCCTGTAACCTTAGTTATAGAGGATTTAATGCCTTCTTCTAGCCTCTGAGAGCACAGCATGCACATGGTACACATGCAAACATGCAGATAAACATACACATACATGAAAAATAAAATCTTTAAAATTGCTTTATAAGGTCTTAAATAGTTTCTACCTACAACAGGAAAATAAACCACTTTGCCTTTAGCAACATGGTGACTAACCACTGGGGTTTCACTTCAGTTACCATCTCATTCTGTTTTGGAAACTGTTTGGAAACTTTTATATACATGTATGCTAAATTATATACATAATATTCCAAATATAAAGAATTATACAATAATCTCCTACCAAGTTTATTTAAACATATATTTCTGCCCTCATATAGCCTTTAGTGTTTTATAAAAGATACTTACTTTAGGTTGGTTGTTATATATTTTAATAATTTTTTTCTGATTTCAACTAATTAACCATTAATTCTCAGTGTAAAGTAAAAACATCACGTAAACATCTATGCTTGACATGGAAAATTATTATCAACTATTCCATCATAGATATGGGGCCCTTATGTGCCAAGATTTCATTAATAGTATTTCTATTGATTTTTAGACTTCAGTGGCTCTAAAACGTATTTGGCGTAGTCCTAGGAGGAGGCTAAATATGATTAGCCTTGAAAACATTCTTTTGTGATTTTAGTAAAGGATTTATCACAGTACTGTATTCAAGTCACAGAGTACAGCAAAATCATTGGCTACATTATCTCATGTTTAGCCAAATGAAAATGAAAAAATATATTCCAGAACATTAATCACTAATTTTTAACATCATATCTTAGTGTAGATTGGTAGGAAAGAACTACATTTTTATGTTTTGAAATTTCCTTTTTATTTGATTTCAATAATATATACTATAATTTAGTCACATTTTTAGGATATATTCTATTGATAATTTTGGCATGTTATAAGAGCCCTTTTTTATTTCATACCTTTTTCTCTATCCTTTTTTCTTTATAATTTTTGAAAACTTTTTTCCTCATATTCAGAATGTAGGCATAAAAATTGACTGTATTAAAGTAGAAGATGGTGTTTAGGATGAGGGAGAGTCCCAGTGCAGGGAAATGGGGGGGGGAATGGTAATTAAAGCACAGTATATGCATGTGTAAAAACAGCACGTTGAAATCTACTATTTTGTAAAATGAATGCACAATAAAAATAATTGACTATTAGGAAAGAATACTATGGCTTTCTTATATCCCTTTACCACATCATGTCTAACGCCATTTTTCATTTACTTTTCATCCCTTTGTGTAGTAGGGGTATCTGGGGCTATGTATATATTCCCCTTGGCTTATTTTTTTTTTTACTCATTGTACACTGTGCCCTTTTATTTCAATTAACAAATCAAGATTTTCCCTTACTGCTTGACCCCCCTGTGTAGGAGAATGCCAGGTGAGGAAAGTGGGGAAGGAGGTTGGTAAGCAGGGGGAGGGGGGATGGGATAGGGGGTTTGCAGAGGGGTAAAAAGGAAAGGGGATACCACTTGAAATGTAAATAAAGCAAATATCTAATAAAAAAAGATATTCCCTTACCAATATGCCAAAATACCAACCTAATAAAGACAATTACTGAACTAAGACAGTCTGCTTTGTGTCATGTTGACAGTTAATGCTAAGTAGTATAAACTCCTGAACTTTTGTGGATTATCTTTTATTTATTTATTTATTCATTTTTATTTTCTATATTTTTTTATTTACATTCCCAATGCTCTCCCCTTTCCTGGTTCCCCCTTCCCCGAAAGTCCCATAAGCCCTCCTCTCCCCCTGTTCCCCAGTCAACCCCCTCCTGCTTCTCTGTCCTGGCATTCCCCTACACTGCTACATCCAGTCTTTCCAGGACCAGGGGTCTCTCCTTCTTTCTTCTTGCAAATCAATTGATACGTGAATTGTGTCTAGGGTATTCCAAGATTCTGGGTTAATATCCCCTTATCAGTGAGTGCATACCATGTGTGTTCTATTGTGGTTGGGTTACCTCACTAAGGATGATATTTTCCAGTTCTGACCACTTGCCTAAGAATTTCATGAATTCATTGTTTTTAATTGCAGAGTAGTATTTCATTGTGTAAATATACCACATCTTGTGTATTCATTCCTCCATTGAGGGACATCTGGGTTCTTTCCAGCTTCTGGCTATTATAAATAAGGCTGCTATGAACATAGTGGAGCATGTGTCCTTATTGCATGCCAGGGAGGCCTCTGGGTATATGCCCAGGAGTGGTATAGCAGGATCATCTGGGAGTGTCATGCCCAATTTTCTGAGGAACCGCCCTTGGCTTATTTTAATCCTGTTTTTATTTACTTTTAAGTGACACACAAACATATTCATTGTATATGCTTATGCTGGTACCATCTACCATTTCATAATTTACATACATCTTATACTGTTTAAATCAGTTCAAGCAATTATCTCTTTAAATATTTAGCATTTCTTTAAGATGAACAATTCAACTGCCTTTCTTCTAACTTTATGGATGCTCAGTAAATGCTGCTTGGTACCCTCAGGTCTCCATGCAGGAGCTCACAAGAGAGTGTCTTCCTCCTAACGAATGGTGAGCATCCACTTCCTCCACCACCTCTTCTTCTTCCACTTATCTCCATCTTCCTTTCTACCCTTTAGCTTCTCATGATTTAAAACTTGTACATATGATATTTTATTCTACCTTTCTTAAGGACATAGGTCCTATTCTCTCTCTCTCTCTCTCTCTCTCTCTCTCTCTCTCTCTCTCTCTCTCTCTCTCTCTCTCTGTGTGTGTGTGTGTGTGTGTGTGTGTGTGTGTGTGTGTGTGTGTGTGTGTTGTGTATAAGAATGTAGTGGGAGGAAAGAACTTGGTGGTAAATTTTGTTTTAGGGAGGTGAAAATTTTTCCATTCTTGTACTGTAGGAACACATTATTTCTCAGCCTCTGGAGTAGGGGTATGTGTTTCTAGCCAAGCATCATCTTTGCTGGGTCTTAGGAGATGTCTTCTAGGATATGTGTATCTTCCAATTGCCTTCACAACACTATATGTGAAGGAGGAGCTGAGTCTCTGGTACTATATATAAATATATATTTCCTATATGCCTCACTTTGATTTATATTTAATAATCATTACCATTATTTTAGATGAAAAATTTAGGTTGAAGAACTGTTCCTTTAAAAGGGAACTTTATCCTTGTGGCTCTATGATTTGTATATACTCTAGGTTAAAAAAAGAGGCAAATTGGGATAATTTAATTAGTTGTAAATCTTTCTGGTACTAATTATTGCTGTTCAGTTGGAAAAATCCAAACAATTTCAGTATCCAATTGCAAGCTACTATAACCAAAATCCAGCTAGTCAGATACATTAGGCTTTTCATACTTTATTTTTTATAATATATTTGGAACTATGTTTTCTATTGTTTGTTACAAAAAGATCTGCTGTAACTCTGGTTTCTTTTCCTTAAATCACTGCTGGTTCTGGACATTGTCTACTACATTTTTTCACCTATTTAATTACTTTATTTTAAGGCTTTTGAGGAATCAGCTTAGCAGATGTACATGGATTGCATTAGAATTACATCTATTGCATGAATATATGACCTCCTTGGGACAGAAGGAGAGAGTTGAAGAATAGTTGTTTATTCTTGTTGAACTGACCTCGTAGCTGTGTTTGTAAGATAACTAGAAAGTATTTCGGATATAGTAACACACACACACACACACACACACACGCACACACACGCACAAACACACACAAACACAAACAGAACTCTTGTGTCCTTTCCATAAAGATCCTTCTGAAGCCTTGATGTCATATTTTTCTAGCATCCCAAGTCAGGCTTTGTTAGAATGCTTAGTATTCATCTTTCAAAATAAGTTTCTTTACATAAGAAAAAAAAAACCCTACTAAACTGTATTGAAAGTAAGAAACATGGAAACATGGTTGTGGACAGGGACAAGAGCTTGGTATGTAGCCAAAGCTTGCCTCAAACTTTTGGTAATTCTGCCTCAGCCTAGTGCTGGGATTTCAGGCATGTACCATTTTGCACGGATTAAAATCACTTTTTTCAGCAATGGAACATTGGCTAGGTTTTATGCTAATATCAAGTGGAGCTTTTGATTTTGGTATGTGTGGTGAGTGTGAAGAAAGTAGAAGCCCTCGCAAATTATTCATCTGACACAAATTACACACAGTGTCTGAGCTGGATTTCAAAACCTGAAGGATTATTTCAGTATTATCTATTTAATGATAAGCTTTGAAAACCATACTCGAGGGAAATGTAAGTAGTACTGAACACCCCCATGTATTACTGTGTGCTTGGTGTCGATACTGGTGCATCTTGCACAAAAGTTATCGACAAGGGGCTGGAGAGATGGCTCAGTGGTTAAGAGCATTGCCTATTCTTCCAGAAGACCTGGTTTGAGTCCCAGCACAAAAGTTATCGACAGCTGCAGCGAATATTTGGAGAATTTCCAGTTTCTGCTACTGATTTTTATTTGCTCATTTTAGAAGGGTTATTTAAATTTGTACTTAACACAAACCTAACTACAAATTTCTATTTGTAGAAAAAGAAATAGAACCCTCTCTGACATTAATTTTATTTATTATTATTATTATTATTATTATTATTATTATTATTATTATTATTATTATTTGGCTAGCCATATTAACTTCTTTTACTGGTACGCATGCTAGAGCTAACTATTGTCAGTGCAATTTTCATGAAAGCATGCATACCTACTTTCATTTTATCAAGAGGGAAAAAATTTCCTACATAATAATAAAACACCAAGGTTTTTTTTTCTTTCTTTCTTTTTAACCTCTGAGAACAGTGGTAAAATGCCTTCATCGCCAGAATATTTTAGTCACTCAAACCACGTTTTTCAACTACACTTAAGTTAGCATAGCAATAGAAGCACAATGTTAATAAAATGTTAATGTTAAAAATGGTTAATTTTTTATTTCTATTTTATTATCTTCACTATGTTTAACTGTTACACATTTTTAGCCTATAAAATGTTTTATGGGAAAATAATCCTTGTTTTGGTAGTCGATGGGTAAATTTTCTCCCAACCATTGGAAATTTCTAGCTGAAATTGGAGTCCACAGTGTACCAACCTCAGAAGTCCTCCTGTTTTCCCTCCTTTACAAGTGTGTAATTTGGGCTGGTGACTGGCTTTCTTGTACAACTTTAAAGATCACTCTATATAAACTGCGGTATCTCCCTAGCTACTCCCAGAAAAAAAAACCCACATGTTTAAAGTGAGAAAAAAAAATCTACCTACTCAGAGAGAAGCCAGCTTGTTGAAGACAGAGGTAGGTCAAACCCTCCAAAACAACATGGATCTGTGATTCCTGATTCACTGTGACTTTCACTTTCAATGCCACTAAATCACACTTGGCCAAAGCATCTAGGTCATCAGGGTAGCTGCCGGATAGCAATCATAGCAGCCTGGTTTTGTTTTTAGAATATTTTTCTAGTACTTCTTACCTCACTAAATGTTGCACCTGTCTTTGGGACAGTTGAAGGTTTTCCCCTCTTAGGACCATCTTATCCTGCAGGTGCAGTATTTCTCCAGTTACACACATACACTTTGGTTTTTCAGTTGTGAAATTATACAGAACAAAAACTGTCTCCGTGCAAGATCTTGCTGTGAGATAGTCTGGAACATTTGCTAAATCCTCCCTCAAATAGAATAGGAGGGGGCAAGACACACACAACACATGCCTGATTAAAACTGTTACACACAGGAACAGTGACATTTACTAAAGCAGATTCACGGGGCTCTGAAACAGAAGAACTGGGTTTAAACTCTGTGCACAAACAGCTAACATACGGCACCAGGATGTGCTGAGAGACCCACCCTTAGTGATGGCCAGGACATGGATAGACTGATTCCCTTCTCCATATTTAAGATTCAGTTTTCTTTTACTACAGTTTAGATTTGCCCTAAGGAAAGGATGTGTTCCATAATAGAAATTCATATTGCAATATGGCAGCAACCAGTGCTGTAACTTTAAAAGAAAACAACCACAGCAACAAAAACAAAATCGTAGACCTCACAGGAACAGGGTGTCTTCTGAAATGACAGCATCAGATCTGACAAAAGCCGGGAAGGTCAGCCGGGCACACTGTGACAAGCATTCTTGCCTTCTCCTTGGTATCCTGCAAACCCCAGCAAGGTTTGAGGACCTGCTCATGTTCCCATCTGGGTGACTATAGGTTTGTATTACAAAAGACATTTTTCCCTAACTCTCCCTTCACTAATTCTCTTAAAATACTTACTAGTGGCTTTATTTTTCACTCAACAAATGTTAATAGCCATGGAGACTTACTGGAGATTCACTTAATATTCTAATATGTATTGATAATCATGTGAAACTGTGCTGCATTTTTTTGACTCCCTTAAATCCTTAGAGATGTGCGAGTTAGCGTTCCATTATGGTGAGGAATTTCTGAGAGAATCAGTTCATAAAGAACAGTGGGTTACTTAGGCTCACACTGGGGAAGGTGCAATCTACAGCTATTAGACTGAATGCTTTGAGCCTTTGGTAGCGGCTCCATCAGGCATGCACTATAGGGCAAGGCCACTCCTATCATGGCTATGGCTGAAAAATGAAAGAACAGACCAGTCTTTTTAAGTTTAAATCCCTAAAGAGAGGAAGATTTTCTATTGGCCTTTAACTCAAAGTGTCCCTCATGACAGACCAATCTGGTTCTTTTAATACATGATCCTTTGGGGGATATTTAACTCTAATATAACACGTGGAATATTCATGCACATGATCAATTCCCAAGGGGAAAATCTTTCAACTTTAAATAGTGTACTGGTTCAGAGACAGTATCCAAATAAAAAAAAATCAGAAGTGAAAAAGCAGACATAACAACAGAAACTGAGGAAATACAAAAAAAAAAATCAGATCCTACAGAAGAAGCCTATACTTGACAAAACTGGAAAATCTAGAAGAAACGGGTGATTTTCTAGACAGAGACCAAGTGCCAAAATCCAAAGTTAAATCAGTGTCAGATAAACCATCTAAACAGCCCATAATGCCTAAGGAAATAGAAGCGGGCATTAAAAGTCTCCCAACCAAAAAAAAAAAGCGCAGGACCAGATGGGTTTAATGCAGAGTTCTATCAGACCTTCAGAGAAGACCTAATACCAATACTCTCCAAACTATTTCATAAAATAGAAAGAGAAGGGACACTACCCAATTCATTCTATGAAGCCACAGTTACACCGATACCTAAACCACACAAAAACCCAACAAAGAAAGAGAACTTCAGACCAGCTTCACTTATGGATATCGATGCAAAATACCCAATAAAAATTCTTGCAAACCGAATCCAAGAACACATCAATACGTACAATAAGAGCACATCAAGACCATGATCAAGTAGGTTTCATCTCAGGGATGCAGGGATGGTTCAGTATACGGAAATCCACGAACATAATCCACTACATAAACAAACTCAAAGCAAAAAATCACATGTTCATCTCATCAAATGCTGAAAAAGCTGTTGACAAAATACAACACTCCTTCATGTACTTTCTTTCTTTCCTTCTTTCTTTCTTTCTTTCTTTCTTTCTTTCTTTCTTTCTTTCTTTCTTTCTTTCTTTCTTTCTTTTTTTGGATATTTTATTTATTTATATTTCAAATGTTATCTGTGTTCCCAGTTCCCCTTCTGTAAACCCCCTATCCCAACCCCTTCCCCCTGCTTCTACCCTTCATGTACTTTCATATCAACATTTCTGACCCTGATTCCTTGTGCTTAGTAAGAGATGTGTATTCCTTTTTTTCTCCCCATGTTCTCATTTGGTTAATATTTCTACATGGTTTTGTTTCACAGGTGTATCTTCTAGGAAAAATAAAAACAATTCATAATTTGTGGAAGTTTCTTGATTACATTTGCTTCATAGTAAAATTTCCTTATTAAGATTGTTACTTTTGAGGGACATCAAAACCCAGATGTCCCTCAACGGAGGAATGGATTCAGAAGATGTGGTATATTTACACAATGGAATACTACTCTGCAATTAAAAACAATGAATTCACGAAATTCCTAGGCAAATGGTCAGAACTTGAAAATATCATCCTTAGTGAGGTAACCCAATCACAAAAGATCACACATGGTATGAAGTCACTGATAAGGGGATATTGACCCAGAATCTCAGAATACCCTAGACACAATCAGCATATCAATAGATTTCTAAAAAGATGGAAGGAGAGACCCCTGGTCCTGGAAAGACTGGATGTAGGGGAACGCCAGGACAGAGTAATGAGAGGGGGTTGAACGGAGAAAAGAGGGAGGGAAGGGGGCTTATGGGACTTTCGGGGAGGGAGGAAACGGGAAAGGGGAAGTGATTTGGAATGTAAATTAAAAAAATAAAATAAAATTAAATTAAAAAAAAAAAGATTGTTACTTTTGAATTTTCTATTACTATATCATTTCCTTTCTCCTTATTGCTTTCTAATACACCATGGTAACGTTCTTTCTAATATGGACATATTTGTATATATGTGCATACATATTTTAAAATAAAACATTTGGGCATTTATTTGATTATTTTGTGTTCTAGAGGTGCGGCATGTGGAGGTAACCATGGATTATTTAGCTTAAATTTCTACATCATTTGGATTGAAACCTGTCTAGGGGTTAAATATTGTACCATAGAATACTTACAGTGTCTTAGAAATGACTACCCTCTTCTAAATGTAGATAAAACAATTGGGGTTCAGATCATAGACAATCTTTCCACTCATATCTTCATCCAAGGCTACAGGATAGCTTGTTCTACAAGAAACATTATCATTACATAAATATACAGGATCTAATGTTAGAAAAATTTTGATGTGCAAGGCTGTTCATAATTGCAAGTTGTCTGTTATCTGAAGCTCATGGCATTCTTGAATTTACTCAATAGATAGATACAATTTCTTCTTTAAGAAGAAATGTGTGGAATTGAATCTACTGGTAGAAAAGTCTGTTTTCCAATATAACGACTGAGGAAGGGTGTTGGTGGGAGGAGCTTTCGGGAGATGCTGTGGAAGGATGTGCAGTTTTCCATTGTATAGTAAGACTAACTCTCATTCACTGCAGTGTGCTCTAATTCCCAGTGAATTGTGTAAAAAGACATGTAGGAGAAATTCCCAGCTGTAGTGCCTGCAAATACTGAATGACCAGAGACAAGCGATCAGTAACAAGAGCTGGGTCTATCACTTTGAATTAAAGCGTGTAGCAGAAAAAGGATCATTGCCTACCAGTGCATTTTCACTTCCGAGACTTCATGTGTGCCACACCTGATGCTATGAGGAACTGAGTAAGAAACGATTTTTAATAAACTTTTAGCTTTGAAGGCCAATGTTTCTAGCTTCATAATATGTTTTTTGCATGGAATATACTCCATTCTACATATACGAATCTATATATGTAGTGATACGAAATCCATGTGCGTGCATACATGTGTGTGTCTGTATGTATGTTTCTCAATTTGTGTATGCATGTGTCTCTGTGTGTGATGCATGTGTTTATGTATGTGGTGTGTGTGTGTGTGTGTGTGTGTGTGTGTGTGTAAAAGTTGATAGTGAACACAGGCTTTACTGGTTTTCTCCTCAAGAGCACATATCCCTCTCACCATACTTCTTAATTTTGCTCCTTTAGAATAAAATCAGGCCATTGTGTTGGTCAGATAGAAAAAGAATGAGCTCATCTTTGTTTTGTTAGGGAGTATAAATTATTTAAAAAGTGCAAGTAGTAAAGACATTAAGAATTAAAATGGCCCCGAGAAGAGTTAGGTGAATTGGAATTGTGGGAGTGTTCCCTGGGTTCTGAGTTTGAATTTCAGTAAAAGTGACAGGGTCTGGCTGTTGGTTCTTTCAACATTTTTTAAAGTGAGAGACAGTAGTTGGCACCTTAGTCTGAATTAGAGGCAGGAATCTATGTAAACTTTAGGTATCTGGACAATGTATTTTTTTTTATTCTTTTCCTAAGGTGGACTTATTTGTGCAGTCCACAGCTCAGTCAAAATGTATATGTTACTGCATATATGTAATGACTTAATAGCTGATAGTTCAGTACTAGTAAAAGAAAGGATTGTTTGTGCATTGTACTTTTACACCTTTGTTTCCCAAAGATAGTTTTAGCGTGCTGGTGTAGACAAGAGCCACAAAAGGCTCATGAGTGGCACTTCTGTAGCCTTACCTTGTTAAACAGTTTGCTTGCACTATAAGGTCCACTCCTATGGTCACTTGATCTTTGACAAAGGAGCTAAAACCATCCAGTGGAAAAAAGATAGCCTTTTCAACAAATGGTGCTGGCTCAACTGGAGGTCAACATGCAGAAGAATGCAAATTGGCCCATTCTTATCTCCTTGTACTAAGCTCAATTCCAAGTGGATCAAGGATCTCCACATAAAACCAGACACACTGAAACTAATAGAAAGGAAACTAGGGAAGAACCTTGAACATATGGGCACAGGGGAGAATTTCCTGAATAGAACTCCAATAGCTTATGCTCTAAGATCAAGAATTGACAAATGGGACCTCATTAAATTACAAAGTTTTGCAAGGCAAAAGACACTATCAAAAAGACAAAGCGGCAACCAACTAACTGGGAAATGATCTTTACCAACCTTACATCCGACAGAGGGCTAATATCCAATATACACAAAGAACTCAAGAAGTTAAACTTCAGAGAGGCAAGTAACCCTATTAAAAATGGGGTACAGAGCTAAACAAAGAGTTCTCACCTGAAGAATATCTAATGGCTGAGAAGCACCCAAAGAGATGTTCATCATCCTTAGTCATTAGGGAAATGCAAATCAAAACAACCCTGAGATTCTATCTCACACCAGTCAGGATGGCTAAGATCAAAAACACAGGAGACAGCAGTTGTTGGCGAGGATGTGGAGAAAGAGGAACACTCCTCCACTGCTGGTGGAATTGCAAGCTGGTACAACCACTCTGGAAAGCAGTCTGGCGGTTCCTCAGAAAACTGGGCATGACACTCCCGGAGGATCAGGCTATACCACTCCTGGGCATATACCCAGAGGCTCTACCTGCATGCAATAAGGACACATGCTCCACTGTGTTCATAGCAGCCTTATTTATAATAGCCAGAAGCTGGAAAGAACCCAGATGTCCCTCAACGGAGGAATGGATTCAGAAGATGTGGTATATCTACACAATGGAATACTACTCTGCAATTAAAAACAATGAATTCACGAAATTCCTAGGCAAATGGTCAGAACTTGAAAATATCATCCTTAGTGAGGTAATCCAATCACAAAAGAACACACATGGTATGCAGTCACTGATAAGGGGATATTAACCCAGAATCTCGGAATACCCTAGACACAATTCAAATATCAATAGATTTCTAAGAAGATGGAAGGAGAGACCCCTGGTCCTGGAAAGACTGGATGTAGGGGAACGCCAGGACAGAGTAACGAGAGGGGGTTGAATGGAGAAAAGAGGGAGGGAAGGGGGCTTATGGGACTTTCGGGGAGGGAGTTAATGGGAAAGGGGAAATGATTTGGAATGTAAATAAAAAAAAACTTAGAAAATAAAAAAAAAAAGGTCCACCTCAACAGAAGCTTACTGAGAACTCAGGATTCCTAACATAACCTTCAAAGTTCTTGAGTGCTATATAGCTATCCTAGTGGCCACTCTTAAGTTATCCCAAAATAAAATAGTTATTTGAGGCAAAAACTGACCTTACATTAGTTCTCTTTTTACTTTTATCTTCATTTGAACACGTTCAAAAATTACTGATTCTTCTTTTGAAGAATATTCCTTCGTGCTTTAAAAGACAATTTGAAAAACAGGACAGTTCAAACAAAATGCATATTTGTCAGCTATTGTCATACTCTGCAGCTCATGGTGTACACAGCTTCCGGCACTGCAAGAAAACAGACAAAATTTAAAATATTTGAAAACTATCAACTTCTATTGGCCTTCCTACCCTGTTTTGAAGAAGAAGGCTGATGAAAATTCCATCACTTGATTACCCTCCAAACATATTTTGAAGTGTGTTTGGTTTTAATTTGTTTCTTTTTGATAGACTATGTGGCTAAGGTTACTGTTTGTTTTATTAATCACTTTTTCTCCTTCAGTACAATAAATCTATATAGTTATTCTATGTGAATCAAGCATTAAGAAAATAGGGTATTTGTAAAAGTGAAAAACATGAAAATAATAGCAGATGGAGTTTCTGCTACAAAGCAGTTCCCAATAGCTTCCAGCTCAGACAGTTGGGTCCTCAAGATATATATAGTGAAAGATTGTGTGAACTTTCCTAAGTGAGGATTAATTGTAATGCAATAGAAAAGTTTTCATCAGAAATCAGACAATGCCTCAAAAAAAAAAAAACCTTAAATTAATAAGCCACGCCTCCCTTTTCACACTTTCCTAGTTTTTCTTGGAAACACACTCCACATATTTCAGGAATGATTTCAACAGAACAGTTTCAGCTCCTGAAGAGTCAGCGTGCACTGATCACAAGATTAGCTCATGAGGGCAATGTATCTACGGTGATGCTTGGAGATGACCACACAGGCGGGCAGGGGCGGGACTCCGTGCAGAGAATTCTGAAGAAAGATTTAAAGTTCCTAAAGGATTAATACCATGTGAGAGAAGGTAAGCATAATGCTGGAGTATCAGGGAAATAAAGCAAACTATCAGCTGGGCAGTGGTAGCGCTGGCCTTTAGTCCCAGTTTTCCAGAGGTAGAGACAGGTGAATGTCTTCACTTTGAGGACAGTTGTGGTCTACAGAGCAAGTTCCAGGACAGCAAGGGCTATAACAAAGAAACTCAATTTTGCAAAACCCAAATAAATAAATAAACAAATCCAAATGAAATAAAAATACAGATAAAAATCTATCATCTATCTGTCTGTCTGTCTGTCTGTAGAAATGGACTTTGCCACATTGGTATGGACCATTTCAATTTATCAAAACTACTACTGTTCACACCCTCAGTTCTGTGATCTGACTGACTTGGCTATGCAGTGTAAGTTTTCCGCTCTGCCTTTTCTAGAACCACAGCTTAAACCTTTCACTGTCCCACTTATTTTTATGTATATGTTTGCATTCATACGACTGGCATCTCTAGGGTAGAAGTCAGCTGACTTTTTCTGGAATCACTCAAACAGTAGGAGCTTCTGCTGTCTACTGGCAGTTGCAGTTACTCAGCTCTGCCACTGTGGGAAGAAAGCACCTATCTGCAAGGTGACCAGGAGTGGATGTGCCTTAAGATTCCTGTTGCCTTAGCTGAACTGTGCGAATATGAAAATGGATATACGGAGAGAGGATTTGCTCCAGATCATCTCCTCAGCAGCTGTTGGTCTTGGGGGCACTTCTATCATAATGTTGACCCTGCCTGTAGAGTAGATTCCATCAGCTCCTGTGAGTCACAGACCCCTGTCTGGGAGGAATTTGATGAGTTCTTGTACCATTTGCAGGTTCAGATATAGGTAGGAAGTACAGTCTCTGTTCTTCCTCATTGTCTCACCTATAAAGTCAACATTGACCTTCACCTCTGCCATGGGCAGGTAAAGTTTGATGTGTTGGAGGGGATGACACGGAGTCCATAAGCTGGAACTGTATTGTCAAAATTGATACTAGGTAATTCATGGGTATTTCTTTTACTTTCCAAATAAATGAAATATCATCGTATTGGTGTGGAGATTTTACTAGTTTCAACATTAATATTGCTCGTAATGTAAACAATTTTTTGGATCTTACACTATAACTCCCCTCGTCCCTGTCCCCTGGTGCACAAGATCTTGTTGAGCTGCTGGAAATGGGGTCTTGCCTCTCTCCTGGGTGTATTTTCACTGTTCTTCCCAGGTCTGGAGTTCTTTCTTACATCTTCCTGTGACTTCAGAGCTTCACTCAGGAGCTGACATACCCCAGAGCACTCTTCTTATTGAGCCAGGTAGCTAGGGCAAGGGTGAGAAGGATGGCGTTACCATCTTAGTGAAGACTGGATAACTTGAGGTTAACAGTAAAAGGAAGCTCCATTACCTGGATTTCATGATGATTTCATTTTAATGATAATTCTGTTTCCAGATTGCGGTTTTTAAATCCTAAAGTCAAAGTGCTGCTCTGATTCACTGGCCATGTCTAAGACTGGCAATGCTGATCCTTCTCTGTGGAGCATTTGGAAGGAGGACACCCAAGCAATAGTGCTCACCTATTCCAAAATGAATGCGTGCAGACTGCTTCCTGTATGTGTGAGGAGAGGGCCCCATGCATTGAGGCCAGGTCAGAAACCCTGCTGCAGTCTAGGCAGCAGAGGCTAGACCATCAGGACAGGGAATATTAAATGGAGAAAATTCTCAGAGACTGAGAATAGCAGCCTCACTTTCAAATGGGTTACTGTATTAGTCTGGGTTCTCTAGAGTCACAGAACATATGGGTAGTCTCTATATAGCTGGGGAATTTGTTGATGACTTACAGTCCGTAGTCCAACTCCCCAACAATGGTCAGCGGCAGCTGTGGATGGAAATACAAAGATCTAACAGTTGCTCAGTCCCACAAGGCAAGCAGGTAAAGAGGAGTGAGTGAGTCTTCCTTCTTCCAATGTCCTTATGTAGGTCTCCAGCAGAGGGTGTGGCCCAGATTAAAGGTGTATGCCACTGTGCCCTTAATCCCAGATGACCTTGAACTCAAGAGATCTCCTTGTCTTAATCTTCTGGAATTCATAGCCCCTATGCTTCAAGATCTCCATGTCAAGATCCAGGTCAGAAACTTGTATCTCTGAGCCTCCTAATTAGGATCACAGGTGAGCCTTACAATTCTGAATTGTAGTTCATTCCAGATATAGTCAAGTTGACATCCAAGAATAGCCACTACCATTACCCTGGTGGACTTTTCACAAAGATTATGATCACTACAAAACCAGCCTAATGTCCTGGGTGAATTAGTCTTCAGGAAGGCAACAGCTTACCAAAAATAACAAGGAGTCTAACTTGTTGATGTCAAAACTAGTTTGAAGATTTAATATCAGGAAGATGATTTAGTCTCATTGTGCTTAGTTTTGTCATGATTACAATAGTGATACGAAAAGTAATCAGGTTCACACAGTAGGTTATTGAAGAGGTAAATGAGATAATATAGGTTGGGCATTTAGAACACCTAAAATATCATTTGGAGTCACACAGTGTAGGTTTTTAATACTGCCTAGCACAATTACTAGCTATAAAATAATAGGAATAAATATCCTCTTCTTCATCATGAGGGGAAATATAACCTGTTATGTAGAATGGCTGCAGGAATTCATTCAGAAAAGTGTAGACCATCTTCTAATTTATGCTTTCTACTCAATATACAGTAGTATTTACTATCATCCTCTGGAGAGAAATACCTGATATTAAGTGACCAGCTGCTTCTAAGAAGAATGTGTGTGTGTTTGTGTGTGTATATGTGTGTGTCTATGCATAGAAGTAAAACATCTCTATGACATATCGCTTATTTAAATTATTGATTGTATTCTAGATAAATATTGTAAAATACCACCACCAATTAGACACTGCTAAGTGTGTTTTTTGGACAAAGCTAAGAAACATTGGAAAGGGTGTTTGGAACTGTCCTTTGAAGACCCACTCTCTGGGCTCGAGACACAAAGCTCAACAGTTAAGTGCTTGCTACTCTTCCAGAGGAGCTGAGTTTGATTAACAGTGCCCATGCTGGATAACTCACAGTCACATAGAACTCCAGCACCAGGAGCCTCCTGGCAGCTACACACATGTGGCATACGTACTCATGTGCTCAAGCACACGTATGTGTGTCATTATGCACACATAAAAGCAGAGAGAGAGAGAGAGAGAGAGAGAGACAGAGAGAGAGAGAGAGAGAGAGAGAGAGAAGATTGAAGACCCAATACCTGTGAATTTTTAAATCTTACAGGTAGAAATTTGTAATAAATCCACAGACTTTTCAGAAAGTACTTGCCTATCACAGGTGAATATCTAGCTTGTACTCTTGTAGAAAGATACAGTTTAGGTCAGAGCTCCTTTTGGCATTAACTACAAAAACATGGAAATCTGAATCGGTTTCACGCAGAGGATTTCTGGGTAAAAGAAATGTCCCCATTCTGGCACTTTTCTATGCACCCTCCTGTCTTTGTCTAAGTGCTTTTAATAGGAAGCCAATCTTAGGTCAGGGAGTGACACGGCTGAGTTCTGGAGTCCTGCGTTCAAGCTCTAGCTTTCCAGAGCATCAGTTGGGCATCAGTTGGGCTGTAGGACAGCCTGATGATTGTCTCTGTGCTTAGAGCCTCCAAACCTCTCAGTACTGTTAGGCTTTCCCCATCTTCTCTGCCTCATGCTCACCTTTCTCATCGATAGGACTCATCATACAACTCATATTAGACAGCAGCAGACCCATTCACTAGTTTGTTTTCTAAAGCTCTTGAGTAGCTACTACAAAATTTTCACAAGATTTTGGGAAGGAATGGGAGAAAAGATACTTTATAACAATAATTTGTGAAAGAAAAAAACCTCATATTCCAGTCAGAATTTGGAGTTGAGAATTCTTCTCCCAGTCTACTGATATCTTTTTCATAGTTTAGTCAACCTAAAACAAAATAAATGCTGTTCCCTATTGTGGGTGCACAGGCTATGAACCCCAGTTGAAGGGATGGTTCAGGGAGAGCCAGCCTTCGTTGGGTTATTAAGGAATTGCTTCTGTGGTGTGTGCACTCCCAGGAGAGATCGTCTATTTTTGTTTAGTCATAGTGTCTGGTTACAAGCCGCTGTGACTTCTTTCTGATTGACTGAAATGTCATGGTGCCTGGTACTTCTCAAAAGGCCTAGATTTTCAACTAATTCATCATTTCTCTTCTCCAGTGAAGACTTTGAAAACATAGCCACTAAATCTAGGCAATTATCTGGTATTCATAAACAAGTAAGTAGGAAATAAAATTTCAGTAAACTCTGAGTCTTCATGGTTTATAAGACCATCACAATAGTTAATATAAACTGGCATATAAACTGTCATGTTACAAACAACAGAATAATTATTCAAATTACTATCTATCCATCTATCTATCTATCTATCTATCTATCTATCTATCTATCTATCTATCTATCTATCTATCTGGACAGGGTTTCTCTGTGTAGTCCTGGCTGTCCTGGAACTTGGTTTGTAGTAGACCAGACTGGCCTCGAGCTCAGAGAAATCCACCTGCCTCTGCTTCCTGAGCACTGGGATTAAAGACATGCTAAATTAGTTATTGAAATGAGTGACTATGATATGCTAGATAATTATTCTAATATATTTGGGACCGATTCTAAAGATGAGATATGATCTGACAGGATATGAGCCTCAGCTGATCAGGAGTGAACTACTAACCGAAAAATGTAGATGAGTTTGACTGAAGTCAGGAGTGCTCATTAGATGAAGCAGTGAGACAGAGAGAAGGGAAGGGATAGATGTTTCAAATTGGGAACATATACAATTAATTTTCTTCTTCCTGGCCGCTGACTGAACATGGAGTAGCTGCCCAGCGAAGTTGTGAGTCTTTTCCCGTAAGGAAAACCAAGTCAAGAGTGTCTACTCACTAGAGGTTTAACACTGGGTAAAGAAACTAAGTAGATGTTTTCAAAGAATGCTCTACCTCTGAGCTGTGATGAGCCAGTCCATGCAGTGTGTGAATGCTATGGCAGTACAAAGGGTTTTGTAGTCACAGGTCACTTCCCAGGATCAGGCCCATCGAGTTTAGAGGTACATAAGTGGTGCAATGCCTTTTTATAAGGAAAAGTATGAGGAATTTTCAAACTCGACTTCTTCCCAAGTCTCACATAAAGTAAACTAGGTGGAAAATCAGAACTTAACTTCCAGACAGATTTTAGTGTTACACACCCCAGAGGGAAATCTGAATCACTAAGAAAAGACGCACACTTAAGGTCTTTGTATTTGTCAGAAACCATGGAATAAAGAAGCAAACAAGCTCTCGGTGGGTAGTGTAGCTCATTGGTGGAGTGTTTGTCTAACATCAACAGAGCCCCAGCCTCGATTCCCAGCACTGGAAACACAGCAGGAGAAAATCAATTAAACAAACAAACAAATAAAACACATACCATTTCTGTTTACAGATGGCATATATTTTACACAATAGGGCATGGATGGTACCCTCTGGGAGTCAGTTCCTTACTTAACTAAATGTAAATAAATAAATATCTTCTGGAACATTCTCACCTTCAAGAGTCTGCTGGCAGTAAATGAGATATGGCTCTATTGTGCGCTGTAGGAGTGGAGGGCACGCGGTACTTATGGTGTCTGTATGTATGGAGTCAAGGGCCTGTGGTTTATGGTGTCTGTTGGCAAAAGCAGGAAGGTGGGAAGGAAGGAAGGAAGGAAGGAAGGAAAAGGGAAAGAAGGAAAAAAGAAAGAAAGAAAGAAAGAAACTAAGAAAGAAACAGGAATAAAGAAACAAAGAAAATAATAAAGAAACAAAGAAAGGAAGAAAGGAAGGAAGGAAGAAAAAATGCACCTTTACTTAGGAGACTTTTTCCAAGTTAGTTCATATAAACAAATCAAACAAAATTCCAAAGTTCCATTTGTAATGCTATTTGGCTCATTTGCACAGTTGAACTTAGTTGAACCAGAAACAATGTTGTGACTAGAATACCCTTTCTCTTTTCTCCTGAGTTTCAGCTTTAATTCTATGATCCCTTGATTTGCTTATTCTATAAAATTCACAGGTGCCTTGAATCACGATTTCCACCAAGTCACCCTCCATTTTATGAAACAGTTAACAAATTGGAGATCCTGAGTTCCCATTAGAGACTTGTGAAAATATCAGAAATCTGGGGAAAGTGTGGTGACTTTGAGGAAGGTTAATGCATAGTAGTGATCGATAGCATTTATTATCAGCACAATGGCAGCAGCCAATAAATAATTCACACTCCTACAGGCCCACTGATACCTAGCAAAGCCTTGCGTCATCAGTACTATTATTTAAAAGATGGCATGGAAGGCAACATCTGGGAGCCAGTTCCTCATTTAATTAAATTATCATGTAATGAAATCTTCTGTAATGAGATTAATTTTAATTATTCATCAGGGGCTGACATGGGCACAGGTCGCATGAATAATTCATGAGTGCTCTGTCTGTTCCATTTCTAAGAAAGGACCTACTTTACTGCAACGCTTTTATGTTGAGTTCTCACAGTGTGGTCACCCAAGAAGTTGGCTTGATTTTTATTTCAGAGCCTCTGAGAGAAAGTAATTGGCTAGTGATCACAGATTCGCATTCCAAAATACTCAACAATTCTGGACTGAAGCAATTTCCATGTTTTCAAAGCTTGAAAGGTGAGAAAGATAAAAGAATTTTTATACAGTAACGTATGGGATATTTCTAGTTAAAGCACAATAATGTCTCTCTTACAAAGACTCAAAGTGGCAATTGTACCAGCAATTGTACATTGGTATCAGCTTAAATTGTGAAATTAAGTTTGGACATGGATGGTCTGTCAGTAATGGACAGAAAATTGCCCCACTAGGGTAATTCCCCCAACCATGCCTGGTTAAGTTCTTATAGACAAGGCAGGCAGGTGAGCAGATTTGCCTACAATCCTCTGCGGCTTACAAACGCCTTTTAGTATCAACTATGCAACTGCCATCAAGCTTTTCCCCTAATCCGCTGCCCCGTGATCCTGGCTCTGTATACTCATGGGCTTTTTCTTAAACGTTTCTTTTCCTTAAATTACACAGCTAGAAGAAGTCTGAGCCCTGTTCTTTATAACCTTAGAAAATGAAGCTTGGGCTCATGTCAGCAGAAAAACAAGCAACCTGTAGCCGATTATCTCCCCTCTGGCTATAGCTTGTTTGTTGATTACTCATTCTCCTCTATGAAATGTCCTAAGGAGCCCTGCAAATTCTTCCCTGCTTCACCTGTACATCTGTCTGCACAGATTCCTCCCCAACTGTATCTTCATGTATCCCCTCACCCCTTCACCTTGCTCCCTCTCACCCTCCCCCCTTCACCTGACTGATATCCATGTGTCCTTGGAATACTATTTTAGTCACTTGAAGGAGCTGTGTTTTTATCCATTAAGTCTTCTGTCATTTTTCAAACGTCTGTGATCATGCTTCAGATCTTAGCTGGGGGTCGCTTCCTCCCAGACACCTTCCCAGAATCCTCACAGAGAATTTTTTCCCTTGATACAGTCTCTGGTGGCATCTTCTTGAGTCCATAGAGTATATATGTTCAATTATATTAGACCTCCCATAATCGCAGTGGCTTTTTCTATCTTTTCTGTAATTTACTCATATATTAACTCGATGGTGGTTTTCTGTGATGTCTAGTTTCTCATTCCCATGGAAGCTTTGAAAGGGCAAAGGCATGTTGGAAACCCAGCACAATGCTGAGGATGTGTTACCGATGGTGGTCTGACCAAGGAATACTTACAACAGAGAGGGGGTCTTAGTCCCCCTTAGTCTGTCACACACTAGAACAGGATCAATAACCTGAGAGGCCTTTTTATTAATAAGAAATTTTGAAATAGGGGAGCTGAATCCATTTATGGGTTTGACCCAGAGTGGATTTAAACACTAGAAGAGTAAAAATAGATGAATAAAACAGTTTCCTTTAATTCTGAATAGCGGTCATTCTAATGTCTAGAAAATGACAGAAGTAGACAACAAGCGACAGAGATACAAGTCCTGCGCAATTATCTTTAAATGGTTGCTTAATTGAAGGCATTAAATATTTTATTTATTTAGTCAATTTGTTTACCGAAAGCACTGTGTGAAAACTAAGGTGTAGCTAGCCCTCTGTAGTTTTTTTCTTCTTTATGACCTGTGTTAGCAAGAACACTTTTCTTAGTATATTCAATAGCATTGTTGCACAGATAAAGGAGAGTTGTACTCACATCACAATCCAAACATCTTATTTTGTGGAAGTATAGATTCTGAGTGTTCTACTGCATAAAACTACAGCAATTCAGATAAGTGCCCGGACATAATGCTTCACACCTAAAATAATAGCCCTAGAAGGCTGTGATAGGAGTCTTTCCACAAGTTCAAAGCCAGTCTGGGCTAAAAAGAAGTTTCAGACTAGCCTGAGCTACGATGTACAAACCTGTATCAAAAAGTAAACAAACAAAATCCATACAATCAAGCTAATCTTGCTTTCTGGAAAAAAAAATCACTCTGTTGTTAAGAATCTTAGTGATGGGTTATCCTGGGGTGATGACTCACACCTTTAATCCCAGGACTTGGGAGGCAGAGGCAGGCAGATCTCTGTGATTTAGAGGCCAGCCTAGTCTAGAGTAAGTTCCAGGGCAGTCAGGGTTACACATAGAAACCCTGGCCCAATAAAATAAAATAAAATAAAATAAAATAAACAAATTAAAAGAAAAACAAAAAGGTAACATTTATTATATAATATATATACATATATATATATAGTGTGTGTGTGTGTGTGTGTGTGTGTTTGTGTGTGTGTGTGTGTTTGTGTGTGTGTGTCTTGAAATGTTTCTGCTTCAGTTAACTACTATTGGACTCAATAATTAGTTTTCAAAGAGTTTAACTGCTAGTTTATATGTTTGTTACTTGGTTGATTTTTTTTGTACATATTTGATTTTTCCCATTCTACACTTGTACTTCTATCCTACACTTGATTTTATTCACTATGTAATCTGTTTACTTATCAGTCACCCCAAAGTATGCTAGAAACTGTGTCTTGTAGGTCCATACACACTCACACACACACACACACATACACACACACACACACACACACACACAAACTCTCTCCTTTTGATAGGCAAAATTCTACTCCAAAACATTGAGCCTTAAGGTTCTCTAGCCCAATGTACTAGTTCAGCCAGCCCCAATCAGTTGGTATGTGGGGAAATATTATTCCTAAACAGTTTTATGGTGTAAAACATATAAGACAGCATACATTTGAGCTTATAGATGCATATGCTAAACTCACAGCATCTTCTATTCTGATTGCACAAGACTGAATTGTCTCTGATGTGCTTCAAGGAGACATGGAGACCGACTTCATGTAATAATGGCCTCGCATTCCTCATGTATACAAAAATTGATCCACGCTTTAATGGAACATTTCTTTCAACGGAATTGATTCCTGTGCACATTGGTAGCAAAGTCCCACCTTCAAGGCAGAAACTGTGTTGGGCATGTCCTCGGGGGTTATCTGGAAATCATGTTAGCCTACCTGAATGTATTTTTCTGTTGATCACCATCCAGTTGGCATGTGTCACTGGGGCTGACCATTTTAGAACAAACTAGAAGTTGTATTGTGTTTCAGTAGTTTTCCTACATGAGGGTGACTGTGCTTGCCAATCCACCTATCTGATCTTGCCCAGTGAGGACAAAGCTGAACCAAAACTTACTACTCATCACTAAGGTCTTCATAAAATAAATGCTTCTCTTTCATGTTCATTCTGTTAAAACCATCTTAGGTATTCCAAGGGTCTTAGTGAGTATACTATAAATATTACAGGAGGTTCCTATTTAAACTATCTTGTGGTCTGTTTCTATTTTGTTTGAGAATTTGCTTTATTGTTGAAATGTTGTAATATAGACAGCAAACGAGTCACATGTTGCTCAGTCGATAAGTAATATGCTTTAGCTACACGGGGCTTGAGAATGCCATCCAAGTTCTGATTGTTCCTTTAAATACAATTGCAATAGTTCTGTGCATTGCTATAATGCAGAGTTAAAGTGCCATATTTTACCAAAAAAAAAAAGAGAGGAAAGGAAAGTTATGTTTAGAGACGGATGAAGACTTGGTAGGACCTTTGTCCATTCTTGTGTTAAGTTCTTCTGTCCCCACTGTCTTGAATGACCACAAAACTAAAAACAAACAAACAAAAAGCAAAACAAAATCAAAACCAAAACAAACAAAAAATAACATATAAGTGAAACACTCAGTGTGCTTTCATGTGCCTTGGGATATGTTTCTGCATTAGCTAATTATCACTGGGCTCAGCAATCCATTTTCAAGACTTTGCTTGATAGTTTACATGTTTTTCTGTTGATTGGTTGATTTTTATTTTTGTACATTTTCCCCCAAGTACTTCCATCCTACATTTGACACTGCTTACTCTGCATTCTGCCTATTTATCAGTCACCCTACTGTGTGCTAGTAACCATGCCTGGTAAACAAGCAAATGATTCTATTCTTGTGTCCAGGCAAAATAGGAAGGAGCATGCCAAATTAGACATCCAACTGAAGTAAGTTCTGCAATGTTAGGTAAACAATGTTTCTCTGAGGGAATATTTGAGAGAAGACGGTGACTGGTGGGTAGAGCAAGGGGAGGAAGATTGTACGTAGCATATGGACTTCATAGGGGTAGCAGGAAGTGTTGGTAGCAGGAAGCATTACCACCCTGAGACAGTGTGACAGGCTGTCCAGCTCAGTGGGGACCTTGAAAGAGGCACCTTCCAGCCTCCATACAAAGTCTTTAAAGTTCTGAAGCCAGTGTACTAGAGTAAGATTTATGTCAGACAAGGTGAACTGGGCTGCTTCATAGTGCAAAAGATAGCAATGTTAATGCAGGATACAATATGACCATCATGGTTGATTGTAACAAGAGGAAGAGGCTCATATCTGTAAATGGGTGAAGATGCTCACGGATAGGGTACCGTGCTCACCAGCTTCTGCCAGCATGAAGATGTCTGAGAGAAGCTGAGTATAGACAGAAGGAGGGTTTCATAGCTTACAGCTTTAGAAGTTTCAATGATCATTAGGCCCTGCCATGACAGGAACGTTGGCACATTGAAAGTGCTCAACCCGTACCTAAAAGTGAAAGTGAGGGAGATGCTGAGGTCTTTTCTCACCTTCAGTAGCATGCTGCCAATTGTTCAAGGTCATCCAGGGAGGCCTCACCTTGTAAAGGCTCCACTAACTCCCGATGTCACCAAGCTGGGGACCAGATATTTACAGACATTAGACAGACACATGAGGTTTGAACTACAGCAGGTAGAGTAGAGGAAACATTTTTTAATCTAAAAATGTCATTCATTCTAAATAGAGGAAAATGGGTCCCATAGGATAACAGATGACATTAATAGGCAAAACTATTAAATAAATATTTATTGGAGAGTTCTCATTGGTTCTTATGTTGCCAAAATTTTACACTGAATACTACTTCCTAATGAGAAAGTTAAATAACGTAACTTTTGCATGTAAAGATCTGAAGTCACCCTTTTAACCCAGGTATTAATCTTTGCAACTAAATTTACAAATAATGAGAAAACCTGGAGTGGCCATCTTGTGATGTAACATGATATGAAATGCCAAACCTCACATGCAAAATATTTATGTGGAAAAGTGAAAAGTCTATCTAACCTGTGCATTACCCATCCTTAGACTAAATTCTGAGTTAATAGAGGATATAAAAAAATGGAGAGTTAATTAAATAACACCAGAAAACTTGACAAGAATGGGTGCTTGTCCTAGATGTCTCTAATGTTTGGCATCACAGATGAAAAGCTGAAGAAGCCATTCAATATTAAAAGGAACTGGAGAAATATAATAGTAAAATGTCTTGTGAAAATCTTGACTATACTTTGGGTTTACAAAGTCTTCTTTAGACAGGTGGGAGTAGCTGGTGAATACTAGCTAGTTTTCACATTTTAGATAATGAGCCTATTCTTGTGGGGTGGTGTGTTGGGAAAAGATGAAACATGATGTATGCAGCTTGCTTCCAAATGATTTAACAACAATGATAATGACGTAATAGAAAACAAGATATGCCTGTGTTTGCTGCACTAGCCTCTTAATAATTTCTCTCATGATAGTTTTTGTAACAAAACAGAGGATATGGGGCAGCTGGCTAGCTCCTGGACACTGTTCACAATTGGTGGCCTTGGGTGAACTCCAGTGACTTTACCAACTCCTCAAGTCATTCTGTTCTAGAACCTTCAATTTGTCTAGGTGTTGAGGACACGTACTAATGTCCGTAGTATAAATATGATGTGTGGTAACTCTGAGACTGTGTGGTCATCCAGTGGTAGCCAGCTGATTGCAGTGTGTGCCTCTTGAAATAACCTAGAACAAAAAGGCTCTGGAGCACCTTCGAGGAGACTGTTCCAATAGCCCTGGTATTTGTTAACTTGATAGCTTTGTACCACGTTCAAGGTGATGAGAGAGAAGGTAGAAGATGTGAGAGATAAATAATTTACAGGAGGTAAGAAATGATCAGGTCTAATATTAGATTGTTAATGGGGTAAGAGAGGGAGGCTGATGAGTGTCTGCTAGGCTTCTGATTTGGATCATTAGAATGTTGCCCAGACCCATAAGTACAGAACTTCTACAGTAGACAAGTTTGGAGAAAGACAGCTTTGGTTTTAGATATCGCAGGTCCTGACATATTTAGGCAAATAGAAATGTGTCAGCTGATCATGGTGAGTAATGAACAGTTTTATCCAAAAAAAAAAAGTAGAATTATGATGTCTTTTTTGTCATCAAACAGCTCTGACTTGGTGTCTTGCTAGTCATGAATTAAAGGCAACGATTCCATTTTTGTTTCTTCAATGGTAGGGATTGAAAGTAGGGCCTGACACAAGCCAGGCAAAGGTGCCATCCCCCATTCCTTATTTATTTATTTATTTATTTATAATAAGACACCATCTCTCTGAGTTTCCTCACCAGCCTCGAGCTTCCCATCATACCACCTTCAGCAACATGCCCCCTCCCTAAAGCTGATATTACAGATCTTTGTAACCACGCACAACTCACAAGGTAGGTCTTTAGTCAGTCACGTACAGGAAGCTCTTTCCTGCACTGTATATTCTCTGTGAAACCTTTACCACATTAAATAGCACGCGAGCTGTTTTTCCAGATTTTTTTTCACCTAAAAGTAATGTTTGTTTGTTCTAAGTCTAGAAAGAGAGCCAATATATTTATACTTTAGAGTATCTAATTACTCACCAAATCATTACTATGATATTCCTACTGTAAGTAATTGATACTTATTATGGAAACTTTTACAAAATTCTAATGAATAAGAAAAACGTCACTTGGAAGGTTAGTAGCACATAACGTAGATCATTTATGCATGTCTCAAGCTCAAGTTACATTACTAACTAGCTTATTTTAAATAGAATGATTACCTTTTAATTATCTATGGGTTCTTTACTGTATCCATTAGATGAGAGGTTTCTGGATGGTTAGCTCAACTTTATCTGAATATTTATGTTTTAAAGGCAATTCTGTTGAGAAGGCACCTACTTAATTAAACTGACAGATGTTACCATAAAGCAAACCTCTTAGTTGTGGTTGTCAGTTTTGTAGCACAATATTCCACCCTGGCTGAAGATGTATTGATCCACTAGATGAGTCATCCTTTGGCTTATTTCCACAGGCCTTGCTACAGATAGTGTTTAAGCCATATTCTACTTGAATCAGCATTCCCAAACAGTTCCTTAACCCACATCATGATAGCTCTCCTTGATGGCATCTAGATGAACTATAGCACAATGATGACAAGGTTAACAATTCTGGTCCTGGCTAAATCTAAACAGTGTTTTGTAAATATATAATGTATACACATTTAAAAAAATGTATTGCAAAAAAATTGTTGTGTATCTTAAACAAACGTCCCTAGGAAGCTTGTGTTTTCCTTGTTCTGTGAAGATGATGTCTCTAGGTCTTATTTGGTTCTTTTACAAGTTGCTTGTTATAGTCACTTTCACTGCTATTAGAGAATTTTATAAGGTGCTGAAATCAATGCTGGAGATGAGGAAAGGTTAAAGAAGCCTTGACTGAGGGAGGGTCTGTGAGGCAGAGGCTCCTGTCTAGAGAGTGGGAATGTGCCAGACAAGTGACAAGGAGCTTCTGGGACATTACTCTGCAAGGGTGACAGGGCATCTTGGGTGTCTAAAGAAGCTGGACAGACAGAGGTGTCTTCTCTCTGAGGCTGGGGCAGAATGTTCAATAGAAGTAAGGACATTGAACAGCTAATCAGTACTCTTTAAATATAGACTTTTGTTGAGAGCTCAATAGGTCGGTTAATAACATCCTCTGAAGGTCTATGTAGGTGTTGATTGGAGACTAAAGTGAATACACATCCTAGGACTCTGGTAGCTAGTAATGAGGCATTGTTCCATCAAGGACACTAACCAAGGATGAGTTAGAGAGGTGTATGAGGATCTATGCAGAAACGAATAAATTTTGAAATCTGTCATAGCTTCAGTTGTCAACTTGACACACCTGGGAAGAGGAGACCTCAACTGAGAACTTTCCTCCTTTAGTCTGTTATGGGATCATGTCTGCTGGGCATGGCCTTGTTTGCTAATTAATATAGGAAGGTTTGAGCTACTGTGGAGGTGTTATCCTTGGGGAGATGGGCCTGCGTTTTATGAGAAAGATTGTGTGAGCAATCTAGAGGAAGAAAGTCATTGCAGTCTCAGTTTCAGCCCTTCAGAACTCTCCAGGTTCATGCCTTGACTTCCTTTGATGATAGGACACAACCTGTAAGCCAAGTAAACACTTCCCTCCCCTAGTTGCTTTTGGACAGTATTATATAACAGCCACAGAAAACAAACTAGGGCAGAGTCTGAGTCTAGAATTGGCAGAGTTTAGCCACCAGTAGGAACAAAGTTAAGGTAGTTGGAAGGATTAAGGGAAAAGGAATTTTTTTTTTTTTTAGTTGTCAGAGATGTTGAAAAATTTCCAATGTTAAGACAAAAGTTGGGATTAATATGTTTGCTGGAGAGATTGTGATTATACATAGAAGAACAGAATGTAAGAGAAAGGAGAGGGTTGTATAATTTCACATCCTTTTATTTGGACCAGTCATATGGATTTAAGAATTATCTTTCTCCCCTTTTCTGCAATGACTGTCAATCAAAGGGTCATGGAAATAAATGTCTGGCCTTGCTGTGGTCAAGGACCGAACCTCCTTATGCCTCCACTATATGATTTACTTGGGTAGGCATTACATTCACAGCTTTATTTTTTAGAATCTTCCTTGGAAGATTGAGTATCTCAAAAATCTCTGTCTGTCTGTCTGTCTGTCTGTCTGTCTGTCTGTCTGTCTCCTCTTTTTCTTTTTATCTGCATTACTATCTCATTCTGGTTCTTTGGGGACACAGTTCTGAAGTTTTAGGATTGCAGGCATAACATACCAGACTCAGTTCAAAAACCTCCTCTTGAAATGTATGTTTAAGATCTTCATTTAACAACTTGAACTCTTATATAGAGTTTATTCTATATCATGTGTAAACATAGGCAACCTAAAGATACAATCTCCTAAGTTTTTCACACCATGATAAGTAATTTCTATTGGAAACCTAGTTCACAAGCAAATTAGGATGTCTGTGTATTCTAGATGCCCCATGTTTAGAGCAGCCCTCACTCCCTGTAACTGTACTTGAATGGTGGCACAGGCTGGCTGTGTTCCTTCTTACACGGCATTGATTCTTTTGAACAGTTATTACACTGCTGCTCTTATCCTTAGGACTCAGAGTAGAAGCCAAGGTCTTTGCTGGCCTGCAGAGTTGACCACAGAGTCTCACCACTTCCACTGGGTCTCAGCATCTGGGTCCTTTTCTTACTCTTCCCTGCCTCTGCATAACTTTTCTGCTGCTCTTAACTATAGCTCCAGAGATGGCACCCATCCTTCCCCTAGTATGCCCACCACTCAAGTACATGTGGAATTACTATATCTCTGATTTTTATATAATCTTACCAGGGTCCACTCCTACCTAGTAAGCAGCACCCAACAGTTTCCCATTTGTTTGATTATGCTTTATCTTGGGATACCTGCAAAGTTCCTGGAACCTGGTGCATACTTACTAAGTGTTCATGGAACAAATAAATGATTGAAAAAGGACAGGTAGATGACTTTAACCCTCATAGTAAATTAAATTATAAAGATAAGCAGAAAAGCCAGGATTTACACTCATGCCTCAGTTTGGTCAAAGCCATCATTCTGTTTTACCTTGTGAACTAATCAGAGACATGTGGATGAAATATCAGTGGAGTCCTTTAAGAAGTGCATTATTACAAGTCCAAGCTGAATTTAGATTTATAGATTTCCAAATGCAAATTGCATAATAAATTGTGGTTTAAATGTATAACATTGAACAGAATTTAGAAAATTCTTTTCTCTGATTTAAACAAAGGACTTTTGCAATAGTTGGATCAAGAAAAAAAATCAACTCACACACAAATAGGCGAGAGCAGGGTTTCTAGATAAGCAAGAGAGAGATTTTCAGTGTTTCTCACCAACTATGTAGCTAATGGGAATGATGGCTTTAAGCCAACTACCACTTAAGGGACGAAAAAAACATCCAACAAGTGAACTGGTGCAGGACAGACAGCAGCCATCGAAATGTGATCCTCCACGGTCTCCCCAAGAGAATGAATAAAGTTTTCAACCTGTACTCTGTAACATGTACTCTCATGAAACCCAGGGTTAATTATACGACAGAATTGGTTTACTGTGATGAAAATCTTCTCAACGATATCTTGAATGGTCATTTGAAGCATGAAGCATGAAGAAGGCAAAAGGAGTCTGCTGCTGTAGCAGCCGTGGTCCTGAGCCCCAAATCCAAATCACAAAGTGAGCTGAAATCGAGACCAGTCTCGATGGGGACCCATAAGTGTTGGTTCTTATCTGGGACAGTGCGAAGTCAGCTGCTGGTATTATACAACAGCTCAGATCATAGGTGATAGGAATCTAAAAGTGCAGTCTAGCCAGGAGGTAAGAAAGGTAGAAAGAAAGAACATACAAAGACCTTCATGTTGTCTGACTCTTTTCAGCATCCAGCCAGGTGGGCTGAATTTCAGGAGGGCTTTATGCATTCACATGAAGGATAGAACCACAGGCTTGTTCATGAGGAACCACCTTAACTTTGGTCACTGCCCAGATAGGAGCATGTGTGAATACATATATTGCTGTTCTCTATTTTAAGATAACATGTTACATATGTAACATATATGGAATATAGGTTATCCTTAGTATTATACACATACATACACACATACATATATATAACATATATGCAATATATATCTTATTCTTAGTATTTTCCTGTGTTTAACTGAACTTAGTAGAAGCATATGTGGGATGTTTCAGGCCCAGTGATTCTTCATAATTTTTACATTTGTCTAGAGCCAACAGTCATCATAGAAGAATTATTGGGGGCTTCTGAAATTTTTGTCTCTTGTACCATAATCCTCAAGCAGGTTGCTATGAAATACAAATACATTGACTGACCTTAATGGTGAAAATTTCTCAGCTCGTCAATGCTGGAGCTTCTTTACAATGACATAGATTCGGGCCTTTGATGTATTTCTTAACAGATCTGTACTGTGAACGTGTAATCTACCTATTCCTGTATTAGTTGCACTGACTGCTGTGATTTTGATAGGAGCTTATATGTAATTCAGCCTATGCATTATATAGAAGGGTACATATGTCATAATTGTGAAAACTGGAACACCAGTGACTGTTCTGAGTTGCTTGATTTATTCTCTTGGTTTTTGCTCTGTGGACAGAAAATACATTGATCTCTGAAGTGCTGTATGAATAGTTCTAAAATGTGTGCAGGACTTTTGGAAAACAAGGGATGGGCTTTCTTTATGAAGAGACGGATATGAGTTCACCTGAAAAAAAAAACAAACAAAAAAAACAACAACAAAAAAAATTGCACGATCGTGAGGAAGGCCAGGGGAGCCAAATCTTCATTAACAGAGACAGGGACCATAAAGGATGCCTAAGTCTACTTTACTGGATGAGACTGTGTGCTCTCTATTTTTTATTGAGATGCTTTTGAAGCAATAGTTTGAATGTATATATTCATTGTACTTGATACGACATTATATGAGAACATTTTCAAACAGATAAATACCCCAGCTTGAGCATGTACCCGGGCCTTCCTCCTCCTTCCCAACTTGCTAATCCTCTCGGTTCTCCTTTTCTACTATCACATACATGACCATATTTGGCTACATAAATCTAGGAACTACATATAAAAGAAACATGTGCTACTTGTCTTTCTTACTCTACTTAATATTATTATCTCCAGTTGTGGCCATTTTCCTGCAAATGGCAGAAATTCATTCTTTATGACTTAAGAGAGTCCATTGTGAGTTTATAGTACATTTTTATACATTCCTTTGTTAGTGGATGCTAGATCGGTTCAATATGTAACTATTTTAGTTATTGCTAATAGTGCTGCAATAGGTATTGATACACACATGCCCCTGTGCTGGCATTTATGTTGATATGCAGTCCTTTATAGCTGTGCTATATAGTAGAGCTATTATGATCTTCCATTCACTTCAGGTCTCTTGGTATACTTTTCTTTCCTAACTTAAATCCTTCTTTAACCTGTGTCCTGAGCGTCAGGCCTGTCTCTTCCTGCATTCTATCTTCAAAGTGTTGTTGGTTTTGTTTTAAAACTCGGCTTTAGCTTATGACTGAGTACCAGAGGCATTCATGGTAATTTCTCAGAGCTTCACCAAAATTCCCAGTTATTCTACTTACCCTATCTCTGCACTTCCTCTACTACTCCTCTTCAAAGCTCTGTTCTCACTCCCTGTCTGATGCCCTTTCTTTAGTAGGCTTAACAGAGACTAATAATAACAAAGAACGCTGTTTACAAAGTGAGTACTGGTTACTATGCTTAAACAGAATAAGAAAACAAAGCAAGAACTCGTGAGGAACCCTTTTTCATTGAGTATTTCCATATTGTTGAAACTATACACATTTCATTATAACTACGTTCTTATGATATGATAGCAAGCAATAATACATTGAGTCTTAGACCTATGCAAAGTTTTGTTTATGAGGAAAACATTTCTCTGAAAATCTTACAATATGATAGGCATTGCCAGTAAGTGTTACTTATTGTTGAGGAAACTGTTGCTTTAGAGATGGTCATCAGATCTGGTTTTTACAAAGATGAATTTTTATTCTCAGAGTAAGAAGTGGGAGCAGGAGAGTCATCATTCAGGGAAAATGGCAATGAAGGTTGTGACCCAGAGCATCATGTTTCCCAAGATGAATCTGTCTTGACCCTATTTAAAAGTTAGTCACAATTATATGTCATGGGCACTGGTCTATAGGTCAGGAGACAAAGCTTGTCTTGAGTGTTCAATCTCCACATTTGAAATATACTTAAATACATCTTAACATGCATTACTTAAAGTATATGTTACAAGACATGCCCACCTTCTATTTACGAAGAGATGGATATTCTCCAGATACTTCTCAATGTCTGAGAATTTGACTTTTACTTTTGTCTGTAACCATCTGTTAGCTATTGTGAGAACAGGGATGAAGATGGGGAGGGGAGGCAGTGGAGTCATATGATGAATTCTGGGTTTCATACCCCAGAGTTCAGCCTCAGGATGTAGATCTGTTTATTGCTCATAGGCTTATATGCAGTGTTTGAGCCAATCCCAAGCCCCTAATCCTTGGCCACTCATAGCTCACCACACCATCACTGTACTCCAATAAAAGCTCTCCCTGATGAGGTTACTTGGGGAGGTGAGGTGGAGCATCTTCACCTGTTAGGACTTCCATAAAGACGGTGGAAACCGCCACTACCCTGGTCTCGACTCCTTTTTGCTGTCTCACTGGTGTTCCAGGAGCCATCTTAGATCTAAAGCCATGTAGGGCAGGGCAGGACTCTTCCGGGAGTCACAGAAGGCTATGATGCCTTGCTCTCCATCCCACGTTTTCCTTCATGAGGTTGACTTCCACATCCCCACACATTACTTTAATTATATTTGTTTGATTCAGATTCCTAGTAGGAATAATAATATATTTGAGTTGATTTCATATGTGCTTTAATATAAGGTGCCGAGCCAGTTAGACAGATTTGCTCTGTCTAAAGGAGATGAAACATGATGCATATACTTTACATATCATAAAGTTAGATATTACATACATGATACATATTTCACCACGACATAAATTTAATTTGTAGCTTACACAAATTATTTTGTGACACATATACTTCTAAGCATGTCTTTTCCTCCACTTAGTCTATCTTCATAGTTTTATTTATTTATATCATGTGTATGATATAACATTATCTGTATAATTTAGTTTTTATATTAAAAAATGGTGAAAGATATAATAACACTTAATGGTATTTATGTAAATAGTTACTTCATATATTGATCGTTAGTTAACAATTACTCAACCAGTTACATATCAATAATTAGTGCATTACCAAAAGCTTCATGAAAAAAATGATGTCATGTATATTTTTGCCTAATCACATACTGTGGTTAGACAGATGACTGCTACTTTAAAAAAACATAGTTTTTTGAAAAGGGATTAGATAGTATTTGAAGCTTTTTAATTATATATTTTTATTTACTCTTGATATCCTGTTTTCATAATTATGTGCTCATAGGACAATTGATCTTAGCTATGTACTTTTAAAGTAAATAATTAGAACTGCACTAAAAATTCATATGTATCAACTCTAATATATCTATATATTATTGTGAGGGATATTGGAAACTAAGAATTAAAGTTTTAGGGCACTCTACAATTATTATTTTAAAAGATTTTTTTTAAGTGTATGGTATAGTGTGTGTGTGTGTGTGTGTGTGTGTCTGCAGGTGCTCACAGAAGCCAGAAGTGGACATTGGATTGCCTGGTGCTGGAGTGAGAAAGACCTGTGAGTCACCCTAAGTGGGTGCTGGAAGCCAAACTCTGGTCCTTTGAAAGAGAAGAACCATTCTTCAGTCTTGATAATTTCTTGCTTGTGAATTCCTATTATCATTCTTAGAAAACAATCATGATTTTCAATTTTTGAAGTATTTCAGTTGCTTTCTACAAAACTATGATCTAAATTTTTTCCTCATAGGTTTTATTTTCTTTATCTTCCTCTCAACATTACCTTGCAAGTGTGTCCAGTTTGCTGCTTTAGAATCAGCATTTGTTTTCCATTATAAATATTCATCTTAGGCCTTATAGCTATTGGCCACATGAAGATTTGCATAAAGTAACCAGACTTCAGGCTCTGAGTTTTAATTTATACCCCCTCATGAGGCCTAGAGCACAAAATTTGCATATGACAGAGAGGAATTTCTTTTTACTTCAGTTCAGCATCCTACGAAATAGATATATTGTTTAATGGAGCTATGTGGCCAAATTATCCTCAAAATATCTTTGGTAACATTATAAAGATGAAGACCCAATTTCTGCTTTGAGAAACTCATTTATCAGAGTGACTTTAAGGGATAAGTACAGTATATAACAGTAAAAACAAATAATAGGTCCCAGAGAGACTCAGTGGGTAAAGTGCTTGTTACAAGCAAGTATGAAGAACCAAGTTAGGATTCCCGACACCCAAGCAAAAACTTATTGTGTGGGAGTGTGTACCTGTGATACCAATACCATAGGAGTAGAAACTGGCATATACTGGAGGTTAGCTGAAAGATTTCCAGATTAAGTGAGACTCCCTATCTCAAAGAAAAGGTGAAAAGTATTAGAGAAGGAGAGAAAGACTCACAATATTGCTGGCCTCTGCACGAGCACACACAAAAGAAATTAAACAAATAATTCTGCATAAAAACAGGATCAGAGAGGATCGTATGCTTGGGATTACTAGAGAACAGGATGTTCCATTACTTTGCATGATATTCTTTAATGCCGTTTTATTCAGCATTTAATGATAGCGTTTAAATCTAAATCCAGATGTTCCTCATGCCAGTTTTCTGTACTTGGCATTTATTCTCCTGTCTTGCTAAATATTTGTATGCTTTTTGTGTAGTTGATATGATCAAAATTTTCTCCCTAGGAATAAATAACATTTATGTTTTAGTTTTGTAAGGTTCTTGAGCAAAATTAATAATTACTTTGTGTCTTTTTTCATATTTCCCCCCTCAGTATGATGATGATTTATTTAACTCATTTAAAAGATGGTGTCTGAGAGATGGGCAGTGGTTAAAAGCATATACTGCTATTCTAGAGAGCATGAGTTCAGTTCCCAGCACCCACATCAGTGTCTCACAACTGCCTGTAACTCCAAGTCAGTGGATCTAAAACTCTCTTCTGGCCTGTGCAGGCATGAACAAATAATCTAGATTATATTTGAGAAAGAAGCCTCCAGGCAATGTTGTGGGCTAAGAGCAAAGAAGCTTTGAGCAGGAACTCGTGCACGCATGCACACACACACACACACACTTTAATACTTTAGTTTAAATAAAAACAAATGTCTTATTATTTTATTAGGCATGGAGTACTCTGATATTTTGTTTTCTATTTTATGGTGTTGAATTCATACCTTGTCATTTGTAGAGCAGTGTGCTGTAAAAGGATTTGCTAGTTTACAGACAAAGAGTGGCAAGCAAGAGTAAAAAAGAAAGGCAGGGGATTGTGGATATAGATCAGTGATAGTGTGCTTGACTATTGTGAATAAGGTCTTGAGATAGCTAGCTAGCTAGATAGCTAGATAGATAGATAGACAGACAGACAGACAGACATACACACATAGATGATGGTAAATAGATGGACAGAAAGATGGTAGATGAATAGATATAGAGATAAATAAATGATAGATAGATAGATAGATAGATAGATAGATAGATAGATAGATAGATAGATAGATAGATGGATAGATGACAGAGAGAAAGAGAGAGAAGAGAAGAGAAGAGAAGAGAAGAGAAGAGAAGAGAAGAGAAGAGAAGAGAAGAGAAGAGAAGAGAAGAGAAGAGAAGAGAAGAGAAGAGAAGAGAAGAGACAGGGGTAGAGAGGCAGAGAGACAGAGAGACAGAGAAATGGAAACCAGAGCGAGCACAATGAATTGAAATAGGAAATGCAATAGAAATTCCTGCAATCAGGAAAGGAAATACCTTCTGGTAGCTTAGTTCAGGGCTGTCACTGAGCTGATGGAGAGAACTATAATGAAGAATGTGGAATAAACATAAGAGACACTATTTGAAAAATCAAATTTAGTGTATAATTACTTGAATTAAAATCCACCTGTTAAGACTATATTTGATATGTGTGGCAAATATATACACTCATGCAACTACTGTAGTAATCAGGCGAAAGAGCACATTCATTATTCCAAAACATTATCCATTCTTTGCATCCAGTTCACCTTTCTTCAAACAATGGTATATCTTATTGTAATTGTAGATTAGTTTTGACTTTCCTAGAACATCTACATGCATCTGGGTGTGCTTTCTTTTGCCTGACTCCTTGCTTTCACCAATATCTTTTGGAGCTACAGTGTATTCTTGTGAGGACCAGTGATTTCTGCATTCATTTGCATAATGTATGTTGTACCAATGTTTATTTATGGTCTTATTTTTCCTGGATGGATAGTGAAGTTATTGGATCATGTGTTTAGAGCGTATTTAGCATTTTAACATCTGCCAAGTTACTTTTCAAAATGGCGTCTACCTTTTTACATCTGTCTGAGTTCCAGATGGTCCATGTTCTCATCAACATTCGGTGTCACCTTGCAGTTTTATCTGCTTGCTGCCATTTAAATTTTCATTGATGATAATGTCTTTACATTTTTTTATGCTTAAGTTTGTTATACAAGTTTCTGGTATTTTTTACCTCAATGTGGCATATGCTGCAAATCCAATTCAGCGAATTCCTTTTTACAAATGTCGTAGGCTCTTACCTTAGAAGAGCCTCTTTGTAAGAAAACACTTCATTTCTTTTTAATTCTACCTGTCGATTCACTTAAGTTCTAATCTATCTATGATAATTGTTTCAATATAAATTTCTTCAAATTATATTATCTCCATTATTTCTGGTTTGTGGCTAATGACTAATATTTTATCTGGTTATACTTTCTTTGCATGGCTAGAATCATTTCATGGGATGCTGAATATAATTACTGACAATCTAGATTTTATCTCCTTCATGGAGTTAGAACTCTTGTTTTAAAATGTTATTAAGTGATTACTAAAGTTATTTGAGTTTTAGAGGTATGGGTTTTTACACGGGGCTGGCATTCAATACCCAGTCTTTGTGCATCCAGGGCAAGGGCTCTACTGTTAAGCATTATCTCCAACCCCATGCTGAGTCTATGTCTGCATAGCTTAGTTTTGGGCAACTATGTGATTGACACCCTGTGCAGATCTCTGGGGCTCATTTGTTCCCAGCTCCTTTCTCCAATGATTCTAGCTAACCTAACTTTCCAGAACCATGAAAACTGTATGGCTACTTAACTCAGGGTTTCCACTCTGTGCATTGTTGCTGAGAAAGTAGCTCCAAATGGCAGTAGGAAGTTCTTCTGTGGTCACATTCTCATTCTTCTTCCCTGCATGACAGGTCTGAAGCCTTTGTCTAATAATCAAAATCTCAGCATCTGTATTTGTCTCAGCATCTATATATTTTTATTTTTAAATATTAAAAATAGATTTTCCATGCAATATCTTATCACAGTTCCCTCTTTCAACCATGTCTTCTAGATACTCTCACTGTACACCAAAATCCATTCCCTTTCCTTCTCTCTTATTAGAAAACAAAGATGAAAGTAACAGCCTAGACAGAAAGCCATAAAATAAAACACTTAAAAACAACTGTGATTAGGATGTTCAAATCTAAGTCTCCACAACTAAAGGTTTCTGGAAAGGGGGTGGGTGGGGAAGGACTCAGTTTGCTTCATGGGGCTGGTCACCAGGATTTTGATCATGCTCCAGTGAGTGTCTGGGCAACATAAATTGGACTTCCTTCTTTCTTCTTCTTCTTCTTCCTCTTCTTCCCCCTCCTCCTCTTCCTCTTCTTTTTCTTCTCTTCTTCTTCTTCTTCTTCTTCTTCTTCTTCTTCTTCTTCTTCTTCTTCTTCTTCTTCTTCTTCTTCCTCTTCCTCTTCCTCTTCCTCTTCCTCTTCCTCTTCCTCTTCCTCTTCTTCTTCTTCTTCTTCTTCTTCTTCTTCTTCTTCTCCTCCTCCTCCTTCTCCTCCTCCTCCTCCTCCTCCTCCTCCTCCTCCCCTTCTTCTTCTTCTCCTCCTCCTCCTCCTCCTCTTTCTCCTCCTGCTTCTCCTCCCCCTTTTCATCCTCCTCATCCTCGTCCTCCTCGTCCTCCTTTTCTTCCTACTTTTTTTTGGGAAAGGGGTGAGCCAGAAGGATGTGGTAGCAAATCTGGGAAAATTGGAAAATCAGTGAGCTCCATGGTCATGCTGCGAGATTCCCAAATATTAAAAATAAAAATAATATGAAAAAAAAAACAAACCAAAGATGTTTTATTTCAGGCAACCATTCCTGGCACAAATTATTCAATGTTAGGAGGCTGTATGACTGGTCTTTTCCCATAGCATTTTATTATGGGCAATTTGAAATGTATACAAAAGCAAAGAAAGGACACCAGTCAACTCTCACCATTCATTTTAACCACTAATCACAGAGTAACAAAGTTGTTTGTCTGGCAGGCTTCCTTGACCCCTTACCTACCTAAATTATTTCTAAAAAATTATCATGAATAATTTAAGAGAACACACAGTAAGACTTAATTTAGTGTTAAAGAAAAAAAAAACTAGCAATAGAAATAGTACTTTCTTAATCTTTTTTTTTAATTTGATCCTCATTCTCGAATGATTGTTAATCTCTTATTTCAGAAAACTTACATCTAAGTATAATACTTTAGGAGAACCAAATTCATTTAAAAATATACATTTTTGAATATATCTTTCTCTTGTTCCTACATAGCTACTTAGAATAGGTTTGCCGGTCAGTGGCAGCACACACCTTTAATCCCAGCACTTGGGAAGCAGAGGCAGGTGGATTTCTGAGTTCGAGGCCAGCCTGGTCTACAGAGTGAGTTCCAGGACAGCCAGGGCTACACAGAGAAACCCTGTCTCGATAAACAACACCCCTGCCCCCCCCCAAAAAAGAATAGGTTAATAGTTCAAATCTGTGGACTTTAAGCATTGTCTTGTCTATGTATACTTGATTTGTCAAAAACTGACCACACATCAGGACCTCACAGTTGATAGATGACTTTATCAGTAATCTCATGTTCAGGAGGGAATTTATGCTGAATATTTTCTGAAAAATAATATTCTAGAAGTAAAATGACAAATATGAGATAGCAAGAAAAATAGCTTAACATTCCATAATAATAAAAATTAATTATACTAAACATGTTTTGGCAAATTTAATTTGTAGCATTTATTCAATGTTTTAAAGAGACAGGTGAAATATTACATGTGTATTTAAAAGTGATGTAATATTTGGAAAATATAGTTTCTTTTTTCCCCTTTTCTTTCTTTCCTTTTTTCTATCGTTTATCATACTGGAGTTGAACTCAGGGTCTTGTGTATAGTAAGCAAATACACCAAAGTGTTACAGCCTCAGCCCTTGGGAATTACCTTAAAAGGAAAATGAGAATGAGTAGAATTTTTTCTAATATATCAGTAGTTATATACATATCATTTTTTTTTAAAAAACTCCCATTACTCATGTCTCATTTGTAAATGCAAATTGAGAGTAAACAGAGAACAATAGGTCTGTTATTAACAAACTTACCATGGTTGCTGTGAGGGCAGAAATGCAGCTGTGTGGAAAGAAATATGGCAGATAGCAGCCCAAAGTGAGAGCCAAGAGGAGGAGCCTTGCAAAACAGCATAGAAGTTGGAAAGTCAGTCAGCCATAGCTAAACCAACAAATTCAATACCACTAGGAAAGCACCACATTTCAGTTAAAAAATAAATGCCACAGTTGACATTTAGAAATAAGTTGATTATTCTGTTATCCCAACACTTATGATATTTAGGACATGTATCTACAAATTTATGATAATAAGTCCATAGAATACTATAAATGAAAACACTTTACAATCCAATCCTACTGCGGACAGTAATTTCATTACTTCAAAGTAGGCATCACATGCAGTTTTTTTTAAAAAAAAATTCTCAGCTAGAATTTGCAAGGAAGGTATCAGTTTCTCTTACAATGAAGGGAATTTTCCAGAATAATTTGTTGGGAGGTTGATGCACTATTTCTCATGTCAATTTGAAACATGAAATTTTCAATTGCTTATTAATAAATATCACATTTTAACATCTTCCCATAAGCATTGGTTTATGATTACAAACATGCTTCTGTGGTGGTTCTCTCTCTCTCTCTCTCTCTGTCTCTCTCTCTCTCTCTCTCTCTCTCTCTCTCTCTCTGTGTGTGTGTGTGTGTGTGCATGCACATGCATGTGTGTGTGTATGCATGTGTGTGCATGCATGCACGTGTGAGTCGAAGTGTGCATGCATTTGTGTGTGTAAGTCCTTTAGCTCTCTGTTTACTAATACTCCATTGTCCAGCCTAAACTTTGGTCCAAGGCAAAAATGAAAGAAATATTAAGCCAAATTCTGCAGGATGTATAGAAGTTTGTTCTTACATTTATTAGTAAACATACAAGAAACTGTTTCTAAAGTTTTCTCTGTAGGTTCTAAGAAATTTTAGCACCAGGTCCTTTAAGAAGTTGTGAAAGATGCAGCTTAGATAACTTTCAAAATTCCACACAGGATTTCCTGCCTTGGGGGTAATCATTAGACAATCACAATCTTCTATATCCATGGCTTTAAATTTTTAAAACTTCCATATTTCAAAGACAGGTAGCACAAGATTCTGCAATTTTTATACTTTATGTATATATGGTTGAAGAATTTGGTTTCAATGCTTTAGTAATCAATTTCCATTGCCTATTCTTAATTCCATCCATGTGAGACCATTTCTGTCACTCAGAGTCAAAAGGCCAAGGTTTTCATCAATGAAAAGCCATACTTGACAACAGTACTGTCATTTTTATAAAGTTGCTTGCTAGCGAATGTTTAGAAACCAGAGACTTATAGTACACACCTCAGTAAAGTGATAAAGATGGTATCTCTTCATCCCAATCTAGAAAGTTTATAGAACCAAATCACACTGACATCTAGGTGCCTGTACCAATACATGACATTTTCAGTTTCTGATTCAAAGTTGAAGTCATGGTAAAAGCATATGTGCTTACAGTACTAAGTAGTAGGTTATGTAGTTTGGATGTCCCTAATATGAGAAACCAAAATTTAAGCTCAAATGTAGCACTTGTATTGAACTTGAGGCTTTGTCTGTAATTAGTAAGCACTCTGCCACTGAGATGTGTTTTCTACCCTCAGAATCTAAAACCCTTTAAGTGTTGACATGAAATCATAAGCAGAAAATTTGATACCTTAAAATATCTGTTTTCTATACAAAATAATTTTAAAATATTATATAGAATTCCTATTCTACTATGAGGTGACTTTAAAACATAAATGTGAATTTCATATCTAGACTTTGGTTACATTTTTAAAGAGATCTCACATTCAATAATCTCCAAATTCTAAAAAAAAAAAAAAAAAAAAAAAAAAAAAAAAAAAAAAAACACTTGTCCCAGATAACTTAGGTAAGGGTTGTTCTATATATGCTCCTGAAATCCTTATTTGCAGATTCTGTGACCAAGTGTCACTCATTCTTGAGTGAGTTGTATAACTAGAAACTCCAGAGAGATAACACTGTAATCTTTAACTACCAAGGAAAATATCCCACAAATAAAATAGGCACCATTTTTAGTATCATTATTTGAAACTACGGGAGTGATGGGTGCCATCTTTGAAAAGTTATAGTGACAATAATAGCCATAATAGTTATGGTAGAAGAAAAGGCTAGGGACTAGCTAGTGTCATTACTTCATGCTGTATGGCTTACACCAATCTCCTTCACAACAGTAACTAAGATTTTGTCATTTTATTGTGATTTTTCTGATGCAGACTGTCTCATAATTTGATAAAAAAATTTGCTCACCAATCCCAAATGTGTAAACATTTCTTCTCCCTTATACTGCTTCTTTTCTGCCAAGTCTTTTATAAGAAATTCCATAAAAAATTAAAACTACATTCCTGGGAGGGCTTTTGGAACAAGAAGAGTTTATAAGGGAAGAAAGGAATAGAGTTCTGCAATTTATTAAAAGTCATGCCAGAGAAAAAATAAAGATGTGGAAAACATTTCTGTTTATGAAGGTATTTAGCTTCTGTATGAAGTGAGGACACAAATCCATTGAAAGCAGATTGAGCTAGGGTTTGTGCGTGTGTGTTTGTGTCTGTGTGTGTGTGTGTGTGTGTGTCTGTCTGTCTGTCTGTCTGTCTGTCTGTCTCTCTCTCTCTCTCTCTCTCTCTCTCTCTCTCTCTCTGTGTGTGTGTGTGTCTGTGTGTGTGTGTGTGTGTGTGTGTGTGTGTGTGTGTGTGTTGCTTTGGGGTAAAAACAAAACCTTTCTTTAGAACTTAGCTTCTTCCCAGAGCCACCAGCTTTTTATAAAGAAAATTAGTTTTTGACAATGGACTAGACAGTCTAACTTTTTGGTTCATTGATATTCTAATAAATATTCCAGCAAATTGTTTTGAACAAAAATGTCCTCTTTGAAAATGTATTTTATTCAGAAAATCAAACATATAAAAATTATCTTCAGAGTTTGTGTATAACATACACATTAAACATGAATGAACTTGTTTAGTTTTGGATTTCATTTCCCATGCATTAGTTAAATATAAATATTTCAAAAACACATAAACATTATAATTACAACCACTTCTGAGTCCAAGAGTACTAAAAAGAGGTGCACTTTCCTTTCAAAAATTGTTTATTGTTTGATAATTTCATGAATAGAGAGAAAAAGAGATGGAGACAAAGATGATATAGATGAGATAGATAGATAGATAGATAGATAGATAGATAGATACATACATACATACATACATACATACACACATAGATACATGCATACATAGACACATAGATACATAGATATGTAGGTAGATACATAGATAGATGGATAGATACATGGATGGATGGATAGATACATGGATGGATGGATGGATGGATGGATGGATGGATGGATGGATGGATGGATGGATAGTTGGATGGATGGACAGACAGACAGAAGGATGGATAGGCAAATGGACAGACAGATGAGATGGTACATTGTCACGTTCACCCCTCTACACTTTTGCCTTCCTACCTACTACACCTCCTGTCACCAAGCCTCAACCTGGCTTTCATTTGTCTTTGGTTTTGTTTTTTCCTTTGTGACTCAGGTCTAATCAAGGCTATTTCCACAGGCATGGATGTTATCAACAGGAGCATGGATCGCTCACAAGTGCCTGCATCACTGAAGTCAGTGATTTCCCAGCAGTCCTTGTTCTGAGCTTGCTGAGGTTGGCATATTCTAAAATTCCCTTTAGAAAAGTCTCTAGAAATCTCTGTTAATATTAAGGTTCATGTGTAGAAAGATTCTGGATCTTCAATATAAAGAGCAATCAAATTAAAATAAAAGAAATACTTTTATCAGAAGTATAATTTCAATGACAGGTTACAGTATGTAGCTGCTGACTGTCTTCTTTGGCTCAGGCTGCTATCACAGCATATCTTAGATGGGTTTATGTATAAGATTACTCAGGGCTAGTCTAATCTCTGCAAGAAGCCAAAGCATTAAGCACTGTGTTCTAAAGAGAGAATGGAGAGCATTGGTTAATATGGTGAGAAATTTATTTTTAAAGATAGAACTTCTATCACATCATATTATAATTGATTTCTTTTTCCATTCATTTATTTATTTATTTATTTATTTATTTATTTATTTATTATGAGACATGTTTTCATATAGCCCAGACTTATCTCATACTGGCTGTGTAGCCAAGGCTGGCCTTGAACTCCTCATCTTCCTGCTTCTACCTCACAAGTGTTAGGATTACAGGCCTGTACCACCACACCATGGCAGATTTAACAAACTTCTAGGAGAAAAAATATAATAAGAAAACAGTAAATATATACTTAGATAGTCTTCATTAAATCACCTTTAACTATTTATTGTAACTAATTGGAGTCAATGTTATTTTTTTAGAAAAAAAAAAAAGAAAACTAAACTTAGTCTAATGATGAAAATCCACTTCTGCAAACTGATTCTGAGCTCGAATGTTCTATTTTAATTCATCATTTATTGTAAACCTTATTAAGAATTATTAAATTAGAACTAGTGTATATACTTACTGATTTTTTATGTAGTGTTCCTTAAACAGTATTTGTTTCTTCATTTTTTTCCTTAACTTTCTTCTTCTACTTTTTGTAAGGTTGTTCAATTAAGCCTTTCTGTTCTCAAGTGATTTATTTTAGAAGTTTTCTTTGTATTATAACAGGACAGAAAAAGTTTTACTGGTCTTCTTTCTACATATTTCCTAGCCAATAAAATGGAAAATATTATAATCTTCTCAAAGAAAAGTCAGTTTTACAGAAACAGCAAAGTGTTGTTAAAATGGTCAAATAAACATTAAAAAGGGGAGATTCTCAGTCTAATCAAACTGATATTAACAATATTGCTAGATAATTTTTGAACTGGAGAAATTATTGATTGTAGCTTCTGTAGTTCCTTCACATTCTTATTTTATGCTTTTTAGAACTGACACAAAATGCAAACAGTTTCCACTTCCAGGTCAGGTCAAAGATTTCAACAGCTCCTTAGTCAGTCTTCTTTCCAGACCCAGGAGTCCACTCTGCAGAAAGCTGTCTTTTGACTAGAGTTCACCATCTTTGTGAGTATTGTTTGTTTTGTAGCTAAGGAAAGGAAAAAGCCTTTAAAATAATTAGTCATTTATGGATCATAGATTTCATATTTGGTTAATACTTAATGTCATTTAGAGAAAGTGATGCTTTAATACATTCAAATATGTATGCAATCATGTAGATATCATGTAAAGTTCCTCATATGAAATATGTATTGTGGAAACACTTGGGTAGTGTAGCTGCCTGTGTATCTATCTATCCTTGCACAGCACTAGCCCTGTTGACATGAGGGACTGTGAAATCTTGTTGTTATGTCATTTTCCTTTCAATATGGTTTGAATTAAGGCAAATGAACCCCACTATTAACTTCATAGGTGCTGTTGACTTACTGTAAATTTTATTGAAGTTTGTGCTTCAACATAGCAGAAACCATATGTCTGAAACTAATTTGAATGTAAGAAAAATGTTTGTGACTTCAGAAGGTCACTAAACATCTAAATGTTCAAGTAGTATTTCCAGTGGAACTGAGAAATATTCCAAGGACCAAATTAAAGCTGAATAGGTGAGTCTATTTTTTTTTCATTGTTAGGAAATGAATCCATAGCTACAATTTTGTGTCAAACTTGCAGTGAAAGGCAATTACTGGATTTAAATGGGGCTTTGTGTGTCCTAGGCTTATTAACCCATTCAACACACCAAATAAGTTTTGATTTAGTTGAAATGCTAAATTTATAGTGGAAAATTTCCAAAAAGATATTCCCATTTGTCTGCTTTGGAGAAAGTGAGGCACTCACAAACAGTTGTTCACTGAGGCACTCACAAACAGTTGTTCACTGGGGCACTCACAACTGTTGACTGCCAGGCATTGCTCCTGTGTGAAAGCTGTCAGGATAGAGGAGGGGCCTAGATTGCACAGAGTGTCTGATTGACAGCTAGGGAGATATCAGGCAAAGAAGCAACATTCACATTGTGTTTGTTAGGAAGAAAAATGAGATGGTGTTAAGAATGGAGGAAAACTCCTTCAGGGAAAGTGGTCAGGGAAACAGTTTGTACAGAATGGAACTCAAGGACAACAGAGACAGTGTCCCAAGCATCTCAAGGAGAGAACAGAGCACCATTTGTCTCAGGATGCTGGCAGGACTCAGGGTGACTGGAACACGGCACCCCAGGGGAGGAAGAGTCTGACATCTGATGCAGAATTCCATCACTTTAAAAAGCGTATTTATCATCTTAGTTTCGTTTTTGCTGCTATGATAAAACACCTTGACAAAAAGGCAACTTATGGGAGAAAGGCTTTATTTTAGCTCACGATCCCAGGTTACTGTCCATTCCCATAGAGAAATCTATATAGCAGGAACTTAGAACAGACATACAGCATCTGCAGAGAAGAACGGAGTAGTGAATTCCCATATGCTTCAAGTGCTTGGCTCACTCTCATTGTCCCCACTCTTATCTGTTTGTCTGTCTGTCTGTCTATCATTTATCATCTATTGATCTATTGCATATATATATATCATAAATCTATATACCTATATAGATATATGTCTATATATCTATGTATCTATTTATTACCTATATATCTGTATATCTATATAGATATCTATGTATCTATATATTTATATCTACATCTCTATATCTCCTTATCTATGGATATCTAGATCTAGATAGAAGATATAGCTAGATATAGATATAGATGATACAGATATATAGATAGATATAGATGATACAGATAGATAGATAGATAATAGATAGATAGATAGATAGATAGATAGATAGATAGATAGATAGATAGATAGATAAATAGAGATGATACAGATAGATAGATAGATAGATAGATAGATAGATAGATAGATAGAGATGATACAGATAGATAGATAGATAGATAGATAGATAGAGATGATATAGATAGATAGATAGATAGATAGATAGATAGATAGATAGAGATGATACAGATAGATAGATAGATAGATAGATAGATAGATAGATAGATAGATAGAGATGATATAGATAGATAGATAGATAGATAAATAGAGATGATACAGATAGATAGATAGATAGATAGATAGATAGAGATGATACAGATAGATAGATAGATAGATAGATAGATAGATAGATAGATAGAGATGATACAGATAGATAGATAGATAGATAGATAGATAGATAGATAGATAGATAGAGATGATATAGATAGATAGATAGATAGATAGATAGATAGAGATGATACAGATAGATAGATAGATAGATAGATAGATAGATAGATAGATAGATAGAGATGATACAGATAGATAGATAGATAGATAGATAGAGATGATACAGATAGATAGATAGATAGATAGAGATGATACAGATAGATAGATAGATAGATAGATAGATAGATAGATAGATAGATAGAGATGATACAGATAGATAGATAGATAGATAGATGATAGATAGATAGATAGATAGATAGATAGATGATAGATGATAGATAGATAGATAGATAGATAGATAGATAGATAGATAGATAGATAGATAGATAGATAGATGATAGATAGATAGATAGATAGATAGATAGATAGATAGATAGATAGATAGATAGATAGATATAGATAGAGGTATAGTCATAGGCATAGACATAGATATAGATATACTGGGGTTGGTCTTCCAAAACCAAAAAGCATAATCAGAACAATCACCCATAGACATGCCCACAGGCCAACCTATTCTAGACAGTCACTCATTGAGACTCTTCCCTCAATAATTGTGTGTTGTGTCAAGCTGACAAATAAAACTAATGAACATTTATAAAGAGTATCTGACAACAATCAGTGGAGATGCAGAAGACTCTGGTTTCATGTCTGTGTGTCAGGGGCAGGGAGTGGTGATCATATGGTTTTAAAGACAGATATTGAGAACTAGGGATGACTTGCCCAGGTTCATCCCGACTGACAGTAAGCAAGATAAGAGCTCTAGTCTTTGTCACCTTGATTTGAGATATGCTCTGACAGCAGAGAGTGAGAGCTTAGAGGTACAGATACCTCTGCAGAAAGATCTTCTGGATTCACATATCTGAATCCTGGGTTTTCTTTTCTTGATGTTTCTCCCACTTGATGTCAACCCTCCCTTGTATGCTTTTGAAGAGTTGCTAAGATGGAAATCCTCATATTTTGTTTTCAAAGCATGTGTAGATCACCTCTGAATAAGAGCTCCATGTCCTGTCCTGTTCATATCTTCCCTTGACTGCTTTGGTTGGACTCTTCAAAAGTCAACCTCGGCCTTCATTATTTTTTCCTTGTAGGCAAAATGAGAAAGATTTTAAGATTAGAGAGGTGAGACAGTTTTGGTATGTGTAATTAGAATTACACATCTTGCAAGATTTTGTTGATGAAACAGTGACATGTAAATTTCTTAGTTATAGAATTGGTTTTATGTTCAAATCTTTACCTAAGAGATAAAGTATAGTTCAATGACAAACACACTGTTTATGAAATTGTTAACATTTAAGAAATTCTTCTCATCTATTTCCTTACGATCTTTTCAGTAAATTTTGAATAGTTTCAGAATGCATTGTTAATAATGCCGGATTTCAGTGCTGTATTGGAGTCAAAGACCTAAATAAACCGTGATCACTGCATACTTATCTAAACTGAGCTTAACAAATGTAGTCGGGTTTCTGTCATCAAATGCAGAAGACAGAAAACACAGTGTTGGCACCTTGCAGACAGGCAGCATCTAGAGATAACATCAGGGCAATGGCTGATTTACCTGTCAGCGACCCTTTTCTCTTACTAATCATAGAGGGACATAGTTTCTGACACTCACATGGAAGTATGAATTTTTTTTCAGAATGGACATAAATATCAATAAATGAAGCAAACAGTTCCCTCTATGTGAGAACAGTGTCAAACCAATTGATGCCATTTGGATAGTGGTACACAGGCAAGAACTGTGTTTTGTGTTAGCATTAGGTAGCGGGCCAGATTTCTTTTTCTTGCTTTGTTATTGAGAATAATCCATAGCAACATAGTGAGCACTGCTTTCCTCATTTATCATAATGAGTACTATAAATACATGTTCAGTCTAAGAAAAACAGATGTCTCAATAAGAAGATGGTGGGAAAAAGAGAGAGGCTCTGAGACCCCTCTATGCTTACTACTGCCTCCAGGATTTCTTTTTAAGTTCCTTTCCTTTTCTGAAAACCTGCAGATGACACAGTAACCATTTTCCAAGCACACACATGGTTTCATTGTCATTGGATGCTACAGATAACTGTGAAGACATACGGAAGCAGCTTTTTGCCTAAGTCCTAGTGGTTGACTTTTCAAGCTGAGACGTTTGAGGATGTATTTCTCTACAGCAAGCTATATGTACTACCCTAATGACCATCTCCATCTCAACTAAGCCAAGAGCTTAGTGGGCCTGAAGCTTCTTTTATTTTTTTGTCTATATACTCACAGTCTAAAACTCCTGAAAAAGGAGATTGAGGTGGGGGTTTAAAGGTCACAAAAAGAATAGCATTTCCTGAGGGCTGTGATCTTAAGTGGATAAAGAGACCTCCAAACTGTTCTGGCTGAGATATTATGTAAGTACCCATGAAACATCTCCTCACCACTTATTCTGTATATCTTGTGATGAACATGGTAGCTGTCTTTTCAGGGATGTTTGTGTCTAGACTTGGAAGAAAGTAAGAAGCTAATGCCCTCTTCTATAGCTAGCACAGGACTATGTACTGCCCAGTGCAGTAAAGATAATGATTGCTTCTGGAAGAAAAAACATGCATGGCCACTGCTTTTTATAAACTATGTTGAATTTCCTAATGTCAGTGTCGCTTTACAGAGGTACATTGTGCACACAACACACACAAACACACATACATGCACACATTCACACATACACATACATGCATATGCACACTCATGCATACAAACTCATGTATGACCACACACATGCACATATACATGTGTACATACAGATACATACGTGCATGTACATATGCATGCTCATGAACTCACACAGGCACATACACAAACATACATGCACACTAATTCTAGTACACACTCACACACATATGCATGTACACACACATTCACACATGCACATGTGCATATACCATTCATGCCATGCATACATGTGAGTATACAAACACACGTGGACACACAGACAGACACAGACACACACATACACACACATGGAAATCTATGCCAAATAAGTGTATGAGAATGCGAACTTGAGAATCTTCACAGAAAATGCTGATCTTCTAATTTCTATTTTTGATGTGTGTAATTCTCTGACTCAGAAGTCTCATACCTCTTTGACAACTTGCCTGTTAGCTTGTGAACAGGCTACAACCTCAGAGTTGTCTCACTTCTTGGGGTTTCAGTGACAAAGAAGCTAATAAGCTTTCCAGAAGTAAGAGATATAACCACATGGGCTAAATAACAAGATTTGAGAAAATCTCTTATCATTAGTGAACATGTGGACCAAATTGTTTGATCAATTGGAAGCTACAATATCTATTTGCCTTACTGCATTAATGAGGAAGAATTGGAGGTTATGCCATGCATATACTTGGAAGTGATATAAAGTAAATATCATTAGGATGTGCTGGGTGTTGCTATCTTTAATCCAGGTGTGAGGCTTTCCTTCGTACTAGGGCAAGGAAGCCTGATACATACCTGTGGGAAATATGGTCCACAGAGAGCCACTCTACCTCAACGGAAGTTTCTAATTGCTACAGTTACAATTTCAGTCTCATACCTTGAGCAGGAAAGAGAGAATCTGTCAACTGTTGTGAATGTGTGTAACAGTGACTAGTTCACCCAGAGGATGAAGGTAATGGGTGAGTGACTCTTGTTGGGGAAATGTTTATCCTTGGGGATTCTTATATTTTGGGGACATTTTAGAGTTCAACTATAGTTAAACCTATGCAGTCAACTTTAGGCTTTGAAAGATTTGGAGTAGTCTTGGTTTATGGGGGAACCTTGGCTTTCTTGGGGAGTTTCTGTGAAAAAGAAAAAGCCTCATAGAAAATGAAGGTGAAGTATTCACTAATATTTGAGCTCTTACTAACCTAAATGGGAATACATCCTTATTCCACATGATGAATGGATTCATAGAAATTCTTGGCATCACTCCATTGATGAAACAGGGGAAAAGTAAGATGTCGTTTCTACAGAGCAGCAATAGCCCTCAAGGAGAGCAGGTTCCATAAAAATTCTATTTCTGAGAAATCCAAACTCCAGGCACCTGAAGAGAATAACCACCATATGTGTTACCTGCAAGTGGTTATGGCTTGTCTTAGTTAAGGTTTTACTCTGTAAAGAGACACCATGACCAAGACAATTCTTATAAAGGACAGCATTTAATTGAGACTCTATTGCTGGTTCTGAGGTTCAGTCCATTATCATCATAGCAGAAAACATGCCTGTATCCAGGCGGACATGATTCTGGTATAACTGAGAGTTCTACATCTCCTTCCAAAGGCAAACAGGAGAAAACTGATTTCCAGGAAGCTAGGAGGAAGGTCTCTCAAAGCCCACCCTCACAGTGACCCCCACACTTTCTCTAGCAAGGCCACACTTCCTAATACTGCCTCTCCCTGGGCCAAACATATTCAAACCAACACATGGCTCTCAAGTAAAAAGGTTTCCAGATGAACTAAATGGTGTCAATAACGGTGGTCTTGTTGATAAAATATGGAGTGTAGCATGGTTTGAAAACATTAGTCTTTAGATTGATCCCTGAGCCGACTGCCAGATCAAAAAGGAAAATATATTTAATGAGCATAAAGTTTGAATGATTGAGTATATGTTAAATAAATACTTTATAGGTGATGGTATGAAAAATCAGAAAGTAAATGTATCTTGTGTACTAAATAAATGCTATCTGTCCTTTGTCCACATCCCATTCTTTGGTTATGAGAACAATGAATAGGAGAGAGGCTGAGGTTTCTGGATAGCAGTTTGATTACAAGAGGGAGAGGGAAAATGTCAGACTTATTCTGGCTTAGCCATTTTAATTTTCTTGTTACATCGAATTATCCTAGACTGTAGGAATACTCATATAGTTGAGTAAAGTTATCACCAAGTATCTCTACAATCTGTGTATTAGTTATGGCTCTCATTTCCCTAAACAAATAAATATCTAAGAAGAAGAAACTCTTGATTGACCAAAACTTAATAACCCATGGGTCAAACCAATTCTTCCTCTCTCTCAAGCTGCTCTGTCAGAGGCTTTCTGTCACAGTTGCAGAAAATATAATTGATTCAGGGAAATCATGGAGGTGACTGAGTGCATACTGTCATGATTTGCCTTACTGTTGTGATTTGTTAATTTCTAGTTGTACATCAGGCTTTCTTGTACTGTCTTGTCTTTAAGGATTCACTAGTCCTGGGAAGGATTGTCCCTACCCAGTCATGGAGACCACCAATACAAGAACATCAGAATGTAGACCATGAGGATATAGTTAATACATTTGGCCTTGTGGTGAATAGATACCAAATAGAGAATTATAAGAGCTATGAAAACACAGTTAAAACAAGGTCACTCGGGTGCTTACTGTAGTAATACAAATAGAAGCAAAGAATGGCTTTGACCACTTGATGGCTGAGGAAATGGAGAGAGATGAGCATATTTGAGACAGAGTTTGAAGGTCGCAGTCACTAATTCTGAAGATGCAATTAGACATAGAGTGGGAGAGAGAACTCAGTAACTCTGCTTGTGGACTTTATATGTGTGGGAAAGATTGTGTGGTCCAGTAGAGAAACAACAAAGGCCAGGCACTGAAACTGGTAGAGATGAGATGCAGATGGGATGTTGATGTAGGGATAGGAATTAAAAAGGAACATGTGAGAAGGTAGATCTCTGATATTTATAAAAATCGTGGAGTCTACAATTTGTAGACATAGTATTGAAAATATGAGACAATAATAATTATCTAGAAAAGTATGACATTTCAATGATTTGGAGCAATTAAGGTGTTGCCAGTAATCCCACCCTTCCCTAACCTGTTCCAATCTTTGACATTGTCACTCGACTGTCCTAGTATTTGTTGAGTGTGTCAGTCTTAAAATGTAAAGGATATTAAGCCAAACAGCAAATATATCACCACGTTGACACCATATGCTGTTTGTTATGTAGTGGCATAGCGATGGCTCTCTAAAAGTTTATGTATAACTAGATTCCCATGTCGTGAGTTTATATCGAGTAGTAACCACATTAACACCTGCCTGAGGAAAACAGCATTTCTTCTGGTTTCTATTTGGTTTTTATATGTATGATCATTGCACAGCTAGCAATTAGAGCTGGTATTGTACTTGGGTCAAGTTTCCATCATTTTTCTCTCTGTCAACATTTTTGTAATTGCTGTCAAAATTACGTGACTATGGTTTGTCCCTCTGTTTTCCCATGGCAGTCCTACCGCAATCGCTCAGCTTCAAGTATCTTTTCTTAGAATTCTCTACGACTGTATCTCACAGTTAATTGTGAAATGCTACAAAGAGCCTTGAAGGTATTTCATCATTTTAGAATGGAGAGTCATCAGATAATGCAGACGGGGGTGGGGAGGGTGGGGGGTTGGCACAAAGTGGGGAAGACAGGAAGTATATCAAACATGTGAGCGTGTGAGTGGTGACAGTTTCCTACAAGTCATGGATACTGAGTGGCAAAGGGGATAATAAAGGGGGCATGCCAGGAAACTGTACTAGATGATCTTTTGTTTGTTTATTTATTCAAAGCAAAAGTTGTCAAGGCTTTGCTCAAACCTAACAGGTGCCATGATTAGCCTTAATTCTACTTTGCATCTTCCTGTGAAGGAAAGTCATGCATTTGAAAAATGCCAGGGTGGCACTCATACCGTGAAGTCACTACTGTGTAATGTATCAGCTGTCAGCAGTTTGTAATAGTTTTATCTAATGTGGGCAAACCTTCACCCTCGCACGACAGGACTTGAGTTATTGGCAAATAGAATCTGAAGGGCGATGTAATTTTGTGGGATCAGCACAACAGTTTCATACTATAAAATATAATTGAAAATAAGCATTTTTTTTATTAATAAGAAGCCCCTGCTAGGGCTACTATAGTATCTCACTTGTCCCTACAATCTCATTATAATTATCAGCACTAATTGAGAACTAGATGTAATTTTAAATATAAGGCAATGAAAAAGATATTGTTAAATGAAACATTTGGTAGATGAAATCTTCAATAACCTATTGTTTATGTTGGAAATCCAAACAGGCTCCCATTAGTGATCTTGATGAAAACCACCATTTCATAGGAGGGAAACTAACACTTAGAAAGGATGTCATGTTTTTGTTCCTGCCCATGCTATAGCTACTGTGTTAGAGTTTTAGGCATGTTTGAGTGAGTCCCTATTGTTTCAGCAACAGACAAATAGTATTGCTCCAGCGAATGCTGCTGCAAACATGCATACGTACAGTAAATATTGAATGACTTGTTATCCCTTCAGAAAGTAGTCATCTCAAAAGCACATTTTCTTGCACTTAAAAATGTAATTCCTTGAGAAGATTTGGATATCAGATATTGTTTTTAGTGATCCCGAACAGACCAAGAAGGAAGACTTTTCCTCATCTATGTAGGCTCTCTGATACTCACACAGAATGGACAATTTTCATGAACTTGAAGACAATCGGCATCTCTCCATCATTTAAGTGTTACCATGACACAAGTCTGGAGGCCAGTGCCCGCTGCGACTGTAAGGTGTTGCCTTAGCTTGCCCATCTCTGCAGCTTCAGCAGCAGCAGCAACATTGATTGGTAGACAGCGCCGACTTCAGTTGCTGAAGCTCTGGGGTTTCTGTCTCCAAGGCCAGGGTTAAAATAAGGAAATGACTTTTATCAGCTCCTTCCTGGAAAATGAAACTCTCTAAAAGTGATACCAGGCTGCAGTTTAAATGAGCCATTTACTCCCCTCCTGCAGGCCATGGAATCATTTAGCACCTAGATGAAAAGACCAAACCAAAACCAAAACCAAAACAAAAACAAAAAAAACAAACAAAAAAACAGAAACAAAAACTGAGAGAAAATCAATTATCTGAGAATTGCATAAACAAATTGGAGGCAGGAATTCCATCAATGCCAATAAATGCTGGGCTGAAATTTATGAAGAACTTGGGATGTGAATTTTTCTTTATTTTTATTTATGTTTTTTTCAAGGGTTGAGTTGCATTTTTAAAAAGGTGAGATACATTTTTAAAGTGGTGAGACCCATTTTTAAAGACATGTTACTTTCTGCAAAGAAAATAATGCTCTGGTAAACTCTTAAGTAAAAAGGGAAGACCAATGTTCAATAATAAACTTGTCTAGAATTCAGCTGTTCTGTTCTGTTTGTGTTCCACCCTAACTCAATGCATGCCTTCTCTTTAATAAATGTAAACAGGTTTTTATCTTAGAAAATCTTACACAGAAGGATGACGCTTTACACATAATCCTAATTTCATGAACTTCTTCTGCCTCTAATGTGCATGCAATAAAAGTGAGTTAAATAAGAAAGTAATTAATTTCCCATTTTGTGCCTTGTATACTAAAGGGGAAGAATGTGTGGTGTGTGAGAACTGGAGAGAGTAACGAAACTGAAATCTTACAAGATCTGCCCTCCTTTCAAAAACAAACACAAGTAGGCTGGAAACTATAAAGAGTGTCATCCTAATTGAGGTCATCTTGCCACAAACTACATTGCCTTAAGAGAAATTTGAAGTGAAATGTACTGTTTGGAAAACCTAATCCAGCGTTTTAATTCTGGGAGACTGGGCAACAGTAGGCTGTGAATGTGCCCTATGACAGCAGGTAGACAGCCCGGGGGACTCCACCAAGCCGTGTAGCTTTGTCAACGTACTTCTAGATAAATGCTGCGCATCAGATCTTACGGGCCTCTGGGAGCTGTGATGGCGTTGGCCTCAGTCAGCAAGTCATCTTACTATAACACAGAAGGGTGTGGAAAGTCAGCGTCCAGAGCCAAGCATGTGGCTTCCCCAGGCCTCTGTCTAGTTAACCTACATCGAGGCTCTGTTCAGGGAGGCAGAGGGTTCTTGCCTAAGGAAAGTATTTTTAAAGCTACCTGAACGTAGACTAGGAACCATAAACTTCTCAGTGTTCTGTAATTCTGGGGCTGGGCTTCATTTTCCTGACACTGCAGAATGGAATTTATTGGCTGTTGAACTTCACACACACACACATGCACAAAACTCACTTCCAAATACAACTGGAATCTGTTTCAGGTGTTTGGAACTCGAGGTAAGTTATAGTTAGCTTTTGACAAAAGCCTTATCCATGCTGTTATATGTGGCACAGCTAGACCTGTATTTAACTTGAGACACTTTCATTTAGGAGCAGATATTTTTTTATAATTAAGATGAATATGTTTAGAGTAAACATGATAGAATAAATGTCTAGAAATTGGGCAAGGATGTCTATTTGATAAAGTTCTTAATCTATCCATACTTAAAGTAGAAAATAGAACTTGTAGTCTATTTGATAAAGTTCTTAATCTGTCCATACTTAAAGTAGAAAATAGAACTTGTCTTTATTTACTCTAAAATCTCTAATTACATTCATGGTGGGAGAAAGGCAGGTAAAGTGATAATTGATAAGAGGTTATACCATCACTGCGAAACTGTAACAGACAACTTAAGACTTCCTTATGAGTTGCAGGTTATGAAATTTTACAATATATCTCTGCTGTCACTTAAATTGAAGACTTTATTTTCTGGGTAACTTGTTTTGGAATCTTGAGGGGAGCATTGCCTTTCATGAGGTCAGAAGTGTGTTTATCTGAATAATTATCATTTTATAAGGCTTAAGAGAATGGAGGCTTTCTTCCATTTATGATATTTTATTTTGTGTATTTTTCTGGAACCACATTATAAGAACAAGTTTAACTTCTAAGGTCTTAAAAGATTTTTATTGTTTTTTCCCCCTGCATTTGGAAATAAACTTCAGACAGTGAGTACTTTGATTTAAAACCTTGATGTAGAAACTTTTGAAATGTTTTGTCTTAAGTCACTTAAACACAACCTTAGGTTTGTACTCTACAAGATGAAAAGAATATAAACTGCTGTTTGCTGTGTAAGGGTAGGAGAACTGATGAGTTAGTGCAATGGGAGCAGCAAAGATTTGTTAGATGACAACTAAGGAAGGTGGGATATTGGTGTACTTGTTTATTCCTTCTGTACACACACACACACACACACACACCACTCACACACACACACACACACACTCATACACAGACATACATACACATACATGTACACAGACACATATACATATACCAAATATACACACACATACAAACACACCACACACACACACACACACACACACACACACACACACACACACACACACCATAAAGCATAGTTCAAAAGAAGAAAATGCTCCCTGGTTCTAAGTATCTGTGAAAACCTATTTACTGCCAAAGTTATAGTGTTTAGGGACCTTGAAGGCGAAAGGAAGAATAAATTAGTCCAGCTGGTGAACTTTCCCACATGGTCCTCAGTGGGGTTCACTGAGCTGCTCACAGTGACCCTCTGCTGTCTCCTGTTTCTCTCTGAACTGAAGTTACTATTTTCCAAAAGACTGCCATTATTTTGATTTTCATCTTGTAATCAACATATACTAAACTACTGAAATATGCTTACCAAAATGACTCCAAAAAGCAAGTACCAATAGGTGTACACAGTACTTTGTGTTATAACTTCTTTGGTTACAAGTTTAAAGGCAAGGGAGAATAAGACTAGCTGCTCTTTTGTCTCTATTTTGATTCACCCCACCCCCATTCTTTATAAATGTTCTCGGAATCTTTAAAAATTAAACAGCATAACTCTGGAGCAAAGCGACACCACACGGAAAGGAAAGGGTCCTCTGTGTGAGTCCAGGGGCAGCCACACCATTTACTTTCGGGAAACTGTGCAAGGCAATTTTAAAGGGAATATAGCTGTTGAAGAAATACAAAACCCAAATGACTTCAGGGGTGTACAGGGAGAGAAGCAGATAAATCGCACTTAGACCCAGATCTCAGAAAGCTGTTTTAACTGAGGTCAAAGGGGAGACAACTATAAGTGTATCTCAGTTATTTATTAGGTTTATCCAGAATGAGACCTTCACAACAGTTAGACTCCATCAGTCATTCAGCTGTGTGGATGTGTCATCCAGTCAGAAGGGAGTCTAAACTCTTGTATTTAGAACCGACAAATGTTTAGAGTGAGAAAAAATTTGATAGTAACTGACTGAGTACCACTCCATGAATCAAAGTAGCTTCCGCTGTAAAGGTTTTTGTAGTAAGCTAATTAAATATTACTTAAGTTATATGATTGACAGTGTTCTGTCTTTGGTGCCCTAGATGTATGCGTGATATATGTGTTACCTGTAACTATTTCTTTTTATGTTTTTTGCTGGCAGATAATTAAAATTGTTATTTTATTTTGATAGAAAAACAATTCAAACAAAAAACATGTTATTTGTGGTTTTTAGAGTGTATATTATACTATATCTCTGTTTTATTAGTTCTGTCAAATGAAGAATTTCATTTTTTAATTAGTACTTAGTGAAAAAAGGGTTTGTTTTTAAAATAACAATTGACATGCAAGAAATATTTAATGAAAAATTAGCCTAGAATAAATTCCAAAAAAATTTAGAACATTATATATAATATTTCAAAAAATAGGTTAAAATGTACCACAGTGTAAGTATATGCTTTTTGTGGTATAAATTTAAATCTAAAGAATCATTCTACCTTTTTAGAATTTTTAAATAGTCATTTTAATAGATCAAGAGCACAATATTTGAAAATACAAGAGTCTTTGTGTATATATTTTTGAGTCAATATGTTTTGCAGTAGTGCTTGCTTGAATATAAATAAATTTATCAAATTACAATTTAATATTTCCTCTACATTTTTGTTTGCATCATACAAACTTGTTTTAAATGTTAAAAGATTTTCTAGTTGGTATCAGAGTAATGATGCTTATATTTGCTGCATTAAGAGGGCTTTTAAATATATGATTTAAAAATGTGGTTTTTAAAATTTCACATAAAGAGGAGTAGGAGGTGGAGGAGGAGAGAGGGGGAGAGAGAGAGAGAGAGAGAGAGAGAGAGAGAGAGAGAGAGAGAGAGAAACATTTGCATATGGATTCAACAATGTTATCATTATTCCCCAATAGGAACTAGCTCTCCAGCGAGCTGTTCATTTTGGGAGGGCCAGTTATCAGTTACACTAATAGTCAAGCGATGTTAGTTGAACCAGAGCGTTTTACACAGTAACTGATATTTACACTTTAAAATGTGGTGTGTGACCTGTGCCTGTGGCCAGACTCTTCTGAGGCTTCGTGACTACGATGAGCTGACTCTGTTAAGCAGTAGAGGGCTGGGTTGCTTGGGTCCTGTTGTGCTTGGCAGGTCATGATAAATGGGAGAGTTTTTCTTAACCTCGTGGTCATAACATTCCAATATCTTGAAAAGGGCGTTGTGGGGTAGAAGATGTTGCCAAAATATTACTGAGTTTTCTCTACTTAGGGGGTGGGGATAAATTATTGAGATTATTTTAAAGCATTAGTTCTAAGAAATCATATTTTCTCATCCACAAGGGGAAGCCTAGCAATAGAGATGCTGATATGTAAAAGTGGGGCGATTATTCCCCCCCTGTTTCCTTGTGATTGTTCAGTACAATGAGGGATATTATTTCGTTTGCATCAGATTCCACCAAATCTGTGTTCTGTTCATTACACAGCACTTCACAATTCAGGCAGAATAGCCCATTCTGATTTTTTTCCTATGATAAATTGTGCCTTTCTTGTGATACACAGGACTTTAAAAAATAATGAGTAAATGTCAATAAAAGACAAAACCGAAAAGAAAAAAACGACAAAAGCAAAACAGGAAGAGACATGGCTTTGATACTTATTGTACATATTTGTAAGGAGAAGACAAGTCCATCTAAAAACACTTACCTGCAGTATTTTATGTAAACTCTTAAAAATGGAGGACCTAGTCTCCTTTCCACACTAGGGATGGGGTGCAGGATGGTGACTTCTCCCTGAGCTGTAATACAATACCTTACGGCATCTCTCAATTCCTCCTGTGGCATTTTAAGTTCTGAGTTACCTTTGCCCTGCTGGGTGATAATGAAACAACATACCATTGGGAGGGGTTGAAATATTTCTAAATAATTCATAGAGCATGTGGTATTTCGGGCAGATGACAAAGGACTATGGCACAACCAAGGAGAAAATAGATGTAGTTGAATTTTAAGGGTTGATTCAGTTTGACATCTGGTTCCATGCTTATGAGCAGTACATAAATAATTATGCTTTATATTCCTGTGCTTTTGTAATAAGCTATTTTTCAAGCACATAGCCTTGCGACAAGCTATCAAACAATTGGAACATTATTGTGGTGGTAGTTGATGATCAAGAATTATAGACCTAGGTTTTTTTCCACTTAAACATAATTTCTCCCCAGTGTGTGATTTTGTTTAACCTCCCTCCCCAAGCCTAAGCCCCTACACTGAGCACCAGAAACAAATACTGCAGGGGAGGGAAAGCTTCTACTTTGTTATTTGTTTTGTCTCTTCTCTCTCTCTCTCTCTCTCTCTCTCTCTCTCTCTCTCCCCCCTCCCTTTCATTCTCCCTCTCCCTCTCTCGCTCCCTCTCCTTCTGTCTGTGTGTGTGTGTGTGTGTGTAGTATAGTGTAGTGTACCTTCATGCATCCATCTGTGTTCATATGTATGTGGGCATACCATATGCACACACATGCACATGTAACACTCCTGTGTTTAATCTTTGTGCTTATTTTGTTAAATGTTACATTTGCAATACTCATTTGTGTCTTTAATATAGCACTTAAAGGACATTATGTCAGTTCCTCTTTGACTGAATCAGGTGCAACTTTTTGTTATGAGCTAAGAAAAAATCACATAATAGTTGCTATTCCAAGAAGTATTTTACTTTTTCAGAACATATAAAAAGTTAGGATCCTTGCCATTCTGCTGTATTAGGCTATTCTTCAGTTTATTCCACCCAGTCATGAAACAGACTTTACAAAGTATATACATACACATGACATCTTGACTGACAATGTCCTTTATGTATCATTTGTTCATTCAGATTCACACTTAGAACACTCATATTTGAAACTGAAATAAAGCTAACAAGTTTAAAGTATTACAGTGATTTCTACTGTATTTCCTTTATTTACAAAGAGTTCTGAATAGAAAAGTTTACATTTTCATAGATTTGGAATAAATTCTCTTCTGCCACCACCTGTGGGGGATATAAATAGTAACTTGCCCATGGTATTGAGAAACTTTCAGTTTTGTTGTGTTTGTCTGAGATTTACAGTTTCAGAATTGATCGTTAATTTTCTCTGTAGAAGAAGTTATAAGATGTAAGGTTGACTTGAAAACATTAAAATTTGAAAAATGGTCTCTCTAAAAATATCATTTTCCTTATGTTATACGTTATTGTTAATGTTTCACAAACCTGAAACAGCAAGATAAAGTAGGAAATAACTGTGGTAATTGATTCCAGCTTTTTGAAAAGATGATTAGTAATATCAAAAAAGGTCATTCTTATTTACACACTTCTTAGGAGTTACTTCTACTTTTTCTCAAGAGATTGTGAGCTTCTCAAAGTGCCAAGCAGTTAAAAATATGTGAGGACAATGTGTAGTTTGATATTTAGACTTTACAATGCTTGTCATAATAGAAAACATTCTCAAAATTATATTTTCTAGCTTTTAAAAATACTCACCATTTGTAATACCAAATCTCACATTCTCTACAACTTATTACATTTTATTCTTATGTTACTCAAGCAAATGCAGCCTAACAGTTTTGAATAATAAGCTGTATTTGAAACAGGAAGATGAGTTTATAAATGGTGATTGACTAAAATAATCTTGGCCTGCTTTCTTTGCCCAGTTATTTTTCTTTGCTTTCTTCTGTGCTCTTGTCTCTGTTAGCATCAGTTTCTTTGTTTACCACTGACATGCTCCTTATCTATCACTTCTTGTAGATCACATGACCCCCAAGTGAGGCTCCTGCTGCTCTAGGCCAAGGCGACTCAGTTGAAAACTGATGCAACCATATTTTAAATTTACTAGTGGCTATGTGTTAGAAGGAGAAATGAGGGGAAATGTTTTATCAGACCTAATATATTCAAGGTCTCATCTTATTTACTAACACAAATGATCCAGTGATTCTTTACTTTCTTTTGTCAAGACTTAGATTTTTGAAGTCCAGTGTGTATTTATGCAGAGAATGGATTGTTTCACTCCATCCGTGATGTGAATTCTAAGTAACTAGCATCCATGGAGATGCATCTTTGCTGGCCACTCTGCTGAACTGCTGGAATTCTGTTCATCTCTGTGCATACTGAGTAGTTGGTGTTTCTCTGGCATTAACTAATGTCTTGCTATGAGAACATACTGATAGAGAGTAAGTTGTTTTCCACAGCAGACCTCGACCGTAACTATTGAGTAGTGGTGCTGGTTTGGTAGATGCTAGACATACCAGATAACCTTTTAAAACTCCTTTCTTTTCCCTTTCCTTGAATTTAAATGTTATCTGTCTTTGATTTTAAAAAACACAGTTATTTCAGTAGCCTAATTTAGAAGATGTGCTTAGAGATTGATGTAATGATAAGAAGGAACGAGTATGCCCTTCTTTGGAAAGTGGTCCATGAGGCTTTAGTTTTAATGCACAGAGTTTGTGAGTCCATGGAGCAAAGTTTCAGTTGGATAAGATGGATAAGTCCTCAGACATGCTGCTCAACATAGCTCCTACAGCAAACAGCAGTCTGCTACACATTTAAACACTTCCAAAGAAAGTAGGCCTTATGTCGTGTTCTTAGCCTAAGCACCCAAGTAGGATGAGATTTCTGGAGGTGATTGATATCTTCATAGTACATTATGATGATGACATCACAGTTATGTTCTTATCACAGAGTCATAAAACTGTGCACATCAAATATGTATACATTTTTGTATTTCAATCATGCCTCAGAAAGAAAGAAAAAAAGAAGGGTGGGGGAGGGAGTGAGGAGGAAGGGAGGGAGAAAGGGAAGGACAATATAAAAAATAAAAACACTTGCAAATGCCTGATTTCAGATAGAGCAAAGACGTTGAACCCCCCCGTAGACCTGGTGTGTGTGTGGGGGGGTAGCTTCCACCTTGTGGGAGGAGCTTCCATCTACATGGGACAGGAGGAGTTCAATCACCGCCCCCTGGACTCCGGCCCCTGCCACAGTTACAGCACAGGTCAATGACCCCTCTCCCTTTTAAAAAAAGAAAAAGGGGGAGATGTGGGACCTGGTGTGAGACAAGGCCAACTCCATAATCCTGTGGTTATCAGTCACATGTAGTCAGGTCCCTGGCTTTCTGACTGGAGTCCACCTTTGCAGTCACCTGGCTACATCCAGGCTTTCCCTGCCCCTCAGTTACCTGACAACAGCCCCGTAACCCAAGTCATTATTTAAGAAGGCTTCCTGCCCCTCTGCTCTCTTTCTTCCCCCACTTCTCTCCCTCTCTCTCTCTCTCTCTTTCTCCTTTCTCTTTATTTTTCTATCTCCTTTTCTCTTTCTATTTTCTTAATAATAAAGCATCAGAACTATGAGCTGTCTCTTATTAAATTCGCTGCACAGAGCTAGCCTTAGTGTTTCCAGCCACAAGGGAATTATCCAAGCCATCTCAGCAGCTGTCTCAGCATCAGCGTCTCAACCAAGCAGCTTCTCTATAGATATTCAGGGCCGTATGCATGGCCTAGCCAGGCCAGGCTCCGCGCTAGCCAGGCAGCCTCCTGTGTGCTCTACAGGTTCGGGCGCCAGAAGTCCATGCCAAAACGACACCTATCTTCTGAGCAAGACCTCCCTGCCCTCCCTGCTAGCCAGGCAGCCTCATGCTCCATAGATACTAAGGAGCCCACACTCTCTATCGCGGTGAGGTGTGCAGTTCTGTTGGTGTCCCCTATCCCCATGCGGGACTAGGCCGCTGCCGCTGCCTCTGCCCAAGCGAGACCCATGCACCGCCACTACCGCTCAAGCGAGACCCATCCGCTGCCGCTCATGCTCTTTTCTTTTCTTTTCTTTTCTTTTGTTTATCCTTTACTTTTGTTTCCTAGCAAGTTGATGTTAGTACTGGGATTTGGGCAAGTTGCCTAAGCATTGTGCAACTCAGCTCCTTTATTTTCTTCTTTTTCTCTTTCTTTTTCTTTCTATCTATCTATCTATCTATCTATCTATCTATCTATCTATCTATCTACCTACCTATGTTTCTTTCTTTCCCTCTTTCTATGTATCTATGTACCTATAAATGTATATATGATGTATGACTGTATCTATCTATATATCTTTCTATGTATCTATGTATCTGTGTATGTATATATGTATGTATCTATCATCTATCAATCAATCTATCTACTATCTATCTATCTATACCTATCTATCTAATCTTTTACTTACCTATTATCTTATATATCTGCATACCTAGCTACCTTTTATTGATCAATCCTTCTACCTATCTCTCTTTTTCTCTTATTGCTTATCTAGTTAGCCAGGCTTTGGAGAAAGACTCTTACTGTTTACTCCATGCTGCTTTTGAACTCTTGGATATTCAATGACAACCAGGATTTGCACTTAAATTATGACCATGAGTTTCAGCCTTCCTTCCAGTCATGATTGTTCCAAGTCAGCTGGAATTTTACTGGGGACAGAGGTGGCACATTCTGTGAGAACGTGCTTTCTTCCAGAACATGCATGAGTCAGAAGATGCTGTTCAAATAGAAGAGTGAGTCCAAGGCTAGTGAATCCCGCCATTGAGGAACATAATAAACTTAGTAAATATCTAAGTTTTCTGAAGTTCTGTTCAACTCTTTGGCTATTGATTAAGAAATCAGATAGGGGCTAGGCACAGCTTAGTAGTAGAACGGTTGCCTGGAATGCCCCCAGTTACAGGTTACTCAGCAGTTACTCTGCAGCTGAGAATAAACGAATAAATAAACAAGTAGAAATTAGACATTGCCATGAAGTAGAAGGGGTTTGGACTTTGGTATAGCTGCAGATTTTCAATGACAGGCACAATTTTCAAATCACGCTAATACTTCTGTCAACTGCAATGTTCAGTTTTGCTCAGAAATGTTTGTACAAAATGCCTTTCATCCCCCCCACCCCAGCTCCTATTTCAGCTTGGACCTTAGCTGTGCTTTGCTGCTAAGCTGCTGACTCACTTAATGAACCAGCATCTTCTCTGCTATTGTGGATGACTCCTTTCTGCCCGTCAGCATCCACTGTGTCCCTTCCCACCTACCTTCTAGGCGGTACCCATTCCAAATGTATGTTAGAGCTTTTCAACAGTCTGGACTGCTCGAAGGTAAATTTCTAAGTTCTTTAGTTGGTATAGGGGCATTATCACATGATTTTTCTGGCAAACTCCTTCTTGGTAGAATACCTGCTTTGGGGTACACAGAGTTGTTTTGGTTTACAGCCTCAAATGCTCAATTTGGAGGCCAATTCATTTGTTCCTTTTCTCAAGTTCTTATGGCAGAGTTAATTTGTTCCCTGCATACCCACCATGAGCTTACTCAGTTCTTATACAGTTCCTACACGGCCTAAAGACTACTTTTTCCCTCATCTGACCAGGAGCTGACTGGGTCTAATATTAATAAAAATCAAAGTGGAACTATAACTCTAGTAATGGCTAAAGTATAGCAGATTCCTTCTTATTAGCATAAGTTATAAGCCTGAAAAGGCCTGTGCACTATTTAAGAGAGTGTAAGTCTCCACTGATGGGTTCTAAGGCTTCTTCAGTCAGCCCCAAAGTTACCCTCTTGAGGAAAGTGGCATGCCCTTTGGGGTGCTTTCGGTGTGCTGGTAGTTCTTTGCAGGTGTTGGTAGAGGAAAAATATCAATGGGACAGGAAATCTGTATCATGATGTCTTTCTGTTTCGCTCTGATTTTATATTTACAAAGCTGTCAAAGACTTTAAAGTAATTTTAAATATTCATTTAGTTTTTAAGAAACTAAATTAAATACTCATTTGTGTTTTAGAAAAATAACTTCATCACCCAAGTGTGTTCTTTGATAATCTTATACGTGTAGATGTGTTCTGATTGCTCTAACACCTAACCTTTCTTATCCCCCACTGGACTTTCCCACTACTGGGATAAAGGCTCACAAATGTCATCTTCTGCAAAGCAGTCTATGCTTGCTGGGCCTCCAGGCTATATACTTGAGATTAAAACCCCATGATTCTGTAAGTTGCACAGAAATGCTTCCTTAATGCACACATCTATAATTTGTGACATGGGGATATATGTTGTAAGTTCCTAATATGAATGAAGAGTTTCTGAAGAATCTGTTGCACATACAGCACTCCCATAGGACTACAGTAATGAAGTACGTAAAGTACCTTATACCTGTAATCCTAGCATTTAGCTGGAAGAGTCAGTGGGGATAAAACACTTCGAAGTCACCTTCAGCCATATAGCAAGCTCCAAGCCCTTTTGGGTTCCACGAGACACTATCTCAGAATTCATTACCACACAAGCCAATACAAATTAGACAGTTATCTATTCTTTAGGTTAAGTGGAAGAGACAATGGATTTATATTTTGTCTTACTTGTAGGAAGGTGACCTGCGTGGCAACTCCCAGAAGGAAATGCTATTTTTCATTCCTCACCTATATTATGGGTTAAAAACCTCAAAGTTAATCTGGAGTTTGTCCACAGTGCTGCAAACCTGTGTGGAAAGTCTACAATGTTCAAACTTAATTGATGAGCTAAGAATGTATTAAACGCTCAGTCAGGATTGAGATGACAGAAATTTCACACAGCAATGATTTCACTAGCATATTATTGTTGGTGTTGATGATGATGATGATGTTGTTGTTACGTGCTTTAATAGGAGACAGAATCCACTCTCAGTGAACTGAGAACAGCGAGACTTCCCTGTTTCTGAATGGGGAACTTGATTCTTTGGTTTCTTTGTTCTTCTGGTCCATGACTGTTTTAACCACATATTTTACATAGTAATGGAACCTGGGGAAGTACATTTGGCAGCTGTTCCTGTGAGAATAGTGAAATATATTATCTAGAGCTGTGCACTATTGCCATGGAATGTGGGGAATAGTGTACAGAGATGTTAGTGGACAGAGCCAGAGCCACATTGTACTTAAAGAGAATGTGACCCTGAGCAGGGAAGTTGTATTCTCATTAAAGAATAACTAGTGTTCTCTTCCTACAGGTGAAGAAAACGTGCCCAGAATCAGATGTTTCAGAACCTCAGAATTCCAGGTACAGTAATAAAAATCAAAACTTCATTAAGAAAAATTGCTGTTTTGGAAAACCACCAAGTTGTTGTACTCTAAGCCTGATATGATAGAGATTGAAACACCGATGTTTTCAAAGAATAGATGGATAGATAGATAGATAGATATCT